>JAZDUA010000117.1:1975000-2647500 GCA_038098605.1 Gryllus longicercus | reverse complement strand
AAACTTGAACGATAATATTATTTAAACATTATATAATATTATTTTTTTGAATTATCACATCCGATATTTTTTATTGATACAGATTTTTAAGATAGAATAAAAGGTTATATCATATTAATTAATAATATCATACCTAATGTGACGATGATATAATTTTGCCCGTTGCAACCTGTGTTTTTGGCTGGTGGTACAATATCTACTTCAATTAATTTATATAAAAAGTCTATTTTTTGTTGACTATTTATTAATAATAAAAACATTTTAGAGAGAAGAGTTTTAGTTACTAGCTCGTATGGAACTAATCCCTTACAGTGAAAAGTCTTAGAGTATTCAACTATAAACTTCCAAACTAAGACATCATACAAATTTCGTAACACACATTAGAGATTTCAAAAGAGAGCGCTCGTAAAAAACGCGAACACATATATACTACTCCAACACAACGCCAGCAATGTAACGTTAAATGCGAACATTTGTAAGTAAAAGATTCCTGCCTCTGCTCCCTTACAGAGCCAGCCCATTTTTCCCGCCGATCCTTATTTCTTACATACCTTCCGAGCAGTTTCCTCGATTTTTCTTTCCTCGGCCCCTACGCTCTCCCCCCCCCCTCTGCGGGCGGGCGGTGTTCCTTTGCCACATTTACATTTCTCACATTTTCCGCGCCCTCCTCTCCCCCCTCCCGTTGGCCATTATCTCGTAATCATCTCTCATCTCTCCCGCCCTTCCGTAGCGCGGGGAAATGGATTCCGTCATTGGGCGAAGGCGCCGGGCTTTCCCTGCCCGCCCCCGTGCACAATTACGCAGCTTGTTAGCCTCCCGCCACTCGCCCAGGGTGGCGCGGGGGGGTGGCGCGGGGCGGGGCGGGGCGGGATGGGGCGGGGCGGCGCGGGGTGGGGCGGCGCGGGGCGGGGCGGCGCGGGGCGGGGCGGGGCGGCGCGGGGCGGCGCGGGGCGGGGCGGCGCGGGGCGGCGCGAGGCGGGGCGGGGCGGCGCGGGGCGGCGCGGGGCGAGGCGGAGCGGGGTGGAGCGGGGCGGCGCAGCGCGGCGCGGCGCGGGGCGGCGCGGCGCGGCGCGGGGCGAGGCGAGGCGAGGCGAGGCGGAGCGGGGTGGGGGCGGGGCGGCGCGGCGCGGCGCGGGGCGGGGCGGGGCGGGGCGGGGGGGCGGCGCGGCGCGGCGCGGCGCGGCGCGGGGCGGGGCGGGGTGGGGGCGGCGCGGCGCGGGGCGGGGCGGCGCGGCGCGGGGCGGGGCGGCGCGGCGCGGGGCGGGGTGGGGCGGCGCGGCGCGGGGGGGCGCGGCGCGGGGTGGGGCGGGGTGGGGTGGGGCGGCGTGGAGCGGCGCGGAGCATGGCGGGGCGGGGCGGGGCGGGGCGGGGCGTGGCGGGGCGGCCTATGCCGTTCTTCATAACGAAGGCGTTTGCCCGACACGTCCTTTACCGAATGAGCGAAGTATCCACGATCATTTCTTTGAATGACCCCCCCCCTCTCGACAGACTGACGAGTCTGCGAAGACAATGGAATTCGCGTCCAAAGTATGCCCTTTCGCCCCAAAGACTATAGGCCGGTAAATTTATCTCTGTGCGTAATCAGAGGAATTCGCAGGTTTGGAAATATTTTTTCTATTTCTTGGATTGATGAATGATGAATTGATTCTTCAGATTTCTATTGTAGCAAGCCGATGAGAAGAAATTGAACGCGTAACCTACATCACAAATTTCTCAAGAAAAATGCAAGTAGTATATTTCATTACACACACACACATGTTATATATATTGAAACGCGGAAAGCGTTTCCATACGTAATTAAAGACAAGAAGTACAGGAGTATAATTACTACTCATTTTGAACTACTCGGCATAGCGGCAGGTGCGAGGACAAACGGTGGGGGGGAAGAGTGGTCGTCGCCTCCGCCGTGGCCTAGCGAGAGAGGGGGGGGATTTCGGCCGTTAGGAGTCGGGCGCGACGGTTGAAGGCAGTTGCGAAGAGACGCCGAGGGGCGACGGTTGGGGACAGTTGCGGAGAGTGAGTGGCGGAGGAAAGACGGACGGCTGCAAGCATAGTAAAACACTACCAGTGACGAGAGACGTTCAACAGTGTTAGATTTGTATAATCGCTGATTAGAAGCCGGTAATTTATAGAACAGTGCCTAGTGTAATGAACGCCGGTACGAAGTGCGATCACGCGCATAGCGGTTGCGAGAGGGAAGCCGAACAGAACCGAGGAGGGGCGCAGTAATATAATTCGAGTGCATGGTATGAACGCAATGGACATCTACGAGGTGCTGTGATTGCGCGTGTGGGAGCAAATGCGGAAACATCCGAGGTTGCGGCCGAGGAATGCTCGTCGCCGCCTCTGCAGACCAGCGAGGCACGTGTCTGCGGCATCAACCGCCCGGGGACGCCGAGCCGCGGTGAAGGTCAACGGTCGCCGTCGCCGTGGGCGAGCAGCCACAACAGTCGAATTATTACTGGGGCCCCAGGTATGATAATATTGTATGGTAACTAGAATCTTGGTACCAAGTCATCGAGGTTTTATGTATGTAAGCAGGTGTATTAGACGTTGATTCATGAATAAATTGTATTTGTGTTTATACTAATTTACTATTGTGGCTTACCAATGTATTATCGAGTCCCTCAGAAAACCCATTCACGAGCAAGATACCCGTCCTTCATAACATTTGGATTTGCAGTGGAAAGTACGACAATCAGGTACGTCACAATATATATATATATATATATATATATATATATATATATATGTGTGTGTGTGTGTGTGTGTGTGTGTGTGTGTGTGTGTGTGTGTGTGTGTGATCTATGAACGTCGTATTTGCAAAAGAACTAAGAATATAAATTTTTATCCATATGGTATTAATTTGAATACCAAGGAATATTATAAAGATTTTCAAATTAAGTAAAAAATAATATGAATGGAGATTCATTCAAATTAATTTAAATAACCAAAATGTTCAAGTAAAAATTTAGATTTCACAGTTAATCCATGACGTAAATTTGAAATATGATTACAACGTGTGTAATGATGGAAGTAATTTGTAATGTGGAAAAATATGTAATAATATTTCTACGCAAATTACTAATATAATGAACATAATTTAGTGTAAACTGAATTTATTACCATTTCCAAGTCTAAGGAAAGAAAAAAAACAGAATGTTTACCACGTAAACTGAACATAGTATTTGTTGCAACGTATTCAAAATACCAACAATCTCGTACATGCATATATTTTCTCTCATTATAAATTAAAAAGGTATGACGAGGTAATAAACAATATCTTAATTGGTATATACCGAAATTACATGTCTTCGCTTAGCGAGAAAGTAAGTGGCAGTTCTCAGTTGAATGACAATCAATCAAAAACTGAGAATTCCTATTTCAGGTGAAAATTAGTGAACTACATGCATGGCGCAAAGAAACAAACCAATAACGTTGCGTTACACCTTCAATCAAACTAGTAAATCAGGCAAAGCTTTGCTACTGAAGTTTATCACACATCACACACTACTAGTCACGTGATTGCCAATCATATTACGCTACGCTGTGCAAAAATTCTAGCAGATGAAAGACATTCTCGCAAGAATGGGTTTGTTCTCTATCTTCGTTTTGTCATGGTTGTCAAGGATCCTACTGATAAAACGTCCCGCAAATTTGGACATGCGTTCATTATGACTATCGTGGAGGAATTTCATTTACTTGCCCGAGATTCAAATAATAATTCCGGTCGATATTTCACAATCGCAGGGGCATTCACGTAATGAAGACGCGCGTAATCCTTGACTGTTCGGCGGGTTGCGTAGAGTTCAGGGGCGCTTGAGTAGTTGTAAAGGAATAAATCAAAATCAACAACGCCTCCACATGTCCTATTTATTTCAAAACACTCTTTGAACACTCCCATTATTAAGAAAAAAGTGTGAAACTTTGCGCTTAATCGATTGAGTAGTTTTTGTGCCTGTGCGCGGTACACATTCCCTTTTATTTAAACATAGATCGATAATGACATGATGTAATTAATTTCAATGTTTTTAAACCGAGATGTAGCGCATGCGTTCTTGTGTTGTGGAGTCAAACCAAAGGGATCGTAAACATCGAGTCTTGAGGCGTCCGCGGCTGCTGCCCACGTTATCGAAACCATCCTTTACGAAGCTTATCTCCCCTTCGCGCGCTCCGCGGTGGGCGACCTGGATCTGCAACGCGCGCTCCTCGCGTGAAAACAGATGCGGCGCGCAGCCCCGGCTTCCCCCAGTTTTCGTGTTTTGAGACACATAACCGTTCCCGTTCATGGCCACTTTCGGCGAGACGCGCCTCTATCTCTTCCCTTTCAATTCGTCTACTTACAAGCAATCTCGAATAAGATCGAGAGATGTGTGGTCGATGCCTCCGCCCAGGCGACACTACCCTCCCGCGCCCCGCCCCGCGCAGTCGATATGATCTCGATGTATATCGAGACGGGACACTTCGTTTCAGCGCGGAAGATGGCCGACCGACCCTTAAGAGTCGTGCGAGGGGAGATTGGATCCAACGAAGCCTGAAATGTCCCTTGCGGACGCGGCGGCGGTGGGCGGTGGTGGCGGTGGTGGCGGTGGTGGCGGTGGTGGCGGTGGTGGCGGTGGTGGCGGTGGTGGCGGTGGTGGCGGTGGCGGCGGTGGCGGTGGTGGCGGCGGTGGCGGCGGTGGCGGCGGTGGCGGCGGCGCCCAGAGCCACGGAAGGGGTGGCGGGGTGAAGGCCGAGCGAGAGGAAGCGGTGGTCAGCAAGCGGTGACGAAGATGCGGCCAGGGGTAAGAGTCAAGCACCGAGAAACGAGAGGTATACGCAGAGATGTCGGGGTGAGAGGAAATGGAGGTGAATGAGAAGTTTGAAGGGGATGAAGACGTGGGTGAGGAGGAAGAGGAGTTGAAGATGAAGATGGCAGTCAATGTAAAGTAGTGGAGGAAAAAGAGATGGAAGCAGAAATAAACTGGGGCGACAAAGTGGATCTCCATGCCTTGCAATTATTTGATCTAAAATAATGTTCTTTGTCTCAAAGTAGACATATCCAAATGAAAGACATGCCGATAAATTGACCTTTTTTAAATCATGATACTCCTTCATTTGAAATAATAATTTAACAAAATATTAAGGGCAGGAGCGACGAAGTGAAACTAAATTTTAGATGTTATAAAACCCCAGTAAACCTGAAGTCATCAATCTGTAATGTTTCATTTTGAGAAAATCAGATGCAACCAAAGAACGTTGTCAATATTTTATAAGCTTTAGACATTAGAAAATGTTTCTGCATATTTCCGTCTTTGAATCCTTATATAGTAACAGTCTTGCACATCTTTGTGTTTTTGCTATATATTTATGCACTTCATTAATATTGTTTTGCTTGCTATATTTCAAATGAAAATGAAGATATAAATATATGAAGAGTTCATTTCAAAACTACTTCTCTGGTAGGCACATTTTGTCATGTAAGAATATGAATAAAAAGTAGTTTAATTTAAATATTAATCAACTTTTGAAATATACTTAATATTATTATAAATATTTAAATTCGAATCAAATATAAACATTATTAACCAGAAAAATAATTAATCAAATTTCTACCTCAACAATAAAATCAGCAAACAAAAATGCAAACACTTCAAGCTTCTGACTAATGAAGCATATTTACGTTCAAGACAATCTCATATCTTATACATTAACCAAGCGTTTATGTCTCTGCTGTTGCCCACTGATCAGCAAAATGTGTATCCATGCGGAAAGAAAATTATTTCTCTGAAGACTAGTATAAATAACAATCCCTGGAATAACAGGAGCGACGAGGAGCGGTCGAGAGATGGAAAGCGACGGGCCGGGCAGCAGGACGATCGTTCGGGGGCGGGGGCGGGGGGCGGGGGCGGGCCGCGAGCACCGCGAGGGCGGAGGCAGACGTTTGCGAAAACACGCCCGCGTCAAAACAAGAGACGCCGGGGGCGCGCCGCGAGCGTCAGTCCCAGGCGCCGGCAGCGAAGCCTGGCGGGCGCCGGGGTAATTAATCGGTCGGGGAGAAGCGGGAGCCGGGGTGGATACGGGCGTGATGGCGGGGGCGAATGCGAGCGCGAGGAAGGCGGTGCGGCTGGGGGGGGCGAGGGGGCGGGGGCGGGGGGCGGGCGGATGGAGGCTGAGAGCAACGGTGGAGGTGCAGACAGCGCAGGCTCCCCTCACGTTCTCCAGGAATTTTAATTCCTGCGCGCACTCTCGTCTTTTTCTTCTTGCTTGAAGAGTTTTGGTGTTGATCATTTTGTACATTTTTCGTGCTGGAAAGAGTAAATAATTTTAACGTGCGTAACTCTTGACCAAATAAAAATTAACACCTTCAAATAAAAATAACAATTAAGAGTGATGTAAATTCACGCTTTTGAGCAAGTATTTGTTTATCCCGAGTAAACAAGTACAAAAAAGTAATCGTTATTGTTTTATCTACATTTTTCAGTTTTATTAGACCAAAGAAAACAAACTAATTTTAAGAAATGGGAAACTAATTGGTTTTTAATTATTAAAAATTCCATTAAATACCAATCCGACAAACACTATCTCCATTTTGAAATTTATACATAAACATAAGGACAAGGTTGAGAATGGTTTGGCTCTTCGTGATCACTTATATAAATAACGATTCCTTTCCTTCGAATCACATTCATCCTTGCGTGACTTCTAAAATAGAAAAAAAAGCACATCCGCGAAGACTGTTGAATAGCGAGAAGTAAAGTTTACACATTTATGTCACGATAAAAACCACTAAAACACTACCTTTTAATTTTTAATTTCGTCGCTCGCCAAGTGCTAACGGTTTGTCGACCTCTGCAGCACGCGCTTCGTAATTGCAAACTGTTCTCCGACACTTACGACTTCCTTTCCGCGTATTTCGCTCTGAACTTTAATATTCAGTCTCCCAAGTAACTAGTAGGAAACTAGAACGTATCTAGATCGCGCAGCCTCGATGCCTTTTCATGCATATTGCATGATCCGCAGCGTGGAGTCGCGTGCACAAGTTTACACAGCCCGTCCGTAGTACAAGGCAAGGCGCCGTGCCGCGCTTTTGCAGCTGGGCCGTAACAATAAACTCAAAACGTACGAAATTCGTATTTGTCCCAATTAAGGAACAGGAATCTCGACCTCCCGGCGGGACGCCCCGAGAGAGAGCGCGCGAAGCGAGGCAAGACGAGGCGAGGCGGGGCGGGGCGGGGCGAGGCGAGGCGAGGCAAGAGGAGGCGAAGCGGGATGGGCAGGGCGATGTGGCGATGTAGAAAGAGAGCGCGAGACGAGGCTAGGCTAGGCGAGGGGAAGTGGGGCGGGGCGGGGAGATGAGGGGAGGAGTGGGGCGGACCGGGGTTGTGTGGGGAGAGGTGCCAAGAGAACGCGCGAAGTGAGGCTAGGCAAGGCGAAACAGGGCGGGGCGGGGCGTAAGAACAGGCAAGGCGAAGCGAGGGGGACGGGATGGGCGGGGCGGGGAGGTGAGGGGAGGAGTGGGGCGGGCCGGGGTGGGGTGGCGTGAGGTGGGGTGGCGGGGCGTGGGGTGGGGTGGGGTGGCGTGGCGTAGCGTGGGGTGGGGTGGCGTGGGGTGGCGTGGCGTAGCGTGGGGTGGGGTGGCGTGGGGTGGGGTGGCGTGGCGTGGCGTGGGGTGGGGTGGCGTGGGGTGGGGTGGGGTGGCGTGTGGTGGGGTGGCGTGTGGTGGGGTGGGTTGGCGTGTGGTGGGGTGGGGTGTGGTGTGGTGGGGTGGGGTGTGGTGTGGTGTGGTGGGGTGTGGTGTGGTGTGGTGGGGTGGGGTGGGGTGTGGTGGGGTGGGGTGGCGTGCGGTGGGGTGGGGTGGCGTGTGGTGGGGTGGGGTGGCGTGGGGTGGGGTGGCGTGTGGTGGGGTGGGTTGGCGTGTGGTGGGGTGGGGTGGAGCGAGGCAACAAAAGAGCGCGGGATGCGAAACTAGGCGAGTTGAGGCGAGGCGAGGCGAGGCGAGGCGGGGTAGGACAGTGAGGGGCGGGGTGGTGAGGCGAGGTGGGGCAGGGAGAAGGGAAGCGAAGCGGGGAGGGGCGGAGGGAGAGCGTGCGAGAGATGGAGCGCCTGCGCGCGTCTCGTAAACTCGCTCAGCGAACAAGCGCACGTCGGCGAGCGCCGGCCGCGCCCTCGGCGACGCCTTTCGGAACTGAGCTCGTCGCCTTGGGGACCGCTACTCCTCCGGCAGCAGCCTGCACAGCCACGCGTACCCGACCCGACCCGACCCGGCTCCCGCCGGAGGAGCAACCTTTGACGAGTTGAGCTAGCTTAAACTTTTGCGCAAAGTTTTCATCTACTAGTAGCAGTTACGCGACATGGCGCTCTCTCGCTCTTCAAAGTTCACCGCGTTGCTCCGGAGTTCAAATTAATCCTAGGCTCGCTTAAAAAGAAGAAAAAAAAAGATTGGAGCTCTTACAGACTCCCAAGTTTCTGCGCAGAAATATGGAGAACCGGTTCATATCCTTATGCATTGAAACGAGGGAGGATGCGTCGCTTGGCCTAAATTCGCTGATTACCTCCGGGAAACGCGTGTAAGTTTATAGATAGGCCGTGGGAGAGTTATGAGTGCGAGAGGCGGGAAGATGGGAAAGTGCAGCCAAGACACACACGATCGCTTTCGCGAAACGTGCCTTAACCGCTTCGAGCCTCCGCCGTGTTTACGCAGCCAGCGCAAGGCACGAGGGGACGGTTGAGCGGGATGTCGGCTCTCTCCCGAGAGCTTTAAACGCTGTCGGTGCGGGTGTCAAGCGAAGTCGTTCGGTGAATCACCTTAAGTGCACTGACAATTCTTGCCAAGAATGTGCACGGAATATCGACACTGTATGATAAATCCTGTATACAGTAATTCGGTAATCTGTACGTGTGTATGGCACATATTTAGGCCCTTGCACAGTGTAGAGAACGTATTCACGCGTCTCTGTCGGCTGTTTTTTTAAAATTCAAATTCGTCTATTTAGATTTTTGATATCCTTTCAAGGCAATTTTAAAAAAATTCTTAAATGAATAAGAACACAAATACTTTTAAAACGTTTCCTAAAAGTGTCATCACGCTAATAAAATATGAGGCATTACTTCGGAAGTCCTCAAGATGCATTGCTTCGGAGAAAATTAATAATATTAATAATTTAAATCCTACAATCATTTTTGAGGAACGCTTGTTGATTTTATTATTATACCACACACAACCTTCACTTCATATGCAAGTCATACATTTGAAATCATATAAATAATGGAATTTTTGAACACATTAATATACATTCTTACTAATAATGACCAACATAATGCATTTATTGACTACATTCCACGTAACGTGCTTTTCGAGCGACTTGTCGCTCGTAGTAATTATGTGCCACACGAGTTCAAATCTGTTTTATTATTGTCGGCATCCGTGATACAATTTCTTGCGTTGCTTCACAATTTTAGCCCTGAAAGTAGAAATGTCCCTTGCGTATCCTGACACATTGCACCATCAGATTGCGGAGAAGAGAGAGCCGGATCTCAATTTCCTTGCAAATGAACAAATTCCATCTCTTCCATCGGCGCAAACAGAGCAGTCGGAGAGCATGCTTATCGAATACACACGTGTGTCATACACAATACACGCGTGATTATATATCACCAAAAACTGTTTGCGTTTCGCCGCTCGCATTATGGGGCGGAGTGGACGGGCTTATCGCCGCTGAGAGTCCTCTGACAAATCGCCGATTCGAAATGGGCCGCGTTGCCTTGGGTGAACACACTCAATCAATAACGCACAGATATAACGCTACGTCGATGGACGGATGAATTAATGCACTGCTGTTATCGAATGACGATCGATAGTGTTCACTTCAGTTGTGTTGCACACCAATTCCTCTGATAGAAATGAATACTACAAGTACACTAACTCAAAGAGCAGTTTTATGTGTTTATTCTTTAACACTTCAGAAAATATTTTAGCATCATTAATATATTTATTAAAATTTATGTGTAAATTAATTATGTTTAATCCTCACCATCACCAAGAAAACACAAAGCTAATTTCGTAATTATTGTATTATGGTCATAATTTTGTGTTGGGAATGGCCTTGGCAAGTTGTTGTCATTCATGGCTTTGTTCATTTGTTTTGTTGATTTGTCTATTGTCACCCTTGTGAAACACAATGCCACCAAGAGATAATATAAAAAATAGGAGATGTTGTTGTACCAAACAATGAAATGAAATATAGAAAAATAAGAAATTTCGTGTTATAAGATCTAGAATGTACATAACAATTCATTGTTTCAGAAGTTTGTATCAAAATATTTTCAGTTCACCAAAACTCTGGTTATCCTTTTTATCGACGGTTTTTCCTAACTAACCAAGCTTCAAATATTCTGAAATAAATGTAAAATATTTTATTTTTATTGTTTTTGATAAAAAACATAAACATTGTCACTATCATTATATCATCATCTTTATTTACTAGGCTGTCCGGGTGACGCCGCGTCCATGGCGAAGGTGCCGACGTTTCGGTCGCCATTCTGCGACCTTCCTCAGGGCGTTGGCGAAGGTGCCGACGTTTCGGTCGCCATTCTGCGACCTTCCTCAGGGCGTAATTAGGAAGGTCGCAGAATGGCGACCGAAACGTCGGCACCTTCGCTATGGACGCGGCGTCACCCGGACAGCCTAGTAAATACCGACTCCGGCCGCGGAAGCCTACGCTCTCAATCATCATCTTCATCTCTAAATACCTGCATTCGAGGACGAGTGACTTTCATTCCCTACTTGCGTATCCGTGATGGCGCTTTCGCACAGGCGGCTGCTCTCGCCTTGATTCCAATGGAGGGCAGCGTGGACGACGCAACGGTTGGGGGCACATCGCGCCTCCCACAAGCGCCTCCGCTGGCAGACAGACGACGGTCGTAAAAGACAGCGTCCGAGCGTCTTCCCCCTCCCCGCCTCCTCCCTTTTTTTACCGCCGAAGCCTAATCGCCGATAAACTTTTACTTTCCCGCCGCTCGATCGTCTCCGGAAGAGGAGAAAGACGCGCGCGCGGCGCGGGCGGGAGGGAGGGGGGCGGGAAGGCGAGGGAAAGGGTGGGGCGTTTTATTACCGGCGGCGTCTGTAGCCGAGTCATCTGTCATCAGGCGAAGTGCGTTTTATGTGCCCGCAAGCTGTGCTCGCACGACGCGACGCCCCGATGCGTAAGCAGCTCTCAAGGAGCGATGGATTGAGCGGGCGGGGGGGGGGGGGGGGGAGCTGGGGCACGGAGGGGGGTTGACGGGGTCAGGAGAGGGAGTTGAACTCCAGGGCCAAGCCGTTCGGGTGACCTTCCGCCGACGCCCTGCCCTTATACGTTTGCTTTTGAGGCGGCATAAAACTGAGTCCCTGAATCTGACAATGGGCCTGTAGACTAAACTACTAGTATATGTAATGAAATAACACTCTCTCTCTCTCTCTCTCTCTCTCTCTCTCTCTCTCTCTCTCTCTCTAGATCGATTTTGGAATACAACATTTATTGCTGATTCTTCAAGAATGGAAAGAAATAAAGATAGAAAGGAAGAATGTATGAAAGAAAGAACGATTTTCCATTTTGCAATTTTGCATTAATGCGTTAGAAAAACTGTAAAATAATGACGTTAACTTAACCTAGAATTATCGCATCTAATGTGTGGATTTATCATCGAAGATAAGCAATGTTATCCCGTCTAACATTGATCATACAAATAAATTTCAATTACTACTTTGACAACACCAGTGTGATTTATTTTTTATAATTTATTCGTGAAAATGGTGTGTGGTTATAACTTAATTACGAAATTCAAAGTACTTATTCCCTTCATGACGTGGTATCATGTGCAGTGAGCGATATGTAAAGATTCGCAAGAAATTTCATTAGGATGTAAAAAAGCACATTGCCACCATGACAAAATACATATTTTTAACCACATAACTTCAGAAAACATGACGGGAAGCGAGATTACAAGACTAGGCGAAAAACATCAATCACACTAAACAAAGTTTACCTGCTGAAAAAATATTCAGAAAATATGGCACGAAAACGTTTCAAGCTTTTCGCAACCAAGAAACACACTGATATTAGTACCTGGAACTTAGCTTCGAGCAGCTGTAGCCAAATTAAAGTCGGGATTGATTAAGAATGTGCAGTAGCTTCTGGCGTGAAGTGTTGCCGGGCCGGAACCAACTGCCTCCTCTCTCGACCTGGCTCGGCCTTCTGTGCCAACGTCAGGGCACCATCGCCGCCACTGCCGCCGCCCTCGTCGCCCCCGCCGCCCTCGTCGCCCCCGCCGCCCTCGTCGCCCCCCGCCGCCCTCGTCGCCCCCGCCGCCCTCGTCGCCCCCGCCGCCCTCGTCGCCCCCGCCGCCCCCGCCCTCGTCGCCCCCGCCCGCCCTCGTCGCCCCCGCCGCCCTCGTCGCCCCCGCCGCCCTCGTCGCCCCCGCCGCCCTCGTCGCCCCCGCCGCCCTCGTCGCCCCCGCCGCCCTCGTCGCCCCCGCCGCCCCTCGTCGCCCCCGCCGCCTCGTCGCCCCCCGCTGCCCTCGTCGCCCCCGCCTCCGCCGTCTGCTCCCGCCGCCGCCGTCTGCACCCGCCGCCTGCGCAGCCGCCCCCTCTGCACACGCTAACCCAACATTAGCGACCTAGCATTAATACAATATTGCTGCGCTCACCCTGTCCCATAAACGCCCCTTCGACGCTCCTCCGCCTCCGCCGCAAACGCCACCTCGCCTCAACGCCCCGCGCCGGCGCCTCTCGCCTCAACCCTCAACCACCGGCGCTGCTGCCACGCACGGGCTGAGGTCGTCTTCGTCGGGGATTACTTCTGACCCTCCAAGTCCATAAATGGATAATTCTCCAGCTTTCTTTGTTCTTTTCAGCAACACCGTTGACGAGTTCGCCATCAGTACAGTGATCTGAAGCCACTGCTTTCCGTTAATGCTTTCTTCTCTGATTACACCATCATTTCTAACCGTCGCTAATCTTCATTTACAGTGTCTAGTGGCCTACAACAATATCGTACTCGTCGTGACCGTTTTCGTTTTAATCATTATGACAACTTTCACCACTTTCAATATAATCACCGCGTCTGAACACCATCATTGGCACCACGATGACTATTCGCCTTTTCCACATTTATCGTCATCTCAGTCGTAATCGCGCCCATCAATCATTAGAGTCACTATGTCATGTACGCTTAAATATTACAATTTGTCACTAGCAACTCCTGAACCGTTCTCATCGCCACTATCCCCTATACAATCCCTTCACTACTGTGCGCACGCGCATCACATCACCTTTGTCATCACCACCACTACCACCATCACAGCCACCTGTATCTCCATCCCCACCATCTCCAACACCGTATTCATCACACGCACTACCACTATTGTCAACCTACATATATTTCTGTGGCTTCACCATAAAAAGAGCAAGCATTAACCAATTTCGCTATCACTATCACTAGAGTGGACAAACTCCATCTCCCCTTCGCCTGCCGACTCCTTCACCTCTCCGCCCCGCAGTAGCTGCGCCGCCCTGCGCCAGAAATAGCCTGCGCCAGCGATTCGCCACGCTTCGATTAGATCCGCCCCCCCCTCGCCCCCTCGCCCGTGTGAGGCGGCCGCGTGGGCGCGCCGGGGCTAGACCGCGCCGCGCGTCTGCCACCCAGAAAATCCCTTTGCGCCCGAGGCTTGTGCTCGGCCCTAGAGACGCTTATTTTTACTTGTTATTTCGGAGAACAAAGGAATTAATAGTGGATCTACGTTGTAGTGTCGTAAGAGGCTCTGGAAGCGAAATAGAAGGCTGCCATTACCTGCGTTGATGAGTTACGAAACACATATTGTCACTTGTTTTCACAAAATCTGAAAATCAGTGGAAGAAGTTTATATCTATATACTCTTGTCCGTTTATAGAGTTAATATTGCATCATTGTGATTTTTCATATTTATCATTGTACTACATTTTGCCCTCTATTACATTTTAGAACTAAAATTACCTTTGAACTAAAATAAAACAGTATTCAATTTGCAATACTGAACAGCCAATCACCGATTCGGCCACAAAACGTATTGAAAATAATAGAAGATCAATAATGAACAATTTTGATTTGGCTCGCTTCAATCAAATTAATGGCTTATACGCTTTATTGCGATTTTGAATCATGTCACACGTTTCAATATTTATCTTTTATTAAGCACATCAAACGAATTGATCTGTTAGAGATGTAGAATGAAGGCGATGTCTATTACAAATTTCACTGCCACCTAAATATGGCTAAATCATCTACAGCCATTCGAAAGTGTTATTAAAATCTGCAAGGTAACCATGTAATAAACATTCATTGAATGATTGATGTTTTCGGGCACGTTAATGACTATTGGTCCCTTAGTGTTATGAATGTTTTTTTTCTTGGAAGCTGGTGATGTTCCTCCACGCAGGATGGTGAGATCCGTGCCGACCAATATGTCGGTTTGCAGGGGATTTCCCCACTCAGGTCAACGGAGCACTGCCCTAGCCGAATCAAGCTCTAAGACTGACCTTCCGTCCTGTGTGATAGTTTAGTGCATCTGTAAGTAAGGGGATAGTATAGAACAAGGGAGAGAAAAGAAAGATCGGGAATCCTTTTGTTAGGATCTTACCGTAGCATTCACTTGATACGCATAGGTGAAACCACGATAAACTACTATTCAGAGCAGTCGGCCCTTTACTTTTTAGGTAGAGTGGCTTAGTTCAACCTAACTATAAAGATTGTGTTGTCAATGCACCACGGTTGGAACTTGAACCCCAGGATCTCCCGACAGAGTCGCTGCCGACAGCGGCAATGCTAGCTCTGAAAGAAACTCACACTTTTTCGGAAGAAAGTACATAGTTAAGAGAATAATTTTACTTGCAACATGAAGATATTTCTAAAATCAGAATGGAAAAAATCTTTTCCGATAATAGATGAGACGTGAGATTCACATTTTATGAACTGTTATTTTTCTTTACAAGTTTGGAATATTTTTTTAAAGATAAGAAACTTAACTCTATGTATATTTTTTGCGCGCTTACGTAACACTGAATGGAAACAAATCACACTATTATAATGTTACAAAATGACATCATAATGAGTGATTCTTGGCCTAATTACGTGTATTGGAAAATTGCATATAATTGAAATTCCAACCGTCAACTAAAGTCGCATGATGTTTTTATCACCAATAGCTTTATTCACATTTTAGCATTTAATTATCTTTAAAGCCACTGACCGAAACAAAAATAAACATTTACTTCTTTAAAACAAAAAATGACTGCAATAGAAACCGCGCTTACAACCTTCGATTAACAAAACTGGTATATTAAATACTATTCCACCAATGGCGACCTCGACCGCTGGAAATAACAAGGGAATAAGGTCAAGGCTGGCAGTCGAATGACGTCGTTCAACGCCCCCACAGCCTCGCCTCAACCAAGGGGCCCGCCGCCCTCGAAACCGGCGAGCCAGGCTAGATCGTGAGGACGTGGTAGGCCTCTGACGCGAACGGCCGGAGGGCGGGACAGAGGACGGCGTCCTCCGATGCGGCATTAGCACGAGGTTTAGCTTTAATCAGCAGCTAACCACTGCCTGTGTTCCCGAAGCGCCTCATCCATATGCATCGAGAGCAGCGTCCGACCCCGCCCCTTTCTCGCCCCGCCCCGCCCCTTTCTCTCCCCGCCCCGCTCCGCCCCGCTCCGCCCCGCCCCTCCCTTTGAAAGTAGCAGCCATCGACAACGCGGCGTCGACCGCGTGACGGCCGCATCGAGGCGTCGGGACGCCGCGGCGCCGCCCGACGCCGATCAAGCGCACACAACGACGCCGGCGCTGCCCCCGCCCCTTGCGGGCGGCGCCAAACACTTTCGTTCCCGCCGCTGCGATCTGAGGGCGCAATGTAAGCGCCGTATTCAGATTCGGTTGTCAATGGGTGTACAATGGAAATGGCGTTCATCAGGTTCCTAAGATATTGTGAACGGCATAAGCTTATTGTTTCTAGCGAAATAATGATGCCGTCAGTATCCCATTCTAACATGAAAAGTAAATTAGTTATATTTTCATCTAGCCAACAAACTTACTTACTCTGAGAACGACATCTTGATCTGTTTGTTTCAGTTGTTCACTCAGCAATACCGCGCTTACATTATTTTCTTAAATTGTTAATGTAAACAAATTGTGTGTCGTCAGCAGAAAAGCGTAAGATACAATACAACAGATGGATATATGAAGCAACATTTCGAGACCTCAAACTCGAATGCATCTTAATCAAACGATATTGTTTATATTTAAGAATATTTTTCTTTAAGTAAGCATTGTTTTGGTAAAGGTAAAAAATGAAAATCTGTGTTATATCTAAGGGGATGAAGACATACAAGACTGATGCTCCTAGTCTAAAAGAAAATTATAAAACGTACCCCAAGAAAATTTTGAAAATAAACTATAAGTTACTATCTCCAGAATTCATTCAGTTCCTCGCAGAAAAGCCTATTCTCTTAATTGGTTAATAGTAACAATTAGTGTTATTTTGCCTCAGTTTTAACTGTAAAATATGTTGAATGAGATAGTCCTAAGGTCATGGGAAGAGTTTTAACGCGCAACAGCCTTCGGAAAGCACACAGATGTAGTATTACCGCAGAGAAAATCTTCCGCAAAACTCAAGAGGAAGATGTACAGGCAGATATAAAAAAAAACACAATCCAGAAACGCTTTCGCCTATCTGCTTAAGAAAAATGAATATTAAAGGCGTACACAATTAAACTTTATCTCGGGCCGCTTAAAGGGCGGGAAGGCGCGCCGTCGCGCCGGCCAACGAGCACCGTCGAACGGCGGCGGCGGCGCGCGGCGCGTCTCGTTTGTTTTACGCTCTCATCGTTGCAGATGGGCGCCCGTAAAAGCCCCTCCGCCTCGCGGGCCCGAAACGGCCAGCGCACAGTGCGCCGCGGGCGAGAAGTGCGCGGCCATGGAGGGTCGATTTGGAGGAAACTGGTCGAGACGCGCTCACAGCGAGGAGCGTCATGGACACGGCTTATGGCTTGGACGACTTAGTGGTGTTCGCATGTTCGATTCCGGCGAGATGGAAATTTACTTTATGTGAATAAAGAAATATTTTATTTCATGTGAATAAAGAAATATTTTATCTCAGTGAATAAAGAAATATTTTATCTCAGTGAATAAAGTAATAATTTATCTCAGTGAATAAAGTAATAATTTATCTCAGTGAATAAAGTAATAAATTATCTGAGTGAATAAAGAACTTTACGTGAATGTGAGTTTGTAGTACCTGACAGATAATTCGTTGTTCCACTGTTCTGATCAGTGACTTAGTGATCTCTCACATAACATCCCGAGGAATTCACGAATCAGATTCTTTAAAACGAGCCCAAGACCGTGCGATTTATACCTTCCCATTATGTTCCCATCATCATCATCGTCATCATCATTATCGTCATCGACGTTTTCACCTTTCTCGTCGTCATCATCTCTCTCAATCCAGACTATAGGCCCATGATAGAGTACATCCCGTTCTAACTCACCCAGTCACAAGCGGCACAGGCCTGCAGGGAGGCCTTGCGGGTGGCGGTGAGTCCTGGTAGAACATTATGGTAGAGTATTAGATGCTTGGCTGTCCGGGATGAGTCGCGTCTCAGTCGATTGACTGAGATACGGACACATCTTACGAACCTCTTCGGGAAGCGTATCTTCAAACATTCGATCGACTGAGACGCGGGCCAACCCTGATAGCCAAGTATCCAATGCCTCCGTCCGCGGAAGCCTACGAACACATAGAGAATTAGCTCTCGCGTTCCAACACAATCTAATCAATCCATCCAGGGTTCGTCATCATTACTTCTCATGATTTCTCTTCCGTATTGAATACTGAAAGGGAACGCCATTAAGGAGTAAGCCTCCTTCCTCGCCTTCGACCAAAATTAGTATTGCACATTTCGGACAATTGAGGGACAACACAGCATGACGGTGTAATATGGTCCGTAAATGTTCGTGCGCGATATTTTTTTGTATATCACCAAATAGCTGAGTTCCTTAGAACTACGAAGATCAAGAAATATAAATGATTAATTAATACCTTCATACATTTTTGCAAATGCATTTTTCTACATCTACAGTGTTCAAAAGTTAGTATGAGATTAAAGAAAATGACAAGACGTTTGTATCTTTCTCCCATGAACAACAGAAATTGCATCACCTTTAACGCAAAACCATGTCAATGAAATACGAATTTGCAATGAAGGTTGCCAATCTTTCATCAAGCGAAAGCGTTTTTTGGCATTACGTGTTACGATTAACATCATCCGCCAATATCATATGCAAAAAATCGGATCGGTAATAATTGGACATTGTGATACGTTGGGTCGATTAAACGCAACAGACACTTCGCTGGTTAAGATGGCAATACACTTTTAAACAAAATGACAATAACGATGATTATGTTTTCAGAAGTCTTATACATGTAAAAAGATTTTACTTGAAAATGTATTCCTTTCACGTAACAAAATCCCAGATTTGCAACCAAAAAATAATCATCTTTGTTTATAAGTTCTGCTCCTATTGTCGAATTACAGAGTACAGATTACAGAAGTACTATAAATCGGTAAAAAAGGCTTAGGGATGATAGGAATACAAAATTGTTAAATGTTTGGTACTTATGAAGTAAAAAAAACATTAATGGGTTAACTTGAAGCTCTTAAAACCATATTGCTTCGATGTTTGAGGGACACATCATAACTGTCAACTCTTCAAACACCTACATACAAAAGCATAGTTGCATTGTGACAGGATTTAATTGTTCAATCAATCCGTAATATCAGAATGCATGAATTGAAATATATCGTGAATGAAAAGTCTTATTGTGAAATGGTCATCAAAATTTAACTTTTATTTTCGTTCATAACGTTGTCTTTTTCTTATTCAGACAATTCATGTTCGGAATTCAAATGGACAAAATTCTTTCGTCTTATGGTTTTTCCATACCTTTTATACTCCAATTTCATGCAGAATGCAATCCTAAAACTCGTTGCGTATGACGCGGAACTTCGTGCGTCCTGATGGCATACTGTCAACATAATCTTTTAAGAAATAACCCAGACGTCGTGAAATGCTAATCTTTGATTAGTCAGTTTTGTGAACAACGAGAGAATGCTTCATTTACTCATTAGAATCCATGCCCAAATTATTCTGCACCTTCATCAGCAATAACTTCAATAACATCCGCCAGACAATCACAAAGAGTGGGACAAAACGCATTATATTGTAGATCCTTCTCGGCGGCTTGCTATCGCGGTCTAGGAGATCGCGCAAGTCTCTGTCAAGGATCGGAACTATCGGAATTTCGGACTCATTATCTGGTGTTCTCGCCAGTGCCGGCAATGTTGGCACTGAGGAAACGGGATCTTTATGAATCTCCAACCCTCTTGGAGGAGAGTGCTTGGAGAACGACTTGGTAATTGCAGCTTGTCATAAGCTCCGTGAACTCTCTTACAAGGAGAACAATAATTTCATACACAATTTTATTTATTTTGATAACAAACTAGTGGTGTTACAGCGGCATATACTATCCCACATTGCTTGTAAAGGTAACTCAAAATTATACGTAATATACTTAAGTTTTCAAATAATTTTACATTGCATGGTTTAGAGATTCAATTTGGAAGAAAAAATATTATTAATAAAAAGATCCTTGTTCCAATATTACAATTGTAGGAACATGCGGGAAAATTCCAAAAACCTTTTGTAAATAATTAATTTGGAAAATGTACGTTGTGTGTTGAACGATAATGGGACTTGTGCCATTTCTACAAACCCACTTTGCTGTACGCGAAAAAAAAAATTAAAGAAAAAATTTAGCTGATTTTGAAAATATCTTTTTATATATTTCTTTAAAATGATTCAGAAAACACATGCAGAAAATGTAGGAAAACACGTACAGAAAAGACATCCTTCATAATTGATGGGTAAAATAATTGAAAGGTTTTGTAGGGATATTGTTTATAAAAAGTAATGCAAATATTCTAAAATAAGATTGAAAATTGTCTTGTACTATTGATTTTTATTCAGTTTTGGTCTCTAGAAGAACATTTCATACAAAGTGGAATAAATAATGCGTTTAACATATTTAATAGAAACACGTGTGCCAGAAACCGTGTCGAAGGATCCGGTGACTTCTCGCACAATTTTTTTCTAAAATTGCCTATTTGCCCACCGATTTGGAGGATACACCCCGATAATAGGTCGAGTATCAGTACCGTTCGTTCTACCTACTGGCCGTGCTGGAACAAGCATTCTCGAACTTAGGGGACTCGGCACGCTGGTCTCGTCACAGAGGACTGAGTGTCCAGTACCACAATCTAGTACTGAAATAGAAGATTTTTGTAAGCTGTTTCCAACCAACACCTTCCTCCTCCTACATTCTAATGAGCTCGTATCATGAACAATACTCTACACATTAACACGTATGTACACGTAGGCTTCCGCGGCTCGAGTTCATGACTTCTAGGCTGTCCGGGTGACGCCGCGTCGTTGGCAGATAAGCCGACGTTTCGCCTGTCATGTCGCAGGCTTCTTCAGGGTAGTGACCCTACCTTACCTCATTACCCTGAAGAAGCCTGCGACATGACAGGCGAAACGCCGGCCTATCTGCCAACGACGCGGCGTCACCCGGACAGCCTAGAAGTCATAGACACGTATGGTGGTTTCTCGAAACAGGGGCAAGGGGAACACGATGCTGCCGTAACAAAACTCTTGCAACACCAATGACAAATATCAGGATGACATTCGTAGGCAGGATCCTTTGGACTGAGGCGTAAAGTATGTACGCTCTATAATAACCGTGGCAATCTAGATCATTAAATACATCATTAAAATAAAAAATAGGAAAATAAATAAATTAGAAATTAATTTCTCATGATTCAAAGATGAGTGGATTTCGTTGCAAAAATCTGTGCGTAACCAAAACTGATTGATTGTTTAGTGATTCCTAACGCACCAATCACTTAAACCGTGGTCTGGGCTGTCCGGGTGGTGGCATCACCCGGACAGCCCTTATCACGCTTCCTCAGCCCTGAGGAAGACCACGACAGGATGGTCGAAACGTCGGTAACACAGCCTTCGACGCGGCGTCACCCGGACAGCCCAGATCACGCACATGACTCTGGCCGCGGAAGCCTACGACTTCAATCACTTAGACCGTCCATTTCGTGAGCGTTTTGCATTTTATTATTCGGGATGCAGCGGTGCTCTTTCCACCGAACACGAGAGGCGACGCCAACTTACACCTCGGATTCGTCGATTGTTTCTAGCCGCCTCAGCTGCTATGGTCGCTCGCCCCGTTTGTGTGTAGCGCACTATATATTCCGGGAGGTGACGATGGTCCTTCTTCGCTAGAAAGCAGGTCCTGCGCTTTCCTCCACGCAGTCTAGAGAGATTTTCTCCTCTTCAGATATTCCCGCCAGCGGCACACTGTCCCAGGCGGTGCAAGCTTTCAGATCCCGACTGGCCTCCCAAAATCCATAAGTATATTTAAGACACTAAAGATTTAGAAAGTTTTCTACTCAACGAATTTTCATGTTTTTTACTTTGAATCAAAAAGAAGAGTAGTCAGCCCAAAATGTGTTATCACTAGCTCATATTAACAGATTTTGTAGTATAAACACTACATTTTAATATTATCTAAGAATAATAGAATGAACACGTATTTGCCCTCATTTGTCCGTTTTGTTGGGAGAGTTGCAATCGATCAAAGACGAGTGGTCGGCATTTAGTAGCCTTTTGTCAGTACGATGTTATAATAATCGAATCGCAAAAGTTAGGTACTTTAATTTGGAAAACAAAGAGTGATTTAAATACGAATAACAGTGAGTGCATTTAAACGTGATATGTAGCCATCGTCTGACATGTATCCCTTTTCAGTTACTATATATTATATGCAGTAAGTAAAAGTGGACAGCAGTATACGGTTCGATGTACTGTTGAAATACATACGAGTATATTAACGCGTTTAAACGCCGCAACACGCAGTAGTGACGAATTCATATAATGTGTACTTTCTTATCTTGTAGGAAGGGAACGCCTCTCAACCTCTAAAGCTCTTACGCTCGCGATTATGGAATTTTTTGACCAGGGGGGATTTGGAAAGCAGTCTGAGAGTCTCTCAACAGCTTATACCGCTTGGACCAGACGTTAGCAGATGCCGGAGCTTAGATCCTTCCCAGAAGGAAACTACATGTAATTACTATATTCGAAAGCCTAGTCACTTTCACAATTTAAACGGGCGTTCGCCATATTTGTTTCAACCAAATTATATCCTACTCCGACACCATTCGTTCAAATAGAATATACACACGTAGAGCACATGAAGTATTTTTAAGTTGTAAATTTTCCACGGCTCCTCCTCTTTTACGAAGTAACCGCACGGGTTCGACTTGTGACTACGCGCAATGCGACTTCCAGAACGCTATAGTGGACACTGCGCATGCGCGCCATTGGAACCGTCGAAGGCGTGTAGATCGAGTGAAGAGCTCTGCTTGAGGCGCGTGATTAGGCCGCTGGGTTTGCGGCGCGTGCGACTGCGAAGCCGTTGTTGTGGGCGGGGCGCCGGCGCCGGCGGCGACCCCCCTCCCTCTTACGGCGCCGCTCGGGCGGCCAACTGCGCGGAAGACGATGACGCCGACACTAATCACCGGCGATTTCATTCAGGAGACTGTGCGCCACGCCGCGCCGCGCCGGCCCGAGCCTCGCGTAGCGGCGAGGAAGACACGGTTTGGGAGGTGGGAAAAAGGAAGCAGAGTGGATCCGGTGAGCCTGTGAGGCGGGAATGGTGGGGAGAGGTAAGGCGATTTCTTACAAACGTGAGTGTGTAAATGAGTGTGTGTTGTAAACGGAAGCATCAACTACTTATATCATTGTTCCCGTCAGTGTATTTAACGTTATATTCCGGAATTAATTGATTGATTAGTTACTTAGTACTTCCGGTCGCGTCGACTGCTAAGGTCAACAGTCCTGTAAGTGTTTTGAACGTTTTTATCGTGGGAGGTGGTGATGTACCTCGCTGAATGGCGACATCCATTGGTGACCTACATTATTGGCTATCGATGTTTTCCCCAACCAGGTATCTCCCACAGGGGGTAAACACCTCAGCCGGGACCGGTTGTAGTCCGGGAGGTGGCGGTGTTCCCCCTCGGCTGGACCGTGCGAGCCGGTGCCGATTTATAAGACGTCTTGTGCGGTTTTCCCCGCCAATTAATCTCCACCAGCGCGTAACTGCACCAGCTGGGACAACTCGAAGGTCCGATTGGTCTTACGGCATAAGGGGTATTGTAGTATAAGTGTGGAGAGAGAGGACAGAATGGGAAGAGGGGAGAATATTACGGGCTAGATAAGATTTCGCGCGATGCGTGACCCGTTTTATCGGCATACTGCTGAGGCATTCGCCTGGTTTTAAGCAGGCGGCAGAACTATGTACCTATCAGCGTTGCCTGGCTGATTGAATTATATTCCGAGAGTGACTGAATTCGTTTCAGATAATTCGCACTAAATAGTGTAGTTAGAGTGCAAAATTCGCGTATATGGCTCCAGCCTTATGACATTCCGACTAACTTTTATGGTAAAGCACGACAGAGCGAGAAGTACTTTAGCGTAATTTGGATTGTTTGGTTTGTATTCTTTGTTGTAGTGTGACTCGATTTGGCACAGTTTGGAGTGATATGGTGAAAGTGTGTGGCATGACACAATTTATCATGGCATGTCGTAGCGATAATACGAGTAAATCACAGCGTGTCATGAATCGTGCGCAACGTGGGAAAGAGACAAAAAGTACGCACGGGAAAGTAAAGGACAGGCTACAATGGTATCTTAAGGTAGGGTTGTGTCTGTACACAGAACAAAAATAGAAGCTGGGAATGTTGAAGATAGCTTTTCTGAGCAGTGGAAGGGTAAAGGATGAGAAGAATGAAGCGGTGAAGATGGGATGGAGCTGCGAAGATGAGCATGGGGGATGAAATCACCATCTCATTACCTCCATCGCCCGGGACGCGCCATGGTGGAGATGAAACGGGTAAGAAAGCAACAGACGAAGGAAACGGAGCACAGAAGAATGAAGCGACGAATACAGAGAGGCGGGGATTGCGAGCAGGGCGTATTGAATGGGCCGAAGGCGGGTGAGTCGCCGGGCCGACGAGGTGCCACAATGTGAGCTGTAAGGGCGGAATTTTCGTAGCGCGAGCTAAGAGGTAGGAGAAACATCTGCCGCCTGAGGGTCTCGTTCCCCCTCCCCCCTCCCCCTCCCCCTCCCCCTGCGTGTTCACGAGTCACGCAATTTCACGCCAACGCACGGGCGACATTCGTCGAGCAATTGTGGGGGAAAATTAAAACATGTCTGAGCAGCAATGTGCTTTAAGGGTCTAATGTTGTTAAGAATACTACACATTAGAGTACGTATCTAAGTAATACGAGTTTAAACATTATTTTGAATACATTGCTTCGAATTCAAATTATAATTTAACGTGAGGATATAGTTTAACATTTATAATATTTAATTAAATGATTGGTTAATATTTAATGTTTCGGATATTTTAAACATCAACACCTGCAATACTGGGTAAAAATATAAATCTTCTTAATACCAATTGTATAATATTAGTCTCATTTTCATGAATGTAAGATCACCAATTTGAGTATCTGTGAGAACATTTCAGTGAAGTACAGATGAAAATTACATATTTGGAACTGGCGCAGCTGCGATTTTGTACTCCCGATCCACAGTCATGTTTTTTCTGTAAATAATGATAAATTAAGCAACAAATACTCATTTTAAAGCCAGAAATTTAAATGTGTCAATATTACAATAAATACTGAAGTAAATATGTTAGATTTTGAAGGAGTGTACACGTATAGTTAAAATTAAGACGATCTTTGCTTGCTCGCTGGAAAATTTCGTTTATTCAAATCAATCTATCTTGATCGAATATTTAAACAATTAGGGTTATCTACTTGGCAGCCCTGGTGACGCCGCGTCCATGGCGAAGGTGCCGAAGTTTCGGTCACCATTCTGCGACCTCCTTCAAGGCGTAATGCGCATTACCCCCGAGGAAGGTCGCAGAATGGCGACCGAAACGTCGGCACCTTTGCCATGGACGCGGCGTCACCCGGACAGCCAAGTAAATACTGACTCCGGCCGCGAAAGCGTACGCTCTCAATAAACATTTAGGGTTCATCAACGTGCAGTGAATCATTTAGCTTAATAATAAAGGCTTATTAAATTATTATGGCAAGTTGTTAGTTAAAAACGTTTTATATTTTATTTTGCATGTTATTCTGCAAAATATCGTCTGTGTTTTCTTAATTTTTTAAACAAAACATTGATATATTTTGTTACGGCAATTTAATTTTCAGGAAGACTCCAATTGACTGCGTTCAATCCAACGCGAAGAGAGCATCCCGCCACAATGAGTTCGTTACAATTATTCTCCCAGCTGCGGCTAGCAAAAGCCGGCACGCGCTCAGGGCTTTACAGCACCCCAACCTGCCGCCCCCGCATACACTCATTTCCGTGCGTCTTGGGGGGAAAGCCGCCACACTCCTCTGCAGAGATATTTGTACAATTGCGGTCGACGCTGCAATCTCGCTGTAATTTGCGCTAAGAGAGCAATTAGGGGCCGAGGCAGCGACGGCGTTCGCGCGCGGCGCGTTTCGCTTTTGTCTGAGGCGACGCGAGCGCCACCTGTCGCCGGCGCGGCTGAATGCGAGGGCGGGCGGCGCGGCGACGCCATCTTGACTCCGCGAGGCCGCAGATGAGGTGCGCGGCGGCGGCGGCGGCGGCGGCGGCGGAGACGCGGCCCAAGGCAGCGCGCCATTCACGCGGGGCGCTGACGCGGCGGCAGAGGGGCCGTTGGCGAGCGGGGTGGGAGGGGGAGGGGGTCTTCTCGCGCTGATGAGGCAGAAGACGTTGCGTGCGAGAAACGCGGTCTTCGCACATTGCACTTAGCGCAGCAAGAATCTCCAACGAGTACGCCCCGGCAAAACTCCTCCGACTGTCTTGACTGATATGACTAATCTCGATTATACGCATAAGTTAGCAGAAATCTATGTGGGAAACGCCTATAGTTTTGTTAGATACTCAGAAATTCGGTAAAAAATCCAAAAAAATGAAAAAGTTTCGATTTCGACTACAAAAACAAATATTTTATTGTGTTATCTTATACTCTGTACATCTCAGAACTTATGGCACTGCTGACGATCATGCGACTCCAAGTTCTAAGAAAGAGGTCGCCTTTCATTAAATATTTGCTATTCACGACTTGTGTTACTCGTCTGAAACATTTTTTTATATTCTTCAAATTAGAGAACTGATGTTCCATACATACTTAGTTTACAATATTTGTAAAGTCTCAGGGTTCATTTGTTAAATGTTCGCCTTTCAGACAAGAGTATATTACTTGTTGATCTTGAGTCTTGAGCGTTCTACTCTTTGCAATGCGTCAAAAACCGCTGGATCAATTTTAATTATCTCTGATTTGTTGCATTCATCTTCGCCCCGAATAGCAGAATAACTACTAAAATATTGGAAAATTTCACGAAAAAGGATCAAAGAACGAAACTAAATATACCTATCAAATGCAACTCGCAAAACACGGCACGATATTTGACTCTATACCTTTTAATAACTCTTAAACGAAGCAATTTAGGGGATTAAAAAGTACAATTTTGAGACCGCAGGCTTCAGGCCTCATCCTCAGGTCACAGGCCTAAAAAAACGTTTCCCATACCGTAATCTGCAGGAAGAGATAGCCTTGAATATACTATTACAATTTTACCGGTCCGACGCTTCTCGAATCGTTAAATTAACTCTTATTATTTGTGACATTTGTGTAACGTCACAAATGTCACAACAAGCATGTTAAAATTTGATGTGGAAAATTTGTAGGAGTAGTATTAATTGGGAAATTTCACATACATTTATGTATGTCTCCCTTTCTTTTACCTGAAGTTGTTATCAAACGAAACCGCAACTCTGTCCTTGCACAAGGCACAAACCTCCCTTTCAACCAGTGGCCGTCGGTCATAACCCTCTTTCATACAGCCATCATGGCGACAATCAGAGCAGAACGATCTTCCCTGGAATTCTGCTTTTTGTTCCCTGCCTTTTGGTAGTTCTCTGTTCCCCCACTACAGGCAACCGGCACGCAACCCATATACCAAATCAAATGCACCTGCTAAACAAGAAAAAAGCCGAAAGCGGAAGTAAAGAGAAGGGGAGAGGAAAATGAAAGTAGCTGGAAGGATACTACAAAAACATTATCGAAGAGAGCAACTCTTCGAAGGGCTCGTTACCACCTTATAAAGCACACCTCATAAAATATATTTTACAAAATTCTATGGAGCGTATAGAGATCGATTTTTCCTTAAAAACATGGGGTAAATCGTATAAAATACAGTTACATATGTGACTTTAGTCAGTGTTTGTTTGGCAACACTTCTTGCACATTGACTGATATATGAGATATCTTTCACTGCATCAGAACGTCTACCATCGTATTCCAGCGCACACGGTAAGTTGAGTTGCCTAGCAATCAACGGTAACTTCATGATAAAGAGATTTTCCTGAACATATTCATTGGGAAAAAAAGAATCACATTTGATCCTGTTGCATGCTCTAGATGTTTGTAACACGGTATTCTGTGACGCTTATTATTCT
Organism: Gryllus longicercus; assembly: GCA_038098605.1. Taxonomy (NCBI): domain Eukaryota; kingdom Metazoa; phylum Arthropoda; class Insecta; order Orthoptera; family Gryllidae; genus Gryllus; species Gryllus longicercus. The sequence goes on along the minus strand of JAZDUA010000117.1, from coordinate 2,619,789 downwards.
CGAAAATAAGACCGAAACAAATATATTACAAAAGGAGTATTAATCGAAGCTCGAATCGCATTATTACACAGAACCGAGAGTAGAGTTTTATAGAAGATTAGCAGAATTACGCGCCACCGCCGTCTGCCCGCTCCGTCAGCGTTGCTACGACCTGGTTGTTGCCCCCTCGTTGTCGCCTCCTAGCTCAGCATTATTTACGTCCCGTCTAAATCGCCCGCCCGCTAGTCCTGTCCTGCTCGATCCCGCCCCGTGCCCCACGGCAACGTCTGATGGAGAGTAACACTAAAGTGAACACCATAAAAAACCTTCTCCATGAAAAAGAACTCTTACTAGATGTGGCAAGTTTAATTGAAAACTGCCAAATGATGTCGGAGTTTATGGTTCTCAAACAAACCAACATCCCTTTTCATTTTACAGAATATAATGTAGATACCTGTAGAAATATTTAATGCTTTATAGAATTGCATTTCCTTCTGACATGTCACCAAGTTTCCTAGGTGTTTGAATGATTTTCCACATAATTTATGAGTACATCTCGTTTACCAAGATATTCATGATAATGTTTGTATCATGTGCTACTCAATTACGCAATAAAAAAACCATTAGGAAGGCATTAAGTACCAAAATTTGGTAGTTCGAACTTCATATAATCGGAGTAGATAAAAATAGAGGTAGTCCGATACGGTTTTCAGTAACATTCGTCTTCTTCTAAAATGGTGTTACAGCATTTATAATACGCAAAGTCATGTTCATGATCCAATCAATCAGTGGCGCGTACTTAGAGTCACTTAGCAATGAAGAAGAATAAAACACGGGCTCCAGCGTTGATTTTTTCCTCTATTAATGTTTAGGTACAGAATTAACTTTTCATTTATAGGATAGATTTATTATTATTAAAATGTTTGTTATCCATATATGATAGCTTTGTCTTTCGATGCTAATCAGAGGTTTATAAAACAATTAAATCTGTTGTCATCCTTTAACACATCATGAAAGCTCTCGTATTCTCTTACAGCCAGGTCTGCGCATTGACTGCTGAAATAAGATGTTACTATATGTCGATGTAGATAACAATTTGCAATAACATAATTAATGGAATACAAGTTCTTCAAAACATGGCGTAACCATTGTATCCCCGCGGAAAAATCTCAAGAACATATGTTCAAATTTTATAAGACCGTGACAAACCACAACACTTGAACATACTTTAATACGAACTTGTTAAAAATTATTCTAATACGTTGATAAATACACGTAGCAATAGTTGTTAAAGAAATATTTTTCTTTCAATCATTTTGTAATGAATTCTGAGGTTCTCTCCGGACGCCTCATAGGTGTTTGACGAGATCCGGTATGGTTCTGGTATGTGACTGTTAAAGGGAGTCAGGTAGTCATTGAAATTCCAGTATTTCAAACACCTGCAACCGCAGTTTGCTATGAGAATCATGATCACCGATGGTTGGTTGTATTGCTTTACGCTTCTGCTGGCTACGTATGTCACCGTATCTGTATGTCACCGGCTGGCCGTGCCACACCAGATTTCGCTCCGTGAATACCTCAATTTTAGCATGCGTGCTATGCCGAATGCGCAAGCGAGCCACGCGTACAAATTTCCTTAAATGGGACTATTGAGCCGCAAATAGTCTGACACACGGTCCATACATTGACTTGAAAACACGTTTAGGTGCTTTCAGTTCTGAATACGTATAACCGAAGTTGAATATTGCCGTAATAGTTCTACGAGATTGGCAAAATGCAGTGTTTACGCTTTGATGTAAACATGTGAGCTACATCTGTGAGAAATGTGTAAAATTATCCTATCTGTATTCATGTGCGTCGTATTAAACATAAATTAATCGTAAGAAAGTGGGGGGGGGGGTTCTGGAAGAGACCGATACGCCAAGTCTAAATATATCTTCGTGTCATGGAATGTCTCATTTGCCGTACGATGTAGTACAATATTTTATTCGAACCTTCAATTTTATGACAATTTCTCCTTGTGAAATACAAATTTAACTCACGACTACAAGACCCTACGACGTATTTTTCCATTCGGGGATTGTGGAGTTCGTAGCCGTGGTCACAGTCCGTAGTCGTATGAAATGAAAAGAATGCCGTTCGAGAGAACACTTTTTTCTTACAGTTCTAGATTAATTTATGAATTTATGAAAACATGAAGAAAGACGACTAGAAAGGTTAGAACATAATATGAGTGGCATTTAGAATTATTTGTTACGTATGAAATCTTTGCTAATTCAATTTTTGAAATATCCTTTTATAAAGCCAACATCTACTACTGATAGTTAAAATATCGCTAAGTTAATGAGTTACTGCACTGTAAAGGGCTCGATTTTCTTCTTTCCTTCATTCTTCATGTATCTAAAATGGAAAGAAACCATGAAAATGTGATGTCAGGGATAACGTCAGCCGATGACGAAAAGGTTTGATTTCGCCGATCCACAGAATGTTAGGAAAGAGTAGAAAAGTTGAGGATATTAAACGCTGCCTTGCGAGATATCGACAACTTGCTAACAAGCGAATACAGTTCTTTGATACAGCGCGTAATATGACTGGGATGGGATATAATTAGCAGAAAGACTTTTCTTGGGACGTTGGTCTTTAATTATTTGGGCACAGCAACATGAACTGTTAGCGCCTCGTAAACTATTCAGGTATAATTAAGCATCCAATGAAGAATATAATTCCTGCATAATGGGTACAACAACGTCGCCTGATCACGCGAAAACCGCCGGTGAGACCTCACCTGTCACGAGATGGTGTGACGCTGAAGCAAGCAAGGAAGCGACACTCTCCGTGTCTGCGCACGTACTAATGAGCCAGAGGACACGTGTAATCCGCTCTAGTCCGCATGCGCCGCGACCTATCACGAGGCAAGTTCGATCCCCCCACCCTCCCAACACTCTGGCCCTGTGGGGCCCAAAGGGTGCTCAGTCACGAAGTAAACAGATTTCGCCCTCCGACGCCGCGGTCCGCCCCGCTCAGCTTTATGCGCTCTGGGGGACAACTACTGCAAGTTGACTCTTCTCTCTACTCCGCATTTTCAAATATGGAAATTTATGCTCTGTCAGTCCTCCGTATATCGAATCTCTATAAACCGAAATTTCCTATAAACCGATTTTTTCTGGCTCTTGAAAATTCCATTAAAAACATACATATATATATATATATATATATATATATATATATATATATATATATATATATATATATATCGATATGGAACTCATTTTCTCACTTGACTATTTTTTTCCATGAAATAAAATATTGATAAAACACTAACGCAATTCCTACATTCAGTTCCCAGCTTTCTCATGAAGGTAACTCGTTCCTGCTTTCCATCTCCGTGGGAACTTGTCAATCGTGTCACTCGTCAATGAGTGCGAACGCCAAAGCGATCTGAAAGTCAATCGCGTGATCCTTCGTCTAATTGCCCTGCCCCACGATGATAAATTCGACAGTTCAGCGTAGGTTGAGTTGATAGAAAATGTTCCAGATGAAGTGTTTCAGTGGGTTAACAAGTATGAACAGAATTTCGAACGGAGTGCATCATATGTAGAACAAGACATTATAAATTATTATTTTTGAAAGTTCAATTTAATTATTTGGACAGATACGTGTGTAATATTAATTTCATGTTAAACTCATTTCACTATTAATCGATAAACGGTAAAATTTATTAAATCATTTTTAAATTATTTATTGTTGAATTTTCTATTTTACTCAAATTTTCTACGATTATTTAAGGTCTTCGCAAAAATTTCACAATTCCATACATCGAACTTTTTATATAACTAATATTATCGAAGGAACAGTCAGAATTGATAAATGGAGGTCCGACTGTAAATACAACCGCACATATTAGAGATAATCATCATTCATAATTTCATAAGTGCTTTGAAATAATGAGTGTCAATTGTCTTTACTTGTATCAGAAGGTAAGGTACCCGAAGATTGATAAGGTAGGTGATTCGATTTAGAAGAAACAAATATTTTCTAAAATTTCATTATATAAAACAATTTCTTGTCAAAAAACATCTTGAAACAGACGGAAAGAAAATTAAATTGACAGATACACAAGAATAAAAAGTGAAATAATTTAAATATAGTAAGCTCTTGCGTGTTCAAAAATACATGTAATCTTCTAACTTGTTTGAATGATACAGAGTGGTATCCATTTCAATATATAAGTAAAAGTGTAATCTAATTACTTATTCAGTTACGAAACATTGCAATTAATGAAAATAACTTGTTCAAACATTTTGAAATTAATTTAATTTATATGACGCCTTCATTCTGTACAAAATTCGCGACCAGCATGTAGTACTACATTGCAGTTAGGGATTTTCATTGAATTTATTTTCCTAAAGAGAAAGACTAAGGCTAATAATAAAAGAAAACACCGTTTAAATACATTGCGAATGTACCTCTCCTCTCTTCTAATTGCATAGAAACATAAGCTAAAGACGCGAACCTGAAGATTGAAGACTAATAAAATTCATGTTCCCTTCAGAAACTTGTCTTACCCTGACATAACTTTAAAAAAAAGTTTATAGAACATGCGGCTTTGTGAAAAGTTGATGAAAGAACCTTTTTAAAATTTGTCACGTATTGGAAGTATCCCAACCAAAATGTTTGCTAATAAACGCAAAATTAAATAAATTTATGGAATTATCTGATCGAATTATTCAGGTTTAGTCGATGGCAGAAAATTATAAATTTTTACGTGCATTTAGTATGTAACAAACCTAAGTTAGCAGATGGTTAAAAATTAATAACGACGAAAGGAATAGAATGTGTGAACAACAGAACTATCGATTCCGTGAATTTTAATCAATGGATAAAACAAATGAATGGATTTTCTAATTCATTTATTTCAAAATAATATGTTGTCTATTTCATGTTAATGTAGTGAAAAGTATTAAGTATATCATGCTCGTGTACCAAAGTGAAACCAAATAGAACACATAACTAACATTGCCTAATCCGGTATTGTATAAAATTGAACATTTTACGGATTACTCATTCATGGCAAAGTGTGTAGCTAATCCAGAATTGATGATACTTGTAATTATTTTGGTCTTGATGTTGCTCTATTATATTATAATGGGCATTATCATGTCACAAAGTTCTGAAAATTAGTGAGAACGTTCCTATTGAGTATTGGAAAGACAATGCGAGCAAATGAATAAACGAAGGTCAGTAAAGCTTTTCATCAGGTAATTTATTTTCTGTATAGTTTTCACATATTATTAACCCTTAGACTCTATTTTGGGTATTGTTTGACCACAGGGACAAATAATGTTTTGCAACATTCTGAAAATTATTCACATGAACTTCTCATTTTAGATACGCTTTTTACTCCCAGTTTTACATATGATATAATCTATGAAGTTTTCTAAGTGTTTTTATTTGTTGGAAATGATTTTATTTTTATGCCGTTGGAGCAAATATGCCATATTCAACATCTAAATTATAAGCAAATTTAAAAACTTGTGTATTTCCGTTTTTTAATTTTACATTGCGGTTTCTGAGTGATAATTTCGTGTATTTGTCTAATACGATTTGGTAGACCTGTTTCAAACATTCTTATGCAGATAAGATAGACTACCTATGTATAATAAGGAGGGCATGCTAGAATGTTTTTCTGCAAATAACATTATTCTTTGTTATTTAGTACAATACGGTAAATAAAGCAAATAAAATTGTCTCTATTAAAAATTACAAATAACATTACTGCATCGAATACTTGAAAATTATTGTGTAAAACGTTTAAAGTAAAAAACCAACAAAGTCCACGTAAGTATTAGCGAAACAGAGTCGAAGGGTTAGAGAAGATCTATCAAAAGATGTGAAAAAAAGTACTATTTACATTTTATTTCGTTTTTTGTTTGAAGGTTTTTCGCTGTTTGGCGTCATTCGGAAGTGAATGACTTAATGTATATAAAATGGAGGAAATTGTATAATGCTGTCAATGAAGATCTTGTCAGCAAAATAATTGAGTTCATAGAAACAGTTTGGGTAGAAGTCATTATAAATTATTTTACAAAATTAAGCAACAGTATATTTAAAAGTAAAATATTCAAAGAACAACATACTCAGTTTTGCCTGTGTTTATTATTGTTATTATAGTTTATTCTTTATATATTTAGTATTATAAGACATGACTCATCTATATATTTAAAAATTAATGTTCATGTCTGCGAAGACGTTGCAGTCGGTATTCTGAAGTAGATAAAAAGTTTTGTTTTCATACGTGAAATTGGAGCTGAAATTGATACTCTATTTTTCGGAATTCAATAATTGGCTAAATCAAGATACATTTACGGCTTGGATGAATTCTGGCATACACGATTAAGTAAACCCAGAAACAATTTCAATTATTATAGTAACTAATGTACAATGATTCACTTTATTGCATTACATTTCAGTGGGAGTGTTGACGTCATGTCAAAGGCATTGTAATTTGTGAATATGCACGGAAAATGAACAACGCACATTCAATCTTCTTTCCCAAATATGCCTTACGAGATCTTGTGATAAAGCGGTGCGGAAGGATACAAAACAACCAGATTACAACTTCATGTCGCGGACAAACCATATTATGGCTCCACTCCAGACATTTTTCTTCCGACTCCGCCTAAAAAATGTTACTAGGGAGGAAATATGAAGTGCGTAATTTGTTTAAGTGAGATGAATAGGAGCAGAAAATCTACGGGAGAGGAAGTTTTTCTTTCAAAGTGAGGGCCTACACATACAACTGAAATGTAGAAGTATTTCCTTGACATGAAATACGCCGCAAAATTTTTTTGTTGGTTAGTGTGGCTATTTAATACGCAGATAATTATTCAACTTTTATAGCGGTCCATGATAATGAGTATGATGTAGAACTGCTATTAGACAGGAGTTCTTATTTATCCATTTTTATTCTCAAGAATACACTATAATATTGTTGCTAATTTATCCATTTACAATCTAGACAGTGGTTGACAGTGATACAATTTTTGTATTTGTCTTGATCGTAGACTGGATGATAATTTTAGTAGACAACATTTCAACACAGTCTGCGTCAGAAGTTTGCAGTATTAAAAATGCAAACATCCCGAAAAGAGTTTAAAAACGGATGAGATTATAAAAATTTTGTTTTACTCATGTACATAATGTGTGAAAAGGTGGGTCTAAGTTGCAAATTTCTATGTATTTTTGCAGTGAAAGGACACACTTTGTGTTACTGTACATTGACGTTGAATTCATCTAGGAATTTTATAAATTCAAGTTAATAAAATTAATATTTCATTTCAAGAGAAAAGAACTTTACGATTCCAATTTATTGGAGAGAATGAATGGCAAAGAAATTTATCCTTGTGCACTGAACAGATATTTCTAATTATTACGTAACGGCAGCGCAAAATAAATTTGTTTTAGAAGCTTTCATTTCCTTAGCACCTTCAGACAGTTGGAACTCGAGTTAAAATCACCGACAGGTAAAGTAATGAAACCATTTTAGGTATTGTGAAGTAGATATTGATTTGTTGATCAATGCAGTTATTTGAAAGCAGTCACTTTTGTGAAAGCAATTCAGAATTCGTAATCGTGGGAAATCAAAGAGCATTTACTCTGCCTCATTGTGCCATCAGTCTTTATTACCTACGCGCGACGTTCTATAAAAGAACTGAAACCAAGCAATAAAAAGAATAAGACCATCTTTAAAAACTGGAACATTTTATTTCGTTTAAAACTCTTAATTCTTTAATTTTCTAAGAAGAATCGAAATATTTACAGCCTCGGAAGTACATCGTTTGTCGGGTAAGGGTAATAGGCGATAAAGAATACGAAATACTCATTAAAGATGTTACCAAAATGAGAAAATAGACATACGAAATAGGAGTCGCTAATATCATTCATTACTGGATCATGAACTATGAATGACACAGAATGAATTACTCCTTCGTACTCACCTGCTGCTGGAGAAAGTTTGGTGACCACACCCCATCGCTGCTTCCACTGCAAAAATAAAGAATATTATTCACTATTTGATCTCCTTTGTGAAACGTTAATCTGAAAAAAAGAAACATTACCCTTTGAGTCACGCCTCTCCTGTTCTCTTAAATTTTAGATATTGTAAAACAATATTTAATACAATCAATCAGCAAAGATATTAACTGTAATCTCTTTTCTTAAACGCTGTAATTATTTCTCGAATAGGGTGGAATCATTAGCCTAAAAGTTTTAAAATCTAGAAGCTTGATGCTTTTCACTGAATTCCTTGCGGAAATGTTGAGAAAAATTAAAAGGAGTATTTTAGTCCTTTTAAAACCAAAGTCTGTAAAGTAAATTCTTCTTCACTACTGAAATAGACTGGCGCGCAGTAATGCTTCGAGTGTTAGCAAGTAGCCGTAAATGTTTGACCGGAGAGTTCGACACCCCGGCCCTTTCTCCCCACGGAGGTAAGTCGGACGATTTGCAATAAGTAGGGGTCGGCAGGGCCACGGCAAGCGATAGGCCCACCAGGCTTATCGAGTCTGCCGGATCGCCACGCGCAGAGCGCGGGGGTCAGGGATCGGCGCGCGCGCGGGCGTCTGCTGCGCCGGGCCGAAGGGTGCGGGCGGCCGCCGGGGGTCTGGGCAAGGCGGGTCCGCCGGACGAAGGGGGAGTCTGCAACAGGAGCCGCAGATTAGCGTGGCGGCGGCGGCGGCGGCGGCGACTGCGACGACAGCGAAGGAAATGAAGGCAGGATGGCGACGGGGGGGGGGGGGGGCGCGCCCAGGGAGGGAAACGCGCGCCCCGCCGACAGACCCCTACCGCGGCAGAGGCAGCTCCAAGCGGAGCACCGGCTGAATTCAGCCTCTCAGCTACTTGACAGGGAGGTTGTAGGGTTCGAGTCCCGATGGGGGCAAGAGTTTCGACTTTAGCTGAGTAGACAAATTCAACTGCTGTCTGCAGGAGAACCTAGTGACAGCTCAGATCGGTAATTTTCCGTAGGTTCCTCAATTAATACCAGTTGAATGTCTGAGCAGTGCTCTAACAAACGGACCATAGGCCGCACGCGATCTTTCCTTCCTCTTCCTTGCCCCCTTGAAGTGTAGTGTATAACTAATAAGGAGTTTGGGGCTAGTCCCAGCTAGAAGGGTGACTTGCTGGGAGGAGGAGGTATTTGGAGAGAAAATCGCACAAGTCTTTTTGTTGGTCGGTGTCGCTGCTCACCATCTAGAAGGGAGAGGAACACCGTAAAGTTGTTAAAGTTATAAAAAGTAGTAACTACTCTTACAGGACAAATGACCATACCAGATGAAGGTACCGATAACATCAATCAATCAATCAATCAATCAATCAAGCGAAGCGGTTGGAGTGCAAAGTGCGCGGCGATGAGATGAACTGCAAGAAGACTGAGTGGCAATGGGAGAAATCGGTGGCGGAAAGAGAGTGAGCAACGAAGTCTAAATCGGAACAGAAGTGGGGGCGAATGAGATGGGCGGGGCGGTGCTGCTGAAGGAAGGTGGGAAGGAGAGAGAATGGAGATAACATGATGTTGCTTAGGCAGGGGGACGGGATAGCGGGAGCGTGAGGAACCTCGGGTAGTCGTGGCGTCGCGCCGGGGGAGGAGATATCAGAGACAGGAGACTGCGACAGGAGGACGGGTGCAGTTGACAGGTTACGCAGGGTTGGGTGTTGGTAAACGGGGGGTAGGTAAACTGAGGTGGGCTTTGATATAGAACCAGATGAGAGATGTAGAAAAGCAGGTGATGATGGAGGAGTGAGGTTAGTCGAGGCTAGCGGTGGCCATTGTACAATCAGATACGACAACGGTATGAACTCATGGCCGTATGAGTAGCGTGGCACTACCAGCTGTCTGCGTGACAGGAAGAGACGCCGGCGCGACGGCGCTCGCAGCAAGCAGGACGGCCCAGACAGGAGCGACGCCGCCTCCTCGCAGCCCGCCCGCTCCGTTGGGAAAGCAGGGAAACCGCACGACGGGAGGGGTCTGTCGGGTGGCAGCCTCGCTTGCTTGTGTTGTTGTTGGGGGCGGGGCAGGGCGGGACTTGGGATCTTCTCTCACCTGGCGGTAGCTCTCTTCGCTGACGCCCCCGGGGGCGCCGGAGACGGCGGCGGAGGCAGCCAGCGGACTGGAGAAGCGAACTTCTGCCAACTCCGCCCCCGCAACGCAGCGGCGCGTCGGGCGAGAGCGGGCTCCGGTACGGGCTGGAGCGTGGCAGGCGGCGGGGGCGGGGGCGGGGGCGGGGCCGGGAGGGGTTTGGTCGACCTTTCAAGCAGCAATGGCAGCAGAAGCGGTGCTGGCGGCGGCATCGGGTGTTGCGTTTTAGAGCAAAGGTTAAAATTAGGTGCCTGCCATGGAATTAACAGGTGACTGGGCTGATCTCAGTGTTAGTGGCTGTTAATCGCATTACGTTGGTGACAGATGGTAAATGGCTGGCTGGATGTTTTGGTGGAGGTATATAAGTGGACACGTCCTGTGATGGAGGTGAGTTGTCGATGTGTCAACAACGTGGTAAAGAGGTGATGAAGTGGTAGTGACTGTTTTAGAGTCGTGATATGGTGAGTGAGGACAATGCAGTGTGCTGACGCGTGTTAGTTATAAATTGAAGACGAGTTTTGACGTGGTGATAGGTGGCAAAATTAACTGACGACATTGTATTACGTGTTCGCGAAGGTATAGCAGTGGTAAAGAGGTGACGAAGTGGTAGTGACTGTGTTAGAGTCGTGATATGGTGACTGAGTGAGGACAATGTAGTGTGCTGACACGTGTTAGTGATAAATTGAAGACTAGTTTTAACGTGGTGATAGGCGGAAAAAAGGAACTGACGACAGGTTGTATTGTGTGTTCCCGAATGTACATATAAGAATGAGAGCAAGAATGTACATATAAGAATGAGAGCATGAATAAGAGCAAGTAGTTCCTTGGCAGAAGGAAGAGCATGAAGCAGAGCGTGCTGGGTGGAAGGGCAAGACGCCGTCCGCGCGGTCGGAGGCGGCGGACGGGCGTCGTTGGGTCCGTAGAGATACGGCGCTGCCGAGCGGATCTCGCGGTTGGTTGAAAGCGGCGCGGGAGCTAAGCCAGAGGAAGAGGCGACCCTCGCGCTTGGGTGCAGCGGGCGCGTGGGCGGCGGAAATCAATGAGCCACGCGAAGTGACGACGTTGGGTCTCCAGGGTGGAACTCGCGCAATACCAGCAGGAAGATATGTCATGTGAATCTCGCAAGTTAAGTCAAGATGTTTCTCGTGAATAAAGTTTGCATTCAATTACAGTCAAGAGTGGTCCAGAGTAAATGTTACTGATAGATCATATGAAGGGGGAGAGATTGAGGATAATAATATTTCATCAACGAACGTGGGATAAATTTAATGTAATCATAGAAAAAGGAGTGAAATGTTTGCAACGGTGCACCTCATTAGTAGGTAACGTACCCTGCACTGGTGTTTGGCAGGTAACTGTTACTTCATGATAGGTCCCACCAGTGAGATTGCGTACGCGTAATCTGACTTGTGCTGTACGGTGGCAGTCCACACTTGCTCCTGGCTGTGCCGATTACAGTTACGTTTCAGCATGTCGCAACAACAGTCACTTCATTATGTATTTAGAGCACCAGGCTGACCATCAACGTACTCCATACTGATGCGTTTTAATGTCGTCACGAGCAATATATGGCGCGGCATAGGCCGCGATTTCAAGTCTACTACGGGGTGATAGTGACCATGCCGGGTCGTCGTGTTCGAGAACATTCGCTCTGCTGGTGCTGTGTTGTGAGTCAGGGGGGATTGCGGCCGCATACTGACTGATGGGGGCCATTAGGATACATTCATAGCCCATATTCATTGGCAGCAAGTGGCCACATTTAATCTTTCAACATGCTAGAAGTTTGTACCATTTATTCTAAACCAGATTGTGGATCTTAAGTAATCAAGCAGAGAAGTTATCATGAAATTTTGAAATAAATTAGTGTAAAGGAAATATAAAAATATTTTCATTTCCGAAGGTTTTGCTTATGATTATTGGTTGCACTAATTAGATTAACGAGATAAATACTGTGGGAATATGTTATTCAATTACTCAAATTATGTATATAAAACCAGAAGAACACACATGAAAACTACGAATCGATAACTTTTTTAGATCCATTGAGAATCCCATCCGTACGGCAAACAAAACATTCATTTACCGCAGCTGCTTTTATTGCAGCAATCCACAGCAATAAATATAAACAGCCGAGCGGCATTCCGACATTGCACCAGCGAGCGTTGTGGAACGTGCGTGCCCCCGCTGCCGTACGCAGCGACTTGGAATGACGGCGCAGAATCCTTTATCACCAGAGAGCGCTTTCGTGTCGTGTCTTGGGGCGACAGCGCGTCGTGCCGTACACGAACAGGGAGAGAGGGTGGGAGGGAGGGGGAGGAAAGGGCGAAGGGCGAGAGCGATGGCGGGGGGGGGTGGGGGTGAGGGAGGTGGCGCGGGTCTCGCTGTCCCGACACGCCGACCAGACACACCGCTACCCCCGCCGCCACCGCCACCGTCACCATCACCATCACCTTCATTACCGCCACCACCACGACGGCTGTTTCCGTCAACCGTGACTTCCAACGTCTCCACCGATGTCGCCATAGACGCAGCTGCCTCCTGCATCTCCTCCTCCTCCTTCTCCTCCTCCTCCTCCGCTCCCTCCCCTCCTCCGCTCCCTCCCCTCCTCCGCTCCCTCCCATCCTTTTCCCCCCTCCTCCTTCTCCTCCCTCCTCCTTCCCATCCCCCCTCCACCCTCCTCCTCCCCCTTCTCCAAGTTCAACGCCACCACCCACGCCAACGCCACCACCCACGCCAACGCCACCACCCACGCCAACGCCACCACCCACGCCAACGCCACCACCCACGCCAACGTCACCACCCACGCCAACGCCACCACCCACGCCAACGCCACCACCCACGCCAACGCCACCACCCACGCCAACGCCACCACCCACGCCAACGCCACCACCCACGCCAACGCCACCACCCACGCCAACGCCACCACCCACGCCAACGCCACCACCCACGCCAACGCCACCACCCACGCCAACGCCACCACCCACGCCAACGCCACCACCCACGCCAACGCCACCACCCACGCCAACGCCACCACCCACGCCAACGCCACAGCTATCGCAGCCACTCCCATCTCCGTCACCACCGCCCCCGTCGCCCCCACCGTCTCCGTCGCCGCCACCGCCGGCGCTGCGCGCGCGGGGGTCGAGCGACGCCCCCTCCGCGCCAGCATCCATCATCGTCAGAAGTGACGTCGGGGCGCGGCGGCGGCGCGGCGCCCGGGGCGCGGGGGCGGGAGAACGAGAGTCGGTGGCGGTTTGTGGTCGCGGCGTGGAGAAACAATTGCCGTCGCGACGGCGATATGTGTATATTTCGTGTCACTGCATGCAGAGGTCGGCAAATAGCAGAAAGTTCGTATCTGATTCTGCAGGAGTTAATGGACACTACGAACCAGTTACGTTGGTCTTATTTCCACCTTTCATCACGTCTGATTATTACAACTTGCGGTGCTACAACTGCACGTACTTTCTCGCATTAGTAATGACACAAGAAGTGTAGAGTATTTCTGACAAGTTGGTTCAAAGGTGAGGATTTGGTTTCAAGCTAATTTCAAAATGTAATACAAAATAAATTATTGTTTGGATATCATTGGGCAAATACATAGAAATATGGCGACTAAGTCATATCATAGCACGTCAGATAAAGTTTATTGCACTGTGAGGAACGGACTGAATTGTGTGTATGTGTGTGAAATATTCTTATTGTTAATTAATTGAAGTAAATAATTTCTGGTATTTTTCCCCAAAATTCACACATTCAGTTTTGATACATTTGGAGTCGGTGTTTAAAAATTTTTAAAAAATTTCGAAATCTAAATGACAATGGTAGCATGCGTCAAAGACACAACTATACCCCCAACAATAATCATGAAGCTAGATTATGTAAAACAAATTCCAGAATTGGAGACGTTGTATAATGTCACTGCAATTACCTCTAGTAATAATATCGACGGTTAATTTCAATTCAGAGATTTAATTCGTCGTTCAAATAATGACATATTTCAGTAACCATTGCGGTAAAAAAATAACTAAGTGTGAAGTTTCAGAAGTCAGAAATGCGCTAGGTTTAAAAAACTGCCAAAATTTGTATTACTTCGGTTACAAAATAATTTCCCGTTACTCCGTTGTACGCCTTCATCAAGAATATGCGAGGTAATTATTCCATACCTCTCATGTTCTACGATTTAAATCAAATGAAAAAACGTCAACTTTCATTTTACACGGAAATGATCTCTGATTCCTTAGTTCCATTGTACTGATTTTCGCCTCATCAAATAGTTTTTGTCATAATAAGTAACCTTGCAAGGTTCAATTAGTACCTTTAGTGCATAAAGTAACAAGATAACATGGTTGTAAATGGTGGTTACAATTATGGTTAGAAAATAAAATTAACGAACGAAAAGAGATAATTATGTATATTCCGGCCTAAGAGCCGAGCCTTCACGGAACCCAATATCCAGCCCATCGAAGGTCTGACTGCGAGCGGCGGTGGTTGGCAGCGGCCATCTGCTCGCAGAGGAAGACAGCGGCGCGGCCGCGTGGCCCGGCTCCGCATAATGGAAGGAGCATTGATCGCGCAGCGCCCTCGCTCGCCCTCGCGGTCCCGTCGCAGACGCCGAACCCGCGCCACCACTGCATCGCCCTCGCCGCCACCATCGCCCTCGCCGTCCCCGTCAACGTCCTCGCCGGCGCAACCGCCCTCGCTTCCAATGTCATTCCCGCCTTCGCCCCGCAACCTTCCCCAATCCTCGTTCTTGCCCTCGCCGCCCTCGCCGCCCTCGCCGCCGCCCTTTCCCTCGTCACCGTCACCTTCGCTGCAGCCGCCCTCGCCGCCGCTGCCCTGCCGCCGCCCTCTACTTTCATTGCTGCTTCCATCGCTCCTCTTCGAGTATACCACCTCCACACCCCTTCAACAATATCATTTAGAATATTATATCATTTTTACCATTCTCTTTATCCTCGTCTCTCTCGTGGCTCTCATGTTCCAGCTGTTCTCGCTATCATTCTAATCCTCTCCGTCTTTCGCTCCGTTCTCCGTCTTTCGCTCCGTTCTCCGTCTTTCCACTGCCCGTACCTTCTATTCATTGCTGCAGGCGTCTCTATTCTGCCATTGCCCATACCAGCATCGTGCGTTACTATCGCTCTGTGTGAAATCATACCGTCGCCGCGGGGCAGCTACGCGGGCGTGAATGCCATTTCCACTGCCTGTTGTCTTACCATCCTCGCTGTATTATCCTTCGTGTCTATATCCATGTGGCTGGTACCTGTCTGTTCCACCTGTCATTCATCTGTGTACTGTACGCCATTCTTGAAAAGGCGTACTATATCTTGCAACGACGTCTAACATCTTTACCCCTTTCTACGCCACAGATGTATCAATTTCAATGGTCTCATGTCGATACTACACGAGAGTCTTCCTTTAATGCTCGGTGCTGGTTGTAAATGTCTTGGAAGTCATCACCGTGAGTAATATACTATTGCCGAATCATTTTTCGCAACTGAACTCTTATTTCAGGATTAGGCAGCGTTCAAATTGAATCGTTTATTTCAGAAACCCGTCAAACGCCAAATTCCTCATTTCAAGAAAACTAAGAAAAGGTCTCCCAATTTATCTGATTTCAAAATGTGTTTTATTTATTAAAGCAGTTGATAAATGAAAAGTTCTCGTATAAATATGCACTAAACGGTGTGTATCTCCTTGGAACAATAATCTGCCGCTAATATGTGTTTTAGATTTTGGCGTTTGACGGATTTCTGAAATAAACGATTCAATTTAGTTTAATGGATGTCAGTTTCATTTTCAGACCTGTGATCAATGCATTCCATAATCCGTGTAATGCGTGTTTACCTCTTCACTTGTGCCCTGCCAGAGAGATGGTTGCAAACCAGAGAGAAACGGGGATACTACGTTTTTGTGAAGAAATATGTAACATTGGTTGATTTGTTATTTACAAATACAAATAAGCGATGTTCGTGAACTTCTTAGAAAGGAAGCATTCACTAATCTGAACGCTAACCTCCCGCTCGATAGAATTCTCACGATCCCGCTCGATAGAATTCAATGTCGAACAAATATTTCGTGAAATGATCGTCACCTCTTGAATCGAAAGCCGGCTTGAATCGTCAATATTTTCAAGCCAACTCCTTTCGAGTGCTCCTCTGCTTCGCCTCATTGATCGTGTGTCGCTCTGTATTGCCACCCCCTCCCAACCACAGACAGACACACACACACACACACACACACACACACCTCCCGCGTGTACTGTGCGGGCTGCTCTCGCATGAGCAGTTCCAGAGGCCGACCGCCGGCTGTCGGTCGACCGATGTGTAGAGCGGTGACGGGAGGGGGTGGGGCAGGGCGGGGACGGGTAGATGCTGGGCGGGGCGGGGCGGGGCGGGGCAGGGAGAGTGCGGCGCGGGCCTCGGGCGCGGGGGCCCCTGATATCGCCCCGCCCTTGTGGACACAGGCTGTGTACCGCCCGGTGACCCCGGATTTGCGCCGGCCTCTCTCCTCCCCTGCCCCCTCCCTTTCCGCCCGCCCGTATCACGGTATACTGGCGCACCTGCTTACCTGCAGATCCCCGTCTTCAGTCGGCGCATTGACCCCGGCACGGCGGGCGGCCTTATCCGAGAACAGTGGCCGGGGGCCCGTGGTCTACGCGTCGCCGCCGAGGATTTCGCAGGTAAATTCGCGGAAGCTCCTGGGCCGAGGGGAGGCTCTGGAGGGCTCGAGATCAGAGCTCGAAAGGGATTTTGCTGCGTCAACTTTCTCACAAAAGAACAGTCAAAGGGGGCAGAGGAGTGTTTGAACATAGATCAGGTTACAGAAATGTATGTCTTGTTTTGTTTTTTTCGAGAACACAGAATAAAAACTTGTACAATGAGAAAATGCTTTGTTTACTGCCAACAGGTCTCTGTATGGTACATACAGGCAGTATGTGAAAAACGGCTTAATTATGTATTCAATTTACCGCACTTTCGTTGACTGCTCTTCCGATTTCATAACTGCTCACCCGATTAACTTAATCAGGAACCAGTTCAATGTAATATTTCTTCCATTGTTTACTATGAAACCATTCCATTCAACATGTTTAGTATGAAAACTTTGAGTGTTTCAGATTTTATTTCTTAGATTAGAAAATTGACAATGTGCTTTTGGGTGGTTTCATGAATTAGTTTTTTGGTATTATTTTTATACAATCATTTCTATTATGAAAATCAAAGATATTACTCTTGAAAATAAATTTTGGGTATTTCAGTTTTAATCGTATGATATCTCAAGTGTGGTTCCTTGAGGCATGGATTTTCGGTTCCCTGAATACATATGCTTCTGTATGTGACGCACGATAAACTATTTATGGCGCCAGTCACGCAGCAAAAGGCGCCCCTCCTGTTATTACTTTCCTCGGCCCCTACTACGACGGTTGGCCCCTCGGATATGCTACATCACAATACAACAATGCGGTACATTTTTTTTCTTCGCGAACCAAAACTACGTTTTCACGTCCCAACATTTTGAAAGTTTGGGGTTTCACGAGGGTCGATGGAAGCGCCGTTCTCCCCCACACATCGTTCAGACAGATTTGTGGTCTCGCGACTGTGGGCGAACAGTCTCTAGGTAATGTCAGATTTCGAGCCTGTTACTCTGCCATCTACTCCGCTGTACCGTTCTTATCTGTATAATTTCTGCTTAACACTGAGTCCTGTGTTCTCTCCACTTTGCAAAAATTTATTTTCCCTCTCGCCCTTGCAAATATCTCCCACTTTCTGTTCTCTCGGCGATCCATCTCCTCAGTTGAAGTTTTTATTGTTATATTTCTAGATTTTACCACTTCTAACATATACCCTATCTGTGTCATCTTTCTCTTCGTATTCTATTTGATATTTCTATCAAAATGTTTCTAAATGAAAATTGGATTTTTTAATTTCAAAATATTCGTAAATAAGACAAAGCTTTGGCTTACAAATGGAAGGATGTGAAAGTGAGAAATGTGAAACTTCATCTTTCGGAACACATCAATTGTAAGAACATTATTATTGTAATATTTGTTAGGGCATTACTCAGAGAGTTGGAACATAAGTGTATAGCGCTTTCTTGACGCCCAGTTGCGGTACTATTTTTTCTCTTTACCTTTTCCAATAAGGGAACACTATCCCACAAACACATGGCGGACGTTCTTTCACAGGTCCTTATACATCCAACGAAGAGGCCTTTCGGTCACAATTTGCTTTTTCTGGATTAAAAAATCTCCATTTTGATGCTCATCATTTTGACACCCTTAGCCGCTCAAATTACATTGCGGAAAGAACATATTTTTCTTGGATAATACTCGAAAAAAAAAGCATTTATTTTTGTGTCACCAGATGTATCGTATGAACAGCAGAAGAGTGCTATTAGACTACAAGATGCAAGAATCGTCCAGGACTGTCCCCCCGCACCACGCTCTACGCACCACGCTCTACGCACCACGCTCTACGCACCACGCTCTACGCACCACGCCCTCGCCCTCGCCCTCGCTACACCCTTCACTTTGGTGGGCCGTCCCAGTGCCAATTTGGTTTTGGCAGCGAGAGTGGAGGGGACGGGAGGGTACGATACTCGCAACCTTTTTCACCGCTGGCAAGACGCAGCGAGCGGGGAACTGATCTACGAGACGACCTCGGGAAAGCAAACAGAAAAAGAGGGAAGCTAAAGACAGCAAAACAAGACAATTCTCAGCTTGAGTCCTTTGCCTGAGCGTTGTACATTTATAGAAGACATTTATAGACGATTGTTGTAGTGTAGGATAAAATAATGTAAGAAATATGAATGGGTGAAAGAAAGAATGGTATAAGTGACATTTTGTAAATTCTGAGAAATATGTTTATTTAAGTGACGTCATAGTGCTTTGTTTCATCATTAAAACGACAGCCTTTCAATTGTTCATTAAAACAACGAAATTACATTTCCTCTGAAATATAGCCTATAATGAACACGCTATTTCCTGAATTTATAAAATGCCACTTATACCGTTCTGGTTCTTACCCATTCAAATGGTTTCAGACAAGATAAATAAAAGTGGGAATTCTAGTATTGAATTGGGTTTATTGTAGTAGACAAGAAAGGAACTAGACTACGAGTTGTATAGGACGATTTAAATTGAAAAGTGTAAATGTAATAAAGAACATACTATGTTTGTGGAAAAGCAGTAAAAGAAACACAATGCGAATATATTGACGAATCTGAAAGAAGAACGGGATAACGATGGATAAGAATAAGCACATAAAAATAATAAATAAACGAAAAGGAATAGAAACTTCGGTCAAGAGGACAAGCACCTGGTAGGGGAGACACGACAAGGGTAATGCTGACATTGGGGGACCTTCAATAAACGGCATCAGGCGGAAAGATTTGTAGAACGGACTTGGCATCAGCGGTCAGGGCTGCAGCTACGCTCCAGCAGACACAATGCTAATGAGGGGAGAAGTAATTGAAGGAAGTACAATGACCTAATCACTGAAGCGGAATAACGGCGGGGTCAAGAGAAGTGAACGACGAGATGGGACAGCGTTTGCTAGCGGGCGATATAATCAACTGAGGCGACGAAATCGACAAAGGGACAACTACGGACGAGGAGAAGAAAGTCACTAAAAATCACACTAGTTGAGTAATGATGTGAATAGTAATGAAATGATCGAGGCGAGCGTTCGAAAAGAGTAAGAAAAGTAGAGAGATAAAGAAAAAGGAGATGAGGCAAGAAAAATAAGCATGTAAGAAAAAGGAGATAAGATATGGAGGTGAGAAAAAGACATCAAGTTGGAGGCAGAAATATATTAATTGAGAAATTACTAGAAAGGAAGTCAGCGCATTGAAGCATAATATCAAATCGATGAACCAGGAGAAAAACAATGTGCGGGTGTGATTGAATAATTTTTTGTATTAAATTATTTTCTGATACTTCGAACATAGACATTTTACGAAACTGTTTAGTTGTATGTACTCAATAATCCACAATAAATATAAGAAGAAGTATGATGGGGGGATAGGGATTTCCTCAATGGGAAATCAGGCTGGGGTGTTTAGGTGTTAATACTGGTGGTTTGTAAAGGAGTGAGATAACGGGCCTTGAATGTTGTGGACTGAATGGTAAGTCAGTGTACAAGAGTGAATATGTGACGATGTTGCATTGACACTGGCGACAATAAGATTATAAATGCATTGTGTGCACCTCTCGCGCTGTCGAACTGTAACGATGCTGGAGCACGCCTCTGTGTCGGTTCGACGGCGCGACGGGCTGACTGTCGGGGCGGTGTCGACAGCGGAATGCGGAAGAGCGCGGCTCAAGCGGCGGAACGGGGGCGGGGGCGGAGCGGGGGCAGAGCGGATCGGGGGCAGAGCGGATCGGGGGCAGAGCGGATCGGGGGCAGAGCGGATCGGGGGCAGAGCGGATCGGGGGCAGAGCGGATCGGGGGCAGAGCGGATCGGGGGCAGAGCGGATCGAGGGTAGAGCGGATCGAGGGTAGAGCGGATCGAGGGCAGAGCGGAGCGGGGGCAGAGCGGAGCGGGGGCAGAGCGGAGCGGGGGCAGAGCGGAGCGGGGGCAGAGCGGAGCGGGGGCAGAGCGGAGCGGGGGCAGAGCGGAGCGGGGGCAGAGCGGAGCGGGGGCAGAGCGGAGCGGGGGCAGAGCGGGCGGGGGCCGCGCGGTAAAGCGGGGGAGCGGGGGTAGACGCGGCACTGCAGAGCGGGAGCGGCGCGGCGGAGCGGGGGAGGCGGTGCGGGGGAGGCGGTGCGGGGGCGGCGGAGCGGGGGCATAGGCGGCGCGGAGGAGCGGGGGCGGCGCGGAGCGGGGGCGGAAACGCGCAGAATGGATCGCAGGACAGCCGGGCGACCGGGGAGCCGAGCGACGGGCCTCAGAAATACGGCGGAGGGGCGCCGGCGCGCCGTTAACTCGCGGGACAGGCGATGCGTTAGGGCGGCCCCGCGCCGCCCCGCGCCTTATCGCCCAAGTGGCCCTTCTGATTAGGTGCGCTGCGACCGCAGGCCAGCAAGTGGACGAGCGGGGCGGCGCCCGGGAGCACAGGGTGGAGAAGGGTAGGGTGGACCAAGCGAGACGGGGAGGGAAGAACGGAAGTAGGCGGAGCGGGAGGGTGGGACGGGGCAAGTAAATCAGGTGGGAGGGGCAGAGCGAGCAAAGGTAGGCGGAGTGGGGCAGGTAGGGCGAAAGCAGTGGGAGGCGCAGCGGGGACGAAAGGAGCTGAGTGGAACGAGGGTAAAGAGGGGCGGAAGGGGGCGAAACGGGGCGAAGCGTGTGAAGTGAGTCGCGATGGGGAGGGGTGAAGAGGGGCGGGGCGGGACGGGGCGGGGAGGGGCGAGGGAGAGGCGTGGCGAAGCGGCGGGGCGGGACGGGATAGAGCGGAGCAAAGCGGGCTAAGCGAAGCGGGGTGTGGCGAGATGAGGTGAGGTGAGACGGTGCAGGGTGGAGAGACGTGTGGCATAGTTTTAGCGCGACATGGCGGGGCGAAGCGGAGGGGGAAGTGCAAAACGGAGCAGAGTGGAGCACAGGGGAGAGAACTGCGGGACGGGGCGAGGTGAGGTGATGTGAGGTGAGTGGGCGGTCGGCGCAGGGCGAAGGGGGCGTGGCACGGCGGCGCGACGGGGTCGCGCGCTCCCTAAGTCAGCGCCTCCGTAAATCGCGGGAATCGCCGATGCGATAGCACCCGCAACGCTGCGCCGGACCTCCGCGGCCTGTTCGACACGTGTTGTGGGGCGCGATAGCCTCCACGCGGCCACGCGCGCCGCGGCGCTGTTATTTGTAGGGGGCCGTGGACCTTGGCCTCTTCGTCTGCGAAAATTTCTTTCTTCCGTGACTCAACAGCTTCCCCACCAAGAGGTATGCACAAACGTATATCATACGGTCTTTGATGTCGACTCAACACTTATATGAACCCACGATTCACAACGGATCTATTATGTTGCAAATCTCTGAGATTGTGGTTTTAAAATATTTGTTTCAGTCACGCGAACAATGTCATGACGAGTGACATCAAAAGTTGGAAAGCTACGGCTCGACAGCAACAGTGGTCAGAGTGTTTCATTTAACCTGTTGACTGCTAGCAAAATAGCTTTTATCATTGAGGCCTACAATATTGTTTGATGTTTGTGTGTGTTATGTGACTGTTAGTCAACGTAAGCAGACGGAATATCTAAACTCAAAATACATTTCCGATTTTTTTTCAAAACAACGAAAAACTTTTCATCAAACATTTTAATAATAATATTAATAACAATAACAACAACAACAACAACAACAATAATAATAATAATAATAATAATAATAATAATAATAATAATAATAATAATATAAACTGTTTATTTCAAAGTTTTGCATGAGCTGTCTCAGGTTGCAATTATTCTGTCAGAAAAATGATCGATAATGGTAGTTCATTTGAGAGTATAAGATTGAATACTGGAATGGATCTCACGGTAAACGTCAGAATAATGCGTCTGTGGAAATTCTTTGGAAATCTTTCACATCTGCATGATTCAACGCGTTATTACATAACGCTCTTTTATTCGTCTAGAATCCAAATTAGAAATCGACCGTTACACAACGCGCCCTATATCACGAATTTCAACATAACGAAAGTAAGTTATTCGACATTAGATTATGTTTTTTTTTCGCATTTTCTCACAACCCCGTCAGTTCAGAAAGAGGTTTGATCAGAAGCTGCGCTCCAGATGCAAGCAGAAAACGAAAGCGTTTCCTCGCGTGTTGGCAGGGTATCAAACCGAACAAACACGAACATGCATCGCTCCCCAACAAACCGGGAATGGGCATTCGAACGCGGAACCCACGTCGCCTCACACGCTCGCAAATACGCACGAGCACGCACGAGCAAGCTCCTGGAGACGCTCGGCGCGGGGCCCTCCCGTGCGCACACACGAGACGGAGCGTCGCGCCGGAATCGAATGGGCGCTTCCCTGTGCCGCCTGCACGCCACTGCCCCCCCCCCTTGCGCACGCACGGAGGCACGCGCCGCGCACGACTTCCGTACCGGAAGCGGCCGATACATTTCCGGTGCGTACACGTCATCGCTCCCCCATCCCCTTGCGATACACCTCTGCTGCTCCCGTAAAAATGCCTTAAACGTCTGACCGATGAAAAAGTGTTGATCTATGCGAGGGGTGTGTGAGCTCTCCTGTTGGTTGTGTTGGAATAATGCATTCCGTGTTTGGGTTTGTCAGTCATACATCGGTGGTTTTACGTGCATTAGCATATCGCCTTTTCTACAAACAACAGATAAGAGCAGTAAAGGGTGCGAGGTTTTGAAAATTTCTCATACATGTTAGCTTACATTTGATCATTTCAAAGAACTACGAGTACATCATTACATAGCCATTAGATTTAACAATTTTTATGAAAACAAATTTTATTGCACAAGTGTCACAACTCAAAAACATTTCCAGTTATTTAGAATGAAACATTCCACTGAATATAATATCTGAATCCCCCAAATTATTTAATCAAAACGTAATTTTTCTTGTCCTAGTTGTTACTAACAAGTAGGGAAATATTGTAGTTTGGTATTTGTGTTTTAGTTATTGTAGTTTGGTATTTGTGAACGTATTTTTGATTGTCGGCAGCCGAATTAGTAAAATATAGTGTAGAATGTTACATACGCCGCAATATTGCTAAGGGGAAATTATTAAGAAGGAAAATTGATTATGTTCAATCCACAGCAATATGGTTTTTGTGAAATTATTCTGGTCAAACTATTACCAGCAGTAAGTTGACATTATTGCAGGACAACTTAAGACATGCAATGATATGTCGCATTGTTGCCATAATTGAGGTACAACACGTAATTGTCTATAATCATCATAATCGCCGAAGAGCAAGTATTAAATATGAATTAGTTAATTAGCTCATTGTACTCTACATATAAAGTCGTCATTACGTTCCGGTTACCGAAAGGCGTGTGTTGGCCGTCTGCCGCCCCGCTGTTTTCTCTTTGCCTTTCACGCAGCTCTGCTTCCTCCCCTGCCCTCGACTCCCGCCTGCACGGCCACCTGCTGACTCCGTAATACGAGAACGCCTCTTCGGCGGAGGCAATCGGGCCAATGCTCGCCCAATCGATGAGGGAAGAGGACGATAAATGCCACAATAGGGGAGTTCTTTTACCGCTGACAGCAGCCCTGCTACAACGGGAGTGAATTCTGTAAAGAGCGTTACCAAAGGAAACACTACCAGATATCTGGAACTGATAAATTACTGATAAATCCACCAGCCCCGAAGCGACGAGTAGGGTTACCGTAGAACCTGCCTTAAGCGGCCAAAGATGGTTTCGGCAAAAGTTAGCCTTCAAGCTTAAGCAAGATTATGAGGTCACTGTAAGCGTAAATTAAATTGGCATAAAATGAAGCATGTCCTTTTTATTATCGTAATTACCATAGGTCACAAAATACAATTTAAACAACAAATTTAGATTTATTTGCCTCCTCACAGCTAGTATCAAAACACACCCTCGTCTTGTTACTCATTCTCTAATGGAAAAACGTACTCTCCATTTTCAATGATAAGTTAATAAGTAATATTTAAACAATTTGCATTATCTTATCCCAAAATAACGTATTTTGAAAGTACTTTGTGACTCTAGGCTTAGAGAATTCGTGACTAATGAGTTATGGATGTTGTTAACAATCTCCTTTGCAATTAATCATCACTCTACTCAAAGTGTCGAAAAGTAAATGCAATTACGGTGGCAAGAATGAACTATGTTTCGTGAGCTGTATCTGTGTACTATAAACTGAGAGACGTTGGAATTGTATGTAACAACTATTTAACTTTTTAATATTTCTATTTAGTTTTTAATTTATTTTACGTCAAAAACAGTTAAGCACTGTATGTGACGTGCTACGGGGAGAATTTTATTCTGTGTACGTTTTCTTAATGAAGCATGGAAATGAGCATGTATGGTGAGAATTGATAAGAAAATATACGCTCCGTTGTAATAAAAACTGCAAGGGCAAATTAGCTATAGATTTTGGCTATTTACCCTCACAGTGCCCTTTGTAAAGGAAATGATTTCCTCCCGCGACAACATGGAAAACAATTTGAATAACTATATCTCCTTCTGAACTCTATAAGGTAGATAGATCAGATTACATTTTTGTCCAGAAGAGAAACAAAGGGCCATTTCAGCATTTGCTCAAAGGATCAGGGAAACTGGACGAAAAATCTGATCGTGATGGGGGTCATTGACATTGAATTTGAGATGCAATACTTATTACATGCTGTTTTGACTAATACATTCCAAAATATAATACATTAAATATCCTTGTTCAAATTAATAATACTTCTATTTTTGATGTTCAGTATAGTATCTAATTGTATAGAAACCGTTATGCAGTAGAAAATATTTTACTTTGAATTTAAACTTGTATATCGATTTCAGTGGTCTAATTCCATCCGGCTATATGTTATAAAATAATGTGCATTGTGTTTTATGTAATTCTTTTTTGCGGGAATCTATTCATACTGACACCTGACGAATATGATTACTACGTCAAATGTTGTAGTTATAGAGTTAGCGTTTCTTGAAAATATATTCCCACCACTGAGTAAGAACTTTCTTTTACAAAAAACACTGATTCATAAATTAAGAGACAAGATAATGGTAAAATCCAGAGATTAACAAACAGAGGCATACAAGAATTACATGGTTGAAATTTGCTTATTATTCGTACAATTCTTATTTCTAATCCAAATGTCTTGGAGCTATTAGATGTATTTACCCAGAATATTTAGGCCGAACATGAAGCGATATGTTTAAGAAAAGAAAATATGTCTGTTTCCGTACATTTTTCAAAATACATTTTGGTAATCTGTAAACGAATATTTATATTTTCGTTTACCGATTATTTGGCGAAATTTCATCTACCGATCAAAAGAGCAAGATTGCTGCCAAAAAATATGATATATCAATAAATAATTTCCAGTTATTGTATGCTTTTAAGCATATGGGGCGAAAAATATATAGTCTTACCTCAGTTTTACACAACACTCAGGTTAGAAGTGGTAGAAAATTCCTAGCAAGAAATTTAAAAGTTTTCTACCTCCCGATAAATTGCAAGGAGAAATAATAATATAATTACCATTCAATCATATAATACAAAATGTAACGGTTCTAATAAGTTATTGCTGTTGAAACTAGCTGGACATAAATCTAGTCAAAGACAGCAGGAAGAAAATTGAATGTAAATTTGCCCGCATGGAGTGGACCGTAACTCGCAGCCCTTTGCAACCAACCACACTTTTCAAGAGCAGCTCCAGAACAAAGCGCATGAGGTCAAGAAGGAATAGCAAATCGCGTTCTCACATATATCCACACTCCCTACCCTCAGTTAAATCTTCCTCTAACTCCTCACTTTGCCTGATATTTTCTCCTGAACTTCTTTGCTGAATTATCGCTGTTTCACATCGAATACGTAACTGAAGCGTGGAATATATTGTCTCTTATCTTCTCTTACGCCGTTTCCTTC
Organism: Gryllus longicercus; assembly: GCA_038098605.1. Classification (NCBI taxonomy): domain Eukaryota; kingdom Metazoa; phylum Arthropoda; class Insecta; order Orthoptera; family Gryllidae; genus Gryllus; species Gryllus longicercus. Next base: position 2,593,161 of record JAZDUA010000117.1, on the reverse strand, counting down.
ACTTCGCCATCTCACTAAATTAATTTTTCTACTCTTTATTTGCGACGAACAACGTTCCTCACACGAGAGCGGGAAGGACAGGCAAATGCCAAACCTACACATCCCACACCTACCCGTTCACTGTCTCTCACTCCTTTCTCTCTACAACGTTATTCCCTGCACTCCCCACTTCGCAGTAGATTTTTAACTTCCGTCCTTTACCACGTAAATTCCGTTCAAACCCCCTCTGTTTCCGAGTTACTCCTTTGCAGAACACGTGCTATCAAGATTCTTCTCTATACCTTCTGCAGCCAGTTTTGCACATTTTTTCGCCTACTTCCTACATCCTACAAGCTGTATTACGTCCGTTTTTCACATCACTCATCCTGTTCTTCGTAAGTTTCTTGTCTTTCTTCACTAAGAAATTTCTTCATCCCACAGTTATCTTCTGTCAGCCGATTCTTCATCTAGTTTTCTCATTCCCCTTCACACGTACGCTTCTTCGCCAACTTCCCACATAATTCTTCATAAAGAGACTTTCTCAACTACTTTCGATATTCCTTTTTACACTCACGATTTTGTGTTCGCATCCACATCCCTTTTTACACTCCCGGATCATCGCTTACTTCCCACATGCCCCTTCAACCGGTTTCCGCGACCGCCTCCATCCCCGCCGACATGCCCGCCAGCCGCCGCCCCCGCCTCCGCCTCCATCCCCACGGTGCCCGCCAGCCTCCGCCTCCGCCGCCCGGCGCGGGTGTGCCTCTGCTCGCCTCCGCCGCCGCCGCCGCCGCCACCGAGTATGATGGATCGCCAGCCTATGGCTGCGCGCCCGGCGCCATAAAAAACAGTTCCATCTTAGTCGGCGGCCCATTAATGCAAAAATCCGATCGTTTTACGTCGGGCGGCGCTGCATTAGGCGTCGGGACGTGATTTACAAACACCGTCCGCCCACGCCGCGCCGTATTAGAGGGCGGAGCTGCCTCGGGAGGAAGGAAGGAAGGGCGCGGCGGGACGCGAAACGCGGGAGTAGGGAAGGGGAAATGGAAGAGGAGGTAGGAACGAAGTGGACGAAACGGAGAAGAGAAAATTAAGCTGAAGAAACGGAAAAGGAAGGAGAGGGGAGGAAAGAGACGGCAGAGGGGAGGAAGGAAAGAAGAGGAAAGGGTCATGAGGAAAGGATCATGAGGAAAGGGTCAGGAAGAAAGGAGAAGGGGGAAGGGCAGGGCGTGAACGGGGAGATTGCATGTGATGCGGCAGATCGGCGGAAAGCCGCACAAAGAAGACCAGGCGGAAAACAATGTACGAGAATCTGATAGAAACGAAAGAAAAATGAGGATTTCCAAAGAGAAAATGAATTAGGATCCAGATGTTCAGATACACACACGAGGGGTGTCAGTCAAAGGAGACTAGAGGATAAAGGTGTCTAAGTCTTGGACGAAATGAAATATGCCATACATTGAAAAACACTGCAGATGACGAAAAAGATAAATCGATTTTGTAATTTTCTTTGCCATTAGATGTAGTAGTGTCATTAATTCTGAAAACCCTTGGAAATTAAAAAAAAGAAAATCTGTTCTCGTATTTAAATAAAATAAATTGTACTATGATGAATAAAAATGATGACAATACAGATGATGAGATCATTTTAGTACATTCAAACACTTTAAGAGTTAAAATACAAAACCAACCTGGTATGACACATTCTAAACAATTAAGACATAAGTAAAACTTTAGGATAATGTGAATATAAAGTATTAAGAATCAAGTAATTTTTGGAGAATGAACACATAAATGAAGGTAAAGTGAATTAGTCCCAACGAGCCTTCGGCACAAGAGAAACAAAAAAGGACAAAAAATATAGTTAATCAAAGAACAGGAATATAGAGAATGTTCAACATGATAAATGCATCAGCAATTCCTCCATGCGTAACAAAGTTACGAGAAAAAAGTAAATATCTTATTGCTCGAACTGAAGTAGCACACAACAAATGGATATTTTTTGACCTGGTTTCGATACAATGAAAGCCAAATACAAAACGACATATGAAACAGACTGGTCGCATGCCGCCGCCACCACCTCACACACTACTAGCACATACAATTCATTACGTCCGCTGTAACGCGTTGGCAGAAAATGTATTTTTCTCTGAACCGCAGAGCCGGCCGCAATATAAACCTCCTGTTTCCCCGCACAAAAAAGGAGCGAACCCCTGCGATGATTAATAGATGTTCATGAAATATCGAGGAGGAAAGTCGCGAGAGCGAAGTGTGTGTCCAAGAGCAGAGCTCGCACTTTGAAACCGTCTGAAGCAAGGGCAAAGAGCGTACGTGTCCGTTTGTCACTTCTGCGTTTGAGGATTTAAATACCAGTCGCTCCATAGATAATTTGCTGAGGACAGAATGTGTTCTTCACATGTTTTCGCGAAAAAAAAAAGTTTTTTTCTGACGTTAATTCCCTCATCTCGACATTTCACATTTTATTGCATCTAAATAATTTTCCAATCTCAACATCAGTCTCCCACCGTTCCAAAGTCCTGAGGCGTGCTAGGGAATACAATTAATGCGAAAAGAGTAGATGTGCTTATCGAGTTTACTGTAATACATGTATTCCATCCACAAGGAAATAAAGATTTTAAATTCGTGTCAAATGTTATCGTTGGGTGCTTAATGTTTGTGTGAAAACGTCATCGTGTGGGCGCAGAGGAGAGACGAGCAGGAGTGGCATTTCTCACAAATTATTCCCGATAAACAAATGTTACGAGACGACATACGTAGGTCATTATCTAGATCGCTTACTCAATATCTTTGAAGATAATAAAATGGTAGAAGAGAAGTGAGGGTTGGTAGAAGAAAGACAATATGACAATATTATAATAGCTAGAAAATAAATACTGTTTATTTTCCAAATGAAATTAGGTATTTAGATTGTATTGGATCTTACTTTGAACTTCTTTATTCTTCCCTGCGTGATGACCGTCGTTTTGTGATTGTTATTTGTTATTCGTAGCTGTTGTTACAAATTCGTAGTTGTTGTTGGATGTTGTAGCTGGGGTGTTGTAATTTGTGTTTTTTGTTTATTATTGTTATTATTGTTATTATTGTTATTATTATTATTATTATTATTATTGTTATTATTATTATTGTTATTATTATTATTATTAAGAGATACTGTAAAAATCATTTTACCAGAATTTAAATTAATTGTAGCACAGTAGCCGATCTGGGCGAGATTACTAAGGCAGTAGTGCCATGGCGATCTCAGTCGGAAGGTTCGCGGGTTCGAATCCTGCCTCGGTTATTGTTGTATTTGTGTTTGTCCTTTCACTCCTCGTCGTCACCCTATTACTTGTATTACACCATACAACTTTTATTTTAATTATATGTCTAAGTTCTTTCTCATTGGATATTTCTGGGTCACATTAAATCGTATAAAGGAAAAAATGTTTACTGGAAAAATAATTCCTTACCCAACAAAAAATAGATTAGTTAATCGAGTTTACCCATTAATCGAGAAAAATATTTACATTCTTTTTCGTTTCAACATCCCTTCTAGTTTCTTAATGCTTACCGGCAATAGAGCAAACCTCTTTAACAATACGCTCACATCACGCTGTAAAGAAACGAGTTTTCTTCTGGAGGGGTAAAGCTCTGTGTGACGGAACGTCAACATTTTGTATTTGGGAGCCAATTTTCTTTTTTCTATAATATTTTTCATTTTTTGTTCTTTTCTTTGTCTCTTCCCCAGAGGGGGCGTCTGAGACGTAAGATATGAAGTTCAGTGACAGTTGCGGTGACAGTTTTTCGTATAGGTTTTGAAACGTCCGGTATGTTTTTTATTAAAACCAGTTGTGGTATTGGAAAGCTAAAGTCTTTTTCTATATATACAAGACACAAAATCTGACGTATTTAATATTATTTTCAATGAATATTCTTTTAAAATGTATCTAAAAGAAAAAATATACAAATTATGTTTAAGATTAGTTGTATTTCTTAATTACTTTCATACAAGCCCCCAGCCTAACAGAAAGCTATATTAACAAAATGAGTGGAAAAAAATTATTTAAAATCCCATCGTTGGTATGAACATTTTTTATTAACTTATGAAAGTCGTTGCAAATTAATACCTGAAAATGAAAATTGATTACAATGATTTGTTTTTGAAGAAAATTTGTGAGGATGAATAGCAACAACGATTATTTTACAATGTTCTCCCTGTTGCTGAATATATCCGCAATTCTCGTGGTTCGCTTTTGTTCCATCTTTTATTTCATTGTTGAAATATATTGTTGTCAATAACAATCCTGCCGTGCTTCTGATCGGGCAATGTCTAAATGTATCCTGAATCCGACACGTGGTATCGGTGTCTGAATGAACGTCAATAGCGCATTAAAACATCAGACGTGCTCCGCTAATAAGTATGGATCGCTCGCCCCGAAAGGAAAAAAATTCGGGGCGCGAATCTGACGTGTTAATAAGTCATCCCTGAACGGCGATGCAAATCCTCGCTCGTCGAGTGAATTTTCGAAATTCGTAACCGTGTTAACTCTCCACGTGTCACTCCTAAATATCTAATATCAGTCACGCGGGGGGAGGCGAGGGGGGGGGGGGGGCGAGAACCGAGCGCGCGAAGAGCGAGCGCTCACGTCCAGATGAAGTCATGCGACGTCGCCGCCGCCATTTATTTCCGGCTCTCGCCGCTTCCAGCCGCCCCTCCCCGCGCGGCAGCGCTCCCTTGCGACGGCCGTGGAGGCTTCCGACGGCCACCGGCCAGGTAGAGCGGGAGGGGGGAGGGGGGGAGGGGGGGAGGGGCCGGGGGGGGGGAAGGCGGGGCGACGAAGAGAAGAGCAGGTCGTTCTACGCTCGGGTGATCGCCACTGCCAGGGGGCACCAAACCATTTATCGCGACTCGACGGTCAAGCGAACGCTCAACGCCGTATATATAAACTCAATCTATTTGCTGAAAGGGGAAAGGAAACAAAACTGACGTGAAGAGGAAAAACGCATTTTTCGACCGTTTGAGTTGGCGCTTTTCGGTTTGCACACTCACATTAGTTTGTTGCTCTTGCTCTTCTTCTTTTTGCTGTTCTTCTTCTTCTTGGTATTTTTTATAGGTTTGTTCAAGCAGTCAATAAACGCGATGTGTAAAATTTCTAACTCGTTCTCTTTCTACATATACTACGACCGTGTTTTGATATAACTTGGACATATTTATGTATTTTCTTTTGTACTTACCAACTTCTTTCAAAGTACAAAATGTGACTAATTATCATAGGTAATACCATGAGTGCTTTGGAAATTGTCGATAAATTCCAGACTCGCGAGGCGAGGAGGGGATTTATCTGAGAATTTCAAAAGCATAAGTGGTATTTAATAGGGCTATTCCAGGAGTGAAATTATGTTCAACCGAGTTCTAAAATGGGTCAAATGTTGAAAAAAGTGTATGTTAAAATAAGAGGTTATGTTATAGTACATACGCTGTTTGTTGGAGATTGACAGAATGATCGATGTATACCGTCTCGTAAGATAGATTAGTCACAGTTTATGGTTGGCCAGTAGGAAGAAATTATGGCGATAAGAAAAAATGGATAGAAAACGCGATAAACGTTTTGAGATACATCGCCCTGATTGGAGCATTTCGTCACTGTGCAAACACAATTGGCTTTAATTTCACGAGTGGAATAATCTTGTTAAACGCGTTTTCTTGGACAAGAATTAATATATTTAGGTAATTGAATTTCGAATTTTTTAATTTCAAGAATGTTTACGGAAAATATTTTAACATTCTGTTGTAAATAAAAAGAAAAAACTAAATACATACTTTTTCTTTTTCAATCAAGTGACAAGAAAATGATGTCTTAGCTTAACTTGACACACTTCACGAAATATATTTCGTATACTGGATATGTAATTCGGAATCCATCGTTTTATAGAATATATTTTGAAATCACGTCTTGAATGATTAAAATCGATTCGCTCACGAACGTCTCACTTGTAAACAATTTATATCTCATCCGCAAACTGAAGCTAAAACGTGCCCTTGTGCCCCCGAGTTGGCCATCCCTGCCCAGGAGGACCTGGCGGCTCACAGAAAATCAATGAGCCCGACGACCCGATGCCTCGCGCCCCTGGTCGCTCCTCTCAGCAGCTCGGCGAGTTATCGATACGGCGGATAAAATTGAAGTCAAGGCGAGCCCGGGACCGCAACTCTTTCTATTTACCCTGCATGCATGAAGGAAGGCCCGGGGAGCCCCTAGGCCTACAGCAGCCGCGTAAAAATTGTGTTGACTCTTGCGCCCCGCGCCTTTTTCCTTCTCTCTTCGCCCCTCAAACCCCGCCACACCCCGCCGTCGCACAGTGGGGCAGATGGTCGCCTAACGTGGCAGAAGCTGTGAAAAGCGTCTCTGACGTGTTAGGCAATTTTAAAAGTATTTTCGTAGAGAATACTTTGCGTTTTCATTAGATAAGGAGGACATACAAATGGCCTATCCCCCCCACCCAACAGAACGAGACGCTTACGTTTACGGTAGTCTGGAATGGATCTAACTCTGAGTTGTGCATGGACTGTTCCACGTATGATATCCGATTACTATTTCTAAGATTATGGCATTTACCAGCAGATCCCAATTAAACTCAAACACCTTGAAGGAGTTTACTTAGAAAAGTAGTGATTTGTTATGCATTTTCAGGTAAATATCCAGCCCCGTTTTCAATAGAATTATTAACAATCGTAACATTCCCAAAAAATTGTTTTAAAAAACCTTCGACTCGAAAATATATTTTCTCAATTTTCATTGAAACTGCATAAGGTGTGAGATGAAGTACGGGTTCATATAAGTGTGCCAAATTATACACAAAAATATAAAATTGCTCAAATAAATGTTTATTCACCTATTTGTTAACACGTTTTGCTAATTCCAAATTGTCTTGTGTTCACGCAAATTTTAAACGACTCTGGAAATGCAGTTATTGTAATTTATAAGCATATGTAATAAATACGTTATGGAATGTTGTTTGCCCCACTGCGCATCGCTTTTCCCCCGACGTGGGCGTTGCTTCACCAACGCGGCACCGCACACAGCCTTTCTCGCAAAAAAAAGCGCACTACAACAACCTTTCGAGAGTTGGAAGGGCGATGGGGAAGGGGGCGTTGAAGAAAGGTTAAGCGACGAAAGCGGAGACGCTGAGACGCGGGGACTGCAGACCAGGGAGCGCGCATGACGACGGCCACAAAGTCTCAGTTTGCGCGCGGCGATGGTGTTCGCGCGCGGCGATGGTGTAACGGTTAGCGTACCGGAGTGTTGTACCCAAATTGGCGGATTCAAACCCGATCGAAGCCGTGGAAGGGCGAAAAAATCCTTCGTACGCCTTCCTTCGGAGGGGAAGTAAAGCCGGATGTCCCATGTTCGTAGATTTACTTGCATGTAAAAGATCCTCGAGCCTAAGTGAAGCCTCTGAGCTAAATTCAAATCGCCTGTTTCTCGCCAAGAAATACCTCCTTTTTCTGCCAGTTGGTGAAAGGAGCGTAGCGAAATTTGCGTGGTCATACGGAAGAGCAAGCCTCATGGCCTGAGTCTCGCCACGTAAAATAAGGCATCAATTCAATTCAACTCAGTGAATGTAAAGACATTCAGGATGAACAGACGCTGCACCGCAAATCAGCTATGGCGATCTTCAGGAAAAGATGGGTAGAGAAAATATTACAGAAAACGGCGGCTCCGTGCAGTGAAACGTGCCGGAGAAGGGATGGTGGTGACAGTGAGAGTAATGAAAATCGTGTGGGGTACAGCTGTAGCAATTGTGGAGGCGGATAAAAATGACGTCAGTAATGGCACAGAGAAGAGAATCGTTGATGGAGAGTATGACAACACGACCACAGGTAGCTGGGAGGGGAGGGGGGCTGTTGCAAACGTAAACGCTGCCTGGAGACCAGGGCGGTCGCCGCGGAGGAAGCAGTAGTTGAGAGGGTTGCGTTATGTTGTTGACAGTTCGAGTGAGTAGATGGATGGATGGACAAGGTAAAGTGTATAACCAGCGATGCGAATAAAACGGCACTGAATGGTTTTGCTAAATGGGAAGTAGAGATGATTGTGGGAACAGCCAGAGAATAGAGTCAATGGGAAAAACTATTGAGCGCAAATATTGAGGCGGTCAGGTGTTACTGGAGAGATGGAACGATGGAGTGTACCGGCGGGAAGGAGGCGCTACAGAGGAAGCAGACGTTGAGGAGTGTGTTATATTGTTGAGAGTGCGGGCGAGTACAAGGAATTGAATTGAATTGAATTAATGCCTTATTTTACGTGGCGAGATTCGGGCCATAAGGTCCGCTCTTCCGTCTGGCCACGCAAATTTCGCTATGCTCCTTTCATCAACTAGCTGAGAAAGGAGGTATTTCTTGGGCGAGAAACAGGCAATTTTGAATTTAGCTCAGAGGCGTCATCTAAATGACCTATCTGATCTCAAGCCTAAGCTTGAGGATCGTTTACATGCAAGTAAATCTACTAACATGGGACAGCCGGCTTTACTTCCCTTCCGAAGGAAGGCGTACGAAGGATTTTTTCGCCCTTCGTACGGCTTCGATCGGGTTTCAACCCGCCAACTTGGGTATACCAGTTCGATACGCTAACCGTTACACCATCGCCGCGCGCAAGGAGGTGGTAATGCTTGAAGAATGGGATATATTGTTGAGGGTGAGGACGAGTAGAAGTAGTAATGGTTTATGAGTGGGATGCATTGTTGAGAGTGCGGCGAGTAGAAGGAGATGGTAATGGTTGATGAATGGGATAGATTATTAAGAGCGCGGACCAAGTAGAAGGATGGTGCGGGAGATTTGATGAATGGGATGTATTCTTGAGTGTGAGAGAGAAGATGGACGAAGAAGACTATTTTGAAAAGTATAGCTCATAATTAGATTTTATTTAGACAAAAACCAGTAAAAACTGTATGTGACGTATGGGGGAGAAGAGTATTTGCGCATGTTTTCTTGAGTTCCAGAATCCCTTCCCATCAGTTTAACTATAAATAGTTGAAAAATGAACAAAAGTTTAACATAAATAAATAAAAATACATTTTAAAAATCGCAAGATTAACAGTTTAAAAAATAGACATTCTTGTTTTCGAGTTCTATAAAACTTATTTGCATCGGTATACGAATAGCAAGTATGATTTTTCTGCATTGCTAACAAAATAGCAACTCGCTCTTACCTATACTCTTACCATTACAAGCAAAAGGAGAGTTCAACAAAACGTGCGCATAGTGAAGCTACATTTACGTTCAGAAGCAAAACAAGGGGTCATCCATTTGCTCAATGGATCTGGGAAACCCGACAAAAACCTAATCGAGATGGGGGTCATTGATCCGGAAGCTGAAGTACATTATTTGTTACAAACATATTAAGTCTTTTTAAAAAATCAATACAATACAAATGTAAACTAATTCATTATCTATCACTATTTTGTTAAAAAAAACATTATTTTTCTTTTTGATACCAGAATAGTAAAATGTATGGGTGTGGTAATTGAACGAAATGGACGGCGGAAATGATGTAGACAGCGGTGGCACTGGAGAGAGTATGAGAGACGATTTTTGCAACTGTTCAGGAGGTTAGTACGGGCGCGAGAGATGGCACAAAGAAGTGTATTGGCATGCCACAGAGGGATGTGAGCGGTGAGTGTGTGTGTGTGTGTGTGTGTGTGTGTGTGAAAGCAGAAGCGAAAGAGAACGCTGCATGGAGAAAGTGTTGTGGGCGTAGGCTGCGTAGATGGGGGTAGTTGAGGGGTGAGATATGTTGTTGAGAGAACCCGCTCACAGATGAAAGGCTAACCCGTTTACCGGAATTATTTTTTTCTCTCTCGCCCGTCTGAAATGTACATCACGTGCGCCAGAGTGTGGGGAAATGGAAAACTGGTAGCAGAACGCAGTATTAATTTTCGTCTGTGACGGCAGCACGAAATGGACGTGGGAGGACGTTTCTATGGAGTAGAATCGCCCGCTTCGCCTAGCAACTTCTGTCTCTGCTACGTGCATCCGACATCCGCAGAAAGGGACAACGTTGTCGAGAATAAGCCCACGGATGTGCGCAAATGACGTGACAAGCACACGAAGTCTGCAAGAGATTTCAATTAAGTCGCCACATTATTTGGAAGTAATGGAAGCTTCAGCGAATTTTTAGTGAAATGTTTTTTGTTAAAGTAATGACGCAGGAGACCAACAGATACTGGTTTGAATGTGGCATAGAAACAACTTAGAGAAATGATCAAAACGTTTATTTTTTGTGAGAAAAAATAATTATTAAAGAAATACGTGCTTTTGTTTCAGTTTTAGAATTACTATTACAATTGTTAAGAAATACAACTTATAAATAAAGAACATCTTATGCATCATGCAAACCATTACACTCTTGACGTGTGAGGAATTCATGAAACAAATCTTCAAAAAACATTTTTTCGTCGCGATGAGGGGGGGGAGGGGCGAAAGGTCCGACGGATCTCGTCGACTTACTAAAGAAGATTAGCTTTTCTCGTTCTGTACGCAGTGCAAAATGTCTTACGAAATGATTACTTGTTACAGTATCTAGAAATAATGAGCTGAAATTTCACAACAATTTCTTCTTTATCTCTCTGCCTTTATCATTAATAACTATTCGCTTAAAGCCGGCTTATAGTATTCAGTAAAGTCCAAACTATGTAGGAGATGCTTCAAAAATAATTACAGCATATAGAGTAGTTCTAAAACTACTCTGAGCAGCAAGGAAAGTCCCTCCCGTGATTACATGTCCTTCGTGTAATCCCCTACACGTCTGCTCGATCACAAACTGCCATTCCGTTCTGCCATCTCTACACGCAGGGTATTATTTTGTAAATTTCGCGCAAGCAGCGGCGACGCGTCCCACCCCAAAATATGTCCCCGGCGGTTTCGCTTCCCCCCTGAGCTACCGGCTCCCGGGTGAAGCGCGGGGGTGCAAGGAGGGGGTGGGGGTGGGGGAAGGGAGGGCGAGCGGGCGAGCGCGGTTGGGAGACGCCGCGGCACCGCCCCTTCCTTATCAGGGCGCTGTTATCTACAACAGTCCCCAGGCGGCGCCCCAGAAAGCTGCAGAGCCCTTGCTTTAATTTCATTACAAAATCGAATGCATATAAATGGCTGATCAAAACTTTTTTCCAGCACAATGGAACGCGCGCGGGGTGGGAGCGCGCGCTGTGAAAATGTTATTTACTACCTTTTCATCGGCACCGCACCGCGTCTTTGATTTATGGCTCAAAAGAGGGCCCCGCGGGGGAGTCCTGTTGTTCTATGCCGATGTTTTGGATTATTACGCAAACGTATAGCTGCTCTGGGACCTCTGGGGTGGGGTTTGCGTGTGTGTGGTACATGGAGTCTCCAGTTGTTTATCCGTGAGTTTTGCTTTCATGTTCTTCCTACGGCATTCGAGAAATGACACCTGGTTGTTGCCCTACTACACGAATGAAGGCAAATTAATGATTGAATAATTCATTTAGTACCAACAATTTAAATGTACAATGTTGAAATATTATCCGTTTGATGCTATTAAAATTAACTTTTCTAGATTATCAGGAATGTACTGAAAAATTTTGAAATAGTTTCTATAATATTATTGTTTAGTTTTTACAAAAATTTAAATATTTAGTTATTAAAAATAACTGAATTTCCAAAACCAAATTAACAAAAGTATTTCTGAAATGACTTCTGAATGAAAAGTTCTATGAAGCTCACTTTTCACAATACACTATTACAAATATACAAGGGTTAACGAGACACTAGACAATAATTTTCTTCTGTTGCACCAATTAACGTTCACTTATCGCACATTCGTTGTTTGATAACTTGTCTCGCAGTGTTTTTAATATTGGAGTAAATGGTCGCATAAAGCCATACGTAAGTTTTGCGTTAACATAATAGTTTTTTATTTCATTTTTTAAATTAAAATATATTTAAAATCACCTATAAGTTTTTGAGGCTGATTACGACGTGTGTAAATAAAATAAAAAAATTATAGAATGTGTGCAAATATTTATCGTTGTTTTGTACAAGTTAAAATGTAACCGTTACTCTCTTTTCAATTTTGTTCAGATTGGTGTGTCATATCAAAAATATCGTGTTTCCAAGAAAAGCAAAAGCCCTGTCGAACTGAAATTAACAGTACTTTTAACCCTGGAATACACAGGCAAACACAACATACGTAAATACTCAGGTAGGGGTGTCACAGCACCCCAATGAAAAAAGTGATAATTTAAATAATTAGATCTTGATATAAGACCGGGAAATATAATTACATCAGTTTTATTTGCTTACTAATTTTAAACAGGAAATTTAATAATGAAAATATAAAGCTTTACTCAATTCATGACAGACACACATCTTGCTTTTGTTCAGCACAAATATGTATTTTGCAATTGTTACTAAATATTTTGTTTTTCTATCCTTTATTCTTTTACATTCGCCGCACCTAGTTTGTTTTGGCGGTTCTTTTCTTCGATCTGTAGTGATTTCAGACGATGTTTCAATTCCAAATTTCCAATACATAGGGGTTCTACAGTAACCCAAACTACGAAAAATACATAAAGTAATAAAACGACACGAATAACACGTGTACAGGCGCAAAGAGAACCTAATCAAATGAGAATACACGGAGTGTGACGAAAAACCTCAACCTTGGCGCTACTAGAGTCAATTCAAAATACTTCTGGGTATCCCTGGCACCGTCTGTGTATTCCAGAATTAAATCATTAAACTTGCATTGTTTTGGACTTGCGTTGTATTGACGTCAATCTGATGAAGGAAGTCATAAGTATTCATGTTATGCCGGAGGTAATAAAGTAATTCTTTCTTGTCGCCAAATGCAGCCAAGAAAGCCCCTAAAAGACGTTTTCCCTTGAATTCTTCCAGAATATTCTGAAGAGATTTGAGTAAAATTAGTGTCAATCAATTTGTCTTATCTAGAGATACCCAACAACAATGAAAAATGCGTCTTAGAAGTTTAAAACAAAAAGAAACACTAGTTTTTCGAGTCTCCTATTTGAATGTTCTGGACGAATACTGGAAAGCTTTAGTTTGTCACCAGTTGACCGAGACGGATTTAATGACTCCTCACTTGCCCCAAATAGTGACCTGAAAGAGATCTTGAAAAATAATAGTGTATCTTCCTTACACTATGGTCTAACCATGCATTATTTGGTGAACGAAACACGAAGGTTACCAGATTGCTTTGTGAAATGGTTAATCAGAGCCATAAGCTAATTTCGGGTTCATGTTAACCACACCACCCTTCTGTCTGTTCAGATCCTACGCCATTCGTCATTATGGATTTCAATTTGCTTCTAACGTACCAGGATAAAAACTGTCTTCTGTCTTGGCCCTCTATTGATTTGTATGTATTAAGCAGACATTGAGCAATATATAACTGTATAAGTGTGGCTGATAACTACTGCTCACTTTCAGGAATTAGTTTCATGATCGTTTCCTCTTTCACTAAACCAGAATTTTTGTACGTTCAATTCAGGTTTTTTTATTAAAGAATGAGCGATTGTCATTAAAGTCATTCACATTTTGGCAAATTAAGTGGAACACGCTAGAAGGAAAGAGAAAGCTTCAACGACTGAATCATTATCTTATACTTAAATCAGTGCACCAAGTTCACAATATCAAAATTGCATTCATATAGGTAACATTCCTTTGTTGAATGCTAAATATCACATCTTGATTAATATGATAACAATACATGAATTTTCTACATTTACTCTTTACCCCGGCGACTATTGTCTAAGTTTAAGATACACAGACACTCAGAGCACACTCCATTATTATTATTATTATTATTATTATTATTATTATTATTATTATTATTATTATTATTATTATTATTATTATTATTATTATTATTATTATATTAATTTCGTTATTTACTTCTCCATAATATTTACTGAAAAGTAGATTATAAAATAAAGCAACTTGAATGATCTCAATACAGGAAATTACTTTTGCAGAACTTTCAATTAAATAGAAGTAATTTGCCTCCTACTTATGCAGCACAGAAATAGCCCCCAGAAGGAGTTTTAAACGACTTGTCGATACGAAGTACTGATAACACGAAACTCGAAACAAATGGGGTACCTTTTAACAGGAAATTATACAATGGGAATGGAGGTCGAGCGCAAAGAATGATTACTCGTACTTGCGTGACCATTAGTATGAAGCGATACAGGCGAGAAAACTAATTGTAAAAGAAGGCAGCTCAGCGCTGCAGATTATTCCGCTCCGACTCCTGGAAATAACGAGATGACGCCGCATTCAGGTGAGGTGTAGCGACGCGCTTTCTCCGGAGCTTGTCGGGCGCCTGCAGCCTTCAACCCCATCCATCCCCGCTGGCCCTGCCCCTCTCACCCTTCTTGACCGTTCCGGCCGCCCCGTCCCTCCCCCTTCCCTTCTCTCTCCCCTCCGCCGCCGCCGCCGCCGCCACGCACGCTTCGTGCATTATAAATGCATTACACGTTTGCACAACACGCGAACATGATCCTGCCTACACGGCTGGGTAAACCGTGGGGAGGTGTGACGGAGGCCCTGCGGGCGCTGGCGGCGGCGGCGACCATCATCGTCATTATTACCATCATCGTCATTATTACCATCATCGTCATTATTACCATCATCGTCATTATTACCATCATCGTCATTATTACCATCATCGTCATTATTACCATCATCGTCATTATTACCATCATCGTCATTATTACCATCATCGTCATTATTACCATCATCGTCATTATTACCACCATCGTCATTATTACCACCATCGTCATTATTACCACCATCGTCATTATTACCACCATCGTCATTATTACCACCATCGTCATTACCATCATCGTCATTATTACCATCATCGTCATTATTACCATCATCGTCATTATTACCATCATCGTCATTATTACTATCATCGTCATTATTACTATCAACGACATTATTACTATCATCGACATTATTACTATCATCGACATTATTATATCATCGACATTATTATATCATCGTCATTATTATCATCTTCATTATTATCATCGTCATTATTATTACTATCGTCATTATTATTACTATCGTCATTATTATTACTATCGTCATTATTATTACTATCGTCATTATTATTACTTTCGTCATTATTACTATCATCATTATTACTATCATCATTATTATTACTATCATCATTATTATTACTATCATCATTATTATTACTATCATCATCATTATTATTACTATCATCATTATTATTACTATCATCATTATTATCATAATTATCATTCATTACTAGAGTCATTTCAGAAGTCATGGCAACTATTTTATATATTCCGAATAACCGCATATGCGGTTATTGCTCTGTATACATTTGAAAACATGCTGTTCATTGTACGGGATGAGATCACCAGATGACGTTTGAGGGCACTGGTGTCTATTAGACAACATATGCGAAGTTTAGTATCCTTGAGATTGTGTTTCGACTTGGATATCACAAAAGTCGAACGGCGAGCAAATGTAAAAATTGCATTTTTGCGTGGCTACAAGAAGCATTGGGTTTTAGAGAACTCTTGCACGTCAAGTGGAGGCCTTCAAACGTGGACGCGTGGAACAGTTGACCTGCCTCGCAGGGGACGTTCAGCGTCTGGTCACGGAGCAGAGGTGCAAGTGGCTGTTATCGAACACTGTTTGGCAGATGAAAGGCATTGGACTGTGGAGGAATTGGACACATGTACTGGTATGTCTCCATAGACGGGGTTCCGCATTTTACGTAATGACTTGAACACGCGCAAGGTTTGGGCAAAGTGAGTCCCACCAGTGTTGCCATATCGGCGGATTTCCCGCCGTTTTCAGCGGATTTTTAACTCGTACGGCGGAAAAAAATTAGTTTCGCGGACAGTGGAATAAACGGCGGAAATTAATAAAGACGGTGGAAAATAAGCGGAATTTCAAATCTTCACTATTAAGGCCTGGGCACATAGCGTGTTCGAGCAGAAACATTTTAAAATAACAATAAAAGACAGACAATTCAGTCCACAAAAGTGCGTCCTTTATTATTATTTTAAAATATTGGGGGTCGAATACGCCAATAACGACGGCTATGACCAAGAATAAGCAATTGTCCTTATCTATTTCATGCATTCATAAGCATTTGTCTTTTTCTATCATTATTTTCTATCGTTTGTTTTAATAGAATAAGTTAATACAATATTTAAATATGGAAAAATAATTTATTTTACGTTTAGTGGATTTAGGCGGGAAATTTAAAAGCAGTTCAGTGGATTTTCGGCGGAAACTGAAACGAACATGGCGGAATCCCTCTAAACACATCTGGTAATACTGACTCCCACACGCTTTAGCTGAGCTGCAAAAATTAACTCGATACGGGACATGCCATATTGAAATCTTTTCTAACTTTAATTTACTATTAGGGGTTCAAAACTGTGTTCATAATCAGCAGTAAAAAAAGTATGAAAATATATATTTTTTTAGGAATTAGGAATCTTTCTTTCTCGTCTTAGGAACGGAAGTACGTCTCCAGAAAATTTCCAAACTCAAATACATATTTTCTAAACAAACAAAAAACAAAAAGTTGCCATTTTTACAATAACAAAATTTATATAACAAAATAGCTCTTCTCTCTTGAGGAAAAAATAACAAATCAACAAATTCACATACAATTATACAATTATTTTACCACTTTGACAATAATAAAAAATGGGGGGGGAGCATCAAGCACAGTTTGTAAAGTTAAAGTTACATGAACATTCTGAGCACTGTTTATGACAATCGTTTGTCACTCTCTGCATTAAACTTTTTCTTACACAGGGCCATTTACACTAGATGATGCTACGTATAACATGCAACCACTGAACGCACACATTAAGGGAGTGGCCTGGGCAATACGAAAATACTGTCAAGAGCCTTCTACGTCTTTGAGAACTGGGCGAACTTGATGCTTCTCGCAGTCATTGTACGTTCGTGGCGAAAGATAAGAAGAAAATATATATGAAAGACAATTGTCACTGACCTCTTCTCAGGGCCTTGCCTCACTCAACGACGCTAAGCGTGAGATGGCCAGTGCTCTGGTATCGCCGAATATGTCTCCGCGCAGATCCGGGTTCTTACACGGCAATGTAGTGTAAGAAAAATGGACGCCCGTAAAGCTCGGCGTAGCAGCTTCAGTGTCCGTTTCTCTTTCTCGTTCTCACCACACTCACCACCACTCCCCAATTGCACACACTTTTTCCCGTCCTTCCTCTCTCGCGTCTCAAAACCTTCTCCGCGTTCTCACCTCGCTCCCTACCGGTCAGTCGGCACGGACACTACAATTCAAATGTCTCAGAACGTATATAAATACGGGTTCTCTTGCAGAGGGCACTGCCCGCGTTATTTGAATGTAGCGTTGTTATCTCAACCACAGATAGGCAACGGTTACAGTATCAATCTGGAGCGATTCTAACATGAAGGAAATTAGATGTTGAATCGCATTATTACAATTGATGAAACGTGGGCACGAGTGTATGAACCAGAACTAATGAGGCAATTAAATGAATGGCGTCGTAGTGGTGAGCCGCGGGAACAAATGTTTCGACAGAATCCATCGCTTATGAAGCTCATGCTTATGACAACCATGGTATTCTCGTGTGTCAGCCTCTTCGCGAGGGGCACACCGTCTCCGCCATGCACTAAAAATCATTTGTGGTGCACACGTTGCGTCGTACACAGCGGAGGAAACATCCAGGGTTTCTCAAAAGTACAATACTCCTCAATGATGATGCAACAAGCCGCACTTCAGTTGTGTCCAGAACCTTGTTCACACTTTTATACTCAACCGACTCATAACATCTTTAGTCGTTAATTAGAATAATAATAATAATAATAATAATAATAATAATAATAATAATAATAATAATAATAATAATAATAATAATAATGGGGTCATTTCAGAAGTCATGGCAACTATTTTTTATCAGTAAATAAAGCTGCAGGAAACAAAAATACGATTGAAAGTCGCTGGAATGTTCTTTGCAATGTACTAAATTGTACTAAATTGGGATCTGGGTACAAGGCGCTATGGGTAAAGGATACTGACATTGGGAGATCTTGAAACACCCCCGGTACTCCCCTGATCGCAGTCCGTGTGACTTTGATCTCCTTCCAAAAGTGATGACGCAGCTGCGTGGGAAGCGTTTGCAGACAGGGAGGACATCCTATCAGCGCGTCGACGAGAGGTGGCGCGTTAGACGCACCACACACAGCTGATTCAGGTTTTCAGCGCCTTCGTCATCGTTGGCAAAGATGTGTGGACGCCTTGGGGGATTACCTTGAAGTGTTTTTTGCTCGTAAGACTAGGAGTATTACGCGCTGTTTTGTTTTGTGAGTATGTAATACAAATAAAACAACGATATCTATTTACGCATTTTTCAATATCCCTTACCCATAGCGCCTTGTACGCAGATCCCAATTTAGGACCTGCATTGCAAAGAACATTCCAGCGACTTTCAATCGTATTTTTGTTTCCTGCAGCTTTATTTACTGATAAAAGGTAGTTGCCATGAGTTCTGAAATGGCAACTATTTCTTCTTCTTCTTCTTTTTCTTCTTCTTCTCCTTCTTCTTCTTCCTCTAATTAACGACTAAAGATGTTAGGGGGCGGTTGAGTATAAAATCTACTCCCGGCAGAGACCAGCTTCCTAAGGAGGACAGCTAAGGGTTGTCGGTGCCTCTACAATACTTTGCGCAAAATGTGAGCTGTTCCAAATTAATCAATTTCTTTCACTTCCCGTTGTTTTGAATGACTTGGGAGTTGAGCCAAATTCTTACATAATTTTTTCGAGAAAGTGCCAGACCTCCGATAACTATCGGGAACTTTCCTTCGCGATTTTTCCTTCCTCGGGATCATGCACTACACTTACGAGACTAATGGCTTCAGCAATTGCCGCGCCCAGAATCACTAATAAATCAATTCTGAAATGAAATTGAACTTATGAAGAGATTAAGTAAATGTAATATTTTAAATGAAAAAAAAAGTATAATTTTTCTCTTTTAGTAATCTACGGTAGCGAGAATACTTGGACCGGCTGACAGGTCATCAGGCTGATTACACTTCCATCTATCATCAAAAAACATGAGCGGTATTGATGCAATAGAAGGAGAAATATGTACTAAGTTTTAAACGAAAAGTGCCAAAAACATTCAAATATATTTGACATATTCTAGCTATGGTAGCGTGAGCAATCTGATCAGTCGTTAGACACGTTTAAGATTCTGTATTTCTTACATTTCTGTTGGAAATATACATTTATATTGAGAGATTGAGGTTTGTGAACGCGCCGACACTGTCGTCATCTGTTTTTGGTATGTAAACGAATGATCATATTCATTCGTCCTTTTGTCTTACTGTGTAGCAATGTAGTGTTTGTAAAAGACCGTCAAAGACGTTCAATAAGAGTTTATGTATATGTATTTTGTTATAAATAAAAGTGAAATGCAGTGTAGTTCTCAAGAGTTAATTTAACATGGTAGCAGAGCGTGGTTTCCGGATGCAGATGAATTGCTGAAGAGGTTATATTGGAGTTCAGCCCAGTGTCCGTCGATTCGAGGAAGTTTGCGACATGGACGACCTGAACATTCCAGCTTTTGATGGAGAGGACTACGCAAACTGGAAAACGAGGTTAACTATCTATTTGAAATTTAAAAAAATGCCATGAGGTGACCACGAGGTCGAAGCGAGAAGAAGACAAGGACGTAGAATGGGAAGAACAGAACCTGAAGGCGATGCATTGCATTTTTAGTGCAATTACTAACAAGCAGCTAGAGTTCGTGAATGATAAAGTAAGTGCTTTCGAGGTTATGAAGAACTTTGACGAGCTATATTCCAAAGAGTCAACAGCGTTGCAGATTGTCTGCAGGAACAAACTAGATGGACTCAGATTAAAGAATTACAGCGACATAAATGAATTCTTCACTGTGTTTGAGAAATACATAAACGAACTGAAGTCAGCCGGGGCCAAGGTAAGCGAAGAAGAGAAACTAAATTACATGCTCAAAACGCTGCCCGAGTCACTAAGTTATATCGGAGATCTAGTGGATGTTTTGAAGAAGGAAGACCGGACTGCGGAGTACGTGAAGGCAAAAATAAGGATGAAGAGCATCAAGGAGAACCAGGACAGTGAGGGCGTAAAATCAAATGCATTCATCTCGGAGAAGAGACCTAGTGCGAGCGGCCAAAAAATTTGCTACGGATGTGGTAAACCAGGACACTTCAAGAGGGAATGTCGACAAACTGAGAATCATCGAGGTTCCCGGGGACGTGGAGGAAGAGCACGAGGTAACTATGGAGGTTATGTCAACCAAAGTTATGAAAATGGACATCGCGGAGGCAGAGGAGGACCACGTGGGTCCAGAGGCGGTCGCTATGGTCACGACCGATCTTACCGACAGAACGAGCAAGGAGACCGACATTACCGACAGGACGACCATGGTGGTAGGAACCGTGGAGAACAACAGTTTTATCAGAATGTAAGTGGCGCAAGCAGTTTCGTGACAGAGGTCTTCGCCAAGGAAGTAAACAGTGTAACACAGGATTCAGGTCAGATTGAAATTAATTGGTTGTTAGATAGCGGTTGTACAGATCATATAATTAATAACGAGGAATACTTTTCTAAATGTGTAACGTTAAAAGAACCGATTAATGTAAAAATCGCGAACGGAAAGATTTTAACGGCAACTAAAGTTGGTAATGTAATTAGCGATTTTTTAGTGTTTGACAGATTAGAACGAGTTGAAATGAAAAATGTATTTTACATTAAAGATCTAGATAGGAATTTAATTAGTTTTTCAAGAGTCACAGAGAAACATGATATTATTGCAAAAGACATCAGCGCAAAAGTTTTTAGTAAAGATAGGGGTTTAATTGCAGTTGCATGGAAACAAGATAGGTTATATAAAGTGACAAGTGTGATCAACAAAGGGGAATTTAACGTAAACTTCTGCAATAAAGAAAATATGACAGTAAAGGAAAAGTGGCATAGGATACTGGGGCACGTAAATTTCAATTATTTAGATAAAATTTGCAAACATCAATTAGTAGATGGAATCCCTCAAAACGTCGAGTCTGAACCTATGAAATGTAAAGTGTGCATAGAAAATAAAATGCATAATGTTCCTTTTAAAAACAACAGAAATAAGGCTAAAGAAATTCTAGAAATTGTTCACACAGATCTAAATGGGCCACATTCAACAGTAGGTATGCATGGTGAAAGATACTTTGTTTCTTTTATTGATGATTATAGTAAACTTGCACGCGTTTACACAATTAAGACTAAAGACCAATTATATGATTGTTTAGTTGGGTATGTAAATGAGGTTGAAAATCTTACTGGGAAAAGGATTAAGAAATTGCGGTGTGATAATGGAAAAGAATACATGAATAATAATATATATCAATACATCAAGGAAAAGGGGATTGTTTTAAATGCGTGCCCGCCATATGTGCATGAGTTGAATGGAACTGCTGAGAGGTTCAATAGGTCAATCATGGACATGTCAAGATGTTTATTAGCCGAAGCAAAAGTTAACAATAGGTTTTGGCCAGAAGTAGTTTGTGCTGCCGCGTATCTGAAAAATAGATGTCTTGCAAATACCGCAGAATTGAAAACTCCTTATGAAATATTTTTTGGAGAAAAGCCTAATGTCACACATTTAAAATTGTATGGAAGTAGAGTCTTTGTAAGGGTGCCAGAACAATTGAGAAAGTCAAAATGGGATAGAAAAGCAGATTTGGGAGTTCTGTTAGGTTACAGTGACGTTGGATATAGGATACTCATAAATAATAAAATTGTTGTGGCCAGGCATGTAGAGGTTGTTGAAGAAAATATTAGATGTGTAGGTTTAAAGGATAATGGTTCCGTGAGTAAAAGATTAGATGAATCTGGGTGTGAAAATTGGGAAACTGGGTCTGAAGATAACAGCGAGGACGAAGAAAGGTTAGTCGAAATCGAATCTCCAAAAGCAGCGCTAAAGGAAAAAACAACAAGGTCGGGTAGAGTGGTTAAAACTCCACAACGCTGTAGGGATGATAATACAAGTAACTTTATTTATATTAACGTATGTAGTGCAGATAGCCCGGTTAGTTTTGAGGAGGCGATTAATAGCAATGAATCGAAAAGCTGGAGTCAAGCTATGGATAGGGAAATTGAATGTTTGAAGAAAAATGACACATGGGAGTTAGTTAGTAAGCCAGAGGGCAAAGATCTTATAGATGTTAAATGGGTTTTTACTAAAAAGTTTGATAATAGGTACAAAGCAAGATTAGTTGTTAGGGGATTTCAACAAAAGGAATGTGTTGATGATATATATGCACCAGTAGCTAAAATGCAAACTTTGAAGATTTTACTGTCATACTGTTGTCATTTTGGTTTAATTATTGAACAAATGGATGTAGAAACAGCCTTTTTAAATGGCGAAATCATGTCAGAAGTTTATGTTAAACAACCTGAAGGCTACGAAGACGGCACAAATCGAGTGTGCAAATTGATGAAAGCACTGTACGGTTTACGAGAAAGTCCGAGAGCTTGGTATGAGTGTTTAGATACTTTCTTGAAAAGTTTAGGATTCCAAAGAAGTGAATATGATTATTGCCTTTATGTTTTGCGAAAAAGTAATGTCCTGATTTACTTGATAATTTTTGTTGACGACTTGCTCATTTGTTGTGTAAAGAAAAGTCGAATTAAAGAAATCAAAAATTTGTTGTCAAATAGATTTAGTATGAAAGATTTAGGTGAGGTTAAAAGTTATTTAGGAATTGATATAAATTACGAATACAAGAAAAACAAAATGAGCTTGAGTCAGGAAAATTATATTAATTCATTAGCCGAAAAATACAAGATTAAAGACTCAAAATTATATGCTACACCGATGGAAGTTAACTTGAAATTAGAACCAACTCAGGAATTGCGTAATGATATAAAGTATAGAAATTTGATTGGTGAGTTGTTATATATTAGTTCAGGAACAAGGCCAGATATCAGTTATTCTGTTAATTATTTGAGCAGGTTTCAGAATTGTTATGACGGCACACACTATAAGTATTGTCTGAGAATCTTAAAATATCTGTATTTGACAAGAAACCTGAAATTGAATTATTGTAGAAACGAAAATGCAAAAGTTCTTGATTGTTATGTAGATTCAGATTGGGCAGGTGACAATATAGATCGTAAATCTACGACAGGTTATGTGATCCGTATGTTTGACAATGTTGTATTTTGGAAGTCTCGCAAACAATCAAGTGTAACAAAAGCTTCGACGTATGCAGAGTATGTTGCGCTATCAGATGCTGTGAGTGAAGTGAAATTTCTAAAAGATGTAATGAAAATTTTTGATTTGAATTTTGATGAACCGATTGTAATGTACGAAGACAACTCAGGAGCATTGAGTATCGCTAAATATGGTAACTTTACAAAAAACTCAAAACATATTGAAGTCCATTATCATTTTGTCAACGAGTTGTATATGAATGGTTTAATTGATATAGTCAAAGTAAATACTGATGATAACATGGCAGATATTTTCACGAAAGCTTTGTGTAAAGACAAGTTTGTGTATTTTAGGAATATGATGAATATTAACTGAATTTAAGATAGTATGTATATAAATGTAAGGAGGCGTGTTGGAAATATACATTTATATTGAGAGATTGAGGTTTGTGAACGCGCCGACACTGTCGTCATCTGTTTTTGGTATGTAAACGAATGATCATATTCATTCGTCCTTTTGTCTTACTGTGCAGCAATGTAGTGTTTGTAAAAGACCGTCAAAGACGTTCAATAAGAGTTTATGTATATGTATTTTGTTATAAATAAAAGTGAAATGCAGTGTAGTTCTCAAGAGTTAATTTAACAATTTCCATCGCATCATTGCAATATCCACATTTCAGAAGACTAAGAGAACCAATTAAACCATATTTCGAGAAGATACCAATTAAAAATATTTTGTAAGTCACGTCTTCCCCCGCTTAATTTTTCATACACTATATTTCTTAACAAAGATCTCAGAATCATGATTAAAAATGAATACCTTGTAAGGATTCAAACTTAGGTTAAGACAACCAAAAACCATTTAACAAAAATCTAGTTTACTAGTGACATGTTTGTAAAAATTCATTACACGAGCTTAATTACTTAAAATATTGATTTATTTTATGAAATACGTAAAATCAATTGAACACGTTTAATAAGATTGATGTTAGAGTGTGATATCATTTAACAGTTCCCGAAACTTCAGTACTTCAGAAAAGTCAAGTACTTGAGTGAACAGCTCTCGCAAACATTACGAGACGTCTATCCGATAAAGG
Organism: Gryllus longicercus; assembly: GCA_038098605.1. Lineage (NCBI taxonomy): Eukaryota > Metazoa > Arthropoda > Insecta > Orthoptera > Gryllidae > Gryllus > Gryllus longicercus. The sequence continues at coordinate 2,568,812 of JAZDUA010000117.1, read as the reverse complement.
AACGGAGTGATTAAAGAATTCAACGTCACGTTCAACAAACATTTCAACTCTCATATCCTGCCACTCACTCAATAACTTTTATTTACAACGGTTTTTGAAACTGTAAACGGTATTAGAGCACGAATACTCTTTGTTTACAAAGCGGAATCCTTCTACCGCTGAAGTGGAATCTTCATGTCATCACCCTGTTGATGGTTATGTACTCGTAAAATAGTGTAAAGTGAATCACTTTCTTTCATCACTCATAGAAAATGCGATTTTAGCATTTTTCCTGAAATATCTTTCAGAGTGTCTACAATTGCTGTGAGATGATTTTTTATAACACCGTTATTTTACTTCCATAATTTTGAGATACCATTTTCAATTAACTCTATTCTCGAGTCATTTATAATTGTATAGTATTTATGCATACACATTTAACCAATTAAAAATGTGAAAAGCATAATATTTTTTTTATAATTTTATCACATTATGTGATTTTGACTGATCATTTACTTTGGTTAAAGTAAAAGTAACCACTTCGCCAGAAAACCAATTCGGCATCTTGTAATTTTAAATATTTGTTTCTCGGATTAGTGTTCTGGAAAAAAAATGATAATTTCAAAGTTCTATAATAATTCCACGTAAAGAAATCGGAGACAGGATGAACATCTATACTCAAATCTTTTTTTTTTAGACATACTTATTCGTTTCGCAATTCGTAAAAATTAGAGATTCCAAAACGTTAATGAACTATCATCCATCCACCCGCGTATTATACGTATCTAAAGTTCGAAGCGCTGCTGTGCCTCCAAACCAAAAGCGCCTACGGCAACAACTCGAAGCTGCTAATCGTCTGAGGGGGAGACATTTTCAGGGAGTCGAAATGTTCGAGTAGGAGGCAAGGCGAGGTTTGACCCAGCGCCTTCTCCGCGCCGAGCATTACGGAAACAAACAGGCGGGCCCCCAATTTTACGACGCAATGGCGTGTGGCTTTGGCGGGCAGGGGGGGAGCGAAGGCGGGGGGGGGGGTGAGGGGGAGTCGCGGAGAACGCCGGGTAAGACACGCGCAGCGTTGGCGGGGGCGGTGGGAATGGCGGGAGGGGGCAGGAGTGGGGGCGGCGCTTGTGGCGCTTCGATCGGCGCCTGGCGAGAGGGGATGATACCTGGCTGAGATGAGGAACCTGCAGGAGGGCGCAAGGAACCGGCCACCTGACCTTCCGCCCGGAACCGCACGTTGGGCCCATTGTCCGAAACGTGCTTAGAGAAAAATCGCAGTTGCATCGAAGTTATGTGCCATATATTGGCGGCGGCGATGGTGTAACGGTTAGCGTACCGGACTGTTGTACCCAAGTCCGCGGGTTCAAACCCGTTCGAAGACGTGGATTTTTTGAAGGCGAAAAAATCCTTCGTACGCTTTTCTTCGGAGGGGAAGTAAAGCCGGCTGTCCCATGTTAGTAGATTTACTTGCATGTAAAAGATCCTCGAGCCTAAGTGAAGCCTCTGAACTAAATTCAAATCTACTGTTCTGTCGCCCAAGAAATACCTCCTTTCTCTGCTATTTGGTGAAAGGAGCGTAGCGAAATTTGCGTGGTCAGACGGAAGAGCGGGCCTGATGGCCCGAGTCTCGCCACGTAAAATAAGGCATAATTCAATTCAATACTTTTGGGGAGAGTAATGAGAAAATGTTTCTCTCTGTTTTTGTTTCTAATTCGAAATGTTTTGTGCTCGTGTTACCCACGGTGTTTGCGGTGGAAATTAATTATTGTGCTTGATAGTTCTGGTAAGTATAAGAGATAAAAAAGTTCACTTTTAGGCTTTATTTAGTTTGGTATTCAGGAAGTGACGACAAACGCATGCATTTTCGAAAATATATAAGTGTATTTAGACATTTTTTGAGAAATTATGTATTAAAACAGAAATTAAAACAATGAAAAGTGCTGACTCCACTAAGTTAGGGAGGATTGGTCATGGGACGTGAACTTCTCAAAGTCACATGCATATTCACATATTCATATTTTACTAATTTCGTCGAAAAGCACAAGTCATTTACAATCTCAGTTAAACACGTTAACAAATCAACAAATAAAAATTAATTTTAAATTCACCATAAATGCTACGATCGTTTCGGAGCGTGCGATTTAATCGATGGATACGATACGGCAGAATCAAATTCTTTAAAAGAAACATTTACAACTATAGCCTCCTCCCCACCCAGCCAACCACACTCAGACATCTCCACTCACACACATAAACATACACAACAAAATTCCTTTTTGCACTACTAGCAATGAGCTATACTCCTTATATTTATTATTATTATTATTTTTTTTTTTTTTCGTTGATCGGCCAACTAGGACCACGCAGGCAAGCACTATGCCTTTACCGTGGCCCAGTTTTTATTCATTCTCACGGGGGCATGTGCTTGCGACAATTCTTTGGGGGGACCAGCATTTAAGCTGGATCCGGTTTTTATCCCCCAAGGTTGTTAGCCCTGGGGGTATGGAAGATGAAATGACGATATATGATGATGATGGGGGTGAAAGGACAATACATACAGACATACACAAATACATCCATGCCCGAGGCGGGACTCGAACCCGCGATCTTCTGGTCCGAAACCACTCCGGCACTACTGCCTTAGCGATCTCGGCCATCTGATCGGCATTATTATTATTATTATTATTATTATTATTATTATTATTATTATTATTATTTTGCGTATAGGCCATTACTGACCACGCTACACGATTAACGTGTGTAATTCTTCCAGGATCAGCTTTTCAGCTGTATCCTTGGATTACAACAAGGTTGTTACGCCTTGTAGTGTGACTTATGAGATGATAGGATGATGATGATAGGTGAAGGGACAATCACAAATACGACCATGTCTACGCAGGACTCGAACCTGCAGCCTCCTCGGCACAGACGACGATTGCCGCAAACCGTCTGCGCCACGGGGCCGACTATTTTTTTTTTTTTTTTTTTATTTTTTTTTTCGTTGATCGGCCAACTAGGACCACGCAGGCAAGCACTCTGCCTTTACCGTGGCCCAGTTTTTATTCATTCTCACGGAGGCAGGTGCTTGCGACAATTCTTTGGGGGGACCAGCATTTAAGCTGGATCCGGTTTTTATCCCCCAAGGTTGTTAGCCCTGGGGGTATGGAAGATGAAATGACGATATATGATGATGATGGAGGTGAAAGGACAATACATACAGACATACACAAATACACAAATACATCCATGCCCGAGGCGGGACTCGAACCCGCGATCTTCTGGTCCGAAACCACTCCGGCACTACTGCCTTAGCGATCTCGGCCATCTGATCGGCTATTATTATTATTATTATTATTATTATTATTATTATTATTATTATTATTATTATTATTATTATTATTATTATTATTATTATTGTTGTTGTTATTATTCTATTATTATGTAAGTTTTATATAACCTATTTAGGAATGGAAATAAAAGCACATCGCACGCCCCGTTGCATTGGTTTGGCTCGATTTGGGTCCACTGTACTGCGCTGCCGCCGGCGCCGCCGCCGGCGCGGCGAAAAATCGAAGCCGCGCGCACGCAACTGCTCGCCGAACAAATTTCCTCGCGCCGTTCGGAGCCCCGCGCGATTGCAGCGCCTTGCGGTGATCAACGGCGATTGTTTTTCGGCGCGACGCGGCGCCGAGGGCAAGCGCTAGGGCGACCTCCAGGCGTCGCCCGCGCCCGCGACCCCTCGCGCGCCGGGCGACTCTATTATTCATTGGGCTGGTCGGACGCGATGACGAAGAGCACGCTTTAGTATCTGGCGTTGCCATCGGGAGGGGAGACTGCAAGAAGTACTAGCTAAATGCCAGCTAATTCTTTCTGCAAGTTGTGAAGTGCTTCGTGGTTATGATGGGCAAGTGGTGAAAATAATTGTGCCGGAAAGAGAAAAAAAAATCGTTGATAATGTTGATTTCAACTCAAAAAAAGATGTCCATCGAAAAAAATTGTTATCGTTATTAACACTTAATTTATGAAAATGCTTTTTAGTTCTGTAATATCATTTCTAAGAGATATATGGTGTCATTAATGCGGAGAGAAGTCGATCATCTTTAAGCTTTCCTTGAGTACGAATCGTCATTATGTGGTGTATTTCATTTACCTAATATTGAAAACCCGTACAAAGCGTCATTCTTCAAAATGCACAAGAATTACATTTCGAAAAACAAATTTCAATGATTGCATTATACGTTATTGGCAACTCCTAGAAATACCTACTTCTACGGAAAATTAAGTACTGTACATAAAATAAAAAAATCATTGATTTTAAGGTACCGACAACTCTTTCGGTCATTTAATATCTATAAAAGATACAAAAAAATGTTTCCACATCATCTGAAGGGGAGGTGTGAATATACTACTTCGTTGTTTTTTTTTCATTTATTTCTACTTAGCCCGAAGGCCCTCAGCAGCCGAGTACGATACATGAGGGTAAATTGAATTATATTAGGAAACATTATTCACAGATGAATACACTGAGTACACGTGGATTGATTGTGCGAAGCCACATCGGGTACATGATGATCAGGGAGGGGGTCGAAGAACTGTCGCGGCAGTTTCCGCTTTAGTCCGTTGTGGTGAGGATTTTGTTTTCCGATTTTGAAATGTACGGATGAGGGGATCTGGGAGTTTTGGAATAGAAACGAGTGGATAGAGGAGAGGAATGGACGGAGGTGGAAGTGATGCCGAGTTCGTTATGTATCTGGGAGTTAGGTACAAAACAGGGAGCTTTTGTAATGGTTTGTGGGAATTTACTTGGAAAAATCTGGATTTTTTAAATATTTGTTTGGCTGGCTGAGGACCAGATAGTAGAAGCGTAGGATAAGATTGGAAGAATCATTGATTGGTAGATGAGAAGCAATATTAAGTCGCAGGGGTGAAGACTTTTTGAGTATGGGGTGTAATTGGGTGGGTTCTACGGGTGGAAAGAGTGATTCTGTGAAGAATATTTGATTTCCAATTGAGCCTCTCATCAAGAAGTACACCAAGATATTTGGATGGCTTGTTGTTTGGGAGGCAAGAAATATATTCTCCTCAATACTTGGGCGGGAGAGGATTTTTTGGTCTGTGAAGCGTGAAGGTTTTGGACTGACTTTTTGCTGTGTTTATCCGGATTTGCCATTTCTTGGCCCAGTCGGAAAACTGGAAGAGGTGAGGTTGCAGGTCTTCTTGAGCGGTTGTAATATCACGTTTTGACGAATATGAAGCGGTATCATCAGCAAACAGTGAAATGAAGGTATGTGAGGTGAATGGTATGTCGGCGATATAAAGATTAAATAGTGTGGGAGAGAGAACAGATCCTAGGGGTACTTCTGCTTTTGTGGGAAAAGATGATGAAAGAGCTCCAGAAAGGCGGATTGAAAAATTGTAATATGCAATGAAGCTATTGGTAATATGAATAAGATAGTGGGGGGGTCCCGATGTGAATAAGTTTGAATAATAGTCTTATATACCAGACAGTGTCAAAAGCTTGAATGAGCAATGAATATTTATATAATATGTAAAATGGCTGAGTAAGTAGGTATGTTGAAATTTGTTCCTGGTCATTGGAAACTTTTGGGGTAGCGACAGATAAAAGATTGAAAATTTCTGTGGGAGATATAAATTCAAACATCTTGGAACTGTTGTTCTAGCAAGGTGAATTTCTTCGAGAAGTAAATGATCATGAATGGAGTTTTATGAAGGATGGGGAAGGAAGGTTGCGGCAAAGTATTCACCTAGTACTTTGCTTTCATCTGCAGGAGTAGTTGCTATGGACGTTGCGATTGTTAGAGAGAGTATAGAAGTTGGTTTTCGCAAGAGATGGCGAGTGATATTCCATAGCAAGTAATCGATTGGGTTGGCGTTTTGAATTTCGAAGTGAAGGTATTGGGCGTTAGATATCGCCAAAAGATATTTCACTATTTTAGTAAGTAGATTTACATATGATTTTAGGAAGGGTAAAGGTGTTTTTGGCAGTGATTGCGTATATATCTTTTGTGATATAATAGATTCTGTAAGATTGTTGGAATATGTGTTAGTGGGTTGCGCTGACGTTCTGAAGAAGCTGTTCTAAAGTATCGTAAATGGTGTTGGTGAAGGACTCAATGGGAATGTCAATTTATTGAGAGTTTTTCACTGAAGAAAGTAGTGGCAGGATGCGAGAAATCAGGGTCTAAAAATGAGGCCATTTGACTATTTGTAGGTAGTAGGGATGGGATGGGTGATTTTCTTTTAATTATGTGTTCAGGTAGGAAAGAAATGGGTGATGGTCTGAATGGAGATCGATGTGTGGCTCAACAATAATATTATAGCTAATGTTGCTAGATATATCGAAGTCGAGAATGTCTGCTTTTATTGCATATTGTTAGGGATAATAACTGGAAGAATCAGATGCACGCACTGATAGATTTAATCTTTCAATATCTGCAAGAGGAAGGATGTCGGCAGAAGAATCTGCTGCCCAATACTGTATTCTTGGCATTCTAGACCCCTACAACAATTGTAGGTTGATTCGATGAAAACAGCGGATCGAAAGAAATATTGGAAATAAATTGGGGGGGGGAGAAAGAAAAGAAATATTGAGAGGGGCTTATATATTGATGTCTCGATGATGTGAGATTGCCCGTTTTGCTGTATTGCAACGCTTATATTTTCAAAAGTGGGGTTGGTATATTCAGAAAGTTGATAATAGGAGACATTATTTTTTGTAAAAATGGCAACACCACCACTTGTACAAAAATTATTTGGTTTAAAACATTCGAAAGGAATATTTCAACTGGCAGAGAAACAATTTGTGAGATTATTTGAGAGTGGGAATGAATTTGGGATGTTGAAGACTTTAGAAAATCTGAGTACAAAGGCGAGTAATATGGCGATGGTAGTCTCGGTTCAGACGGTCTGCATATAGTACAATACAACGAGAAAAGAAATGTTCCGGGACCTTTCTCCGAGGACCTCTTGTCCCGGGTGGGGCGGTGCCCCGCTGATGCGAGGTACCTGGTTGGAGAAAACCAACTAGCTGACCTGCAGGTCGGCACTGAATCTCACCATCCAGCGATGGAAGATTATCGCCATCTCCCGCAATATAAGCATGTACTACACTTACGGACATAATCACTTTAGCAGTTGACACGCCCGCCATCTCTAAACAATCAATCAACAGCTGAGCGAGTGAGCATTGCTTCTTAAATGAAAATATTTCTAATTTTTTAATAAGAAATAAAAAAAAGTTCTTGACGTAACCGTATCTGACACGATATGTATATGTGTCTCGCTTTTGTAACCGTACTTACTGATTGACATATGGACAACATAATTAATCTAGTTCGTTTTCTGAAGCGTATAGAAAGATGGCGATAAAGAGCCAAGAAAAAGAAGGCAGTTGTTGAACGTCATTTATATGTCATACGAAAGAAAGCCCTAAACGAGCTCCCGAAAAGGCAGGCCAGCCCACTGGGTAAGGAATAATGGACGTATCCTATAAATCTGGTCGTGGCCCGGAGCTACGGGTAACAAGTAGGAATTAGGCGTCACATGCAGATATGCCGGGGACAAACGGGCGGAGATTTATCACCTCGTTCCCCCTCTCGTCCCCGCCGCTCCGCTGTCCCGGCCCAGCCCCCGCCCCCGCTCCCGCGCCCCGCCGCGCAACCTAACGGACGCGGATTCGGCCCGGTTGTGACAGTCGTTTAGGATCGCGACACGAGCGCCCCTGGCGGCGGAACATGGGACCACAGGCGCGCAAACAATTGAACGCCTCGGCTGCAATGGACACGCCGAAATCATCGATTTTTGAGCTGGGCTCGTGACGCAAACCATGCACAAAAGGCTTCTCACGAAAATTCCACTAAAGTATAGAATGCAATTTTTGGAAGAGTAAGAGAACAGTTTTCTAATCTCACAATTTTCTGCCAAAAACGCTTAAGAAAAAACAATATAATTTTCTTCACTCATTTCTTAAAGAGAAATTTCATTTATTCTCCTTGAACGCACTTACAATCATTTTAACTCATTTTTGTTTAAAACACATTAATCCTATTTTTCGTGTTTCAAGTAATCACCACATTTGTAGTAGTGATAAAAGTTCACCAATTTTTATTCGTACAAAAAAGAGTACAAAAAACTATATTAAATCGAAAAAATTAAATAAAAAGATTGATGTGGAAATGTGTTAATATCAATGAACAGCACAGTCACGATTTCGAGCCTATTAACCCGTGAAGAAATAAATTTACGTTTATTAACTAAAAGTAAAAATATTTTATTATCATCATAAATGTGTATTATACAGCCAATGAAAACAAAACATTTGCGTTGTTTTGAAAGTCAAAATTATAACGAACTCCTGGAAAATTTTCGCTTTTGCGTACGATCAAAGAACAAAACATTTAATAAAGAGCAACAGCGCATTACATTTTGCAAACAGCGACGAATCGCAGCTTGCACACGTGCGCAGTCTGCTGGCGCTTCACTGCAAACGTTTTATTGTAATTCACACAAAGCAATAAAAACCACGCCATCGGGTATTACGGCACAAATCCATGTATGATTTTAGGGAACGAGGGCCTCGGCAGAGGCCGAACCACGAACCAATAGGTTTCACTCCAATATCTGCATTGCTGATTAAGTTCTTGCCTCGTCGGGATTTTTTGCGGGCCTCTGTTGGCAGCTTCGAGGGGCATCGGCGCCGCTGTATAGTCGCGCGACGCCTGTTATGTTATTTTTACGGTCGAGTTTTATGCACATGAATTTATGGCGGACCACGTGGCAAGGGCAGGAGGATGGCGGACTGGAAGTAGGAAGGAGGGGGGCGGGGAGAAAGCGGGAGAAGGGGAAGCGGAGGGGCAGGCGAGCGCCGCATCAATAGGCATGCAAATTAGGGTGCGCAGTGCACCTTGCGTCCGACGCGCCGCGATGTTCTGTTGTTTTAAAGGTGAGCGTTGCGTAGAGAGAGGGAAAGTCGAGCGCGCATGAATGGCCAGCCTCCGCTGCGAAGTGATCGACAGAGAAGGCGCTCAGGGTCGCGCTTCGCAAATCGAAAGACGAATTTCTTTTTTCTCTGTGAGAGTAACAGAGCGGTAAACGAGCAAACGAACGTAACAAAGCGGTTAATGTGAAAACGAATGCGATTGTGAACACGGAATAAATTCCTGTATTTACTGACGAGAACGAACTGATTGCAACTAGCGATTTTCTGTCTAATCATCAAAAAGCGTACTGTTTTCAATGCTAGCTCACCAGTTATTTCTCCAAATCTTCAGACGAGATTTTATAATTATGAGAGAAAATTGTCGATTTATTCTGTGTGGCCTATTCAGATTACATCGAAGATATTTCTGGCTAATATAGCTTTCAAAAAGTACATTTGAATTTACCACCTGTCATATTTTGTTTTTATAACAACCATCACGTCAAATATGCACCTCTACTTTGTTAAAATATTAATTTATATATCTTATTATTTTTGAATACGACACAAGTCGTACAGTAATGCAGATGGTTTTTCTTCATAAATAAGAATGTAAAATGGATTCTCACTTTGCATCCGACTCGATTGCACAAAACATTTTCGCTAGTGTGAGAACTGAAATTAAAGAAAACTTGCTAATTGAACTGCATGCGATTTTATAATATCTTTTTCCGGTTTCTTGATTATTATGCTAATGTTATATTTAGCTAATTGTTGCAAAATCTCACTGAATTAAACTTTTACTTGTGTCAGTAGAAAATACTGAATTCAAACATTGGTGCACGACGTGAAGGTAACGTAAACCAGATTTTTGCTGCTGAAAACTAATCACATCGCATCAGCCAGCAGTTAGCCCTGCTGAATTACCCAAATGAACATCCATTTCATCTACCAGCTTTGAGATACGCCCCGACCGAGTGCAGTCCTTTATTTCCGCGCGGGAAGCGTGGTACGCTATAGCCGCTACTGCCTCAATTGCCATCAAAACTGCCCCATCCATCCTCGTCACTGCCACCACCTCCTCACACCACTTCCACTCCCTTTGGGACTTCCACCGCCACCAACACCCTCTCACACCACCACTCCACCGGCACCACCACTGTCACCGGCCAGCACCACCAACCATGTTATCGATCCCCACAATTACCAACGTCACCGATCACCACTACCAGCACTATCACAGATACCGATCACCATCACCGTCACCGATCACCACCATCATCACCACCACCAACGTCACCGATCCCCACATCACCATTCTCCGTCAACACAACCGGCATCACCACTACCAACTCCGTCGTCACCATCGCCGTAATGTTCCCGGGGTTGCGCAGCCTGAACGAAACGAGGCAGCAGTTGCCGAAAAGCCGTGAGCGCCGGCTCAGCGCTCAGAACCCAACGCCCAGCGCGAGACGCAGAGCGCACATCACGGGCGCGCTTCTTTCTCCGCCCACGCCCTTGTTCTCGCCCTCGCCCACGCCCTTGTTCTCGTCCTCGCCCTCGCCCACGCCCTTGTTCTCGCCCTCGCCCTCGCCCACGCCCTTGTTCTCGCCCTCGCCCTCGCCTTCGCCCTCGCCAACGCCCTTGTTCTCGCCCCTCGCCTTTGCCCTCGCCCTCGCCCTCGCTCTCGTCCTAGCCCTCGCCCTCGCCCACGCCCTTGTTCTCGCCCTCGCCCACGCCCTTGTTCTCGCCCTCGCCCTCGCCTTCGCCCTTGCCCACGCCCTTGTTCTCGCCCTCGCCTTTGCCCTCGCCCTCGCCCTCGCCCTCGCTCTCGCTCTCGTCCTCGCCCACGCCCTCGCCCACGCCCTTGTTCTCGCCTTCGCCCTCGCCCACGCCCTTGTTCTCGCCTTCGCCCTCGCCCTCGCCTTCGCCCTCGCCCACGCCCTTGTTCTCACCCTCGCCCTCGCTCACGCCCTTGTTCTCGCCCTCGCCCTCGCCTTCGCCCTCGCCCACGCCCTTGTTCTCACCCTCGCCCTCGCTCACGCCCTTGTTCTCGCCCTCGCCTTCGCCTTCGCCCTCGCCCACGCCCTTGTTCTCACCCTCGCCCTCGCTCACGCCCTTGTTCTCGCCCTCGCCCCCGCCCCCGCCCCCGCCCTCGCCCGCGCCCGCGCCCGCGCCCTCGCCCTCGCCCACGCCCTCGCCCACGCCCACGCCACCTCCAAGATCTCCGGCGTCGACGGCAGAAGCACTCGTTTGCCAGCAATTACAAGTGAACACTCGCGTAAAAAGACAAGCCCTCTTTAAAATTCGTATATTTGCCGTCCGCCCCCGCCCCCGCCCCGAAAGCATCGCTAAAGAGTCGGCGCGCGCAAAAAGAGGTGGATCTGCTAAAGACCAACAAGGGCCTCGCCTGCTCTTCCCCCTTTCGTCTTCACTTCCAGCGGGAGGAGAGGCAAAAAATGGGAAGCGACAGAAGACGGGCTACGGGAAGCGCGGGGGAGAGCAAGAGAAGAGGAGCAGTCCTCCTGCTCTTTGTAGGAGGAGAACTCATTTGCGTTAAGGCTCTCCATCGATTATAAGAATCGATAGGAATTAAACTGGTAGATGCTGCGGTGAAGGCGCCCGGAAGCGGTCGAGAGGCGTCGACAGCGGGGCAACGGAGGAGTTGGTGATGGTGAGGTCGGCGGCGGTGGCGGTATGGGCCGTGTTGAAGGTAATAGCCGTCGTGAAGAAAGCGGTGAATGGACGTGGCCGAAAAGGCAGTGGTCGCGGTAGTTTTGGTCGTGGAGGCGACGGCGGCAGCTGCGGTGGTGATGATGGTGTTTGCGGGGATGGTGTGGTGGGGAGGGATGGCGTTGTAAGGGCATAGCAGTGATAGTGACTGGAGGCAGTTCTAGTGATAATAAGGATATGCCAGTGGGAGGGCCGAGTGGTGGTGACAGAGGGCAGTGAAGATGGCGGCAGGGGGTGGGCGAAGTGGGCGAATTGCACAGAGGCAACGAGGGCCGAGAAGGCAGCAATGACAAAGGAGGCCGAGAAGGCAGCGGTGACAAAGACGATAGAGGAGGTGATGTTGGCAGCTGATTCAAGGAGGAAGGGGCTACGGCACAGAGAAAGCGGTAGCGGCAGCGGTTGCGGCGTGGGCGGCGGCGGCTTGCGCGCCGCGCCGCGGTTCATTTAGTTAGAGGTGGCGGCGGGAGGAGGGGCTGAGAGGCGCTGGCGTTGGAGACGGCGGTCGCGGCGGTGGCGTCGGCGGCGGCGTCTGCGGTACGAAAGGGTGCCTCTCAGCCATAAATTGCCGTCTCCGAGCGGGCTGTCAGACGCGGCGCGAAGGGTGGCGCGGGCCCTTGTGCCCTGGAGGGCGCCAACACGTGGCAGGGCTCGACCTCCGGGGCGCCTGGGTCGCGTAGAGTTCATTCGGAGCTCGGAACTCAAAAGGTAGAACAACAAAATCGCACGACTGCTGCCTGCGCTCACTTCTGCCACACTCGTAATTAGATTGGTTAAGGAAATAATATAGGAATAGGGGTTTTGATCCAACAAAATATTGAACAAAAGGTAACAGAATGATTCTGGACCTGCGTCTTTTCTAACTAAAAGTAAATAACAAATTTATATCTCTTGATCATATGCTGTCACCTTGTAATTAATAAAAATAAATTGGGTTTAATGAAGTTTTTGAAATTGAATATATACCATCAGCAGTATGAAGCTGATAATAACTGAAAACAATATTGAACAATGGGTTCGTAGGCTTCCACGGCCGGAGTCAATGCATTCTTGGCTATTCGGGATGAGCCGCGTCTCGGTCAATTGTACTGACGTTTCGGCCATCATGCTGTGGCCTTCTTCAGAGCTATACTGCTAAACATTGATATACTATTAAACAATGATTTGAGAGGTAGCGCATTTTAATTAATGAATTGTCTCTACAAGGGCATATTGAGGCATCTAGTTGTTTCCGGACATCAGATCTAAAATGAAATTTTCGACTAGTAGTTCTTACAGACAATATTGATGTAGATACAACTATTTAGCATTTTTATAGGTAAATTTTATTTGTACATCATTGGTCCTTGAATCAAGAAATATTTCGTGATTTACTGCAATAAGTAAAATTTCCAGTGCCCAACGAATCTTCAGCAAAGGTCAATTTTATTTTCTAACAATGAAGGAAACACTTCTAAAATCATATTTCATTTTTACCACTTCCAGAGAAAACCTGCAATTTCATTCACGTATCAAACCTTTGTTATTTATTCCTGAGTATCGTTTCTTTATAGAGGCTTCATTCTTGGTTGCGAGGGCCGCGGATTGGAAAGTCGCTGCAAAAGAAACCGAACAGCTTCAATATAAAAATCGAATCTCAGAGAGAAAAAACATATTAAGCGATTCCGCACACCGCGAAGCCGTTTGCAGCCGCGACCCGCGGAGTTTCAGGGGGCGGAAATAGATTTCTGGGAGGCCTTGAGATTGAAATGGCGGATAATACGACTTCTTTCAGCGGTAGAATGAGGCGTGTAGATCCCGTTAAGTCTTCGTGGGCTTTAGTTCTATTAAGGGAGGGGACCTCAAGGCTTCCGCCACTATGATGAATGCTTTCTCTCTCTCTCTTTGGCCGCCGTCGCCTCCTCCTCCTTCCTTCGTTCACACCGTTCTCCCCCTGTTTCCTTCGCCGTCCCGCTGGTTTCGTCTGGCGCTTTTTACGCCCCCGCGCCTCTGCCGTCGTCAGCTTCGTCGTATCGGGCAAACCTCTTTGAAAACGGGGGACGACCCCTGTCTTTATGGCCGCGATATTCCCTCACTCCTTCATTCCATCACACTATTACATGCCTCCTCCCGCCTTTATCCTGGCTTCTTTTATGCGTGCCGCTCCTCGGATGAGGCATTTTCTGACCAGATTCTGTGTATTAAGGGCTCCTTGTGTGGCGGTAGTCTAAATACCTCTCCCAGACCTCCCTCCAGCGAGTCGGAGGAACACTTCACAAGTCCCCTCGAACGGTGGCGTCTGAGAGATGGTCTTAATCTCGCCCTTAAATACGATAATTACTCAAATAGCTTCTCGCTCTTTTTGATGCCCTAATGCCTCTTAAAAGTCTGAGTCACTTCGCTCTTCTTATTACAAGACTGGTATTTTCCTGATATCCCGGCCAATGATAATTTATTAGACTGATTTTACTTCCTTACAAATTGCCGCCCTCTCAAATGAATATGGTTTCAAGTAAATTCGGTGTTGGTATTTGTAAAGCCTCTCTTACTTGCTTCTTGAACAAAGTAAATGTGCCATTGGCCAAATGAGAATGTTCCCACTTTACTAATAAAATTATTAGTTGCGAATTTATCATTTTTCATTAATAATTCACATTTCAGGTTAAGTCAAAAACATGATTAAATATAAAGCAGATATTTACTTTGTTGACTTCGAATCATAGAAAGCTTATAGGCAAAATTCTCAGAAAGAATTTTGTAATTTCATTTGTCTGTCACCTACACATATCATTTCTAAAAATATCATTTAATATCATTTCTAAAATTCATTAAACTAATACATGTAGGGACATTTCTTATTGCATATTACGATTTCTGTTATTTACGAAGTAGTAAATTAATTTATCTTCCTTGACCAAGGTATTGTAGGGAAACCAATTTCAAAGTTTGGGTCGAATGTAACGTTTTTATTTTGATATGTAAGAAAAAATATTGATTCTAAGTCAAGTAAATTGTCATTAAAACTTCTGGAAAATTGTTCTGTCATCAGATAAATTCATTAAGACTACGTAAATACATTACCAAGCGCTTGTATTGAAGCAGGTCTATGGTCGGAGAGAATCACTTGTGGTACCTTGTGACAATCCGAAATCTCCTCAAAAGCGTTATGTGGCAACTCTACCACGGACCATTCACTTCAGCTCAAGCCACGCGGCCGGCGACCCCTCATGGGCCGGCGCGTGTAATACGGGTGGAACGCGCTCCTAAATCGCAACAACACAATCGATCACCCGGCCCCACCCACGCCTCGGCTCACCCCTCCGCGCCCCCCCCCCCTCTCCGCGGAAGGAACGTGGACGAGCGCGAGGCGGGGCGGGGCGCGGCGGCCTGCGAACCTCCAATAAGTCGCTGATAGGGCGATATCGAAATTGTCTTAGCGCCGCCCTTCTGGAGGCGTGGAGGGGTGAGGTGGCGGCAAAGTCAGGGTGAGCGACGAAGGAAGAAGACCAGGCCTCTCAACCCCACAGCCACCCCGCCCTCTCGCTCCCCCCCCCCCCCCACGTCTCCCCGCTCGCGCCGCCACCGCGCCACCCTCTTCGCTGATCGAAAATTCCGGCCATTTAGCGATCTCTCTAGCTGTCAGT
The DNA here is from genome assembly GCA_038098605.1 of Gryllus longicercus. NCBI lineage: Eukaryota > Metazoa > Arthropoda > Insecta > Orthoptera > Gryllidae > Gryllus > Gryllus longicercus. The sequence goes on along the minus strand of JAZDUA010000117.1, from coordinate 2,553,542 downwards.
CGGTACCGGAGGAGAACGGCGGGAATTCTTATGAGATCATGAGTCAACGAGGGACGGCAGGCGGCGCGCGGGGCGCGCCAAGCGAGCGTAACGAAATTCATGGACAGGTCGCGGTTATCGCCCCTCAAATGTCTGCCAAATTGAATTTCCTACTTGTGATCGCTTTAAATTATTTCCACGGGCTAGATGTGCTCAGACTACGAAAGTCAGACTTTCTTAAAATTGAGTAATTAACTAATTTTGTCGTAAAATGGTGTTCTTGAGTTAGACTCATTTTTATAGAAAATAAAACATTACTAATCTAAAATACACTTTACGTAAAAAATGTTTACGAAAATTGACACAGCATTCAATTATTATATATTTAATACTTTGTGTATTAGCCAACGAAAATGAATTCTTTACTGTAATTTAGCTTCTGCAAAACATATCTGACCTGGCGTAGTGGCTCAGTGCGTAGCCTGCTGTCTACGCATTCGGGAGGCCCCGGTTTGATCCCCGCCCTGGCTATCCTAACCGGGGTTTTACGGGGTTTCCCCCGGCCATGCTGAAATGGTTCAAAAAGCCCACGATTACCACCCCACCTGCCCCGTCCTAACATCATCCTAGTCCATTCATCCCTCATTATCACCCAATCACTTTTTTCAGCATTCCCTGCAAAAAGGCAGGCGATACTTGCCCATAATTAGATGTTAGTTGACTAATAATAAAAAAAATATATTACACAAATTTCTGTTACCACTTAAGAACTTATCAAATTTTTAGAAATATTATTAAATATGCACATTTTTTTAAAATAAAAAAACTGACTCTTGCAAACCCTCTTTCAACTATCCCATCCAATAAAAACAAATGTGATGCTTAGATGATAAAAATACGCCTTCTTAATGACTACATTCGAATCTATTCTACGGTCGCATTACTAAGATTCGGTGCAATATTGTTGTTATTAGACTGCTCCCCAATTTTCTATCCGGAACCCAACCACTCCTGTTGGCCGGAATATCGAACAACAGAATCAGCAATATCTGAAAGTACCTCCTTCGGAAACAAGTGCCAATAGAACAACGGCAGCATCCTCCATGGGCGACCGCTGCCACAGCCGCCGCCGAGCAGCGCCTCTTCCCATTCTTCGCGCGGGGAGTAAATGAAAAGCAGAGGAGGGCGCGAGGCGACAATCGCGCCGGTGGCGCCTCTCGAGAGCGCGGCGGAGAGCGAAAGAAACGTATTAACTCGCGCCGGCAAATACTCGTCGGCGGCTGGCGGCGACAGCGCGACGCCGCCCAGGAAACTCGTAATTGTTTTAAATATACACAATGACGTCGCGACGCGCGGTGCGGTGCGCTCCGCCGCGGCGTCTGGGCGTGTCGCCATTGTCTCCGGCGCAGCGGCTCAAGGGGCAGGCGGAGTTGTGTTTGACTTACGTGAAATATTCAGCGAAGGGGGGAGGGTGCCGTCTCGCCGGGGGTGACGCGGGTAACGGGGCAGGCTGGGGACACGCGGGAGGTGGCGTGGGTGATGCGGGGAAGCGGAGGGGCGGGGAATGTGGAATAGACGAGGGGCGGTGGCGGGGTTGGGTTTGGTTGAGAAGAGGAAGGGAAAGGGAATGTGGTAAAGGATGGATGTAAAGAAGAGAGAATTGGGGAGCAGAGTAGGAAGCCAGAGAGCGAGGAAGGGGATGAGTGGGAATAGTGGGAATGCAAGGACGTGCTTGGCCAGGGAGGCGGGAGAGCGGGAAGAGGGGTGGAGAGCGAGGAGGTGGGAGAGCTGGGAAGCTTGAGAGCAGGGGAGCTTGATCGGGAATGCTTCCGAGCGGGTAAGATTGAGAGCGAAAAGCATTACTAAAACGGGGAGTCAGGATAACGGTGAGGTGTGACAACGGAAAGGCGGGACAACGAAGAGCCGGGAGAGCGGGGAGGCTGGAGAGCGGGGAGACTGCAGAGTGGGGAGGCTGGAGAGCGGAAGGTTGGAGAGCGGGTAGGCTGGAGAGCGGGTAGGCTGGAGAGCGGGTAGGGTGGAGAGCGGGGAGAATGCAGAGTGGGGAGGCTGGAGAGCGGGCAGGTTAGAGAGCGGGGAGGTTAGAGAGCGGGGAGGCTGGAAAGCGGGGAGGTTGGAGAGCGGGGAGGTTGGAGAGCGGGGAGGGTGGAGAGTGGGGAGGCTGCAGAGCGGGGAGGCTGGAGAGCGGGGAGGTTGGAGAGCGGGGAGGCTGGAGAGCGGGGAGGCTAGAGAAAGCGGACGCGGCAGAGCGAGGTAACTGAGAAGCGAGAGCTAGTAGAACCGGGAGGCAGAAAGGCAAGGATAGGTTTAGAGATGCTTAGCTGGGATCGGAGAAACGGAAATCGCGAAAGCAGGAGCGTGGAGACACCGGAGGAGGGGGAGGGAGGTGGTGCGGGGGCGGCGGGAATGGCGTGGCTGCTGAAGAGGCGGGGGAGGGGCAGGCGGAGTGGCGGGGTTGGTGGCGCCGACGTGGAGTCAAGAGTTCTCCTCGAGGGTTGCGAGCGATAGTGGAGCTGGGGCGCCCGCAGCCCTCCGTGTCTTTCGCATCCAAAGCTTGCTGCACTTCTCCCAGCGGTCGTGCCAACTCGGTCTATCGATGTTTCTGCCGCGCTCCACTAGTTGGTGGATCGACGCTTCAGCACATCGGTCTTGCTTGCCAAGCCAATACTATGCATCACTTTGTAGATAATTTAAAGCACACATTGTACGTTGACATTCTAGTTGTACGAGAGAAGTTTCTTTACGCGCCAATACATTCTAAATTTCATTTTAATGAATCCAGAAAATAAATATATTATCTATTAAAAATTTCATTACAATTTTCATATTTAGCTGTTGAATTAGTGCAATTGTTTACTTTATTAATTTTATTTCTAAGTGCTAATTGATTCTGTGCATACAAAACGTACTACTTAAAATGTAGAACGTTAATTTGTACGCGTATATTAGAATGTATGATCATATTCGTATTCGAATAAAATAAATATGATTGAATTTGTGTTAGATAAATTGCAGTTGAACATCAACGACTGGTGATATTTGTTTATTGCAAAGTAGAGGCAAAATGTTTAATAAACTAGAATATCTGAAAACCAGAAGAGCATGGATACTTACTCATCCCTAGTGTTGATTGTACTACATGCTATGTTCTTTTGTGTGAATCTTCATCATAATGAGTAAGCTATTGCTGGACGTGTTCAGCAATAACTTCACACGAGGAGAACAACCCAACATTTAGAAAGGGAGAAAAGTTCAAAAGAGTGCTTCAAATTAAAATCAACTTCATCACTGTTCGTTCCCACTCGGGTTCAGATTTAGACGAAAAAGCCAACGGACATGACTCGTCACGAATCCCAGGGCTCCCGCGGCGCCGACACCGAAAGAAACCCCACTTGAATGTGAATGGTTCATAAACCGCCCATTGCAGCCCTTTCTGTGTACTTTACATTTCGTGCAAACAAACCGTAAAACGCCGCCGCCGCCTCGAGAACGTCGCGACGGCCGCGCCCGCGCGCCGGATAACTCATCGGGGAGCACGGGAGGGGCAGGGAGGGGGGGAGAACGCGAGAGCTCGGCGAATGGCCGCCGCGACAACGGGGCGTAACAAGGAAGGATGCGAGTAAACGGATAAAAAGGAGAGGAGACTGAAGAGTCCGAACTGGCGGGAACATCGGAATGACTTTAATAAGATGAGATTATTCGTACGCGCAAATGCAGAATTTCTGTAGGGGCTAATATTATCGAGTTCAGTTGAAGGTGATTACGATGTATAAATAATATTAGGAGAGGTTATGGCTTACATCACACGTCCTGAACTACCACTTATTTTCACCAAAGTGTAGAGGGGTCAAAGAATGGTCGTAGCGACAAAACCGCATAAACAAGAAGGGAAATGAAGAGAAAGTAAGGGTGGACGGCAGGGACGATAAGTTGAAGTGAGACCATAGGGATAGCAGAAATAAGACAAGTTGTTGAGAAGTTAGAATACTATATCAAGCCATCAACGTAGTAAGGCTCCTCGAGTTTTGGTGAAGCAAACCACGACGTCTGTTTTTGGGAGATGACATGACTAACATCTCCCTAAACTTTCTAAACTTCCACTTAAATATGGTATGACCGTAAGCATACGAATGTTGGACGCGACGTAAAAAAATAACAAGGAATGAGGGATTAGAACTGAAATGAAGAGGAAAGTAAATTGCTCGAGAAAGATAAATTACATGACGACGGACGGTGGCGGGTACTGTGCACAGACTACAATGAAGTGAAAAGAAACGTTTAACGCGGAGATACTGAAAGTGCTTTTGCGAAGGAACTAATTGACGATTCAGCTATAAATTACACAGTTAATCCAATTGAGATTGTCGAAGTGATCTACTGATCATCAATAGTATTTTGCTATGATAATGACATTATCACAATTCATTCATTCCAGTTGAGTCCCCAAAAAGCTTTATATGAGTGAACTGTAGAAGTGGTATCAAACAAAAAAAACAGAAAGGAAGAAAGAGTAGGCATTATATGTTGAGAAGATGATATGGGGAGGCGACGTCAGAATGAGAGGACAAAAGGTGACGAAAGTGGGCAGAGTATACATTTCTGGTTTCTTCGTGATTAAAATCATGGAAGAAAGAAAATAAACGGATGAAGAAATCAAGGCTTAGAACACTTAGCTCGCGTATTAGTAACTTCCGAACACAACAAGAAATTAGATGTCGTACGCTGAGAAGTAGAATGTGTGCATATCTGCGGAGGTATTAATTAATCATTAAGATAGCGCGTCATAAGGCACGCGAAGTTCGTGAGACTCAACCACAGTATCTGAATATTTAGTAAAGGTAATGGTCATAAATATGCTAATGAATCTCTGAAACTTACTACTGGAATCTGCAATGACAGTGAGAAGTTTTATAAGAAAAGAGCAAGAAAGAAAACAATGAGCAAAACGTAGAGCCGCAATTTGCGAGTTGAGAAGGGCCACAGTAACGAGTTCAATAGAATAGCAGTCTTACGTGGAAGCGTTGAATACCACCTGTGGATGCGTTATTCTAAAAATAACTAGTGGTGCTAATTAGCACATACTGTTTTGCATTAAGTCTAAATTTTCAATTTTTGGAACTCAGAGAGTGCAACTGTAATGAGATCCGCTCCATTCATTTAAGCCTCCATTGTTTTATTCATAGAAAGAAAGAAATTAAAAATTTTGGAGCGGTTATTCAGAAAAACGTATTAAAAAATTTTCTTCTTCTCTTCTTCTCCCTCAAGCATTAGACCGGTTGGTCCGTTGCGCCTCCTTGATCTAACCATCTTCTCCTGGGTCTACCAACGCTTCTTCTTCCTTTAGGGATGTACTGAAGCACTTGCTTTGGAATACGGTCGTCTTCCATTCTTTCGAGGTGTTTTTTCCATTGTTCTCTGTATTCCTTAATTTTTTCGTTTAAGTTGTAAATTCCTATATTTTTCCGGATGGTCTCGTTTTTTAATCTGTCCATTCTTGTTACTCCCAGGACTGATCTTAAAAATCTCATCTCGGCTGCTTGAAGTCTACTGTGTGTTCTGGAGTTCATAGTCCAGTTTTCGCTTCCGTAAAGTCCGCAAGGCACTGCCATAACTTTATAAAACTTTAGCATTGTGTCTTTACGGACCTTTCCTTTGAGCGCTCTTTTGATGGTGCCACACATCATATTGAATCTTTCTATCTTCCTTACAATATCAACTTCGCCGAGATATGATACGTCACATCCTAGAAATCTAAAGGTATTAACCTGTTCAATAATTTTGTTTTCTAATATGAATTTACATCTTAAAGGTTGTGAGCCTTGGAATGCCATGGATTTGGTTTTATTTGTAGATATACTTAGATTATATTGCTTTGTTATTTTATATAGTTCATATAGTGCCCTTTGCAGATTATCTTCTTTATCTGCAACTAAAATCTGGTCGTCAGCAAACATAAAAGTTTTAATAAAATTTGTTCCTTTAAAATTGTCTTCTATATTAAGTTTCATGATCTGTTGTTTCCATTCTCTCACAGCATTGTCTAGATATAGATTAAAAAGTATAGGTGAAATACAACACCCTTGTCTGACCCCTTTATTAATATTTCCTTGGGCAATAATTCCAGATTTTAGTTTTATGTTTATCTGTGTTCCTAGGTATATATTTCTTATAACTTCGATCAAGTGCAATGGTATTCCTCTTTTTTCCATAATTTTCCATAGTTTTCCTCTGTGTACACTATCGAATGCTTTACTGTAATCAATAAAGACTATGTAGGTCTTTAGATTGTATTCTCTTCTTTTTTCTATTATTTGTTTTAATATAAAGATATTATCCGAGCAGGATCTTCCTTTCCGGAAACCTGTTTGTTCTTCAAGTAATATACTGTCTACAATGTTTCTCAATCTATTTGCTATTATCTTCCCATATATTTTATATGCCGTATTCAGAAGACTTATACCTCTATAATTTTCGCAGTCAGTTCTTGGTCCTCCTTTAAAAATGGGTATTACTACTGCTTTCTTCCATTCCATTGGTATTCTTTTTGTTGCCAGCATTGATTTAGAAAATCTTGAAGCCTATTTTTGGCTTCTTCTGGTAGATATTTAAATAGTTCTATATTTAAATTGTCTGAGCCAGGAGCTTTTCTGTTTTTACAACTTTGCAAGGCTTCTTGAAGTTCATTGAATTCTATTTTATCAATTTCTGATATACATCTGTTATTTTCCTCCTCTTCATCATTTACATCTTCTCCCTCTTCTTTTGTCCACAGATGTTTACAGAACTTAATCCATTCTTCTCTATCTAGAAGATCTAAATTTGCTGCGTCTTTTTCTTCTCTGTTTAGGTGTTTCATAATTTTGTAAGCAGTATATTGGCGACAATGTACATCTCTTTCTATGTTAGAAATGTATCTTTCCCAGCTTTCCTTGTGTGCAGCTTTTACTATTTTTTTTGTTTCTCTTCTTTGTATTTTATATTCTTCCAATGTCTCAGGAGTTTTCGTCATGAGCCACTGTAGATATGACTCCTTCTTTCTTTGAACTGCACGTTTCAATTCTTCATTCCACACATTAAGTCCCTTTTTTGGCTTATATTTATTCCTTTTCCCTAAGGTTTCAAAAGCTACACTTTCTATCAGTTGGGTTAGCTTCTGCCATTCTAATTCAATATTCGTGCTGATGGGTTCCTTTAGCATATATAGTCTTATGCGTGATTGAAATAAATTTCTGATGCTAGGGTCTTCTAATAGGTTAGTTTTCCACACTGTTTCCTTTATTGTGGTCTTTTTGCGTGTTGTTCTTGCCCATTTAGTTTTAAGGATTACTTTCCCTCTTACTAGGAAATGATCTGAATTTATATCCATTCCTCTCATCACTCTCACGTCCTGAAATAGTTTTCCCATCTTTTCATTTGCAATTAAATAGTCAATTATTGATCTGTACCCTCTGTTCACCCATGTAAATTTATGGATATCTTTATGTCTAAAGAACGTATTTTCTATTCGTAATGAGTTAAAATTCACAAAATCACGTAACACTTTTCCATTTTGATTAATTACTACTTCTCCGTTTGTTCCAATTATTTCCTTAATGGGCTGTTGTCCTATCCTAGCATTCATATCTCCTCCTATGACTATATAATCATTTTTATTTGTGGAATCTAGTACACTTTGTAGGCTTTCATAAAATTTATCAGATTCTTCTTTTCTACCCTCCTCAGGAGCATACACTGATATAATACTCATATATCCTCTAGCTATTTTGAATCTGCATGTTACAATTCTTTCATTTATCCAACTGTAAGAAGTTATCCTATTTCTCCATTTCTCATTTATTAGAATAGCTGTTCCTGCTACTGCTCTATTTTCGATAGGTACACCGCTATAAATTAATGTATAGTTTCCCAAATCACATGTTCCCCTCTGCTTCTTTTTAGTTTCAGATAACATAACCAAATCGAGTTTAGCACTCCTGACTTCTCTTAGCAATTCGTATTCTTTGTTAGCTATGCCTCGTACATTCCAAGTTCCTATATTGACATGTTCTGATATACCAAGACGTTTGTCCTTTAACTTTGCCAATGTCGTTACCAAAGGATTTCCTTGTTTACAATCAATGAGTGAGCCAGTAATAAGAATCTCCCCTGGCCGCGCTACGAACGCTGCGCAGGGAAAGTTTGGTAGTGGGGCTGCCACCTCACTGCTCCCAAACTCGCAGGATTTGTATAAGGTTTTCTCCTTAGACAGATTGCTTTCACTTCAGCTCTGAGGTCTGTCCCCCCATTAAGAAGCATAAGAACAGGATCTATAAGAAGATAGTAGTTTACAGAAAGTAGAAGATCAGAAAGGAAAGACTCCCTAGCCCTCGCAACCTAATAGCATCGGGGTCGAAAAATACAAGGGGTCGAGAGTGACCAAAATAGGACAGTTAAAAGAAGTATGGCAAAAGTAAGTGGAAGCATTGCCATACTAGTGAAAAGACCCTCCTCCTTTATCCGGGCTTGGGACCGGCAGTGCCTGCAAGCAGACCCAGGCGGAGTTGTCGATTAAAAAATTTTAAATTGTCGATTAAAAAATTTTAATCGACTATATTTTGCGCACAGTTTTACGAAAAATACTCATATTTTCGAAATATTAAACGTGATATTATTTCTAGATCTGTCTTTAAAGAACAGATTTTAGAGAAAGTACTCGATATGGGAACAGGATTCATCCAATTTTTCGTTATCAGACCCGACTATAAGAGTTTGTCTACCGAAAATTCCGTCGGTTTTTGTTCTTCTAAGCACTGAGGGTCAATATCAACAGTTGACCGTAAGAACGAAGACGACAGTTATTTATGCTTTTTTTTGAAGGCCAATCATTCTCTACCTGAGGACCGTAAAGAATTCATTTCCATAGGCTAGAGTTAGAAAATGAGGTAGGCAACTGTTTTGAAGATCGTTATGGTGGATATGATGGCATTTTAAGAAGTACTTTGCGGCATAGACAAGCGGTAAAGTGTGTGCCTTAATAAATACTGTATAATTTATGATATTACATCCAAACAGTTTCTCGTTTTGAAAGCATCTGAAGAAATAAGCGAATCAAAGAAACATGTGAATAATGCATTAAAGCGAGCGTGCGTGTTTCTGAGACTCAGGTTTTGCAACTTGAAAGGGCCTCAAGGAGAATCAACAGAGACACGTAGTACGCAGGGAGGAGCAACGCGGCTTCAGCGTTAAGGGACGTGTCCGCCCCCGGGGGAAGAGCGAGGCGAGGCGAGGCGAGGCGTGGCAGGCCGTGCGGCGGGGGTCGACGCGCGCGCCGCAGGATGCAGGCAGGGCGTCGCGGAGGCGTCGGCTGCGGCCGGGAGGCTGCAGCGAAGGGCGCCAAGTGGAGTGGAGCGGCGCGGCGGGGCGGAGCGGGGCGGGGCGGGGCGGGGCGGGGCGGGGCGGGGCGGGCGGGGCGGGCGGGGCGGGGTGCGAGCGAAGCGGGGCCTTTGAGCGCTAACGAACGCAGCGGCGTTCCCAGAGGGCCGCTCTCGCCGCCGCCCTCGCCGTCGGTTACGCCATCAGGCGCGATTGTGTCGCTGGCCGCCGCCTCCGCCGCGTGTTGCGGTATGCGGTGGACATGTGTCTGCGGCGGCGGCGGCGGTGGTAGCGCTAACGGAGGCGGTGTTGGCAACAGAGGTGGAGGAAAGAGGGGAAGAGGAGGGAATGGTGGTAGGCCGACGACAAGTGGTTGGAGTTGGTGACGAGGATGTGGTCGTGTTGGAGGAGGCGGGGGTAATGGTGAAGGAGGCGGCGGTTGCGGCGGTGGCGGTGGCGATAGGTGTGGTGGTGGTGGTGGTGGTGGTGGTGACGGTAGCGGCGGTGGCGACGCTAGAAGCCGAGGCGTTGATAACAGCGGTGGGTGGGCGCGGTGGTAGCGACGTTGGGTGGGTGGATGCATAGGTGGGTGGGCGCGTGGGTGGGCGCGTGGGTGGGCGCGTGTGTGGGCGCGTGGGTGGGCGCGTGGGTGGGCGCGTGGGTGGGCGCGTGGGTGGGCGCGTGGGTGGGCGCGTGTGTGGGCGCGTGTGTGGGCGCGTGTGTGGGCGCGTGGGTGGGCGCATGGGTGGGCGCGTGGGTGGGCGCGTGGGTGGGCGCGTGGGTGGGCGCGTGGGTGGGCGCGTGGGTGGGCGCGTGGGCGGGCGCGTGGGTGGGCGCGTGGGTGTGTGGGCGCGTGGGTGGGTGGGCGCGTGAGTGCGTGGGCGCGTGGGTGGATGCATGGGTGGGTGGGCGCGTGGGTGTGCGACGGACGTGGGGACTGTGGTTAGGGCGTGGTGGGGATGGCAGTACCGGCGACAAACTCAAGCTGTTTCCCCAAGAGGAAAGTTGCTCGAAATACCAAACCGCTTCTAAAATCTTCGTAACAAATAATTTGAACTTTTGCTATTTTTTTTGAACATTTCTTCTCGACACTCACACGTATTTTGTTTTCACTAACGAAAGATTTCCAGGAATATATTATTTATTTATTTCGAAAGATGAAGATAAAAGTAGTATGTAAGATACTCCAATATCATTAAGTTCTGAACTCTTTTATTATTACAGAAATTATTATTACAAAATGTAAACTGATTGCCTTGAGTTCAAGAAAACCACCACCCAGCAAATGAGTTAATTAATTGTTCGTAAAGTTAATTAATTGTTCGTAATGCTGAGTCATACTATTTAAACTGTATATTACCCCTTGTTTTGTTTTACTACTGTTCTATTTTCTTACCGCATCAACATGTCTCGCATTTTTTGAAACTAACCTCTTACCAAACCAATCCGTGACATCCATTTTGAAAAAATGTTTACACTAAGTTCCAAGAGTCAAAATGCATACATCTATTGACATTAAAAAAGAAATACTTTCTGTATCGAAGTCCTCCAAAAATATCTTCTTCAAATTTTCCATATTTTTACTATTGTAATGCGTTTCTGAATTATGTAGAAAACGCAATATGTTTCTGCATTACATGAAGTAAAAAAAATCGTCAATTTTAAATTCTGGGAGAACTATTAACTTACGTAAGAGTGCTTAGTTGACGGAAGAGTGTGAGAAAGCCTCAAACGTGTCAGAAATCCATGAAGACGACCGCTGGTGAAAAGGCCCCTTTGTTCTCGAAGCTCACTTTGGTTGCTATGGTTACGTCTAATGTGATGCTAAACGTTGCTGCAGTTGCGTCACATGGGGTGGAAAAATGGGGTGCACACACTGTCACTATTCTGGAATACTGTTTAACTTTAAAAAGCGAAAACTGATATTTTAATAGGTATAAAAAACATAGTTTTATGTGGAATAAGTATTTATTTCTCACAAAATATTAATAGACGCTTGGTGGAAGACATTGCGATTATTTCTAGAAGGGCAATTTAATTATGGAATAATTTTGGCAATTAAATTCAGATTTTTTAGAACATTTTAGTAAATAAAAGTCCTAGGGATATAAATAAATTTGATATAAAATACAACTTGTCATTACTTATCGTCGATTAATGAATAATAAGCTAATGACGATCATGAAAATGAAATTGCCCTCTCTTGTACAAAACAGGTACTTTGCGTTACAAAAGTATTCCAGAAAAGCGCATTTGTCGTTTCTTGCGGTTTTCACAAGCACACCTCTCTTGACCGAAATGCGAGTGGTTTCGTCTGAGAAGTCGCGCACACTGCACCGACCGCCTCTCCGCCGAGTGCGCAGCGCCGGCGCCCGGCGTGGGCGTCCCTCGGGCGGCCGCGGGAGGGTCCGGCGGCGGCGGCCCGTTTAAATGTTCTTAAATTTTGATAAGGGCGCGCTATCGATTCCGCGGACGGGGAAGCCCCGCGAGGGCGAGCGCGAGGGTTGGCCGCCGCGTGTGCGATGGGAAGGCGGACGCCCGCCTCGCCGCCCACGACGCCCACGCCGCCCACGCCGCCCTCGCCGCCCTCGCCGCCCTCGCCGCCCTCGCCGCCCTCGCCGCCCTCGCCGCCCTCGCCGCCCTCGCCGCCCTCGCCGCCCTCGCCGCCCTCGCCGCCCTCGCCGCCCTCGCCGCCCTCGCCGCCCTCGCCGCCCTCGCCGCCCTCGCCGCCCTCGCCGCCCTCGCCGCCCTCGCCGCCCTCGCCGCCCTCGCCGCCCTCGCCGCCCTCGCCGCCCTCGCCGCCCTCGCCGCCCTCGCCGCCCTCGCCGCCCTCGCCGCCCTCGCCGCCCTCGCCGCCCTCGCCGCCCTCGCCGCCCTCGCCGCCCTCGCCGCCCTCGCCGCCCTCGCCGCCCTCGCCGCCCTCGCCGCCCTCGCCGCCCTCGCCGCCCTCGCCGCCCTCGCCGCCCTCGCCGCCCTCGCCGCCCTCGCCGCCCTCGCCGCCCTCGCCGCCCTCGCCGCCCTCGCCGCCCTCGCCGCCCTCGCCGCCCTCGCCGCCCTCGCCGCCCTCGCCGCCCTCGCCGCCCTCGCCGCCCTCGCCGCCCTCGCCGCCCTCGCCGCCCTCGCCGCCTTCGCCGTCCTCGCCGCCGCCTTGAAGAAGTTGCGATGTTCTACCTTGCGGCGCGGGATCTTTCTTTCGCGTCTATGTGTCATTGATTAATTATTAGTGATTCTTGGCTCATCAACTGCTAAGGTTTTTATTCCCGTTGGTGTGATGCATACCGTCGGCTAGCAGGGGGTTTTCCAACTAGATATCTTCCACCAGCGGGGCACTGCACCACGAAGCTTGAAACTCCCGACCGGTCTCCCGTCATGTGTGGTAATGCAGTGAATGTAATGGTAAGTAATGGATGAGAATAGAACAAGGTAGAGGACGGAAATATCGTGTGCGCAGTTAGCAACCGGTTACATATATAATACATTTATAACGTTGCAGAAAATTATAGAAATATTTAAGAGACATTTTCCTTCTCGTTCGACACTTTCCTTTCCATAACTCGTCTAATTTATTCACATAATTTGTACTAAAATTCTATTATTGTGTTCAAAAGTAGAGCAATGCAGTTTAATTAAAATGAATTTGAAGTATTGAAACATGTTTACTGAGTGAAAGCTGAATACCCTATTCAATATTTTAAGAATATAATCCATAAAATTATTGCCTACAGTATAAATTCAGACCATCTAAAAATATACTGTCCGGAAGGACATAAGAAATGCAAAGTTAAAGAGTCAGTGGACAATGTCCATAAATATTGCCTCCTATTGAACGCAACATGGTATCGCATATGAAGTTCCGTATTGCAGTTTTGTTCTTTGACTTGTTTCGTCGACTTTAGTTGATAGCATGCTCTCTTTCCACAGTAGAATATAGAATGTAGGGGAGAATTTAATGACACTGCGAGATATTTTACGTAAATGATGCCAGCTGCAACTTAGAAACTGGTTGGTCATATTTGATACATTATTCTATGACAAAAGCTAGTCTTTTCAAAGCATATCACCGTAATATAGACGTTCTTCGAATTTTGCGAGCTTGTGTCTCATTCTACTATTCCATTATATCTACTATTATTCTAATTCTCACCTACTACTTATTATCATCTACTATTTTATTTCATGAAAAAAATTTACATTTTTAGTTTTTATATTTAAACTGTTCCATATTTAGAGATATTCTTACATACGTACGTCATATATTGTCTCTTACCGACATTACATTTACAGAAAATATAGCTCGCGCTTGTGTCTTTGGTTCGTAGAACAGAGAAAATCTCGTGTAATAATTGATCACAACTATTTTATATTATTAATAATTGGCAACTCCAAATAAGTAATATGACATATTAAACCTACCAGATACTTTATTGAACATTAGTTCAGACGTTTCATCCACACTCCAGTAAGTATATGAAATATTTTTATCTAAATGCACGCTCAACCATACCCCAAGTGTTGAAAGGTTTATGGAAGATTTATCGACGTTAAAGCAGCTATAAAGCACTTTCTTGCCAACAACTTTTCCAATGAAGCAAATTATTACCTAAGTTTTATCGGAGTTAACAACACTTCTGAGTATACAAAAACTCAACAAAAATTTGAAACGTACTGTGTCATTTTAACTCTGCCGGTTCTAACGTTTGTTGTACATAATATTTTTCGTGATTATTGTACGATACAATTTTAAAATACTTTTTACTTCAAAATGATTCTTACTACATATTTTTGTTCCTGTGTATTGAGGAATATGCATTCCCAAGCTTACAATATCACATTTACGAAATATCGTTTTATGAACTAGATTATATCGTTCGGTGATTATTGATATTCGTCCTACATTTATTTTTATTTCATAACTGTAATGTAATTTGATGCATTATATGTAGTGTAGAATATTTCGTTCACAGCAATTGGTTTAGAAACCCTTCCAATGCCGCTTCAGCTGAGAAACAAATTAAAACAAACTTAACAAGTCTTTCTACTTGAGTTCAGCAGTCGGGTTTTGCGAGGCTACCAACTAAAATATATACAGGGAGAACAACGAAGCTTAATTTCGTGTATCCGACAGCGTTTTCAATGCGCCGCGGTCGCTGCCTATATTTCCATGGCAAATTCCAATATAGAGAGCGGCTGCGTGATGGCGCGTCGCGGCGCCACCTACGGCGGCCCGCGTCGCTCGCCTGCGTCAGGTGGGGCGCGGACGGAGGTGCGGGGCGGGGCTGAGTTGATACACGGGGGAGGCTCATTATAAAAGCCTCGTTACTTTTTACGAGAGCGCTGCACGGCGCGTGGCGGTTGCTGCGGCACTGCCTCCCCCAGCGTCCAACAGCGGCGCCGTCGCACTCGACTCCAGTCGGCCCGGTGCCGCTCACTCTTACACACACACACCGCCCAACCACCCACCCTGACCCCCACACTATCGCCCATCCTGTCACCTGACCACACACACACATACCACCATCACATCCACACTAGTGTCCATTTTTTGACCTCTTCAGTTGGCTGTCCGGGTGACGCCGCGTCCATGGCTATGGTGCCGTCTTTTCGGTCGCCATTCTGCGACCTTCCTCAGGGCGTATTGCGAGGAAGGTCGTAGAATGGCGACCGAAACGTCGCCACCTTTGCCATGGACGCGGCGTCACCCGGTCAGTCAATTAAATACTGACTCCGGCCGCGGAAGCCTACGCTCTCATCTTTTGACCTGTCTGTCCACTCACCTCACGGTTTACTCCGTATCTCACACCATCGTCCGTTCTTTCACCCAACTGGTCGCAACGTCCACTCCGTGACCCACCCCGTCATACACCCCGTCATCCCCACCGTCACTCACCCCGTCATACACACCGTTACCCACCCCGTCACCCACTCTGTCTCAGAAATTAACAAAAGAACGTCGCCCCCTCCATATCCTACCCTGCTGTTAGACCAGTTTGCCACTCAGCTGCTAACTCACTTGGCAATTCAGCTACCCTTCTGGCTCCATACTCGACTATCACAGACTACGTCGCCAGTCCTCTGAATTCCTCCACCCCGCCGCCTTTGTCTCTCCAGTGCCCGTCCTTTAGGAGAAAGGGAATATAAAATTAATTTTTCAATTACATCATTTTCCAGGAACCTTTCAATACGAATACACTCAAGAATTATACAAATTCATGTAAGGCACTGATAAGTAGCGGTCTTCTTACGATAACAATTCCCATTCCTCAATCATTGGTATCTATAACGAAACTGTACTAATGCCTTAAATCAAGAAACTTGAACCACTTTTTCACAAAACAGATATTCTTCTCCCTGCGCTGGATTGCACAGACCAGCTCCCCGCCACGACATCTTCTCCTTCATATCCACACGCCTCTCCGTGCTTCCCCTCCACCTGCCCCCCCGCCCCGTCGTCACGCGTGCCAGGTGGCGCACACGAAACTTCATCGACTAGCGGCTCCTCTGCCTCACCAACTCGAAACTTCAAAACCGTCTCCCCCTCCGCGGCCCGCCCTCACCGCCGCCTTGTTTCGCCGCAAGACACACTTCAACTTTTAATTATCGCCCCTCCAGGTGGGAGCTGGAACAGGGGTGCGCGGGGGGGACGTGGCGGGGCGGGAGCCGAATGGAAGGAGGCCTTGAAACGGCTGCGGCCGGCGCCTTCAATAAGTATGGAGGGGGTGGGGGAGGGGAGGGGAGAGGGAGATTGGAAGGGTGGCTCGAGGACGCCCGGAGACGGGAGGGTGAGCGCGTGGGGACGGTCGGTCGCAGTACGACGTGCCAGCGTCTCTCCCTGAGATACTCGATGACTCTTCAGCAGCTTGGATTTGCTGGGTTGCTTTGGGGGAATTTTGCTTTGTGATGGTTGGAAAAGTGTACGTGTGGAAGAGTAAGACAACATGAAACGGAATTCTTGATAGTGACACCGGCTTAGTTGGCTTGGGGTATCAATTAATGTCACTGCAGTCCCTCTGACCGGGAGGTCCTTAGGTTCGATCCCGACGTTGGCAGGATTTTCCACGCTAGCTAGAGAGCTAGGACGAATTTAGTCGCTGTCTGGAGAAGAATTCTAGCGGCCGGCTGCTCTGATTGACCGTTTTCCGTGATTTCTCCAATGAACACCAGGTGAATGCCAAGCAGTACGTTAACAAATGATCCATGGACTACTCGCGATCTTTCCTTCCCCTTCCTAGCCTCACCCCTTACTTATACTCTTTCTTGCACTACACTACCGCACATGCATGGAGACCAGTCAGAAGCTTAGATTGTCCCAGCTGGGAGGTGGTGACCATTTGGTAGAAGATACCTGGATGAGGATAACCCGCCAATCCGTCGGCTAGGTCGGCGCCGGTTCTCGCCATTCAGTGGAGCAAAATCACCGTCATATGCCGCCATAAAACATGGACGGCATTTACGGGAATAATGACCTTAGGAGTTGATGTGTTCATTATCAATTATTCATTGATATCGACCATGGACGTGCCTTCAAAGGAAGGTATTTTTGTATTTATAATTAGACCTGTAAGAATCCACCGGCTTCAAAGGGCGCAAGGCTGAAGGGTAAGATGAGAGGATACTGAAGTAAAACTCTCTATGTTACTTAACGTTACTTTGACGTCTTGTAACTGCAAGTCGTATTTTATAAAGGTAAGGTGGTGGATAAGCTATTCAAGAAGCACGAATCAAGCTTACTTCCGGGTAGAAAACTGGAAATTAAACTGTGTGCGTGTAGTTTTCACCCTCACCCCTTCTAAGAGAGTTTGTCACCCCAAATTCCTAAAAGTAAGAAATTTAAAATTCTTTCTTAGAATATCAATTAAAAAAGAGTGGGGAAAACTGACTCTCATCCATTTATGAAATCTCTTAAAGTGTGTGAAATAACTTCATGATGTACACGTATTTTTACTATATTAGTTAAACAATGCTATTAATAATACATTTTTACGGAGAAATGAAAATTCTCTTCTTGCTTAAATATATATATATATATATATATATATATATATATATATATATATATATATATATATAATTATAA
Source organism: Gryllus longicercus (assembly GCA_038098605.1). Lineage (NCBI taxonomy): Eukaryota > Metazoa > Arthropoda > Insecta > Orthoptera > Gryllidae > Gryllus > Gryllus longicercus. The sequence goes on along the minus strand of JAZDUA010000117.1, from coordinate 2,536,120 downwards.
TAATAAAATATATAATTTATAGCTTTTTATTAGACACAAAGAAAACTAAAATAATATGAATAGCGATAATCGAAAGTAATATAAATTAATTTTGACTTTTAAAACAGATACTGAACAAATGAGAAAGAAATATAAAATGTATTATATGTCTTATGAAAAGTACGAAATCATGACTCAAATTGCTTGACATGTGAAAAAATAGTACAATGTATTAGTCTTTTATTGGCGCGATAATAAATGAAAATTTATAAAACTGAATTATCAGTTACATAACGTTTCAATTTATTCAGAAATTTCAGAGTAGTGATAACAGTTAAAAGATGAGCATAATCTCAAGAGAAAAAATAAATCTTTCTCTTAATTGAGAAACTGCAATGAAAAATTTTAAAAAGTGTGCAAAATTTTAATTAGATTGTTTCGTAAATTACTTCCTAGTATCAAACTTACGGCATATACTATTCAGATGTATTTTATTTAGAAATAGAAAAATAAATTGCTCAGCCGTTAACATGCAGATACACAATTGTTTCGGTGTTTGGTTTTCCCCAATGATATTAAAAACTTCATTTGCAAAGCAAACCGCACTAATGTGCGTCGGCGGCCTCTCCGGCCACTGCCAGAGCGAAGGGAAAGAGCACAGGACAAAGAAAGGCGCCCGCTGCGCGAATCGTTACGGGGCTTCTTTTAATCTTAACTGCGACATCAGAAGCCCTCGCAGATCTCGGCGTTTTTCGCGCTGTCGCGCCCCTCCGCCCGCCCCCCGCACCTCTCTCGATCACCCTTCCCCCCACCACCCTTCCCCTCCTCGTCTCCCTTCACCTCGTCCCCCTCCTCCTCGTCACCCTTCTTGTCGCCACTCTCCTCACCACTCTCCTCTCTTCTCCTCGCCACTCCCCTCGCCACTGTCCTCGCCACTGTCCTCGCCGCTCCCCTCGCCATTCTCGTCGCCACTCTCCTTGCCACTCTCCTTGCCACTCTCCTTGCCACTCTCCTTGCCACTCTCCTTGCCACTCTCCTTGCCACTCTCCTTGCCACTCTCCTTGCCACTCTCCTTGTCACTCTCCTCGCCTCTCTCCTCGCCTCTCTCCTCGCCAGTCTCCTCGCCACTCTCCTCGCCACTCTCCTCGCCACTCTCCTCGCTACTCTCCTCGCCACTCTCGCCGCGTCTCTTCGCCACTCTCCTCTCCTCGCCACTCTTCTAGCCACTCCCCTCGCCACTCTCCTCGCCACTTCCCTCGCCACCCTCGTCGCCACTCTCCTGCCGCTCTAGCCACTCTCCTCGCCACTCCCTTCGCCCTTCCCTTCGCCACTCCGCCCGCCCCCGCCCTCCCCGTCGTTCTGACCACTCGTCGCTGCTACGCCTCAGCGCCACCAACTCCGACGCCGCGCCGGCGATAGCCCCTCCATGGCCCCGCGCCTCGCTCGCTGTGCCCTCGCGGCCGTTGGCTGCCGCTGCGTTCGCCCACGGCTGGTGGACGCGCTTTACGCCGAGCGTGCTCGGTTCCTGGCATTACCTCTTCATTTTTTACGTGTTTCTTTTCGCACACATTGCTCCGTACGATTCTGCAATTTCAATCGACAATGGTATTGCCGTACCTTTTACAGTTTTATCTTCTCATGTTTTTTCCTTAGATCAGGCCGCCAAAATTTGTGATTGAGGTTGATATTGCCATTATCTAATTTTGTATCCATAGCATAAGTATCTTCCGATAACAGCCATCATGAGATTTGCCACGTGGCGTTTTTGATGAAACAAAACTCCATTAAATCGATGTTGCTCTTGTGAATCGTGTCAGTTTCATCTACCTGACGCTCTTCCCACCAGCACATGGCAACCATTCCTCCGAAACAGTTTCTCGCAACACACGCGCTTCGTATTCTTTCGTCTTAAACGCGACCATTTGTTTCTTTCCTCGGTTTCCTGAAGATAAACGAATCATTTAAGTAGGAACCTGTCATCCCTATCACTCACTGTATTCTTCCTACTGACTACTAACCTGCTCTTTCTGCTCTCCTATACTGCCCCTCCCGCCATTTCTCATGAATTATTCCTACATTTAAAGAACATGTGTTTTTGTCATTCTTCCAGTGATTACTCCGCTCTAGAGGAATCTTTGTCTTCTCTTTCTGTGAAATAGCCTGAATAATATTGTTCAGTTTAAGAGGCAAAACAAAAAAATAGGGAAAAACAGCGGTCATACACGCCACATGTTTCAGATGACCTTTTGGTATTCAAATGATGGTAATGAGACATACCGGTAACTTTCTTATACATGCTGCACAGAATAAATTAACTGTGACTTATTCTGCTAGTATGAGAAAACGCTTATAAAAATTCATGATCGTAAAAGTTCCCCAAAAAATTACAACAGTGCGCTGCTAGAAAAAAATGGCTAAATTAATCATATAATAAATTTTGTTTCACTGCGTTACAAATTATTTACGTAAAGTAATTACAGTATCAAAGAAATAATACTTTCACAAATTAAAAATATAATTTTGTGTAAAAAATCCGAATTTATTAATTATATATACTAATTAAAAAGTGTTAGCCAGGATGCATGGAGTTATCAAAGGCTGCAATTGTTAAATAAAAAGAAATGTAGTATAATCGTTTGTGAAACGAGAGATATTTTGCGTTTGGGTATGCACGTCACGTGACATGGGATGTCCATGAGCGCGTGTTAAATTACGCTAGTCGAATGTGATTTGGGTCGCTTAACGTGTTGCAAAAATGCAATTGTTTCGTGAAAAGCACACTCTAAAATTACGTTGGTCGATTGGTAACATTATAGAATGTTCACTGACCCCATTTACTGTTAAATTGTCCAAATATTGTTCGATTTCTGGGCATGAGCCTTCCATGTACGCCCAAGCGTTTTTGAATGAACGCTCACAATTCACAGTTCTACGTCATACAATGAATATGTATTTTTAAATAAAATTTCCCTCCACGCTTTATAGAATACTTACATCGGAATGCACTTCATGCTGATAAGGTATTATGGACTCTTCAAATTAATTTCAGAATGTTACCAAACTCGTAGTACTAAGACAAATATGCTTTATAAAGCATTTCATAAAAAGTAAAATTTATGAATGGAAATAAAATTTTTACTGTATTAAAAATTTGATTAATATTTATGATATTGGAGAGTTGTTTTTAGTTTCCGATGTGAAATTTTCCCTTCCTCTCGTTATTCCTTATATCACAAACATGGCAAAATACATGAAAATACAGAAATCAAACATGTTGTGAACTTGAGTTACTTCAATATTTTACTAATTTACCATTTATAAAACAACTTTTACTCTCTTCAAACGATCGTCATCGTTTTACCGATAATGAAGAAATAATCAAATCAAATAAAAAATCATTTTAAGTCTAGTATCTGAACAAAAATATTCTATTTTAACATTTGCAATCAAGGTTTTAAGTTTGCCAAATATATCGTATACATTTTTAGTAAAATCTGATTTGATATCATATTTTATTATCCTAGAACTTCAGTTTATTATTTCCCCTCTCGCAGAGATCTTGTTCCTCTGAGAAATCTGAGAATCTCCCTTAACTGCTTTTTGATTTGGTCTTTACCAGCTCGGAACACGTTCATTTCTTCTAGCTTTGCCGCGCAATAACTTCCAACACTTTAGTATCTTTCCTAGTTTCATCTTCTCGGCACGTAGCACTTTGCGCGCATTACTAACTATTTACATCCAACTCCCCCCCCCCCCCCGCCGCCTCCCGGGCCCTGGCAGCTACTTGGCGCGTTTTCCTGCGTTCAAGTGTTTACCGACCCCACACGCCGTAAGCGGCAAAACAGCGGCGCAGCGCTTGTGTAACGTACTCCCCAAGAACACAGAGCGCTCGGGCGCGCACCTCCACCTAAATGAAAACGTCCGACGTTTTTAAGCGAGCGCCGCCAGGGAGCCTCACGGTGTCGTTTTGTCAGACGCGATAAGCGAATCACGTGGCCCGCACGTAATGAAGAGCGCGCAACCGCCACTCGTGTCCCGCTCCGCCATGCCCCGCCCCGCCCCACCCCGCCCCACCCCGCCCCACCCAGTCCCGCCCCGCCCCGCCCCCGCCCCGCCCCGCACCGTCCCTCTCGTCCGCCCTCGACCCCGCCCCTCCCGGCCCAGCCAGGAACTTGCGTGGGGTGCACCGTGGCGGGCGGCGCATTCAGCACATCACCCCTTCACGAGTTGCGATTGACTGTTCAGGGTATATTCATAATTAGTTCTTCAGGAATCGTTGGTTTCTTAATTGAATAATTTGCTTTTTTATCAGTTTGGGTTTAAGATCGATAAAAAGTCTGGTGTTTAAGACCAATACAACTAAAATATCTGTGTTAACTGTTATTCATTCAAGAGCCAGTAATCGATTACTTGCGTTATATTGATAAATTGATTAATATTCATTATTTATTACAGATGAAAATATTAAAGTACCCCCATCATATGTATATTAATTTAAAGTGTGACATTTTAATAATAATGAACAATTTTTTTACACATCTAAACTGAATGAAGTTTTCTATGCTTTTTGGTCCACCATTAATAGCAATTTATTGTAGGAATCATCCAATATTAAATCCCATAACGTAACGTAACAAATGTATCGAAGAGTAACAATTGAAACCGATTTAGATATAGAAAGAGAGAGAAACAGTTTTAGGTATTGAAGATTTAAATCAACTACTCAAATTTATCTCCTTTTTTAACAAAATATCGGAAAATGCACGTATTTCTTCCTTTAATCATATTCGATCTACAGTTTTTTTTAAATTACGTTTCACAATCACCGTACACCTTTTAGTTTCCAGCCCTCCATGTGTTTTTCGAGTCACAGTGTTTTTCGAGTTGCCATCCCGCGCTGCCCTCGTCCGGCCTGGCTGGCTGGCTGGCTGCCTACCGAGCGTGCGGCGCGGGGCGGGATGGGGGTGGGGGTGGGAGGACGGGCGCCACGAGGAAGCGACCCCGATGCATCCGCATGCAAATCGAGCCAACCCTCCCCCTCCCCAACCCCACGCTGCAGAGCACCCAGCGCACAGAGCGGCTATTACAGCGATAGCGACACTTTTCTCCCGCGAGGCGAAGAATCCTTTCGAGAACGCCCCGACGCCAACTTCATTTCGAGAGGGGAATATAGTGGAACGTGCAGTTGAATGCCGGCTGGTAGTTATTGGGTTCGTTGCCCGCTGTGAGAACGGGGGACTGTTTTTTTGTCTTTTTGTTCTCGCGCGTTTGTTCTTTGTCAAAGAATGGAATTGTGATTGATGTAGCAGAATTCATGGTTCCCGTTTGTGTATATTCGTATTTCGATTAACAGTGACTGACATACTTTTATGCCAAGAAACATTTCACCCTATTATCACATTTTTGTCCTTAATGCGTGAACCTTTTAGTCAACAATCTATGGAATACATTATATAGTTCGTCATACTTTTCCATTATTTGTCTTTTCTGCCGTAAATGGGATTCAGTGTATTACTTGTCGAAAGAATAATTCTCAGCTACTTACAGAAGTAATTTAAATACACATATGCACAAAGAAGATATGAAGACAGGTTAAGCTTTGGAAGAGACTCACAACATTTCTTCAACTAATTTGAGACTAGAAATATTAAATATATAACCATTTAATCCCACATACTATGTTATATTTATTAATCAATTTACGCACAAACAAAATTACTTAAAACTACCATTATTGTTGCATAATTTTTGGTAGATGTGAATAACGTCTAATTAAAAATTGTACTAATAAACAAATGTTCTTATAAGTAAATGACTTACTGAAAATGTGTACGATATTTCCAAAAAACCATATCCTTATAATTTCCTGCAGATATAGCTCGTGTTAAATGCAGATATATCTCGTTTAAATGCTATAACCATGCTTTAATTAAGTTAACATCCATAAATGAATTAACGAATAGACATTACCGAAAGAATTCATGCGAATTCTGATAATTATAAATTATATAAACCACTATAAAATGTTATGAAATACATCACAACTAAAAATTCTTATTTTTCGTGTAGAGCGAGCGTTGGAAGTACAGCGTATTCGACTACTACTGCTAAACGATTTCGTTTCATTAAAAAATAATATGATTACTCTTAAAATGATGAAATTTAGGCTTCATTAAAAATAATCAATGTATTGATTACTGCTTATTTTTGACCTCTTCAATGAAAATGTAAAATAATACATAGTATACGTACATGTTTCATTCCTTCTTATTTACAAAATCACAATAAAATTTTGTGAACTAATTATCAAGTTACAAACAGGGTAATATCTACATTAAACAAAATATTCTTTAAACAGGAAATTGAAGTTCTTGGTGGAGAACAATACAATAAAGAAACGTATTCTGCCATTAAATCAATTTAGCCTCTCTCCGAAAGCAGTTAACTTGCTTTTGTGCTACACCATCGAGGCATGAGACTGTTTTTCGTGAACAGGAGAACGCGACGCAGCGAAATCTGACCCCTCGCTGATGAAAGAGGCCGCAGTACGAAATAATTACAAAGACATCAAACAGCACGAGACACTCAAACTGCCTTCTATTGCACTGAAGGCACAGAGGCGGGCGGCAAAGGGCTTGTGAGAAGGACTCAAACGGACTAGGCACGTTTGTCCAGAAAATGTTTTGTATTCTGTAAGAGGGACGTATTGTTGTGTAAGAGATTTCAAACAAAGTCGAGAAAACGTGTTAAAAATTTACGCTTGAATACCACTTCCAGCTACCTCGTTGAGAACGTTTGGTCCCTCGGAGAAAATTTAGAACGTTCGTGTTAGCCATGATCATATTGAATGACCTCCTTAAAAAAATTAACGGGATGTCTACGTTTGATTTTTAGACCCCCAAAATATCAGAGAGAATCACGCTCTTAAAATTATTGTTTTGTAATGTATTAAAATGAATTATGTAAATCACGGAAGGTATTTAATACTCTACAGAATGATCGATAAAGAGAGATTCATTCCTTCACTAAAGCAATCTGATAAAACGAGATGCAATTCGAGACGTCTAAGTTACAGACTTCGGAATCCAGGTTGGAATTATGTTTCGCTGGCGGTCTCCAATTTGTTTGATCTATAATAAAGAACTTATATACTCGTACATCCAGCGCATACCAAGAGATTCGAGTTACTTCAGAACTTATGAGAGAATTTTGTTCATCCGTAGACGAATTAATTTCGAACTTATCTGCCAAACTAACTACGATCTCATTTCAAAAAGAAATTTTAGGCACAAAAGTCAAAAGATCTTTTTTCTTAGAACTCAAATTTCATAAAATATCTTTACGTAAAGACGGCATTCCATGAGAAGACTTCCCACACCTGTTCCCGTAACCATTTTCTTCATCTTCCCAATGCTCACACACCCTCGATTCGCATTCCAATCTCAACTCCTCCATTGCAGCAGGTTAGTCCCCTCGGCAGGGAACGGCGTGGGAGGCCCAGAGCGCGCGCGAGAGAGACGGCGGGGGCGTGGGTGGGGGCGGGGCGAAAGGCGGGACACAGGACCGGGCGCAGGAGCGGGGGCGCCCTGTGCCGCCGCCCTCAAGGGCCGAGCCCTTTGACAAGGCCTGCCCTGCGGTGGCGGTCCCCGCTGTTATCCGGGCGCTGTGAATTATTGAACGCGCCCAAGGATTGTCGCGGATATCGTATTCCCATTGACTCGGGCGCATTGCCGATTCCCTGTCGCCCGGCTGAGAAATAAATAACGACGACGGTACAAAATTCGGGGCTCCGCCCCCTGCCCGAAGCGCCCGCGCGCATGTTTATGACGAACGCGCGGTCGGCTGCATGCCGAAGACGCCCGCGCCGTCGCGGCCGCCCTGCGCGGCGGGGCGATGAGCTGCGACGCAGCTACACGCGAATCCTTACGCAGCTACACGCGAATCCTTACGCAGCTACACGCGAATCTTACGCAGCTACACGCGAATCCTTACGCAGCTACACGCGAATCCTTACGCAGCTACACGCGAATCCTTACGCAGCTACACGCGAATCCTTACGCAGCTACACGCGAATCCTTACGCAGCTACACGCGAATCCTTACGCAGCTACACGCGAATCCTTACGCAGCTACACGCGAATCCTTACGCAGCTACACGCGAATCCTTACGCAGCTACACGCGAATCCTTACGCAGCTACACGCGAATCCTTACGCAGCTACACGCGAATCCTTACGCAGCTACACGCGAATCCTTACGCAGCTACACGCGAATCCTTACGCAGCTACACGCGAATCCTTACGCAGCTACACGCGAATCCTTACGCAGCTACACGCGAATCCTTACGCAGATACACGCGAATCCTTACGCAGCTACACGCGTCTCGCCATCACGGCCAGCGCTAGTCGGCAGAGCGCCTTGGAGGCTAATTAATAGAGGCGGATTTTAATGAATTTTTTTTTCTTTTCACTTCAGGACAATGATTTTTAGCGTAGACACTAACTTTATCTTATGACAAAAAGGAAATGGCACATTTGTATAGAACATTTGTGGAATGTTTCGTCGATTTCGACTAACAAATAACTTTTTACCTTTTCCGTCATTTTCAAAGTATTTTTAGCAGATTTCATTTTTTTAATATCATTTTTATGGTACTTGCTACAAATAATACTTACGAGATGCAACAAATGTCCTCCATAGAATTCCTGAGTAGCCTATTGGATTTCTTCGCTCACAAATTGTAATTTCAGCCGGTGTATGTTTGTAATCTAAGGTTCCTATCTGCGCCCTTCGGTTAGGCTGATTTCGGGATAGCTAAAGACAGAAATTTCCTGATAGGGAACAGTTTAAACAAAAGGTTTTCTAGCTGAGTTTACTTGCACAAATGGAAGCCTTGATTACATCAGTAATATATCCAGCACGTTGAGGTGTTCATCTGAACTGGTTTTGATCAAATTTTGTGCGTTATTTTTCTTTGCTTTTAGGGTACTTTTTAAAATATTAAGATCATTTTTTGATCATTTTGGAAGACGTTTCTGATAATTAAAATCCGCCCTCAACTAATTAATATTCAGACGAATGACGGAGAAATTTGATAATTGTAAATTGTTTCAATAACTGCTTCATAACCGCATATCATAGCTATAGAACATTACATTTTTTTGAAAACATCGAGTTTAAATTATTGCGTAATGTTTCATTTCGACATTACAGCATACTTATCGGTGCAATTATTGATCTTGTTGGATTAAAATATTTATTGTATTAAAGTTAATACATACTTTCAGTTAGAAATCATCCCGAATTGTACGTAATGGTATGTCGGAATGTTTGTTATTTACTTTCCGAAGGCTTTTTACCTCTTATTAAGTATCGAGTTATAGTTCAATCAACTGTGCGATGTTGATATTCGTGATTCAGAACCAGAAAAATCGAAAAAAGTCGCGTGTACTCTGCGATTCAAATTGTTGTGTTTGCCAGCCTTCGAAACATCAATTTACATTATTTACCGTCTATTCTTCCACTGGGCGGAAAGGCGGAGCTGCATTTCTTTCCAGTGTTGAAATATAATCCCGATATCTCAGAACGGCATCGTGTTGCTGTAAGGAAGTACGATCGCTAGTCACGCGAGAAAATGGCCAATGTTCTCGATATCTGACCGTCTCGATAAGCTTCGCCGTTTCCAAGCCACACCTGCGAGGGGCGACTTCCAGGAATCGAGAGCCGCAGCCGGCGCGTTAAATGCCAAAGTATCGCAACTTCGGTAACTGAAACGTCAGGTGACTTCTCGCGCAGGGCGCGCAATCTATAAAGTTGCGTGCGATGAATATTAAGTGACGTCGATATTTAACGATGCTTATCGAGTTTCCGAGCTGACTACAGCACATGTGAAAGTGTCAAAGGCGCAATTTAAAGTAGTCCTTGTAAATTCTTCACCGTCGTGAGGAAAGACGGCAAAAGGCGCTCTTGTACCGCGTCACTTGTAGTGACAAGACCCATCCGCAGAGCGCGCAGCGGTCGACGCCTGGGCGCCGTCAAGAGACTGCATTAAGCCTCGGGGAAATGAAACTCGAACGAAAATGAAAACGTCCGTTTCGTGTCCTAGTGCTCACCTCCCTCAGATCTCAACGCAGAGCACTCTCGGTAACTTTGCATTAGCAGTCGGAAGAATCCGGACAAGGGCAAGATGTTGCCTGGGAAATTACACAAACGCGCACCGCGGCCGGCGTGGAGCGAGGCGGCCCCCGGAAAACTCCGGGGCAAGAGCCGGAAAACGAGAAATTTCTCCCGTACAGCTTGCGAGCAAGATTAAAGGCACGCAAAGTTTCGCGAAAGAAAATACGCCGGCCCTCCGTGAAGCTGGTCTCCACGCCACCCCCCACCCCCGCCTTCCTTGTACCCCGCACTCCGCCCCGCCCCCCGCCCCCTTCCCCACTTTGTTTCCTTCGCGTCTCGCGAGACTTTTTTGTACTGTTGTGTTTCGCCTTCCTGTCCGTTTTTACTTTACCCTCACTTTAATATCATACTTACGCCGCTCGCAGAGAACACGACTGGCGAGCAGTAGCTACAGTGCGCGGAAAAACAGAACAATTTATTTGTTGGCCCATGTCGGCATATGGTGGCGACAAGTATTCATCATGTGTTAACAAAGGGTGTGCAATCTAACGTAGCGTAATTTCGACAGGAAATAGACTTTTTCGTTTCATTTCTAGAACACGCTGTGCGAGACCAGACACGGTGACTCGCCAAGATTACTCTTCTGTATATTGTGCAATTCATTTCAATACACAAACAATCGATTAGAGACTTATGAATGGTTTCATTGCAAAGTAATAATTTATCAAATGCCTTAAGTACACAAAAAATAACTTTCGTTTTTTATGTCTTGAGCTTACTATCATCACCGTTCTTTCAATCGCCAAAATTTTTTTAAAATACTGATGTAAAACTGAAATTGGACTACAAGTTCTATGAGAATTTAAATTAATTAATGACCTCGCTTTTGACACAAGTCTCTTAATAATTAAAGTTGAATTTCTACATATTATACAATCTCTAGGTAATCCCTACGTAGTCTCTATATCCTGTACGTAGTATCTCTATGCCATCTACGTAGTATAATATGACACAGAAAAACGATAGTTTTCTACCTTCATAACACAACAATCTACACAAAACCACCCCTACGTATGTTGATGCTGGAAAGGGAATTACCCTCTGCCCCATGTCAGACAGATTAAAGACAAAAATGGGAGATTGCTGATTATAAGGGGAAAAGCAGATGCACTGCAACCTGAAACAAGTTTAGTAGCAATACACCTTACCTTCGCGGGTAACAAAAAAATAATGCATCCTAGACCCTTAAAAGAAGGATTTAGTGTTCTAGATAGGATTATAGCCATAGTTTCCTAAGCCATAATCTTAAAAATGACACACTAGAACATTTTTCTACTTTCTGAAGGATACCCACTCAGTAGCAAGTATTGTCAGAAGCGTTTGAAGTTCATTTTTTTGTATGAAATTATTTTCATTTTCAGAAGAATTATTTATCAAGTACAGATTGCTCGCACAGGTACAAAAATTAAAATATATCCATCTTTTTATCCCTTTATCATCATTTCTTAATGAAATGTTTATCAAAATGTAAAGGAACGTTACATTTTAAATCGTCTTTAGTAAAATTGTTTTTAATAAAAAACTACCGCATAAAGAGAGGCATATGTTAAAAAATACTACACATAAGGATATGAAATATAACCCATGTGAAATATAACCACCAAACCATTGTGTACTGAATAAGAAATGGATCGGGTTTGGAAGTTGAATGTTAAGCAATTATCTACATGATTGAATTTATTTGTAAACGCAATCGTTTAAAAACAGCAAATATAGCTTTCAGCATGAAAAACTTCTTCTGGTAAGAAATCCGTTGTTGTTAAATGACTGAAATTGTTAATTGTTTTGCTCAGTACAACTCAAGAAAACTCCAATTCTTGAGACCTACGAATCCTGAAATGTGTTAAAGAACTGAAATCTGTCATTTTTCATTGAAATTAATCAAACTGATTTAAAAAAATATTCTTATTAACATTCAGGTGTTGTACATTCCAATTGTATTAATGTTTGGTGTAATTTATTTTCTTTTCATCTTATAGCACGTAAAAGGGTTATTGTTACTTGTATTGCTACCGTAGGGCTCATCAAAATTAGTAGTATCTTTTAGTTATTCCTTCGCATGTAGTTAAGTTCAATTTTATACGAGCTACTCGCAATTATTTTATACGATTATGATGAAGATCCAGGATATTCGAAGGGCTTACAAAAGAGAGGAATTGAAATTATTCCAGAAATTCGAAGACCTCAGGAACTCTTGTCGCCTATCATTTTTGTGGGTTTTGTTTGGTGAACGTGCTGACCCAGCGGTGGTGAGTGAGGGCCACAAGATCAATCGCCTTCTAATCCGCGTGGCTTGCACCTCGCGGGCCCATCGCGTGCTGCGGTCGCCGAGAAGCATCCCGCGCCGTTCTCGCCACAATCAGCCGAAAACGACGGCGACAAACCTGCGGCGGGCGGGCACGCGTGGCCGGCGCGGGCCGGAGGAGCGCGCGGGGCGGGGCGGGGCGGCGCGGGGCGGCGCGGGGCGGGCGGGGCGGGGGGGGGCGGAGGTGACTCGGGAACGCTTACGTCATCGCAAATATTTCATTACGCTCTGCTCGCGTGGCAGTATTGCATTCCAGGGCGACGGGCTGAGCCGCGCGCCCTGCGCCGCGCACTGCCACGACGCGCCGCGCCGCGCCGCGCCGGATATCCGTCGGTGGGGGTGGGGGTGGCGGTGGAGGGCCGAGGCGGCTTTGGGGATGGGGCGGGAGCTGGGGCGGGAACGGGTACGGGTTCGGGTACGTAGGCGAGGTTGGGTGGCGATTGGGTGGGGAACGGGGATGGAGGCTGTGACGGAAATGGGTCAGAGACAGCGATGGAGACGGGGGCGGAGGCGGGGGCAGGGGCGAGAACGGGAACGGGTACGGGTACGGGTACGGAGGCGGGGTTAAGATGTGATTGGGTCGGGAAAGGGATTGGAGGCTGTGACGGAGATGGGTCAGAGACAGCGATGGAGACGGGGGCGGAGACGGGGGCTGGGGCGGGTACGGGTACGGGTACGGGTACGGGTACGGGTACGGCGGCGAGGTTGGGTGGCGATGTTGGGTCGGGGACGGGGATGGAGCCAGCGACGATGTGTCAGAGACAGCGGTGGAGACTGGGGCGGATACGAAGGCGGTAGCGGGGTGGGCGGAGGCGGGGGCGGAGACGGGGAGGAAATCGCGAACGGTGATCGGTCGGGGACAGGGGCAGAGGCGGGGGCGTGGTGAGGGACTGAGAAGGAGGGATGGCGGGGCAATGGCGGGGACGCGCCGTGCATTAGTGATGGTGCGCCCTTGTTCGAGCAGCGTGGTTTGGGAATGCCCGACGTCGACACCTGGAATATTCCAGTTCCGCCGCCTAACGACATCTGCGCCCGCGCGCCACACATTGCATTTCTCGCGATGAATCGCGGGCAGCCATTGGGTGATGAGAAAGCGACTGGACGGGGTGGGTGATCAGAGAGGGACGAAGGACTTGGGAAGAAAATACTTAGGAATGAGTTATGAGATAGTTCTTGTATATCAAAGTGTCATTAGATAATTCTATATCAAAGATCTCAATTTAGTACAGCATCATAATGCCAAGAGACTCATTAACATTGAGATGCCAAGAGACTCAATAAGTTTGCTCTGAATCCTATATGCTCGTTATCTCGTGAAAATCTCTTTACCGGTACCGGAGTCGTAGCGAAAACTAGTTTAACGCCACTATACGTTGAATAACATAACAGTGTTTCCAATATGTTTTTTCAATGTCACGTCGTCAGTTTTCAATCAACAAAGAAATGATATCTCTGACTTGAGATTTTAAAAACTGATCAGCTATTTGAGAACAAATAATGTATTTTAAAGTATTTGCGAATTTTATTCTCGCAGGTTATTTAAAAGCCCACATTTTAAATGTCATCAACTGTATTGTAATTGATTGTTTGATTAGTGTTTTCGAACATGTCAACTGTTAACATCACTGATCTTGTACGTGCAGTGCATCGCTGGAGATTGCAGTGAGTTTCCCGTGCTGGATAATCCGGCGCCGACCTACATGACGGCTAGCTGGGATTTTCTTAGCCAGATATCTCCAACCAGCGAGGCACCGCCCCATCCAGAAGCTCTAAGCTCCCCATTGGTTTCCCTGCATGTGTGGTAGTGTAGTGCATGTTAAGTGTCTGCAAGCAAGAGGTGGGAATAGGATGGAACGATCACGCCCGGTCCCGGGCCCGTTTGTTCAGGTACTGCTCCGGCATTTGCCTGGTGTTGATCGGAGTAACCACAAAACTTTCGATCAGCGCAGCCGTCCGCTAGAATTATGCTCCAGACAGCGGCTGAACGCAACGCAGCTAGCGTCGAAAATCTTGCCACTATCGACACTCGCACCGTAGAATCTCCCAGTCAGAGGCATAGCACTGACATTCAATGTTGCCCTAAACCACTTAAGGCGGTGTATTTGTCGTTGAAATGCAGGGAACTTTATTTATTATTCATTTCATAACAAAATGCTTTCAATCCCTTGCTAGATGAATGGATACAAAGACATTAAGAATAGCTATGAGCCTCTCTGACATCTACAAGCTGTGTAAATAAAATATGAAAAATACGACTTTTAGTAAATAAATCTAACCACAAAGAGGATTTTTAAGTTGGATTTATTTTAGTTGGAAACGTAACAGGATTATATTTGGCAAAACAGTAAAAAGAAGAACAATGCACGGAGATTAAGTGTCTACTAAAAACTGCGACGCTCTAACTCCAGGAATATTCAAGTTAAATAATTGCTGCATTTTGAATCTTCTTTCAGAATGAATTTAATGTGTTTGGTATTCCATAGTCCATGTTGCATTTTCTGGGTTCTTATACTCACGTTTCCAACCATATAATTGACGAACGCAAAAAAGTCTGATTTTACCCTTAAACATGCGTAAATCAAATAACTTTCTAAAGATTATTACGCGAAAGAGCCACAAATCGTCGTAAACAAACTCTATGCCGCAACGAGTAGTCTCTCCTTAGAGTCGCTGAAGTGAATCCAGAAGAAATTCCACACAGAAAGTGAAAGTGGCCTGCGGCTTAAAAACGGGTCCAACAAGTGTTGACAAGAAACTGCTTCAAAAGTGCCAGGTCTTAAGTAATTAATTAGCTTAGATGAAGCCAAACAACTTCGCCCAGAGGGTTGCGTGGAGGGGCGGGGGAGCGACGCGGAGGGGGATAAGGGCGACGGGGAACGCGAGTGGCTGAGCCGCGAGCAAACAAAGATTTGGAAAACTTCCAGTCAGCGGTGGCGGCGGCGGTGGCGGCGGCAGCTGTGGTGGTTGGAGCGGTGACGGCCGCGGCAGTGACTGGCAGACAAAGAACGCGGTTTTCTTCTTCCCATATTGGGTGCGGTTTTTCTTGGTGTTTTTGATGTTTTTTTAATAAAAACTGTACTGCGGTAGAGGGACACTTCAACTGCCATTGCCACTTTTGCCCGGGGAGGGGGAAGGGAATTTGTGAGAAGCGCGCGGTTTAATTTGTTGTCATGAGAGCTGTTCTGGGTTACGCTTGGAGGTCACCTGGAAAACCACGGAAGCCAATGATATGGCCGTAACCTCAAGCGACATAAACTCGTTGATGTTAAGCATACCAACAATATTTTCGATGCTCTAGCGGTTCTCCTGGTAACGGGTATGCTTAATTATAACTCAGCAACCATTAACAGTCGTGGTTTCTGTTCGGATTACTCCTTCTTTCATAATTATTTTTATTCTTCTCATGTTGCTACATCCCTATTCAAGTCTATTTTAATTGAATGATGCCTTAGTTTACGTGGTGAGGATCAGGTATTTGGCCAGGCTCGACCCATTTAAAATCCACGGCTTTGCTCAAATTTCAACCCTCAAACTTGGGTTCAACGGTCTGGTACGCTAACCTTTATACTAGCTAACCCGCTAAGTTCAGGTTTGGACTGACATCCTAAAACTTGCAGTCCTGCGAGTGTTTTCGATATCATGTGTTATAACTTTACGGAAGCGAGATATTAGCTGCTCAAAGTAAAGCAAATGGATGCTCGTGCGTGTTGGATGGAGGCTCGTGCGTGTTTCATGTCCCGGTCTTATGTTTTGCCTCTGCATGTGGCAGGAAAAATCCTCTGAAACGAACGAGAAGCTCAACTTGATTTATAATTTATCAATATGTAAAGAAAGAAGACACATCTGATGAGATGAAGTACAAATCTGATTGACACTTCACAATTGCCATTTTATCTTTAACGAGACGGCAACATAGAGTTTTTTTTAAATTTTAGTGATATAATTGCGAATAACTTGAACTTACGACCTCAGACCAAACTATCAAACGTAGAACTTCTTCGAGTTCGTAAAAAATTACTAATACAAAATCCCTTCATCTGTTGTGATACTATTCGTCACCTCCAGTGGTACTAAAATCGAATGTTATTTTTAACACTTTCTTGCAAAAAGTGCTATTGAACTTTACATTTTCATTATTCATCTCATTATTCAGGTTATTAGACTCTCCGTAAAAATCTGATTGATCCTGGATAAAAAGATAACACTAAAAATATAACTATGTCAATTCTTGTTTACGTTGGTTTGTAAACATACATAGCGATATCGAAGTGATATCGGGGGAGTAACGGAAACCATGAAATTCTTGAAATCTATTCCGTCTAGTGGCAAACGTGTGAATTAACAAGTTGGCAGGAAACATTGCGCGAACATGGCGGACAAAGCTGGCTTACACGCTGACTTATAGTACCAAGAGGATGCTACGCAAGAGTGGATACAAATACCCTTTTACATTTTAAATATAATGAGAAAAAGAAAATTTCAACTTTTCCCAAAAAACCTTCCACCATAAAACACGTACATCTGCTTCATTTGGAAGATCAATTTATCATGTGGACAATCTTTCAGAAAGTGTGCACTCCCCCTGTCTGCCATGGGGGCAGTCTGCGACGCGGCTACCCCTCAGGCGAGGGCCAAAGGGCGAAAGGAGCGATCGGCTCAATGCTTGCAATCGGGGGCGATCTCGCCAGGCGTGGACGCCGCGTTCGTCATGGCCACCGGGCGGGGGGGGGGCGACGCTGAGACAATGGGCGCGGGAGATAAATGAGATGATAGGGGATGCCAAGAAAGAAAACAGGAGATTTTTCTGGAGATACGTTCTATAAATTAAAACGTCTCATGTGAAGGGTGTGATTCATTCGCTATTGATTTTTATTAACAGGGTCGGATTGAGAGACGGTTTTGTGTGAGTGTGTGAATATGTATATGAATTATGAATATTTGGGGGAGGGGAATTTCCTTCATTTCACACTTCGAGTAACCGCGTCTGATATGTTCTGCTGAATCATGTTACAGTTACCAAAAATTAGTTAGGTTTCACTTAAGTGTAACTCCTCCGATTTTTAACACGTTACCAACATTTTTAAACAATGCTGAAGTTCATTGAAGCTGGTGGAAAGCGGAGCGACCCACAGCTCATCGACACGGAGGCGGCACGGACGAGCTCAAGGTGGCTCGGGGAGATGGTTCGGGATGATGCTTGTGCAGTGTGGTAGTCGGACGGCATGGAGCCGATTCAGCCCGGATTGGTCGGGGCTTCCCCGAAAGGATGAGCAGAGGCTGTGCGGTGGAAGGGCAGAAGACGGCTGCAAGACGAGACGATACAATGTTCTTCGACACTAAGTCAGTGAGGTCTCAGAGTCTGGTCGGCACTAGGTGGTAGGCGTGGTGATGATGCTGCATGGCGGTCGTGTAGGGCGGCGTTGCCGATCGGATCTGACAGTTTGATCTTCCCGGAAAGAGTGAGTGGAGGCTATGCGACGGTAGTACGGGAGGCGTCTGCAAGACGATTCGACACTAAGGCGGTAAGGACGGACGCAAGGCGCAGAGGTAGTCCGGCATGGTGGTGGTGGTGATGATTGTGGTGGTGATGGTGGTGGTGATGGTGGTGATGGTGGTGGTGATGATGGTGATGGTGGTGGTGAAGGTGGTGGTGGTGGTGATGGTGATGGTGGTGGTGGTTAGGCGTGGTGGTCTTTCGCCATGGGGACCGGAAAGGGTGAGCGCGGGCTGTACAGCGGTGGGGTGGGCGTGAGTTGGTGGGGTCGGCGGCAGAGCGCGCGGGCGGCGCGGCGCGGCGCGGTGCGGTGCGGTGCGGTGAGCGGTGCGGCGGCCTGGGGCCATCCAATTAATTAATCACCGGCGGCGCGGGTGCCCCGCAGCTCCGCGAGCACCTGGTTAATGCGCGGCAAAGATATCCACGCGGTCCCGCAGTGGTAATTAACTTGATGTCGGAGAGGCGGCGGTCGCCTTCGCGGTCGCCGCCCCCGCAGTGCTCGCCGCCCCCCGCAAACTCCGCCGCTCCCAGCGCCCCCGCCAGCCGCCTTGCCCCCGCCCCGCTAATCCTGCAGCCACCGCCCGCCGCTGTCACCCTCGCCTGCGTCTCCGCCGCTGCCCTGCCTATGCTTGCTCTTACCGCCCATGTTTCAATCACGCCACCTGCCCTTATCGCTTTGGCTGATCGGTTGCGTTTGTTTTTCGTCAAGATGCCTTCTAGTCACGTGTTTTATGTCTACAACAACTAATTCAATTAATAAATGAATAGAGGAATAAGGATACGGTGAAATCAAGGAGGTTGTAATATATGGAAGTGGCGCCTGACGTTCGCCAAGTTTGGTCGACTGAAACATCTGAGTGCGTTTCAGTGTAGATGCCTTGCAAGCTACTTTCTTTTCTCTCTTCTGCAAGCAAAATTAGGAAAAAACTAATCATATTTTCGAGAAAAGTGTACATAACCTAATTTCAAGATGTCTTTAAAGAACAAATTTCATTAAGAAAAATATCTTATATTTGATATTGTAATTCTAGGAAGACCAAAAAACCAATTTTGTACTTTTGTAATTATCGAAAAATCAGGGATTTTAACAAAAATGAGGTCTAAACTATTCTTTTAAACGTCCATTACGCTATCGGAAAAAGTAATTTACTTTATAAGGGAACAATATGTATCCATTTCTTCGTTACCAGGGCCTGGCAATATCACTTTTTCTGTCGAAAATTCACTGTTTTCCGGCGCAAAATTACAACGTAAAATTACAATGTTTTTTCATCTTACGATGCAATGGCTAGAAAGTAAAAAGTAACATTTTACACAATTATTTTGCTTTATACCCAAACTAATGTGACAAATGTAAAAATTGAAATAAATAAAACAGTTCATCTGAAAAAAAGTATTATTGATTATATCAAAAAGGAAAAAAAATGTGTCCCCTCTTTGAAATGCATGTCCCTTAAATCTCTAATAAATGTTATTTATATTAATTACATAGTTTTCAAATAACATATTGAATTAGCATTAGAAAATTATTTGTTTTGGACATATGCTCAAATTGACTTGACTTCATGAAAACTATATTTAAGCAGATTTATAATTTTATTCTGGTCAATGGATTTCTATTCAGTTTCATAATTAAATCACTAAACTCTTACGTTCAAGGCAATTAATTGTAATTAAAAGTTATTGGTCTTGCTCAGGCAATTCGTTACTTTTTTCGCGCAGAATTTCTTAATTTGTCATGCCCCCAAATAGACAAACTATTAATTACTTTCCTATTCATATTAAATTTTGAACTTGATTACGAGTTTTCACAATATCATTTATGAGACATTAGTTTCAGCGGCTTGTGTTTTGATTTCAACACATTCTGAATGTTACTTGCCCTCAGAACCTGTTGTCAAATGTGTTGACTCTTCGATTTTTTCTTTTCTTTAAAAAAGGTATTGTAGTTTTTCACTGACATGATGCGAAAGGTACAATTCTGCTTCAAGAATACCTGTCATTGAGCACAGAAATTAAATCCTATTCAGCTTCACAAAATAAATGAATCAATTTTTAAAAACACTTTTCTCTGCCACTTAATGAATTTTGGAGAGGATGAATATTTTCTCGAGGTCTGATTCTTTATTATCTAAATATAACTGTCTATTAATTACAAATAAATATATAAATCATCATCCTTATGGAAATATCAATTTTTGAATAAATATAATACGCAAGTGGAAATATGGATTTCAGGGTAGTTGGTCAAATTGTACAGCGGGTAGCCTAACCAAGCTTGCAAGGGACTGGCTTCATTTTCCACAAAGGAAACGGTGGGAAAAGCTAGCGCCATATATTATAACTTCCTCGGTTAAATACACAACGTACCTCTAAGCTATTTATTTTCTACCGCAAAATGAAGGTATGCAAGTATCTTGAAAAACAAAATTCAGGCTAGAACCATGTAATACGCGTATATTTAGTCACAGTCATACAATATTTATTTTATTACGAGCAAATTGATATACAACAATTTGAAACACATAGAGTAAATTATCAATTTTACTCCTTTCCTTCTGTATATGTTTGTTTGTTTCTTTCGTTCATTTTGAAATACAGATATTCATGAGTTAGTTCGCACCTAAAAAAGTATAATTACTGTTCCTTCTTTAGTACCCCTGTGCGGAGATGTGATGACTGGAATGAGAAATTGACCAACAACTCATCGGGCTGGCAATTATTTCTAATCAAATTCCACAGTGTTCCCAATTCTTTCTCAGGCACAGATTTACGGCGCATCAAAGAGACGAAATCAGGTCCTGCATAGGTGTTGAAGAAAGAACTAGGGGCGCTACAGAATGTCACAGTCTTTCCCGTATTAATTTTTTTTATTTCTATTAGTCTCGGCTAGCTATTCGAATTTGCCACATACTTTTGCACATGATCTTAAAGAAAGAACTCACTATAAAGAACAAATTTTGAAGAATAATTTGAAGAATAAATCTTTATCTTCAATTTTGTAGTAATAGGAAAAATTCATACTTTCAAAATTTTCGAGACCGTGAAAACAGGATCTATGCCACTTTTATAAGTGTGAGTTGCTCTATTCTTACATGAATATTAAAGAAAAAACTTGGAGCGGTTGTTCACAAATTTTGAAAATGTCCGGAGGGCTTCATGTAAAGTACGCCCAATTTTTGAAGAATTCGTTTTCAGGAAAGTAAATAATGGAATCAATTTAAAATCGACATTAAAGACACCATTTTAAAGAATAAAATTAAACCAGCACGTGGAAACATTATCCAAAGAAACAATATATAACCATTATATCGCAATCATAATTTCTGAGTCTTGGTCAATTAATTATTAATTAATTATTGCTTTCTTTGAAAATAATACATGAAATGGAAGCAACAAATCAATAAAGAAAAAGTAAAATGAGCTTCACCAATCGAAACATTTATCTCAAAAAACTTTTAAAACAACACATAAAGTATAGTAATTATCTCACCTCCATTGGGGCATTTCTATTTCCAAATTCTGTTATCTATCAAATGTCCCAATGGCCACCTCACTGTATTTAAGATTTCTGCTTTTAGAATGGTCTTTCATGGTCTAAGAAAGATAATCACAATTAAATAACAGGTAGAGGAGTGTTAATACACAATAGTTACAGAAATTTAATATTTTCGTAAGAAACCGAAGATCCGTAACATGAAAACGAATACACACTTTATTTCCCAAACAATAAATTTGTCAAAGGGGAAAGAGTTTACTTTTGTTCCTCAGTACCTTTAAGAAGTGAGACAAAACGAGAGTCTACGAAGTTGCGCAAAGTTGTTGGAGTCTTGAACTATCAAAACACTTTCCCTGCACGGATGATGAGGGAGGGCAGCGGCGGCGCCAGCGACGTGGCGGCGGGGGTGGCGTGGTCGGCGGAGACGGCGTGGTCGGCGTGGGCCTTGTGGTCGGCGGTGGCGGCGGCGAGGGCAGCGTGGACGGCAAGGGCAGCGTGGACGGCGGGGGCGGCGTGGTGGACGGGGGGCGGCGTGGTCGGGCGGGGGGTGGCGTGGACGGCGGGGGGCGGCGTGGTCAGCGGGAGCGGCCCTGGCCGTGGCGGAGGTGGAGGTGGCGGGGGGCGGCGGCGGGCCAGTGGGCGACGGAGGCGGCGGGGACGTTCGGGGAGGCGGGGTGGTGGAGGCGGAGAGGTGGAGGCGGCGGAGGCGTGCAGAACGATCGCCCGAATGCCGCGCCACGCACGCCGTAAACCTCGCCACGCGCCGGTCGCTCCCCCGCGCTAATTCGCCCGCACGCACGCGATGATTCCGCCCGAAAAGGGATCGGAACCCGGCGAAGGGGGCGGTGGAGGATGTGGGAGGGGGCGGGCGAAGGAAAGTAGAAACGATTGAGCGTGTCATGAAGGTTAAGGCGGAGGGGCCTTAAAGTAGTACTACCAGTTTGGTTTAAGCCATTAGAGCGAGGCAACATACGAAACAAGCGTATGAAACAAAGAGGCAAATAGATATAAAGGGAAAATGCAGCAGGAGGAACGTGGCAAAAAAAGAGGTGTTACACAGCGGGAAGACGGGAGGAATGACGCACGGAACGATTGAAGAGGCTTGGGAGAGATTTTTCAGTCTCGAAGTAGTGAAAAGGCATTGCACACGAAGGTGTGTAAGAAGAAATTGGTAAAAGAAGACATAATGATACGGTGCAAGACATCGAACTTCAGAATTGATGAGGGGTCTCGAAATTGGTAAATTAAGATAGATGTAGGAGGTAATTTGGACAGTAAGACCTTCTGTGATGGAACTTCAGTGCAGCGCAAGTATTGTTAGAACGTAAGTGTGATAAAAGCCAACTACGAGGGCGGCCGAAGCAACTAGCCGAGAACACTGAAAGCAGACGCGCGGACGGGCAAGGCAGTTGAAAGAGCTGGAGCGGGGGCCGCGGGCGGGCGCGGAGCCGAAGCGAGTGGGCGGAGGGGAGCGGCGAGGCGCGAGGCCGGTGGCTGAGGCGGGGGGGGCGAGGAGGGGAAGGGCGAGGGCGGGGGGCGGTGCAGACTAAGAATCCGGCCGGCATAGGCGGCGCCTCCGCGGAGCTGTAAACCGAATTGCCGCCGCGAGGGAGCGCGCGTGGGCGGGGGTGGGGTGGGCGGGACGCGGACGGGGCTGGGCGGGGCGTGGGTGGGCGCGGGGCGGGGCGCGTGCGGGGCGCAGGCGGGGCGCGGACGGGGCTGGGCGGGGCGTAGGCGGGGCGCGGGCGGGGCGTGGGCGGGGCGCGGGCGGGGCATTAGCGGGGCAGGGGCGGGGAGCGGGGCGGGGCGCGGGCGGGGCGTGGGCGGGGCGCGGGGCGGGGCGTGGGCGGGGCGCGGGCGGGGCGTGGGCGGGGTCGCGGGCGGGGGCGGCAGCAGGCGCGCAGCCAGGAACTGGGAAGAGGGCGGGCGCACTTGAGCGACGAAGAGCCCTGGAGAAGTTGTCGGCGCTCGGCGCGGGCAATAGGCGCAATCGCAACGCTTGTAAAGCGCCCGGCGGCCCCGCCAGGCCCCGGCAAATAAACTAATCGCGGACATTTGTTCGCTTCACGTCCGACGCCTACGCTATTAGCGCGCAATGCTACGGGACATAGGTTTTAGTCCACACACAAGTTCTTTGATTTAAAGATGAAACAAAAATTATGGCTTTATCTTGGAATGAGTTTGTTTTTCACACCAAAAAATGAACAATTAGAGATAGTGAGCAAACTGGCTTTTATAGACAGGATAGCGTGTTATTGATAATAAGAGTTGAGAGAATACAGTGTTTTCCCTCAGGTATCCCTCAAGTCTCAGGTTGATACATTATTCATATGTGAAAGTTTGAGAACGTGTGTGATTAAGGGGTGATGTACGTCTCTAATGAAAATGACGGGAAAGGAAAATATATGTGCCATATTTTGGGTCTTAATGCAAAATATTTAATATATTTCTTTGAAAATAATTATAGAAATTACATTATTATCAGTTTTTGCCTAACATGGCTGACGTGCTATAATCAAAAGTGCTATAATGATATTTAAAGTTAACCAAGTGCCATGGTATACTCGTAGTAGTCTCTAGGCGTTGTACTCCCTACGCGTTGTAATTCCTGTGCGCTGTAGTCCCTGTGCGTAGTAGTTACTTTGCGAAGGAGACCGTCGATGTTGTGGGGTATCGAAATACGAAAGCTTAACAGATTCACACTAGCTTTTTAGGTATGTAAGAATTATAAATATGGTTATTTTTGTATTTTTCCCTAATATTGGTAAGGGTTTGGGATTTTCTCATTGTGACATATCGCATGTCTGATACATCTGACACGTCCCCACAGGGCATAAGATCACAGGCGTTATCAAGTGACAAATCATCTAATAATAGTAATATGAAACCATCACTTTCCATCAATTAATGAAATTAACATTTAGAGAAGATTCCAAATTTTACTTTGATAGCAGCTCACACGACCGGCATCATGGGTGAGTACGAAACTGCAGAAACGCGTCTCATTCGCACGGACAGCGCCGCGCCGCGCCCACCCCCTGGTGACAGCACTCCGCTCCGTAGGGCCAATCTCGCCCCCCCCCCCCCGCGCCCCGACGGCGCCGTAATTCTCGCCTCAAGCAGCCTCCGCGCCCCGCGTCTGCACGGCCCGACGTCTCGCTCGGCAGCGGCGGAAGTGGGAGTGGAGATGGGGACGAGACCGGAGACGGAGGCGAGAACGGAGACGAGAACGACGACAAAGACTAGAACGGAGACACAGACGAGAACGGAGACACAGACGAGAACGGAGACACAGACGAGAACGGAGACAGACGAGAACGGAGACAGACGAGAACGGATACAAGGACGAGAACGAGAACGGAGACAAAAACGAGAAGGGAGACACAGACGAGAACGGAGACGGAGACGAACGGAGATAAAGACGAGAACGGAGACAGAGACGAGAATGGAGGTGGAGACAAGAACGGAGATGAAGATGAGAACGGAAACAGAGACGAGAACGGAGACAAAAACGAGAAGGGAGACACAGACGAGAACGGAGACAGAGACGAGAACGGAGACATGATCGGACACGAGAACTGAGACAAAGACGAAAACAGACGGTGGTGGCGGCGGTAGTGGAAGTGAAAATGGAGACGAAAAAGGAGACGAGAACGGAAAAAGAGACAAGAACGGCAACGGAGACGAGAATGGAGGCGGAGGCGAGAACGGAGATGGAGACGGAGACGAGAACGGAGACAAAGATGAGAAGGGAGAGCAGAAGAGAACGGAAACGGAGACGAGAATGGAGGTGGTGACGAGAACGGAGATGGAGACGGAGACGAGTACGGAGTCGGGGGCAGTACGAGGTCGACGATTGGGACGGCGGTGTTGGCAGCAGTGGGAGCAGAAGGGTTGGTGTTAGAAACGGCAGCGATGACGGGTGTAGCTCTGATGAGATTTGTGGCGGGACGGTGGACGTAGACGGGGCGGGGCGAAGGAAGGGGCGACGACGAGGATGTGGGCGGGAATGGCGGTGGAGGCGGTGAGACCGGCGGGGGCGGCGGGGAGGTGGCGGAAGCTCCGTAGGGGGGGGGGGAATGGCGGCAGACGGCCAGACGGCGTAACTTGCGTCTAGTTCGTGACGAGGAATTCCTGTATCGGTAATTAGGTAACTAACTCCCCACGTAACTCCGCCCCACTCCCATAAAGCAGTCCGGGTCATCCGCAGTTCGGCAACCGAATCATATAGCTTCCTCCCCCCGCGCCCGATGCAATCCGCTTCGCGGAAGGCGGGCCGCGCCGCGCCGCACCGCGCTCTCTCCGTCTTCTCCTCGGAACTACGCCGCCCGTGGCCAGTGGGGCGCCACCGCGCGCCGCGCTCTCCCACTCTGCCGTCCGCCTTCTCCGTCCTGGCGTCTGACTCCGTGATCGGGTTTGCATAAACTTGATCTACCTCCTCTCTCCACGTATCTGCGTTCTTTATCGCAACACAGAATTATATTACGGTTTGCCATTCTTGGATATGCGATACTTCATTTCATGCCACCGAATCCAAAAATGAGTTTTGACGGTATTACAACACTTCTGTACGGTATTATTATAGTTCTCACAAGTTCGACCTTACCAGATCATCACGAACATCAATTAATTCTGTCCCTAAGTTTTACTGTAACATCTCGTCTTCAACACACAAATCCATGTAGGAGGTCCCAATGTATATTCCATGTTTAGATATACTTAACGTAGTAGTTAGTACGTACACTTAACTACATTTTATAGCCTAATCCAGTCACACCAACCCTCACCCCAACACACAACCTCTTCCCCTGAACCCGCGTCTCCCCTCACGCACCACCTCCCCCCCTTACGACTTACGCTCCCTCCCTCCCTCCCCCTCCCATCACTCCCCTCCCCCCCCCCGCGCTCTCAGTCGATCCCGCTGCGCCCCGCCGGCGCATGCCGACTCGTCGTAAGGAAACTCGCAGTAATTACCTTGTATCTCCAGCGGAGGGTTCGGCCTAGGAGGAGAACGTCCCTTCCCTATGTTTATAGACGGGCGCCGCGCCGCGCCGCTGCCGGCGGCCAGCAATCCTGTTTACTGCCCGGGATTGCGGCCCGCACCTCCGCGAGAAGCATTTACAAGCCGAATGAGGCGCCGTGCCACGCCGCGCCACACTGCGCCACGCGCCACGCCGCCCTCCCCGCGCGCTCGCCGCGCTTCGCGGCGACTAATTGCACTCGAGGATTACGTTACAGGGTTATTCGCCGTGTATATTGTTGTTTCTTCCTCGATGCGGGGATATCATTCTAAGGTGGGAGGGAGACCCTGCGAGTGCTAGGGATCTCTGTAGAGGTTGTACTCTCAATACGGCCGCGAAGTAATGTAAGTGACGTGTCAAGCAATAGTCGTATCACCATATTCATCGTACAAGGTGTTCTCGATTTACTCATTGCTAAGCGTCACACAATCCAGTCATTGAGGTTTTTGACTAAAGAGTTGTTATACACGACTACAGTAAACAGTCTTAGAACGCAGCAATAATACTGATATGCATGCTGTTTCCCTGGATACTAATTGAGCAATTAAATTATTATTCGCCGTAAATAATGTTGCTTCCCTTTCTTTGCAAGAATACAGCATATCATTCTAAGGTGGGTATGAAATGCTTCAAGTATAAAGGGTCTTTTCTGGGTTATCTTTAGTGGCTGTGCATTTAGTAGAAAAATAAAACTATCAAGTAATACTAATCATTCTCACCATCTTATATATCATCGCAGTACTCTCTTTTTACTACTTGCTAACTATCTCATGGCCGAACCTTTGAGGTTATCGACTTTAAGAGATGTTGCTTACAATCTCAGTGCATAGTCTCATATGCTGTAAAGAGCAGTGCACACTGATGTGCTCACTGTGTGTCAGTGGCAAATAAAATTACAGAGTTACTCGTGTGAAGTGTAGATTTTTAATGAATTCAGTGACGAAGTGTTATTCATATTAAAGTAACGCGTTAATGAGCATCTCCACTAGGTTTGTACGCAGTGGCTATACACCGTGTAATGTAAGCGAGGCTCGAATAATGCCCCATCATAGAACTTTGAGATGGATTCATGCATATTTATCAATGTTCTCTGTTTTACACATTAGTCATAGCAACTTTAATAAGAACCCTTTTATAGTTCGAAATGTTGCTACCGACTCAGTGGAGACTAATTGTGATCGAAGATAATACTTTCAACGTGACTGGGTATAAATTAATATATATCACACCATATAATTAAAGTTTGTCGGGGCACGTTATCAGAGACTCGGTGTGGTTAAATACTTTTTATCTAGAAACAATGAGTATAAAAGCGTGAAAAGGAAAGTGTAAATAAACATTATGGTGAGTGAGAGAGAAATAAATGGGCCAAAGGTAAGAATACGCCAAAAATGACTGGGTAATTAGAGTGTTTCACGTATTATGATTATATTAAGTTAATAAGAATAAACAATGATAAAACGAGTCATACAATTGTTAATTTTTATTTACTGGTGATAGACGCTCTCTTTGTGTTGGAAAGTATTTGTATAAATGAAAGATAACAAGGAATTATTCATAATTATTTCAATCGGGGTAGCAGTGACGTGTTATGTACTCTCTGATAAAATAGTAAAAGAAATCAGTTGATGGTGTAGTGAAATTAAATTAACTGTTAATGAAATAAAAATTCCTATTTCATTTGTGCGGTGAGGCGTACTATAAATATAAATCTTCCGTGCCTTCAATCTATATCGACAACAAATCTACAGTTAGATCTACATTTAAGAATAATTTAGTTAGTTATTAAATTCACATCACGTCCCGTAACGAAACACATAAATAATTATGTTAAAAAAAAGATCATAAGATATCAATTGAAATAAAGAGGGATTGTAAAGAAATCCGTATTTATACAAAATCTAAAATCTTTAAATCTTTATGTTCGTGTAAAAAGTTTTCATCAGCGCACGGGGGGTTATACTGAAAGTAACGAACTTAATTTGTCACCGTAACGACGACATGTTTTTGACATGGAAATAAGCGAGCAACGCCGCACAGCTTCGCAATGGAAATCGTCCGGCACACGACGTACAAAAGCGAGACGGCAGCCGGAATTCACAGGCGCCAACCTTCCCCCGCCGCCATATTTCCTCCCTTGAAAACATGAACAAAAGACGGGCGAGGTGTTCATTTCGCCGCCGACACGTCACGCGTTCCCAGAATTCCAGGCGCGCTCACCTCCGCGGCCCCATTAAGGGCCGCCGTTGTCGGCAATTATGAATAAAATATAAATAAATAAGCCGCGAGAAGGAGGTTAAGACGTAGCCCGGAACGCCAGATGTGGCAGCTTTATTTTGCATATAAAGACGAATGAATTAACAATGACTTTCGCGTGGGAAGGCGAAGTTGGCGTCTTTGAAAAGGCTCAGTTCTGTGTCGCAGACTGCTCTCTCGCCCTGGCGCCTGAAATACGGTAGTAGGAGAAAGTCAGGGGTGAGACACGCGAAGACAAATGTACAGTTCCTGATTGTGCAATCTAAATAAATGCACAGATATTTCAAATATATTTGTACACTTACGGACAATTTTGTTTGTTATATTAATATGCTGTGGAGTCGTGTAAAGACAGAAGTCCCTAAAGGTATACTGAATGGTTATAAATATTTTGAGTTGCAACGTTACTAATAGGGGCAATTCTGCCAACACTATAAGTTTTTGAATATTTAAATTAAATTGAAACAATTCATTCAACTTAAAGGAGATAAAATCTTAATTAAATTCACTATTATTTGAGAATATAATTACACTTGATATTGAAAGTTTAAAATTGTGTATTGTGTAACTTGATAAATAATTAATACTGTATTAGGATTAGTGTTTGCGGCGTGTTTGCGGCGTGTCTATACCGTCATAACTGTGTTCTACAGTATTATATTCTCTTAGAGGTTGGGAGAGATTTCTTTATACTGATGCATCGAAACTCTATCCTGATAGAGTGCTACAAGCTAAATACTTTAAATTCACCAGATTTTAATATTAGTCAGCTAGTGACAAAATCGATGATTCGTAACTATCACTGTAATCATCTATAATTACGAAAATTCACTGTTTACTTCTGAAGATTGTAAATACAACCTGGCTCCCATCAACATTTGCCAAATTGTGAAAAATGTATAAAAAAATAACGAGTATTTAACGAAAAGCAATACATTTGTTATATACAAATTCTTTACACTGTTTTTCATTAACAACCCTGACAGATTTGTACGATTGATTTTGATATACATACGACTGTTGCACTCGGGAATTTTGGCACCCCTGCCAGGCAGGGAGAGCGATGTGAATTAAGAGCTGTTGATTAAATCCATAAAGAGCAGGAACTTCGGGAGCTGCCAAGGTGTGGTGCGGGCGGCAGAGCCGGGGTTGGGGCAAGGGAAGTGGGGACCCACTCACTTCTAACTGCCCCCTCCACTCCTTCCCACCCCCTCTCCCTCTCAGTGCTTCTGAGCACCTGCAGCTTTACGGAATTGCTAGTGCTCCGCTCAATCGATTACGAAGGATTACATGAAGAATCGTATAAATAGAAAGTACTCCGGTGCTGACTGTAATAAAAAGGTGTAGAGCTGGATAAAAATGTATAGGATGGGAGTGGTTAAAAATATGAGTAAATGGAACATTTTTCGTGATGTGAGGGTAGATTAGGTAAGTTGAGGTGAGTTGAGGTGGGGAGAGGTAAGGAGAGGTGAGGTGAGGTGAGGTGAGGTGAGGTGAGGTGAGGTGAGGTGAGGTGAGGTGAGGTGAGGTGAGGTGAGGTGAGGTGAGGTGAGGTGAGGTGAGGTGAGGTGAGGTGAGGTGAGGTGAGGTGAGGTGAGGTGAGGTGAGGTGAGGTGAGGTGGGGTGAGGTGAGGTGGGGTGAGGTGAGGTGAGGTAAAGTAAGGTGAGGTGAGGTGAGACCTTCTTTTCTCTTATGCTAATAACTTTAAGTTGGTGCTTCTGTTCATTTTAAGTAAATAAATAATTCATTGTTTCCACACAAATTTCATGAAAAAGCAAACCTCATTTTAAAAATTCGGGTCTACATTGGGGCAATTAAATGAAGGTTTTATTTCAAAGCATAATACGTAAATAAAAGGTAATGGTACTTTCTTTCCCTTATTCTATTCGTACTTCTGAATTCCCAGTTTTCTGTCCTGATTTGAAACAATGAATTAAAACTTAGTTATATTCTGAGAATACTTGAATTTAATTTCACCAAGAATGACATAGATGGTAATTAACACGGTGAGAAAATTGAAAATTAAAGACTCGCTTATATTTAATTAGGTCAAAACAATTGATTTTACTCTTCATTCCGCGGGTTTTGAAAACATACCTTTATTGCCTGAAGTGACCAAAGAAAGAGCCAACAAGATTTTACAATATTATGAAATAGAGCGTGGAATTGTTTTGTATTACTGATGAATAAATGACACTTCTCAGATAGATGTGTTCCAGACCTTGCGTTTATCTATAAATAATAGATATCATGATCGCAAACTATAAAAACATTACATCATGAAGTATATAAATAATTATTATAAAATATAGTCATAAGGTAAAAGATATAAACTGATTGACAAAAATATAACGCACGACAAACATCCGTTTTACTAAAAACACGACATACAACTACATCCCAGACAGATATTCAAATTTGTGACGTTGTGGCAGGTTTCCGTGGAAAGTCTGGCCACGAGACATCATAAGGTTGCACTCAACCTTGATCTAAAAATGTCTTTCGAGACGATACAGGAATTCACTTTAGTTCGCGGCCGTTCGAAGAACACTCGTCTTCCATGTCTCTTCTGTATAATCGTTATCTCTTACAAAATTCTCAGAGTTGGGGAGGTCGCAATGGGGTGCATGAGGTTGCCTAGTCATACCGACAACTCGCCGCTGGAGATGCCGATGAAGATGCCGCAGTTTGCCTCGCCTTTAAAGAGTTTAATGATCACTTATGGAAATATATTAATTTGCCCTTTTAAGAAATATTTTCCATATCTAAGTGATTCGTATCATTTGTGATTTCCACGATAATGTATTCAGATCAAAGAAATCAGAAAAAATATCTCCAAGAGCATTCTTAGATAAAAATAGACGCGAAGAGAGTCATGGCTTTTGTCGTAAATTCTTCGAATAGAACCCTCCCCCGGCGGGTGGTTATAAGTTCCCTATTTGATATTTTGGGATTATGGACACATTGCGAGTTGTGCTTTAGACGTCAACCCTTCATACTTTATTCTGGTTTGTCATCTGTTCCTATGTATTGTAATGCAGTCTTGACACCTTTGAATCCCTCTTGCAGACGTAGAACACTATCCCACTCTCCGAAGTTCCTTTTAATCGCCTATTAACTTACAAGATTCACTTAATTTCCAGGATTCATTTCCTAGGTTCACTATATCCGAGGTTCAGGTTCACTATAACCGAAACTTCTCATGCTTATTAAGCATAATGGGACCAGTGACTTCCGTTCACTACACTTCACTATATTGGAGTTCACTATAACCGGAGTCGACTGTATGTTTTCTAACATTGAAAAATATACATTATAAACCCGCTAGTAGCACCTGGAAAGTAAACTGTGGCTCTCCTTCCGGGCCATTATAACAACTCTGAATGCTATTCAGAAATATATTAATATGCAGAAACACCATGAACCAAATCATCAAAACAGGACCGCAATCTGATAAGCAGAACACTACCCTATCATAACTTCTTTCGTACCGCATTCCAAGTTACGACGCATTACTCAAATCTTATCAGCGGCCTTAAACGCGAACAGAGGCGGCACGACGAAAGAACAGCGGGGACCTTAAGGGCGCAGTGGCCCCCAGACGGGCACTTGTTCCAGACGTTTCCACGGAGTCGCGTTAAAAATGGAACTGACCCGAGCACTCCACGCAAGGGAAGGGGGGTGGTGGAGGGGTTTGCATCTGAGAGATTTCGGGCCGCGCTCCCGCGCCCGCGCCCGCTCCCTCTCCAGCTGTTTTAGGGGCCACAAGATGGCTGCGGCTTGCGAGGGTCGTAAATCAAAGTCGCGTAACTTTAGAAGGGACCTGCGTGTGCACGCACAGGTTGCGTTAGTGTATGTTGTTACCAATCCACAACTCAAGCTTCCTGGATAGAAATTAGACGATTAAAAATAATACAATAATAAAAATAATAGAAAAATATTATTATTTAAAAATAATGAGACTCATAACAATAATAAAATTGGTAATTGGTGTTAGACCCTGCTGTAGTAGCAAAATCCAAATTAATTATACGATTGTTGCCATAAAACCAAATAATAATACCCGCAATTAGGAGAACAAAGTTTTATATTCTTGCATTTGTTGCTGCGAAATGGGATCAGAATGTTGCAATCAGGTTGGCAGTCTTAAATACAAGAGTTGGGAATTCGAGATAAGCAGGGTGTGGGGAGTTAAAAATGCAGGTCATACCGAAACTTATCAGAGCTCCGACATTTGTTCCGCAAAATCTGTGTAAGAAATTCTCCAAACTCTCTTAGGCAGTTTTCATGGCATCCTCCGATCTATTCCAGGGAACATTTAACATAGAAGATAACCGAAAAACCATGAGTTTTTTCTTTCCTATCTTACTATCTTTTCCACCTCAATCGTTGACAGGGAGTTCCTCGGGTAGGAGTTCCGTCATTGACGTTACATGATTGTCCACACTCACTAGGTGGCTGAGTGGAAACCAACCACTGTCTGGAGGAGAATTACATTGGTCAGTTGGCCTGATTGGTAATTTTCAGAATTTCTGCTATCAGTACGAATGCAAGAGCATTTCCCTAGGAATAGTGGCACGCTGGAAGAGATGCGTGACGGAGGAAAACACATGAGTCGAAGTGTAAGTCTATGGCCATTATTACGAGAAGTGAACATTGTCGCCTCCCGGGATTCATTGACGGGGCTAACGATCTATGTAATTGACGGACCCTGAATCGCAAATCATTATTCACTCACTCACTCCAACCTCAAGAGGGGGTAGGTCAATGAGATGATTCCCAAACCCATATGGCTCACCACACTCAATCTTTTAAGAACAGCGAATTCGCGCATATCAATCCAAAGCTTGAAGTGGGCATAGCACCTTGCAAAGAAACGGCCGCTTGCATCTGAAAGATTTGGGGCCGCGCGCGCGGCGTCTGAGGGGCACAAGATGGCGGCAGCTAGCGACGAAGAAGGTTCGCGAGTGACGTAAATCAGAGCGGCGTACGCGAAGGCGGGACTTGTTTATGTAGCCGTAAATTACCCGCACAGTTTTATTGTCTACCATTTCAACTTTATGTCTGAGACGGTAAAAAGTTTCTCCGGCGGTCGTTTGCTTACGCGCGAGCCTTCTCGAGCGTATTGCTGAGCGTGGCTTTGCAAGCAACGTCCGAGGAGGGCGGCGTCGGCTAGAGTTCACGCTCTTGCGTTTACTGCTCAATTGCGGATCTCCGGCCCGAATGCGACATCAAGAGACGCCCATCCCGCACAATCTGCCAACAGCAGATCTTAAACTTCTCTAAATCTCGTAATTGCCGCCCATTAAGACGTCATAAAATAGCTCAACTTTACTCGTTCATTATCCTCGCCTACGTGCCTCCAAATTGAATTTTGATTTCATTTCGCTCGCTTGTTTGAAGTGGTGGGAAAACAGTGTAGTGAAATTGTTTACGAAGTGGAAACACCCGAATGTCGTAACAACATCTCTGGTGATGATGAATCGTTTTCTGCGTAAAAACGTACCTAATCTTCTCCTGAAAGCTCGTATTGATTGTTTAGTTACAACTTGATAAACGGATTTCCATAATTTGGTGGTGATTATCCTCGGCTGCCGTGTCGTAATATGAACCTACCGTGAATATTCTCAATTATACAGCGAACCACAATTATTGCATCAGTGGAAATGCAGACAAAATCTGTGGTGGCAGCAAAACACTCTTTCGTTTGCATGATATTCACGACTTCGTTTAATTGGAAACATGGAGATGCATCAATTTTAGAGATTACATAAATATAAATAACCAAAATAATTGCCACAATTATATGTACTAATTTTTAGTTTTATATCATTAGCTCTATGTTATAACATGAATGAGCTCCATTAAGTATAATCCAAGACCATTGTATTTTTTTGTAATTTAACGCTTAAATATCAATGCACATTGCAAAGTGTAATAGAAGATTTTAATTTAAAAGTATTCGTTTTATTGGTCCAAAATTCTATGTTAATGTATTTTAATTAAAGATAATTAGAATTAACTAATATTACATTAATAGTGAAATTTGCTATATTATATTGTCGTCATATTTATTGTGAAACACGTTTATTACAACATGGAACAAAATATATCAAGCCACTTGTGTGAATCTGGTGAAAACTTCCTTTAAAATTAGTTTTATACAATTCCTATTGGAGAAAAAAAGCCTTCAAATTGAGACTTATGTACTGCGCCCACCAGTGGTATTATTTTCCTACAAAGATATCATTCTGATTTTGGGTCTATGATTATATTAACTCCAAAAATAACATCCCCAAGAAAGTTAATTACAATGTCATAGCTGTACTAGTGGTAAAGCAGGCAAAATGCTGCCGTCGAGTGTGGGAAAAATGTGTACTGGAGAAGCAAAAATGGGATGATCTGAAACGACACACCTGAATATTTTAAGCTTCTTTCTTCCTCGGCACACAAACTTCGCTTCGTCATAAGCAGAGACGCATTGAGTATGTGAATCATTAGTAGGATATTGCGGATTTAGCGGAATCGTGAAATTACTTGTAATGGAATTTTTCAGTCAAAATCGAAACTTTTTTTATTGATATTTATTTTTTCCGAGTTCCTGGATACCTTTAAGGAAATCATTGACTCATTCCGCTTAGGCAGAGGCTGTTGAATTTTCCATCAATTTATATGTGTATTCGAAATTAGTAATATTGATACCGAACATAACATCAGGTGAAGTACTCTCGAAGTACATTTTCGAAAGAGTAATAATCAGAGCTCGGATTGTAATGCCAATGTATTTATTGTAACATTAGTTCATGATGAAATTCACTCCTGCAGAGGTGTCTCTTTTTCAAACTCTCAAAATTACACGGATCTTCGGCAACTTTCAGAACTAACGATTGGAAGTAAGGATTACATTTTGTCCTAAAATAATCACTTTATATTAAATATATTTTCATGTACATACATTTTATTTAAAATTGTAAAATTCATTGAATATTTAAACATTCTCATACAAATGTTTTAATATTATTTTAAAAATTAGGTCATTTTCCCATTATTTTTCAGTCATTTCATAGATCATTTTTCTCTTATTTTTAAGTAATTTTCAAAGAATTTTTAGGTCAACAGAATCCGAGCCCTTGTAACACTAAATATAATCGTTTGATAATTTTCATTTATTTTGATTTATAAACTTAATGTGAAAATTATTAATATGATTTGTGTGTCTTCTGAGTTTTCTATTTCATGATATGCAGTTTGTAAGATGGCTGCTAATATCTCAAACGACCACTTCGCGATCGTGATGCACGACTACAAACTTAAAGCGTTAAGCCATCTCCAAGCGATGAAGATGGGCGAGGGAAGCCCGGGAGTTGATTCGTCTGTGAACGCGAGAGTCCGCACTCTCGCCGTCCTCGACGCGTCTTCGCCGTCGCCCACGCGCCGCGCGGGCGCGGGCGGTGGGGTGGGGGTGGGCGAGGGAATCGGCTCGGGAGGCGCCGAAGCGCAACAGAGGCTTACGACGCCCGCGACGCCCGGGGGCTGCGACCACGCGGAACCTCCGCCGCAGGCCGAGATCGGAATGAGGACTGCGCGAGCGGACTCGTACGCGATGTCGTTTCTGAGGATTTCTGCGTCCCATGCGTGCGCTTCGGGTAGCCACTCCGTCAGCGGATGCTCCGTTGCCTGGGCTCAACGAATTGATGGGAGTGTCGAAGATCTCGGCAAATGAATCTGCTCGAAAATGCTGTATGCCGCCCCAGTGTGGGCAGATGCGCTAGCTAAAGAGTCCATTCGACGGAAATTCACACAGATCCAGAGAAGGATGGCTCTAAGGATAATCTCAGGTTATCGCACGGTATCCGACAGTACATCCTTAGTACTGGCCAGTGTCCCCCCAGTGGACCTTTCAGCCCAGGAAAGCAGGACAATGTACCTGAGGACGACAGCAGATAAACAACAAACCCTGTCGAAAAGATAATTAGCCAATATCAAAGCGGAATTGAGAAATCATCTCCTGCACCAGTGGCAAAACCGATGGGACCTGGAGTACAAAGGTAGATGGACACACAGCCTCGTCCCTAACATCAAGGATTGGACCAGCAGGAACCATGGCACAATGGACTTCTACTTGACGCAAGCCTTCTCAGGGCATGGGAACTTTCAAGCATATCTATACAGATTTAAAATCGCTGAAAGCCCGATATGCACACTATGTGATGATGAAGAAGACGACGACGCTGTGCACACCATATATAGTTGCAAAGCTTGGGAGGAAGAAAGAAAGACTGCTACACTAAATTGCGACGGGAATTAACGCCTGCAAACACAGCCCAGACTATGCTGCAATCCAGAGACAACTGGAAAACAGTGCGAGACTTGGTGGCTCACGTACTAAAACAGAAAGCCACTACTAAAAGCAGAGAGCTAAAATATCATAGCGACCCTCTGAAGAGGAAAGCTCATGCTCTCAGCCAATCTTCTGCGTGAAGTAATGTCTCAAAGACGGTCCCGCGCAGAAGATACCATGGCCCATGTGAATCGAGGAGGTTAGGTTTTAGTCGGTATGCCACGCTGGAGAGTCCGACATAACCGGACTTACCGGTATGCGTAACGCATTTCCCCCTCCTCGAAAAAAACCCTGCTCGGAGGAAAACAATGTTAGAGGAGTGGCTTCTTAAGAGGAATTTTCTTCTCGTTATCATTTACTCAAAAATGTGTAAAAAAAGAGAAGAGCTTGCGTATTGCCTTTTGAACGTATGCTTATTTTACCCAAATTGAGCAGTCCGTGTGTTTGCTTTTTCACTTGTTGGCAAAAACATTACACACACATACTTTAAAAATACTATCATTAATAAGAAACGTGTTTTTGAGATAGATCGTTTAAAATCTTCAAGATATCATCAAAATATATGTCAAAGAAAGAAACTCGATTACCTGTCTTTGGTTTAAACTTATTGATTTTCAGAGTCAATTTTACTTCTTTCGGAAAGAAACAAAACTTTTATGTGCACACATATTTCTCTTAAAATTAGTTTTTTATTCGCGGGGTACTGTGATAAGATCACGGAAGAGTACTAGAATAACTGAACAACTCCAGTTGCGTTGCGAACTACATCGCACTAGAGCAGTACATTATAGCGTATGTTTTCACTAGAGAGATTTGTATAATCAATTGTGGAGCAATGATTAAGAAGAATTCAGATCTCATCCCATGTTTGCGTCATCATTTGTAACGATGCCTCCAATCGTTTTAAGACCCAATATTAAATTAAAAGAAATACCCACAAGTTATTTAGATGGGAGCGATTATGGTTACCTAAGTGCTCCGACCTCCACGGCTGAACAAATTCCGAGCACCATACGTCAGGAACCTCACTGCCGCCCGTGCCGCCCCCTTTTCGGCCACCGAGGCTCTCATCTAATTACTGTTCTTTTCCGCGGACGCGGGGGCGGGGCGGGGCGGGGCGGGGGGCACGGGTCGCGTGCTGTGCGGGCGCTTCCAATCTCCCGCTTCGCTGCGCACCGCCGGCCCCGCCCCCGCCCCAGCCCCACCCCTGCTCCCGCCCCCGCCCGCCCCCGCGCGGCGACCCGTGCAGGCACCAGCGCCCGCCTCGGGTCGCCCGCCGCCGACCCTGTTCTCGCCACCTGCCATCCACCCCCACCGCCCCCCGCCCGCCCCCGCCTTCGCTACAATGGAGTGCCGCCGGCGTTGCCGCGGCTCGGAAAGTGCTGGTTTCAATTCCTCCAGGGCGCCGGATGGGGGATTCAGGGGGGGAGATTCAGCTAACGCTAGAGACGGCTCTGAAT
Source organism: Gryllus longicercus (assembly GCA_038098605.1). Lineage (NCBI taxonomy): Eukaryota > Metazoa > Arthropoda > Insecta > Orthoptera > Gryllidae > Gryllus > Gryllus longicercus. The sequence continues at coordinate 2,497,590 of JAZDUA010000117.1, read as the reverse complement.
GTGGAAATGAAAATAGCGAGGATATAATGGAAGGCAACATTTTAATCAAATAGAGATCAAGAAACATAACCCAAAGAAAGAGTAATCATTTTACCCCTCACATTTCAAGTGGCAACTTCAAAACTTAAAATGAAACGCCAGGTTGAATCCTGGCGTGTTGGAAATGCTAAAGAGAATATTGCAGACTAATTACATCTGAGAATCTTACGTTAGGTAATAACAAATTTCCAAACAATTTCATATTGATTTCACGTAAACGTTCCATTATAATGAATAAGAATTTGGAGCGTGTTAATATAGAGGGAGGAACAAGCTTCAATGAACTTTCCATTTCTGACAGTCTGTAAGAGTGGTTTCCGCATTAAGTTGGATTTTAAAATAAGAGGTCTAAAATTGCAAATGCACGTATTTCTTGAACAATTTCTTGGTGCATCATAGGTTGGTTAAAAGTTAAAAGATGGTCAATGAAATGACCAGTCAATGAAATGACCGTGACAAGGACAGTCTTTTTATATGACGAATGAAGATATTTGAGGAACCCTAAATCTTATAAATCGACTCTAACCTCACTGCTTTAGACTTGCTCGCTCTATCTCTGAAGTCTCACCAAGTTTGTTTGTACGAGTATCCCCGCGCTGCGCGACTGGAAATATTTTTATACAATATGGAACAGATATCTTCACTCAAATTTGATTTAAGAAAAGAAATTTGAATAAGAAACTTCATTTCCAAGTGACTTTTCGATGACTAACACTACTCACATTACTTATAACTAAATCGACATGCTTATTGTTAAGAAAAGTAACTATTAAATGCTTTATATTATGTTAAAAATTACGTAATAAATTGAGAGGTGCTAGAGATCAGCAGGGTATAAAAAATTTTGGAAATTGCACCTTTTTTACTTTGCTTCTTACTTCTTGACTGTGCCTCCCTACGACTTTACTTTACGTCCCTAATTCTTTACTTTGTGTCTCTACTTCTTTACTTTGCCTCCCTACTTCTTTAGTTTGCATCCTTACGTATTTACTTTCCCTCCCTCATTTTACTTTGCTTCTTCCAACTTTGCACTTGACTTTCCCATTGTCTCTACGACTTTGACCTTCAGCTCGTCTTTTACATTTCCTTTCTCACAATCTTCAAACTCCTTGATTTCCGACGTTTTCACCATTTTGACATTTTTCTCCACCCTCACCAGTAATCAATCACTTCATAATCGTACATAATCATTGTATAACATTTAACAACGTCGCTACTGTATAATTGTACGTCAATGACTACCGTTCATTCCGAAATTTTCAACATTGCTTCCCTTTCATCTCCATCACGTCTACCATCCCATTCACCCCAACACCCTCCCTTCTTCTCACCCACCTTCCCATTCACATCCACCGTCCCATTCTCCTCAGAGATCTCTCTTCTACCCCATCACATCCACCATCCCATTCGTGACACAGATCTCCCTTCTTCCCAACCACATCCACCATCCCATTCTTGACACATCTCCCTTCTCCCCAACCACATCTACCATCCCATTCTTGACACAGATCTCCCTTCCTCGCCACCACATCCACCATCCCATTCTTGACACAGATCTCCCTTCTTCCCAACCACATCCACCATCCCATTCTTGACACAGATCTCCCTTCTCCCCAACCACATCTACCATCCCATTCTTGACACAGATCTCCCTTCCTCGCCACCACATCCACCATCCCATTCTTGACACAGATCTCCCTCCTTCACAACCACATCCACCATCCCATTCTTGACACAGATCTCCCTTCTTCCCAACCACATCTACCATCCCATTCTTGACACAGATCTCCCTTCTTCCCAACCACATCCACCATCCCTTTCTTGACACATATCTCCCTCCTTCACAACCACATCCACCATCCCATTCTTGACACAGATCTCCCTTCTTCCCAACCACATCTACCATCCCATTCTTGAGACAGATCTCCCTTCTTCCCAACCACATCCACCATCCCATTCTTGACACATCTCCCTTCTTCCCAACCACATCCACCATCCCATTCTTGACACAGATCTCCCTTCCTCGCCACCACATCCACCATCCCATTCTTGACACAGATCTCCCTTCTTCCCAACCACATCCACCATCCCATTCTTGACACAGATCTCCCTTCTTCCCAACCACATCCACCATCCCATTCTTGACACAGATCTCCCTTCTCCCCAACCACATCTACCATCCCATTCTTGACACAGATCTCCCTTCCTCGCCACCACATCCAACGCCCCCTTCACCGCGCCGCTCCCGCCATCTCCTCCGGCCGCGGCGCCTTCGAGCGCAGCGCAGTGGACGTGTTGCATTTGGGAGAGATTTGGGCGGCGGCGGCGGCGCGGGCGAGGCGCCGACGGGCCCGGCCCCCGCGCGCGGCGCCTCAGAGCCTCGGGCGATCCCCGAAGCCCCGAGTAAACAACTGCTGCCACGAAACAGCTGCCCGCCCGCTTTGCCTCCGAGATTACTCGCTCGAGCAGCACTTGAAGACACCATCTCCAACATTTGGTTACTCTCGCCGCTCTATTACATGTGTTCTTACGAACTACAAGATATATTTTTAAATGGTCACGTTTTGGAAGGAACAGCACAATTTCATGTTACCGAAGGAATTTGAAATATTTATGATTGAAAATATGCCGTTCATACCTAAATGTGGTTCATAGATTAAATCTCGTCATTCGAAAGATTTATTATATCCCACTTAATTCCACTGATTAGCTATTCAATAGCAACAAATCATGAAAATTAAAATAACTGGAACAACCTCTAAGATTGTTAATTATGTTTAATGTTTAATTATGTTTATAATTTACCATAAAATAAATGTATTTTATGTAAAATATTTTCAAACCCTCGAAAGACATTTTTATGTCGAATAAGGAAAATATATAATAAAAAATAGTTTGGCTAAACAATTTTTGTTTTCTTGTACATTAGTGTACTCTTTTAGAACGAACTGTGAAGTCAAATATTATATACAACTATACAACATCATCCTGAAAGACTGATCCAATAATCCACTAATAATTGAATTACCAAGATAATTATTCTTTTTAAATTCGATGTGTAAAAACTATGAGAAAATTTAAGGCGAATGCATTGCGCATTTCAAATTTTTTAGGACGACCGCCTCCAAGAATTTACGATTACTTAATTTTATTTAACGTATTGTAGGTAACTTATTAAAGTTTCGCTTTATCGTTAATCTGAATTTTGTCGCTACATTATTTTATAAATGCGTAACGTGCGTAAAATTAATTCGGGAGTTAAAGGGTTAATCAGTATTCAATGACTTTAAGAAACCTGAAACAGAACCTGGAGTATTTGTAAGGAGTACAATTTAAATCAGCCTTGTCAAGATGTTCCAGAAAAAAGAATGGTATTCAAGAGGTGGTCAACATCATGTTTAATCTCCCTAAAATGATTGAATTTATCGTTCCATTAACATTACCCTTATCAATATTTAAGGTCCCAGCACTCTAAAAGACGTTAGCTCGATTCATTGTAAAGGAGATGCCCTGGGGAGGTGTGATGAGTCCCGCCAGCCCAGTGGGAGTAATTAGTTAGAGATTGGGGTCTCGGGGGGGGGGGGGGAGAATAAACGCAACGCATGACGAGTTTTAAAGATATGAATCTGGTATTCACCTTAGCGGGGTGCTGAAGTCACGAAAACTAGTGCTTAAGCCACTTCGCAGTTTCACCCTGTCTGTGACATTGTGTTACCACTTCAACGTATCCTGCTCGTACACACTAATATTACAACGCCAGCTTTTAGGAGATTTCAAAACCATCGAAATTATTTTACTTACTCGATCACTAAAAACTAAATGGACTGATTTTTCCCATTTATACATCCTCTTAAAACTCAGCAATATTAAAACTGATGTCAAACACTAGACGTTTTAGTGTCGTACTTTTGGAAAGTGTCCCATTAACTTTAATGCATACAAATAATCGATTAGGTTGATTTGTAGAGCACCATTGCAATTATGCACTATTGCTAGAAGTGAAATATTTAGCTGTCATTATTTCACTTCAGTTGAAGAAACGTTAAAGTTAACTATCACTTTTCCTCCTTAACTGTACTTAAAGAAATTGTTTAGATTGATTATTTTAATTCCGAACTAAAGAATAAAACGATGCTAACATTGGATAATATAATATTTACAAAAGAACAAACAAGGAAAGTGCAAGCAATACAACACCTATGAAACGAAATTAATGTTTTACCAAGAACGCATTATGTTGGACGGTGTACTAGATCAAGGCTACGCTTATGCTTACATGATCTATAGATTAAGATCTACAATACAATTTGCATGAAATGTAAATTTATCTACCAATATTTCTTTTGCCAAGGGCTACGGACTTACCGGGAAGGGAATAAAATATTAATTTAAAAGCAGTTTAAAACATGTGCTCCTTATTTATTGTGAAGAATTCAAAGTAATAAATCGACTTCAACTATTGCGGTAATAACAGTTTTACAGGTATTCGTCTGTTGAGCAAAGACGAGGAGTCTCTCCTTCTCCAGCCCTCCCTCCTTCTCCATCCTACTCCCACCTTCCCCCACTCCACCGTGTATCCAAGCGGCCGTCCCACGCCTCCCGCCAGCTGAACGGCCTATAAAACAGGTCCCTGCATTACGGCCTCATAACGGGGGAAAAATTGTGTACTACGACGTTGGCGATTGCGTCGTGCCCCCCCTCCCCCCACTTCCACCCCTCCTGCCCCCACCCTTACCTCCACCCCGGCACTCGCCGCTGGAGCGCCGCAGCGAGGGAATCGCTGCGAGCTATCGACGTCTCGATATATTACCATCCCGTAAAATTACCGCCCGCCGATATGTCGGTCGATGGCTCGAAGACCCTCTTCACCGGGAATCGATGTGGGTTCCGCGCCGGGGAACCGCGTGCCAACGCACGGCCGCGCGTGCTTGTGCATAGGACGCGGCGGCGGCAGATTTAAGGGGCCCTGTGTTGGCAGCAGAAGCAGGGTAGCGTGTTCGTTCCCCGGCGAGCACGCGGATTATCAGGGTGGGCGGCGAGAATAATCGAGTGATAAATACGTCCACCACGATTTCCTCTGGAGGGGAAGTAAAGCTGTCGATTCCTTGTAGGTTTATAAAATGTAAAGAAAATGTGACGTGTATCATGTCCGAGGAATATGTTAAAGCCACTTGCAAGCGAATACCATATTGGTTATATTTTTGAAGTCCTATATTGTTAATAAATTATCCCCAAAGAGAGTAAACTTTTTTATGAAATAAATGAGCACAGTTACGCACGTTACCTTGTACACTTGACACTGGAATTATGTCTCGTACTTTCTTTACTTTGAATAAACGCAAACGGTCAATTACTTCCTGGTCACATAATTCATGAATCGGTGAAATCGAAACCATTTGGGAAACTGTTGAATATTATGTCTAAATGTCTAGGAGTTAATTCAAGCACGCAAGCCTCTAGTCATTGTTATGTTAACCGTTACCTTGTTAGTTGAACATTAGCAGTTCTGCAATAGCTGTTTGCATTCCACTGCGATTATCCTACAGTATTGATAACGATTGTCAATGAATTGCCGAACGATTAAATAGCTGATTGTTTAGAAAAATGTTCCTCGAAACTCTTTTATATGTCCAGACGAATGTCAGTTATTCCACCAAAAACTTTGTACTGGCCACGGGAGATATATTCGCCAAATCAGTTCCATGATCTCATTTTATTTTTTCTGATCTGAATTAAGTCTGGAACAACAGCTGACGTAGAAGAAACAGCATCTTCGAAGCTTCTTGCATCTGCAGCAGCTGAACCATAGGCGGTCACTAGCAACATTTGAAGATATGCTGTTTAGTTCTATGGATCGTATTTAATGGAAATAACATAGTTTATGATCACGTTTTAGTGTTGTTGGCTATTAAGGTATCTAAACGTTTTGTTATAAAATTAATCGTTTGCAAGATGCCAACCTATTTCATTCTGCCACGAATAATTTACTTCTGACGCCTGGAACCAGTTTTCTTTCAATTGGCCATTTGACATTGGTACATTATCTACACGCTATATCATAATACACACTACCATTGATAATCTGCAAACGCTGAGGAAATTCGATTTATTCTCTTAATTCTGTTTGCTGTCAAGTCCATCAGCGCCAACAGAAAGTGGCTTAATTCTTCTTGGACGTGGTAAGACTTCAGCATTGTATTTTACAAGGTTTAGAAGTCCCATTTTCTGCGTAGTTTAGCCCATTTCTCTTCGTTTTTTAAATCCCAGCCACGAGAGGAAATGCACATCAAATTAAATTCTGCAAACTTAGTGGTAAGTCGCCACTAGATGATGAAACGAGTAGAAGCGAACGATTGACCTGTTCAATATGATGGTGCTGACTCTCTATAGCCTGTTCTTATTTTTTTAATTTTTAGTTTTTTAGTGGCTTAACGAAATCTTGTTTAACATGAACGTGTATCTTATGACTCGATAATATTTATTGTTTTTTTATTTATTCTAGTTTGTCCATTGGCCCTCTGCAGCCGCATAAGATAAATACATTAATATGATTTACATACAAGAATAATTTGAGACATTATAAACAGAAATTTAGTGTTAGATATAATACAATACAGTGGTTATATACAGTAGTTTATAATGAGAAAAAAAATCATCGGTTTATGTCTATGGGGGATCGAAAAAATTTCTCGGTAACTTTCTTTTTAACCCTTTGCGGTGAGAATTTTGCTTACCTATGTGAAAGTGAATAGCTGAAGGGATCTTTAATATTTCGGAAAAGAATTTTACGGATAAGAGGGGGAAATGGACGGGGAACGGTGTAATGCTTAGTTTATTATGTAACTGCGCATTCGGACTGTACCAGGGTAATATTTATTGTGTATCATACACCTAAAGTAATGAGAAACTTCGTGAACCCCAAAAACGGATAACCAGCCAGCGATATCATCCGAGCAACAGAGCTGTGTTTCGCGAGACGGCATCGCTCGGGCACCCGTCGACGTCAGACTCGAGTGCCTCTTCCTTCGCCCGAGCGCCTCTGGGGAAGCGCCCGGGGGATTGGCGCTCGAGCTCCGCTGCTCCCAACTCCGCAACTTCCCTCGCTAGGAACGCGCTAAGACGACTAACGCTCTTCACTTATTTATGTGCATTAAGGAAACTATGCTCCGCGAACTAGACCCGCCTGCATACGCGCATACATTTTAACACCAGAGAGGAACATTATTATGTAAATATTTCAATATTTAAATTTAATAAAATCTGCAAATGAAGATAGCAAGAATTGGACACTCTTTTCTGCAAAATTTTTCTTTGTAATGAGTTAAAAACATAATCTCGTGATCTATAGAAAATCTTAACGAAATCTGAAGAGTTTATGCATAAATGAGATGAGCATGCTATTAAAATGTTCAAGAAAACTTAATTTCTGAAGGAAATATATTGTTATATTCTATCACAATTCGGAAGTCTCATTAAAAATATTTAATCAATTACGAAAATTTGAAGTAAAATAAATTACGCACCAAGTCTTTAATATGTGATCAAAACACTTATAGAATAATAATACGGGAAATTGTCAAGGGACTTGACAAAACAGTGGTCACTCCCGATTCCACAATGAGTCAGACATCAGTGACCACAGCATTCGGAAGGTTGGCAACGCTGGTCGCAAGTCGGGGGCGGACCCGGCCCGATCGACTGCTGCGGACGGACCGGCCACGCTAATTGTAATATCAATAGCCGCAGGCGGTCGCCGCCGCCGCCGCCCCCGCCGCCACCCCCTCTCCGCCCTCGCCGCCGCCGCCGTACTCTCCTCCTCATCCCGACCGCCCGCCTAAACCACCGGCCATTACCCGCGACCTCGAGTTCGACGACCGACCATACCACTGCAGCCATCATCATTATCCCGCCCATCACGGTTTTCGTCATCATCGTATCATTGTTAGTCTGTCATTACCAACCCATAGGATTGATCGCGTTTAACAAGTGTTTATTTGAAGGGACTGTCACAGGGACGATTACTCTCTGAGCCCGCACTGGGCGAGGATGCGCGATCCATTTGATTTCCCCCACCCCCGGCCCGGCCTGGCCCGGCCCGGCCCGCCGACAGACGCGGTAGGTATCAATGCACGCTCCCCTCCCTTCACAAGCGGCTTCTTGATTGGATTCTACACTGGCGTACCATTCTCAGCCCGTGCTATCATTCAAACACACATTGCCCTCTTGCGGATCTAATCCTTACTATAAATAGTATTCTTTATCACATTATTTTTCATTCAGCCAGCAAATGCACAATAGAATGCAAGTATTAGATTGTTGTTTCATAGTAGATACATGATTTATTTTAGGATCAAATTTAAAAATTCTGTTTAATTTATTTTTTCGAACATTTTACCGGGCGTATTTCGATACAACTATTTCTAAAAATGTGTTATAACAGTTAAATTAATGTTGAAGTCTCATTCACATTTTTTGTTCCCAAGTTTCCCATATTATTTCACATTTTGTTATTCTATAATAAAAAACTGTGTTCTTTAATCTATACAATACATTAATCAATATTTCAGTATTTTTACTCGTATATATTAATAATGAACGATGGCAGTAATCTAACAGAAAATATCAACATGGAACCACGGCAGTATTTTACTTTACTAAGATTAACGCAGAACTCTTATCTCATCCGTCTTTTTACAGTAAGGGACCAAACTGTGATTATCGCGAACTATTTTTCGTTTACCGAGATCTATGAATCTGCTCTTTTACGACCCACTCTGATCACAGCGTTCGTTCCTGGTTCGATATTGTCTCGCAAGTATATTCTCGTAACTCAAGGGCAGAACGTGATAGAGATCGCAAAGAAATTACCAGCATCCTGCCAGAAATTCCCCTTAACCTAGAAAGGGCCGATAGTATCTTCTGCTCGCAGGTCACACAGGAGGGAAATTGGCCCCTGCCGCCTCTTTGCTCCGTGGGTTTTCAGCTTGGGAGTTTTAGTACGATGATAAATGTAAAATGAGCATGCACCCTTTAACTTTATTTCCTCATTGGTTTCTGCTTTCTTATTGTGGAACTGGAATATAATGTTCATAAGATCTACAAATTACAAGGGTAAATGGATTAAAGCTTCTTAAAAACTCATTATGTAACAGACATCTACAAATAATAATTGAAATGTAAAATAGATTAAATACGTTCCGTAACTTATTGCCATAATTTCTTTGAAGAGATATTTTGTCATACATTTGAACGAAATGAATAATTAACTCGAACGTTATTTCATCTAATAAATGTGTTTATGTATACGTACGCTCTCATATCTTATTACGAAAGAATGGTCAAAGGGGACATATCGAAGCGCACCTCTGTTTAGCTGACTGTATATGTGAAGGATAGTGCGCGACCAAACTATCAGCTGGTGATATGCAACCGAATATGTTTTTAATTACCAAAAATTATCATTCATTGTCGTGCAAAACGTCATGAACGTAGGTTTGTAGAGCAATAAATGAATAAAAAATAAACCTAAACCCAATATTTCCAAACAACCAAAACTTAGCCACTCCATTCAAATAAACTCCTCTCTTCTCATTGCCCAGTTAAGCGATGTAGACCTCCGGCAGGTAATACTTTCATTTAAGCGATAAGAGTTGGAGGTGAACAACGTTTCCACGCTACTATTTCTAGAGCTGTACGGTCATGCAGCTACTCTGCCATGAAGAAAATTCATTGCAGAAAATTATGCATCTAAAAGTGTGTGTGTACGTTCCTTCACATGTACCTTCGAGTAAAAAAAAAATCAGGGCATATTTCGACATGTGTCTGATTATTCTCTTGTTAGTAGTAATCATTACGCCAAGGCTTCCACGAGGTTTAGACGTGACGTGCTAAAAACCTTGCCTTCACCCTTGAGGTTCGCGAGAACGCGCTGCGCGGCGCCGCACCGCATGCTTCCCGCCGTAAAGCGAGCAACAGCGGTGCTGCAGGGCTCTGACGGAAAGGAAAGGTTCGCGAGAACCCGCAGCAAGCAGTGGGGGCGGTCGCCCCGGACGCCGAGGGGACGGCGGCGGCGACCGAGGCAGCGGAGGACTAGAGCTACTGGCGGAGACGCGGGGGGGGGGGTTGCTGAAGTGACGCAAGCGCTGTCGGAAGTTATGGACAGCAGCACAGGCCACGGCGACGACAGGGCTTCCTGCTACACAAGATTCCGAGGCGGCTCTGACAAGAGGAACACGGGAAGGCGTCTCCCACGGCGGGGCGGAGCCGGAGGTAGCAGTGGTGAAGGCGGTGGAGGAGGGGGAGACCCCGACGGCGGCTGCAGGCACGTGCCGCGTGCGGTCAGCAGGGCCTTCGGGCTTTGACTGCTCCCGAGCTGGTGGGGTTGGCGGAAGCGACGGATGGCGGCGACGAGGGTGGTGATGGCAACGCCAGAGGGGGAGCGGCAGCTGGTGAAGCTTGCAACTAGTTCATAAAATTTAGAGTGAAAATGGCCAGAGACGCAGGACAGAGATGAGCGTTTTGCAAAAGGGGCGTGGTCGACAGGGACATCAAGCTGAGCGCAGTGATGCAAGTAAGGGGGCAGCACGAGCGACGGATGAGACAGGTGGGGTGATGAGGGAGACGAAAAGGGTAGAGAGAGGTGGGGAGGTGTCAAAGGCGGGGCGGTGACGGAGGCAGGGAGGTGAGCGAGGATGGGAGGTGATGGAGGCGGAGAGGTGGGGGAGGCGGAGTGGTGATTGAGGATGGGAGATGACAGAGATGGAGAGGTGACGCAGGCGGGGAAGTGGGGATGTGACGGAGGCGGAGTGGGTGGCGGAGGCGGGGAGATGGCGGTGCCGCGTAAAGGACGGAGGCGGGGAGGCGACGGGGTGCGTGGGCGGAGTGGGCGGCGTGGCGAGCGGCGGTCGAGAAGACGCAGACGGAAGGAGGCGCCCGCGCCAGTAATCGTAACTTGCGCCGAGTTGGCGCAGGGACTTGAGCTGCAACTTGCGGAGTGGCCTCTGACCGCGTGCTGCCGCCGCCCCCCCCCCCCCCCACGAGTGCAGGTACAGAGAGGCGGAGCGGTGCCGAGACGGGGAGAGCGGGACGGTGCCGGCGCGTCTGGGGAGTGTGGGTTTGGTTGCTGCGCTGAGGCACGAGCTAAGGCTTAGGTCTTCGTAGTGGATGCAGAGGTGGTGAAAAACAGAAATGGAATCACAAAGGAGTAGACTTGTCAGTAACGGTGAATCCAGCAGCACTCACAACTGAGATTGCAGGCAAGTTGTGTTAACGATATTCTAAATAAAAATAAATATTTTATAACACGTTTGGAATATTACATTTTGTGTATTACATTTTGTGGCGATGTGTTCATCACATTTGTATGTCAAACTTTACGCAGGTTTAACTGATAGTGACGAACATCTTCACAATTATTGAAAAAAATATTTTTATAATGTATTAAAGTAACAAATATATTTATATGAAACTGTTTTTTCTGATAAAATTTCATCAATAATTTCAACTCCTTTATTTTTCTCTTTTCAATTTTTTTCGTAAAGCTTGTGAAACGGTATTAAACGTTTGTCAAAAATACGCCGTCAATTTCAGTTGCAATATTCTGCAGTCAAAATGAGTACATTCACTTAAATGTGATTCAATATATGCTAAGAGGTTAAATGAAAGAGTCCTTGGACGCAAAGGAGCCTTAAATTTGCGACAACGTAGCACGTGTCCTTCTGAGAATCCCGGAGGCGCAGCAGAATTCCCGCTTCAAGTTGAAGCATGGGTCCCATTGACAACTCGGGGAGTCAGAGCGGCCTCTCGAACGGGTTCTTAATTCAGCGCTCGCTCACGGGCTCTCGCGGGCGTCACGCGGCGAAGCGGGACTTGGTAGGGCGAGGAGCAGAGAAAAAGCGGGGAGGGGAAGGGCAGGAAGGAGGGGGATGGGCAGCGAAAGGCGGGGAGGAGTGAAGTGGGGCATGGTGGAGAGTGGTGGAGCAGGGCATGACAGAGATGGATGGAGAAGGGAAAATAGAATAGGAGGAGGCAGGGTAGCGCGGAGAGGGGTGAAGAAATGCGTGGGGCAGGGGAAGGGTGAGGGCGGGGGCAGGGCAGAGCATGGCAGAGAGATGTGATGACGGCTGGGAGGAATAATGTACGGAGGAATGGGTGGGCAGGGAGAAACCAGTCAGAGCCTGAAAAACAGGCGTCGTGGGGAAGGAGACGGGAAGAGGAGCCGGAGCGGAGAGGGCGTGGGTGGGCGCGAAAGGGTTAAGTTAAGAGAGGCGAGGTGGGGCGGACGAAATCGGCACATTCGTCAGCGCCACGGCCAGAGCTGAGCAGAGCGGAGGCGGTAGTGAAAGCAAGCGAGGGTGACACGAGCCAGATGAGACAAAGAAGGAAAGTGAAAGAGAATAAAACAAAGTGAGGAGTAGGTGGCAAGGGATATTTAATGAGAGAGGAAGCAACAAAGAGTTTCTAGGAATAAAGGCCACGCCATAGAATAAGTAACTAGAATGTGCCCGGAGGGGAAATAAGTAAATAGTCTAAGACCAAAAATGGTGAGAGGGAGGATGAACAAATGAAGGGAGAGTTTAGATGAATCCAGGATACCTACGGCAAGAGTAGATAGTAGGAATAAGGAAAAAGCTAAGAAAAATGTAGATGTGAGTTGCTGGAGATAAAATTCGAAACGGAGAGAGAAAAAGGATAAGAAGAGAAGGCGTGAGAAGTAATAATGGAAGAATGTGATAATATACTTCAACAGACAAGAGGCGAAAAATAATAAAATGGTCTTGCGGTTGAGATTCTGATATTAACGGACACACAGTCGCGTAGAAAATAAAAGAATTGAAACGGTACGACGCTAAGCGGAACCCTTGCAAGAGTGATGAAGGGAGTTAACAGAAAAGCGGTGGAAAAGCGACGACAGACAGATGGAACCGATCAAACCCGTATTGTTTTAAATCGAGCAATATCACTGTGTAATAGAGCTCCGCTCTGGGCTCTTGGGTGGCGGGGAACGAAGAAGGAAAACAGCAGAAAGAGACGGATTCTCTTAGAGAAGCTCTAAATCGCTTTCCTGCGAAACGATTGATTTTGTAATGATACCAGTGGCTTTTTTCGAATGCAATCGTCGGCGGAATCGTCAGAACAGATGAGAGACAGAGAAAAAAAAAGATACCTTTCACCTGGAATGTAATTACAATTTATTTCTCTCAAACAAGGCTATTTGATTCAATCTTCAAATGCGAATGAGCCACTTATTGTGAAACACTAATAAGCAATTATCCTTGAAAAGCAATGATCGATTAGTTTCAAGAGACGCTCTTTTAGAAGAGATTACGACTGCTAATTCACTTTAATTCCACACGGATTGTATTACATAACAAATCGTAGGCGTGAATATTTAATTTCGCATTGTACTTTCCACATCACGAGTGCAAATAGTCGGAAAGTTGTTTCAAATGTAATAACCGGTTCATTACAAATAAAAAGTTTCAATGAATTCTCGTATAAACTCTTCCCTTGTATTTTCTCATTTCACTTTAACTTCTATACTGTTTCATTATAATTTACACGAATCCAACTGAAGGTAAAGTTTAGAAACATCATTTATCAATATTTCTCTTTCTTTAATATTTAAAGAATTATCTCAAAGAACTTTACTTCGCTTTTGAAAAACAATCAAATTGTTAAGACATGTTGCAGAATAATAATCAATGCCATCAAATTATTCGTTAAACCGTAAATAATCATAAATATCACAGCAGATAGAGTGCTTCATCTCGAAGCAACAGCTGGCGAGCGGGAGTTTCTGCGAGGCGCCCGGCAGAGCGTTGGGACGAAGGGGCGAGGCGGGACGAGGCGGGGCGAGGCGGGGCGAGGCAGGGCGAGGCGGGGCGAGGCGGGGCGGGGCGAGGCGGGGCGAGGCGGGGCGAGGCGGGGCGAGGCACGCGGTGAGTGGCGATCAATTAAGGCGCAGGTGAGGCGCTGGGTCGCCCCCCGTCCCCCCCCCCCGCTGCCGCTCGGGCAACAGGGTGACGTCGTTACCTGGCGTAACGAGGCTATAACGTGCCTAATCCGCCGCCTGCGCCAGACTGCGCTCCCCCCCCCCACTAGTCGTCCGCTGGATGGTGTCTGGACGGCGTCCGACCCTGGCCAGCACAGCTGTCCGGCTCGCGGACCCTCCTGTCCGCCCCACCCCCTTTCGCCTCCTCTCTTGCCCCCATCGCCCGGTACATTCCAGTAAGTATCCGCGTAGACGCACATGAGGAGAGATTGGGTAACCATACTCCACCCTTCCCACCTTGCGCCTGCTACGCCCCTAACTCCCTCTGCTTATCCTTCTTCCACCGTTATTACCCATTCCGCATTCCGTGCCTATCGTCTCGCCTGCCCTGCCACACCCTGTGTACTTCGGCCGCCCTTCATGAGCTGCATGTATGATGTTCCTCCTCGTTTGCACGGTTTCTCAGGCATAACGGGTTTTGCGAAAGTACATCATTCTCTGGTATGTAGAATGGACAGAACACATCCGCCGCAATATGAGAGAGAGCAATCACTCGAGAGCAAAGGACCTAAAAAGAAAGTGGAATAGGCTGAGGACAAATTAATGAAACAAAAACAAATTAAATAAAATCAATTCTGAAAACGCCTTCAAACACTAAATGAAAGGGAAATGATCGTGACTTGAAGTAACGTTAATAAAACTATTTTTTCTTCAAATGGAAAGACATTGGGAAATTTTTATAATTTGCAACATATTAATGACAATATAATTTGAAAATTCGAATGTTAAGTACTGCGAATGTTAAGACCATGAAACAGAAGAGAAATCTCAAAACTTTATTTTAGCTGTTTTTATTGAAATATTCCTAATTATTTATACGTGCAATGAATTTTTAAATGAGTACTCTTAAAAATATGTATCAGGAAAATTGTAAAAGATCCAAAATGAAATTTTGCCAATTACCAAATTTGTGTATGCATGAATTAAAAGCCCATATGATGGCGGCAGTATCCTAGAGTTCTCGGTTCGAATTCCAGTTTCAGAGTTGTACGTTCCCAAAAAAGACGTTTTCATTCAGTAATTGTCGCGCTGGCTAAGACTTCGTATAACCATTTGAATCATTTCTCGCAATTTTGTAAATTACCAGAGAGACAAGTATCAGTTCTTCTTACTTTGGGCGCCAACATCCTGTTGGGGATGTGGCTCTTGAAGGAGATGCTTGGTAGCAAAAAGCGCTTACCAGCGCGAAAGTGTCTCTTTCGGCAGCCCCCGCCCCTCTCGCCCTCTCTGCGCCGGAGTCGCTGCATTCACGTGGATCGTGCTGGACCAAATGTCGCCGAGTAGCAATTAAGCCCCGTCGGGCGAGTCGAGACGAGACGAGACGGCGCAAACCTCAGCTGCAACTTGCTCACAATACGGGATTCAATATCCCGCTGGAAAGCGTCGTAAAGTGTTGGAGCGAGGAAGACTCGGATGGAGGGGGAGGAGGTGGGTGGGGGGGAGGGGGAGGAGTGAAGAAGCGCCGTCGTCGCCGCTGGAGGCGCTCGTAAGCCGCTGCTAATTCTTTACGTGACGCCGGCACTTGGGCGCAGACTTCGCGCCGCCAAGTTGGGCGATGCCAGCGACGGGCGGGCGTCTGCCGCTGGCAGACGGCGTGGGGCGCCGCCATGACGGTTGGCAGTGTCGAGACCATTCTTGCAGCGTGGGTGGCAGGCCGGGGAATTCAGAAATAACAATCGGCAATTCGAGCCACAGGATCATTGCAACACACTCGTTTCTTTATCATCTCCTTTAGATTTTTTATTATTTACTTGTCGTATGCATGTGGCGTTTGGAAGAGGAAAATTTACATTTTGTGTCCAAAATTAAAGCAAGATGGCTTTCCAAGGTTTGAATTAATAGTTCTAAGGAAACTGGACGAACAACTTTATGGAGATAGAAGTTTTAGAAGAACCAAAAGATCATGTGATTGTCATCAGAAAACGCTTCTAGTAAAGTAAGTGAAATGCATCTATTCCATAGCTCTATTCGTAATAATAACAATGTCCTTGCATTGCTAGAACCCTCTTTCAGCCAGTTTTGCTCCTTGCGTGTGTATTTAGTGTTGAATTCCCGTATAATGCGGCGAGAATTTTATTTCTTCAATGCGAACCGAATTAGAAGTAAAATTATTTTAAAATTAGCACCGAAGAAGTAATAGAACTTCACTTCAGCACCATTCACTAAAGAATTGATTTAAGGGTATAACTTAAATATTACTCGTAACTTCAGAACACAAGTTTATATTTCTGTGCTCTGTTTCCCTTACGATGACCAAACATTACATAGCCACCTGTCGATATAAATTCAAATGATAATTATACATCTACAGACGGTGCGAAATGTGACTCAGATTTCCATCTGCTGAATGATTCCTCTCAGCTGTAGATAAATGATTGCAAGCCATGTATCAGATTAACGAAACACGAACATTTTGGAATAGCACGTTCACATTCACTCATTAAACACATGATATTGTAAAAAAGTACATAACAAATGGTTTACAGAAAATTATTTACAAACGTTTTGGTATTTTTGTAATTCAATTGCATTCACTGTACTACTTGTACAAGTCTAACACCTTTCATTTTATCTCTAATCATTTCGATTTACTGATGATAAGGACGGCTATAACGAATGTACATTTATGCATTCATTTATCAGGGGCGGCTCGAGAGACGAATTTTGGGAGGGGAAATTTATTTATTCAAAATGTTTTTGTCGAATGTGACATATTACGAGTACAGATTATGTAGAATTGCGCTGGCTAAACTCAGCCCACATTGCTATACAGTTTTATTCGTTTTAATGTTAACACGAAAATATTTTTGTTTGAAAGTTTCGTGACAAGTAAATAGTTAATAAAAAAACTGGGGAGAGGAAATTTCCCTAACGCCCCTCCCCCGTGGATCCACCCCAGTTTATGGATTTTAAAACTTCATCTATGAAAAATAACTTTAAAAAGAAAGAAGAACACGTCTCATGTCACACTCCGATCTAAATCGCGTTCCATTTGCTCGAGGGCGGCGCCGTTTATCGCCTCTACGTCTGTCAAATCGCCGCTAGAGCGTCGTCTCCGTCAGCGCCTCCAACGCCTTCTTTCACACTGGCGCAACAGCTGCAGCCGCCTCCGCACGCTCCGCCATGCCGACTGCCTGTCCCCCACGCCGCCGCAGCCAGCCTCCGTCGCCACCGCCCCGGTCCACCGTCGCGGCCTCCCCCGCCATCCTCCCCTCACCACCCCTGCCCCCCCGCCCGCCATCCTCCGCCGCCCTCGGCGTGTCCGGCCCACGCCTTCGCCCCCACCCACACCGTCGCTACCCTCCTCCTCCTCCATCTTCCCCGCTTCTCCCCGCCGCCGAGAGCGCCGCCAGATGCCTCCTACGACGTAATTACATCGAAACGAGTCTGCGCGCCGCGTCCACGCGCCGGGGTCCTGGCTTCGCCTCCCTCGCCCCCTCCAGCGCCGCCCAGCCCCTCCGCGCCGCCGCTGCTGGGGCGCCGTCCGCCTGCAGCGATAAAAACGTCCGCCGCCTCAGATATAAATTAATCGCTCCTCCCGCGCCGTAGCACGGCTTTTCCGAATGTGTGAAGTTTGGCGTTCGGGTAACGACTTGAGTAAAAACAGCCCGCAGACGTGAAACGCGCTCGCTTCGACCGAGCGCCCGCCCGCCCGCCCGCCCGCCCGCCCTCTTGCCAACCGGACCGCCCACAGCTCGTAAACAGGCACAGCACTGCGTCCGCGCTAGCACCGCCTTGTCCCACTGTTTGGCCTGTTTCTGCCCTCATCTCTCACTGCTGCATGCTTGACACTTATTGTCAGCCTGCTGCTCATAAGCAAGTCGTCCTCATGGTCGTCTGACCACTCACTAACTCGTTCTCTCTGAGCATTTTTACCATATTTACTCATTATTTCCGACGTGAATTATTCAATCAGTCGGTCACTTGCGTCATATACAAGCTCCTGATTACTGAAAGCAAATTATATTATTGTTTAGAAAATAATTTCACTCACTAGTGTTTCGTTGATTATTTTATCGTTGCGCCAAACATGCGCCCGTTCAAGCATCTGCTTGTCCGTCTTGTTCTTACTCTTCAAACCTTCTCTCTCCCTTCTCCCCCACTCTCTCTTCTTCTCTTTGCCTGCTTGCGCCCTTGAAGCATGCTGTCTATTAATTGCCATAAATTAGAGGGCTATACTGGTTGCCTCAACTAACCCGCATCGAACATTTTAACAGTTATTTCAAACCAAAGTCTCACACGTGGCTTGGACTCTGGTTCTGTCGTTCACCTCCTGTCAACTGCAATAATATTCACTGTCCGTCACACCTATTTTCTTGGATTCAAAAAATATCTAATTCAAAAGCCATTTGGTTCTTTAGTTCATTCAAATAATTATTCGGTCAGCGAACTGAATGTGCCCTTTGCCATCTCAATCATTCGTCACATACGTTTTCATTATTCCTTTCAAACGTCCACATTCCTGGCTTCTGGACCGTAACGTGTACACTCGCTTGCGTAAAGGGTGCTCGTTCTCTCGTCTCTTACTGAAACGAATACCTACCGCTTTAACCCAACCATTTCCCCTCCCACTCTCTCCTCCGCATCCCCTCCTTCCACCGCAGCCGCGCGTCCTCGCTTTGAATCTCGGCGCGCGCACTTCAGCGCTCAGGAGCTGCTTCGAATCTCCGGAGCGCCCACCCCTCACTCCCCCCTCCCCCTCCCCCTTGCCCTCCCCCTCCGGCCCCCCGCCATCACCCGGCGCGCGGCGTTCGCTCCCTTTCGACGGCGTCAGTTTATCACTCGATTCGAGCGCTTGGCCGTTCGCCCCCGCGTGTTACGAGCGCAGTCGTGTTTATATGCCGAGTGCACACAGAGAGGGCGGGGGGGATGGGGCGAGGAGCGAAACCGTTCGCGTCAGGACAGAGCGGGCGCGACAGGGCGCGGGGAGGGACGGGGATGGGTGGAACGGCTAGGGCTGTGGAGGAACGGAGGGGTGTTGGACGCGGGGATGGATGGAGAGGAGGGGGAAGGACGAGGAGAAGAAGCGAACAAAGAGAAATGAGGAGGAAGCGGCTCTCGACCGGGAGAAGTGGTTCTGAACAGGGAGAACGAGGCAAGACGGAGAGGGACGGACCTAGACGCAGAGAAAGGGATCAGGACGGGAAGGAACGGGGCTGGAAGGAGAGGAAAGAGACTGGACAGTGTGAAACACAGCTGGGCGGGGAGAAATGAGGAAAGGAGCTGTACGGGGAGGAAAGGAACTGGACGGAGGGAAGGGAGCTGGACGGGGAGAAAACTGTCTGGACGGAGAGGAAAGGAACTGGACGGAGAGGAAAGGAACTGGACGGGGAGGAAAGGAACTGGACGGGGAGGAAAGGAGCCGGACGGAGAGGAAACGGTCTGGACGGGGAGGAAAGGAGCCGGACGGGGAGGAACGGGTCTGTACGGGTAGAAACGGGCGTCGCGGGGCTGGGCGAAGTGACGCTGGGCAGCGCGGAGCGTGGGTGAATGGGTGGGGCTGGTCGAGGGCGGAGGGGCGGGGTGGGGCGGGGCGGGCGGCACGCTTTGCGGCGCGGGGCGCTGGCGCGCCGCCTGGGGTATTAGCGGGGCTTTGGCAGCGGCCGCTCGTTCCGCCGGCGAGTGAGCGACGCCGCCGCGAATTTCATTACGGGCCTCCATAGCGCCACCTGCGCGGGGATGGGGAGGGCGGGAGGGGTGGCCCGAAAGTATTGACGGTGGCGGTGACGGCGCGTTCGGGAAAGAAAGAACACTTGAGTGTTGATGTTGCGGTGGTGGTGGTGGTGGTGATAGTGGTGGTGGTGGTGGGATGGTGGCAGTGAGATAATGGCAGTGAGATGTTGGTGCTGCGAGTATTAGTATTAGTGGTGGTGGAGGTGGCAGCATTGTCAGGGTGATGTCGGCAGTTGTGATGGTGGTGGTGGTGGTGGTGGTAGAGGTGTCGGTGGCAAAAGACTCAAAGGGAAGAAGACGAGCTGATGGGAAGAGCTGATGCAGAGAATGAGAAAACTGATGGTTGGAAATTGATAGACGAAGTGAATTAGGTAAGAAAAACTCAGTGTGGTAACAAAATTCAAATTGCTCAAATCAATGCAAGGAACCACAAGATTTGGTTTGACGAATGTGAATATGAAGGCGAAAAACGAACCACAAAGCGTGGGAATGGGATGCCATCACATGAATACTCCATCATCACATGAATAGAGATGAACCGCTTTCAAATAAACAGAATCTCAATGGACTGAGCAAGGAATTGACAATAAATAGCCGTGAATTATGACAAGAGGTGACAATGAGTAGATGACTGGTCAGTGAATTACTAACAATTGAATTACGAGCAACGTTACGACTCCACACTAACAAACAACGGCAACTGAGATTGCAGTGTCGAGGAAACGGCGCGGCGGATGCAGGAACGAAAGCGGTTTTGGCAAAGGTGCGCGCGGGGTCGACGGCGGCGGCAGGCGCTGCGGGGGAGGTGGCGCGTGCGAAAACTTAATTTGGCGCGCGAACACGGCGTGCGGGCGGGCGGGCGGGCGCTGCCGCGTCGCGCGTTTTTCCCCGTGCACCCAACAAATGGCCTCGCGGAAAAGGCAAAGTTGCAAAGAAGTCCAAAAAGGCGCGTGGTCGTATTTCAGAGCGGTAGTTCCTGCGCGGCGGAATGCTGGCTCGGAAACGCGCGCCGTGTGTTTCCCGTCAAATTGTTATAAGGCACTAAGCATTCATGAGAACGGGAAGTTCGTATGTTTCTGAAAGTGGCTGCTCGTGACTGGCTGTGCGATGGCTGCGTGCTCTGCCAGAATGATTCTTTCCGTTTTGTGCTGTACTTCTTTCACCGTGCTGCGGCTTTTAAAACTAGTGTGAGTTCCCATTTGTGTGTGTGATTGTTTTTGTTTTGAGAAGTCAGATTTGTGTTTCTGAATTGTCAATAGGAAAACGATGACAGAAGGATACACACTTTCTCCATGTATTTGAATTAAATGATCCCGTCATCCGCAGTGTTTCACGCTGGATGGTGAGATCCGACGGCGACCTACACGTCGGCTGGCGGGGGAATTCCCTCTCCACGTATCTCCCCCAACTAGGTACCGCTCTGGTCGAAACCAACTCTTTAAGCTTCTGGCTGATTCCGCGATATGTGTGGTAGTGTAGAGCATGTAAGTGTAAATGTTTTTAGGTAACGGGGGAGGATAGGACAAGGAAGAGGAAGAAAAGATACCGCGCGGTCTGTGGTCCGTTTGTTAGGATACTGCTCCAGCATTTGCCTGAATTGATCAGACTAACCATGGAAAACTACCGATCAGAGCAGCCGGCCCCTAGAATGTGTCAAGAGATTGACTGAATTTAACCTAGCTATCACACATACTGCACCATCGGGGCTCGAATAAGACACAAGGGCTCCCCGGCCAGAGACTCCGCAGGGACAGCAACAGAGCTAAACTCAGATGGTGGGAAATGTTGTAGAGGCCAAGGTTCATTAAAGCATTGCAACATTTGTTGAATTATGTTTTAATTTTCTTTCTGATACATAAAACTCTCTAATAATGAACAATGGCATACAGATTTTTTACCGAAAGAGCTACTGATTCTAAAAGAAAGTCACTCGAGGTCGACGTAATAAATGTATGTCCTTAGTTAATACCCACCGGGTACTTAAAGTCATAGAACTACTGAGAGAACATATGAAAATCGCGTACTTCAATGAGCCTTTGTTAAACAAAAACGGCACTGCGTAGAATGTATTAGATACCTTCGCACTGATAATTCGAGACTTATAACACACAACGATGTACTACGTATTAAACTCTTAAAATATAATTATCCACTTCTAATGAAATAGTTCGTTACAAATTAATCGGAAAGACCAAATTTCGTCAAATGTTTTGTCATTTCTTTCCGTGCTTTCAAATGTATCCAGACACGGTACATTATCAACGCATGGCTTTTAGAAATGGGAAAAAGTAGTCCTAACGTCTGCGTCTTCATTGTTTATTCTTTTTTTTCAAAAATTGATGTCCTCTACAAGACAAAATGAGAAATCTGTTATTAAAATGTCATTCTGAAAGCAACCTTTGTAAACTGAAGTATTTGTAGGCGTCAAATGCTGTACCGACAAGTCAAATCAGTAACAAAATTATTAGGATATAAATAATTTTAATACATTCTAGGGCCTAACATCAGTCCAAAAATTAATATATTGATACTAGAGGCACATTTCAAGAATATACAAACAAGCATTTCAAATAAACGAAATGGTTTCTGAGGCTCTATATTATCATCATTACAATAAAACCCCCATAAATTTGTATTGCCTTTGTATTATATCAAAAGGTATTTCAATGTCGAAAGTGCAGTGAGAAGTACTAATATTACGATTTACATAAATACGTTTTATAAATGATTTTATAAAATAATAGTTATATGTAAAAGAAGAAGTTACAATTCATCAATACAAATAAAATTGCCCGTGAAGCAGAAGATAAGCCACAGAAAAAAACACCATGTCAAAAACTGGAGGGCCAATATTCGCCCGACGGTCTACCTTCCTAGAAACGCATCGCCAAGCAGCGCCCGTACCGGCTGCAATACCATTCCGCTCGTGAATTTCCGCCGGCCGTGCGAACGCAGCGTCCTTACAACGGCTCCTCTCAAGAAGCCCGAGGGGCGGAATGGCGTCGTTCCGCTATGCAGGCCGAGTGCACCGAGAGCGGCGGCGGCGGCGGCGCGTCGAATAATTCACTCGCCGCCAGCCGCACCCGCGCTCAAGCGCCCATTCTCGACGCGGCAGAAGCGACGGCGATATTTCATGCCGCGCGCCGGGACACGAACCCGCCACCGACGGCTCGCGAAGCCCCCCCCCCCCCCCCCGGATGGGCAGACTGGGGAGACTGGCTGCCGCGCCAACGACCTGCAGTGGAACGAGGCCTCGGAAAGGAGGTCGAACGTCCGACCAGAGAAATAGGATGGTTAAGAGTAAAGGTTATGAACTTACAGTGTTTTGGAAGGGCCCACGGTTTATTCACTTATTTATCCTAAGCCTATAAGATCCCTTGAGGACTAGTGCTTCTTGCTTACATAACAGTGTTGAACATTATACAAGTGCATCTTAAATAACAGTATATATTATATATTTACTTGGTGTTCTTTGTTAACTAAATGATCAACATTTTTGCACATTTATTTCAAGTTTCTTCCTGTGTTTGGTTTCTTGAGACAACTTTGCCACTTAGGGTCCACGAATAAAGCATACATACTATTCTTTCTCATAGTTTAAATCACCTAATTTGTCAGCAGTTGTAGATTCGACGTATGGTCGAAGTATAAATTTGGTGTGAAGATAAAACACATAATTTATGTTATAAGACAGGTGTTTTTTTAACAGTTGTGTGTATAATGGGTGTTTCTGAATAAATTACAAATTTCTAGGGTGTATAGGAGGTCATTGTTATCACTTTTTGTCAATTAACAAGGGATGGAAATCTCATATAATAAAGTTATACCAGTGTCTTTTCTGAATTCACTCCTGTATTTGGAGGTAACACATCTTGCACTAGTGTTTGGAAGGTAAATGGACTCTCATAGGCAACAAAATTCGTGATTTATAGTAAAACTTGCTTTAGTCGTCTCACTACATGTAAAGGTATACTTCGTTCTTCTTCTCCAAAACATTTTCAATTCTTTGACACCTTATTTTGTTCTCTGTTGCTTTATCAACGTCCGATATTTATACACTGAGAAACGAGGGCACACAATGTGCAAAGGAATAACATCTTAGTACGGGTTATCGAGTATCGCACAGTCTAAGTGTGGTAAAAGAAAGGGTACCGGATATTCTCTTATTCCCTTAAAATTATTTTAGATATGTTTTGTAGTTGAGTTTATATGTATAGAAACTATCAATTTCAGTAAACGAACCTATATCAGAAATTTCCGCTAATAACTACGACGTTCATGCGACTATAAATAAATTTGAAAAGATAAGATGAAAGTAATATCTTCCTTAATTTAACACACTTGTTTTAATTTATACAAAAGTTCATACGCAGTTTTTGCCTACAGTATTAAAGTATGTATATTTTTCTCTCGTTATCAGTATTATTCGAAGTATTCCCCTTTTTAACTATATCTAAAACCAACAAATTCTTCGAAGGAATTAGCAGTTATTAAACCGAAGTGTAGTTAAATTGTATGAACCTCTTCGTCTAATAAAAAAAAACCTTCAATACTTATTGTGATTCAAAATGATTTGAATTGAATTAATGCCTAATTTTACGTGGCGAGGCTCAGGCCATGAGGCCTGCTCTTCCGTCTGACCACGCAAATATTTCTACGCTCCTTTCACCAACAACCAGAAAAAGAAGGTATTCCTTGGGCGAGAAACAGGCGATTTGAATTTAGCTCAGAGGCGTTATTTAGGCTTGAGGATCTTTTACATGCAAGTAAATCTACTAACATGGGACAGCCGGCTTTACTTCCCCTCCGAAGGAAGGCGTACGAAGGATTTTCTCGCCCTTCAAAATCCACGGCTTCGATCGGGTTTGAACCCGCCAACAGCCGCGTGCAAACACCATCGCCGCGCGCCATGATTTAGCAACAAATCATCAATTAATCGTTTTCAAAGTAATATTTTTTGTGGTAGAGTTGCAACGCGAGTGGAAAATATCTTGTCTTTAATCTTCCATTATCTCCGAACTCATGGAGGCGCATCTTCGCTTTGTGACCGGGATGATTCGTTTTAGCGCTTTTTAGATCATTAGTAAATAACGAGTATAGAGTTTTGTTCAATTCATTAAAATTTATAATAATCATATCAAAAGCCTCATTATGGTAAACGGGACATTCTGCTACGTGCGTCAAACAGCCCATGAAAGTTCCTCGATTTGCCTCATGAATGTTAAATGCTTCCATGGTTAAAACATAACGAAACGAGGGTTTCCTACTCTTCACTGGCGTAATCACTAATAAGTTATTATAAGCGACGAACTCCGTGGAAGCGTGTGAATAAATGACGTTAATGCCTGCTGGGAACATCGCTAAATGAAGTCGCGCCTGGAGGAAAGCTGCCTCCGCGCCCGATCGTTAACTTGTGCAGGAGTTAACTATATCTCATGCTTAGGAGCTTTGGAGTTGCTTATTTGATGTCTAAACATTATTACGACTATCATTATTTTCTATTTGCTAAGTTTGGTAACAAAATATGATGTGATGAGTACGATAATTAAAATTTCTTCTTCATTCACTGGTAAAGTTTCCACACAATAGGAGTTGAGTGGCATCTATGAAACTATGAAGTGGCATCAACGAACGTGACAATGCTTCTTTTTTCAGGTCTCCACACTCGAAATAAGATTCACCTCATTTTCCAGAACGCCTAGTATTCAATTTATCACAAAACTGCAATGACAAGTGTGTGTTAATTGTGTCGTGACGTCGAAGATGAAAAAACTGGTAAAAACGCAGACCAAGATTCGAAACGTGACTCTCCATTTATGCATCGAATTGACAGTTGCTTTACAAATCGAGTTACACATGAATTCTTTGTATATAATGTTTTATTCCTTCTCGGGACATATATGAAACATTTCTGGAGAGTTACAGTATGCCGCTGCATCCTGAATATTAATACGAGTATGTCGTTTGTCGCACATTTTCTTGATGAATAGAAAATGGATCGTTGCACGGTTCTAAGGACGGGGAAGAAGCATAAGCGGGAAAGAAAGGTTCAAACACGATGCAAATCACGTTGTTATGGGTTGTTTTTATTATCCATCTAGAGTTGACCTACGATCTCCCGACCTAAAAAGCTCCAGTTGCCGCTAACCAACTACACACTAAGGGCGCTCAAAAAGTCCTTAGAAAGTACAAGAGATAGCGATCGTAGAATCTAAAATGCTTTTCTGTGAAAATGTATCTTCTGATGTTAGAATGAAGTTAAATTTTCAAGAGTGTCCATATCGTGGTTTTATTGTTGTAGTCATTTAAGCAAAAATATTTTCTTTATTTAGAAAAATGAAAAAAGGGAGTTCTGAGTGGTGATTGGTTATATTTAAAAGGATGAACACTGAAAGAGATAAATGCTGATTTGAATGAACTGCTCGTGTCTTATCACGGCATACCATATCGGATTGTTGTACGCAAGTTGGCGGATTCAAACCCGATGGAAGCCGTGGATTTTTAAGGGCGAAAAAAACCTTCGTACGCCTTCCTTCGGAGGGGAAGTAAAGCCGGCTGTCCCATGTTAGTAGGTTCACTTGCATGTAAAAGATCCTCAAGCCTAAATGACGCCTCTGAGCTAAATTCAAATCACCTTTTTCTCGCCCAAGAGCTAACTGGTGAAAGGAGCGTAGCGAAATTTGCGTGGTCAGACGGAAGAGCAGGCGTCATGGCCTGAGTCTCGCCACGTAAAATAAGGCATCAATTCAAATCAATTCAAGCCTGCCGTTTGCGTAGTTGCGCCGCAGTAGAGATTCCGGCGACAGCGCCTGCGCCTGCGTTCTGCAATTCGGCGAACCGCTTGGCGGCTTTTTGTCACCTAGGCGAGCGCCGCCGCAAAGCAGGGCGTTGATATTCCGGCGCCGCGCCAGCGCAAAGTGCCCCGCCCGGGGCTCGATCGCGGAATTGCCTCGCGCGCCCGGAGGTGCGAGGGCGCTCGAGGGCGCAGGTGCTCGGAATGAGAAACGGCGAGGCGACGAGACGGAGGGAGGGAGGAGGAGGAATAAACGAAAGGGCGACGCAAGGCGAATGTGTATTTTTCTATCCAGGACCTTCGCGTTATTACAGCGTTTACTCAACCTACTCAACCGATCCCTTCTTGTGCAAGGTATACACTCGATTTCATGGCTACGAGGTTTTATGGGTAGTGAAGTCGTAATACGTTTACCATCTAGTGTTTGATTTTTCTATTTTTCTTTTTGTATCTCAACTTTACTTTTGTTGTAAAGATAACTTTTTACCATGAAGTTACACCATTTTTTCTGAAAATCTTGATAAAATGATGTAACATTAACGTCAGGTATAAACAAGAAAAGACTTCAGAGAATTACTTTGTTTGAATAATATACCATCACATTGTTATGAACCAAACTAACTTATATTATCCAAACTGTTACTTACAAAATTATGTTTTGATGTAATATCTTATGCATTTTACCTTCTCAAAGTGCTTCTTCCGCCATATGTTCTAGAGAATCTCCAGACAAATTAGTTCCCTTTCACAGTCAGGCTGACAGACAGAAGAGTAGATGTACCACAATCATAGTGAAAAGATAGTGATTCAATAGGCACGGGGAGAGCATGAAGGATCAAGGGACTGCTCAAGGCTGAACGGCCTTGACGGATAAGGGTGAGGATTCACTCTGGGGGATATGAGCGATGCGGGGAGGGGCGCGGCGGAAATGGCGGGGGCACGTCGCGTCGTGTCGAGGGCGCGCGGAGGCTGATAAAGCTGTTTGATGAGTCGCGCGGGAGGGGAAGGTAGGGGAAGCGGAGGACAAGATGCGACAAGAAACGCGGACCGGCGATACCCTCCGACACGTTGAACGAGGCT
The DNA here is from genome assembly GCA_038098605.1 of Gryllus longicercus. NCBI lineage: Eukaryota > Metazoa > Arthropoda > Insecta > Orthoptera > Gryllidae > Gryllus > Gryllus longicercus. The sequence continues at coordinate 2,469,952 of JAZDUA010000117.1, read as the reverse complement.
GGAGAGGTGAGCGGTAATGTGAAATATTGGTAGGGAACGTGACGTTAGAGAACGCAGGACAGTGGGTCGAAATGATCTCTTCTGTGTCTCATCCGGGTAACCTTCGAGCTATTGAGCAGATGCTGAGATCGTCGCTTGCTTTGCTGCTGGAGAGTAATTGTAGTTTTTCTCTACAGAAATGCCACTATATTTTTACCAATTTTTGCTGTTAAGTAAAACACGAAATTAAATTTATTTTTATTTCGCGTTTTCGTCAGAAGTCACAATTAGGCGATTCACAGTTTGTCGCAAATTTCCGGATCTCCGACCCCTATAGGAGATATTGTGAATGGATTGGGAAATACTATTTGAGAATGGGTGATTGGTCCATCACACGTCCTAAGAAACGCGATAGGTAACGAAGGATTTTGGGAGTTCCGTGACGTTTACAGGAAAATACTTCGCAAACGCCTTGATGTCAGGAAAACAATGAAACTACTGATGAGAGCTGTCAGCTAGGAGCTTCGAGCTTTGTATATACCACAAAATCAGAGATGAATTTATCGATTAAGTTTCTAGCGATTTTCCGAGTTAAAACTCACGAAATCACAATCGGCACAGTGTTCCAGTTCAAAACTTTTCTTTTACTCTTGTCGCTTTGTACCTTGGTCTAAAGTAAGGTATTTGATGTATTGTTATATTTTTAATTATTGTTATTCAATGTCTTGGGGTTTGGGTTCATAGAGCGTATGTTACAGTTAAATTCAGAATGTTATTGATTTTATACCTAGTAAAGTAGTATTAATTTTTCTTCCTTTTCCATTACGCAATTAATTAATCTTATAACATATGTGTTGTTGCCTTTATATATTTCTATTAACAACGTTTGAATATTACATTTTTTCTATTTTATAAATATTTTAGTTATATAATATATTATACAACTTTTTTATAATAATTTATAATTAAACATTTAAATCTGTCTATATTCTGTAATACTGTCACGTGAAGCACTTTAGTCAGACGATTCAGTTATTGTATTATGTGTTGTTGATTTAGAAGTCCAACAGAAGTACACATTCACCCTATTTGATAACAGAAAAGTGTATTGTTAGAAAATTAAATTCCTTTAATTGGAAATTTTCACATTCTTTCTCCGTGGCATTTTGAGCGTTTTAGGTTGAATAATAGATGGAGAGTATCAGAGAATGGAGCAAAACAAACGGTATCAACACAGAGACTTGCTATATCCTTGAGTCACAAAAGAAATATGGGATTCCGATTTTCGCTCCGCCCATTTCGGCCTAGGGTGCGCCTGGGCGTGGTAGACTGGTTCAGATGCGACAGCGTGGGTGAAATAGTGGTGGAGTGGGGGGGGCTGGAGAGCGTAAAGCTCTGGGATGAACGAGGTCGTGGAGGGGCGACTGCCAGGAGAGGGAACGTTTGGGACGGGGTGCAACGTTCAGGGTTCGAGGTGAAGCCTTGCCGTATTTGTATGCGCTTGTGGTCTCGCCAGGCCCGGCCCGGGGCGGGGGGGACGCGGCGGGGCGGTGCAGGACGGGGCGGTGCGGTCGGTGCGGTGCGGTGCGGGGCAGTGCGGGGCGGGGCGGGGCGGGGCGGGGCGGGGCGTTGCCGCGAGGTGAGGTGGTCGCAGTGGAAGTGGTGGTGCGCACGGCGACGTCGATCGAGTGGTGACAGAGGCGGTGAAACATTGATGGTGGCAACAAAAGTTGTGGTACCATGGCGACAGATGGAAGAAGTAATGCTAGGAGATGAGGCTTATAAAAAAGAAACGATCTCGACGATTGGCTCAGGCACTGTTCACTTTTTACTGCGACCGACGTTCCCATATGTAATCCCTCATTGTCTTTTCATTTTATTTCAAACCCATTTCGATCTAAAATCGCAGCTAGAACGGCTGTGGAAGTGTCAGAGTGAAATAATGGGCTACGCTTGCGGTGGTTGCAATGAAGGCAACTATAAAGTCATTATTCTAAAATTTAGCGCGAAAGGGAGTACCGCTTCATAAATTTACACCCATCTGCGCTGTGAAACTGTTTCAATTTCTAGTCAGAAATTGACAAATCCGGAAAGAGTGATGCAATGAGATTTACTGTACTAAGATGCGCTTATTAAGATAAGATTTTTCTCTTAATAGGAGCCTGATTATGTAATAGCGAAAGAGATAAGAAGGAAAGTTAAATGTCGGAGATGAGGGATATAAACAAACCTGACCTCTTTTCAGTCACAAGATAATATACTAGCTGAAATGATGCTATATTTGGTTTTACGAAACCTAAAATATTCAGTGAAAATGTATACAACATTATCACTTGTAATATTACACGTAAAAGACGAAGCCCAAGGCGACTTATAAGATCGCTGTCGGTTTTGAAACCTATCTGCAAGTGGTTGCAATAACAATATATGTAACTCCTGCTTTGTTGCGTCGAGTAAAGCGACGACAAGATGGTGAGAAATGGCGTATGAGTAATGAAGGATAAGACCTGACAAGGAAGAGTCCAACGATGGTAGGTAAAAAGAGAGATGAGAATTGTCAGACGTGTGTTGTGGGACGGTGGAGATGATGATGGTGGTGAAGGTGGTAATGTGTGTTCGAGATGAAAGATCAATGGTGGTATGGGAAAAGTGAGATGGAGAGCGTGAAGAGCGAGGAGGGAAGTGAGGTGGTGGACGTAAAGTGAGAAGAGGGAAAGGTGAGAGGTAGAAGGGGAGAGAAATATGGTGAAAGGGGACATTAAAGGGGAGCTGGAAGTTACAATGATGGGAAATAGAAGACAATATGGGAAATGAGAGATGGGAGGTGTGATTTGATGTGGGTACGTGTTGGGGGGCGGATATGTGAGGTGGGGCGGGCGAGTTGGCAGGAGCGAAGTGGGAACGGCGAGGTGTAAGGGGGGTAGGCAGCGCCGACGCGACAGAGGGTGGCGGGGGGAGGGGGAGGGGAGATGCGGCGCCGCCAGCTCGTCGCGTATGCGGGGCGCGCGCTCGCGCGTGGAGGAATTGGATACCTGATGGAAATGGGAAGGTGCGCTAAAATAGTTAGCGGCGCGCCGCTGCAGATAAGCGGCGCGCTCAAGGGGCGGTGCGGGGAGGAGGGCGCCGGCGAACCCGTCTGCTGGAAAAGAGGCCACGAGGGCTTGTTATCGGCCTGCTCTCTGGTCACGGCCGTGCCCGCGGCCCTGCAGTGCGCGGATATTTTCGGATCCCGACTGAGAGAGCACTTACGTTGAGGGAGGAGTGGAATGCTAACGCGTATGAAAACATCACACGAAAGACTCTGTAAGTTTACTGGTACACGCACGTCTTACTGGAACGAGAGTTTTTAACTCTGAACCATCGCATGAAATAACTACGGAAATAACACTATATGAAAACACTCCTTTGATTAGAGAACGTACACAATAATTTGCATACAATATAATTAAAATAATGATAATATAATAAAATATCAATAAATAATTATAATTATGATAACAGCATGTTGAATAAAACATTTTGAAAATTAAATATTAAACAGTATTGTCATTCCTAAGTGCACAATGTTATATATTTCTAATAAATTCCATGTACGCAAAATTGAATGTACTCAAATTAGTAAAAACCACCACTGATTCATTTTCATGACGAATTCATACTATCATTTTTGTTTCCGGTAATACCATTTCTCTGACTGAAACTAAGCAGTATGGAAACAATATTGTAGCGAAACCGATTTCCTCATGCCAGGAAAATTAAATTAAACAAACTGACTCGGCCACCATGAGTTCGACTGGGAACAGATTGCGACATGGCCTCACGCGCGCAACCCTGCTTATCTGACAGCCGTCTCCGCCTCCGGCACATTAAGAAAGTCGTTAAAGGGTCAGTCGTCGACAGATTTACTGTGGAGCACGTGTTCGCATGGCCAGCTGCGCGAACCTTTTAGATCGCTTTTGAAATCGACATCCAGTGAATCCGAAATCGACAAGTTCTTTCACGGACAACGCCCGTCTTGTGCGAGCATGTTCTAGAAGGGCAAAGAAAATCCTGGACGCTCACAGTTATGCAAAGAGTCGGAACTCCATTCACTACCCCTGTCACCATTGGTCGAAATAACGTAATGCGCCATTTCTTTCGGCCAATAGCGACGCAACTATCTTAAAGAGCCAGAACATGCGAGAAAACGAGTGGGGGGTAAAAGTTAACCTAATAAGATTTGACTTATAAAATTGGCATTCAAAGCAGGGCAGTTGGGAGAGAAACTTCTCTGGGAGGGAGAGCTATTCACCGACCAGAGGCAAGTTCGCCTCTGATGGACTTAGAAAAAACTTCGGTGTGGGCTATTGTAATAGAGCAGAGTAACGTGGGCAGAGAAAATTCTCTGAAGCGGGAATCAGTTGCAAAGTGAAGCGAATGTGTCGCTGCAGGATTTCTAGACTTTCTAAAGTTGCAATTGTGAATAATCACGAGTATCAGAAGAATCCGTGACTGGTTACTACGCTCTTGAAATCGAGAGTGACTGCTGGCCGACCCCGAGCTCAACCAGACTGCCAGGCGCCGTTACAACGCCGCACCCTCGGCCGTGCCGCCGCCTCCCCTTGGCCGCGCCGCCGCCTCTTTGGGTGACGCCCTCAGACGGCTGAACAGCTGACGTGCGTGCCTGGGTGGGCACAAGGACATCGCCCCGGCCGCGCCCTCTGCGAAGGTTGCCGCCGCCTCCCCTCGACGGCAACGCGCCCGTTTCGGGCCCACAAAAAGAAACTTTACCAAGGCAATATAATTCAGGGTATTCATCCCTGCGAAAATCCTGTAATGCGGTGTCGCGCTAAGACACACTGATCTGTAATATTTGTTACCATTGTGATGCTAACTATAAGTCTTCCTAATTTCTAAGCTTTACACTGGCTACTAACTTTTCATCTTCTTATCTGTCCACCTAATTTTCAGATTTCTGATCCTATTTACATGTGTAACTTCCCTGGGGCATTTTAAATTATTTTGCCCAGGAATAAAAGTGATTTTACCAGTGATCAAAGTGTTTCTTTCATGTTACCAGTATCTGTTAACGATTCCTTCCATCACCGACTGAGCTATTTCAGGGCCGCTTACCGGGCGTTCTCTCACGAGACGACCGGGAGTGTTACAATATTCGCCTACGTAAAGTGTCAATATGCAACCCGCTATACGTTCATGTGTGACGGAATTGTATTCTCGAGGACTATCATTTCAAGGACGATTCTTCCCTCTCTCCCTCTCCATCTCTCCCTTCTTTAGTTCTTCCTTTTTCTTTTCTTATATTACTAATTTTCAGGGCGCGCAGAAATTGAAAGAAAACTACGCAGCCTCTGGACACACGAGAGGCAATAGTCCATTATGCGCGCGGCGATGGTGTAAGTGCGCGGCGATGCTGTAATACGCGCGGCGATGGTGTAAGTGCGCGGCGATGCTGTAATACGCGCGGCGATGGTGGAACGGTTAGCGTATCGGACTGTTGTACCCAAGTTCGCGGGTTCAAACACCCATGGAATTTTAAGGGTGAAAGAATCCTTCGTACGCCTTCCTTCGGAGGTAAAGCCGGCTGTTCCAAGTTAGTAGATTTACTTGCATGTAAAAATACTCAAGCCTAAATGACGCCTCTGAGCTAAATTCAATTCGCCTGTTTCTCGCCCAAGAAATACCTCCTTTCTCTGCTAGTTGGTGAAAGAGGCGTAGCGAAATTTGCGTGGTCAGACGGAAGAGAGGGCCTGATGGCCTGAGTCTCGCCAAGTAAAATAAGGAATTAATACAATTCAATTCAATTATGGTTTCGTTAGATACCCAGGAACTCGAGGGAATCCAAAAGCAATGTGAATCAGTGCCGTAGAGCCGGCCGATAAGACACCCAGTTCCGTTCGTTCTTGGCAACAAGATCAACGCATCGAGACCGCCATGACCGAGAATGCTAGTTTTGGCTCAGCCGCTATTGAGAACGAACGGACTAGACTTGCAATCGGAGTGTGCCCTCCTAGTTGGCAGGCGAGTAGGCAACGATGGTTAACGAATATCGGAGGAGTCACTGGATCTCTTGAGACCTTTTATTGCACACGCGTATCTACTAAATATATTAAACGCATTCTTTATTTCTCTTTCAATGGAGGGAAGGACTGAACTAGGTGTACAAAATAGAATACTTCTACTACGAACACTGAATAAAATTCGTTCGCATTAGGCAAATTTCAATCCCATTTTAGAATGTGTATTTACAATAATTATTATAAACTAATTCTACATAACTTTCAGTAAAGCTCGTTAATTATTAGGCAAGGGCTTTCTGCATTTTCATTACCGACGAAAACTTTAAACAAATTATCTTGTATCTTCAATTTTACACATACTCACCTATTACGTACTTTGTAAAGAGAACGAACTGCAAAATTCAAGCGAAAAGTGGCGATTTTTCCAAAGAAAACTCATATTGTGAGTTTCTACTTCAAAACAATCGGATAATTCTTGAAGCTACATGTAGTAAATTAGTTCCCCTATTATGTGGGGTAGTCAGAATCCACGTTTTGTGGTACCTCGATACTGAAAATTGATTTATTGAAACACGTCCTCACGTCCCTATACAACATCACCGCAACGCCGAAATCATTTAGATGATTTTCTCCTAAACGTAAGAAAGAAACCGGACGATCTAATCGAACCTGAAACTCTGCCAATTTAAAATTATATTTTGATTTTGGGGGTGTACATCACATGAAGCCTCAAGGACATTTTAAAAAAAATTCAAAAATGGCTTCCAACACTTAATGGAGAATAGAGCGAAGTAGACATAAAACTAGTGGTGCTAAAACAGCAAGTACTTACTCGACATTAGTAATGGTTATGTAATACTATTTATACCACAATTTCTCTCTGAATTATTTTTTTGTAAAACTTATTTAAAATCTTAGAACATTTAGTGCGAAAAAGTAAAGTAATTGAAAGTTAATAAACAATACGATCTGAAAGCGTTGGCAAACAAATAATTAAAAAATATACAATAGTAATTGTTAAACACGAATGTATTTTATTAATCATTACGGTATGGTATATACTAAAAATATATAAAAGGATTCGTTTTTATTACGCGAATGTAAAGTAGCCGTCATTATCGCCTTTTGTTATCTGTGGTGCGTTACAACAATGGGTGACAACAACCACCAATGACCACTCATCTATTCGTTTTCACATTTAACAGAATTAAAGAATGCAATATACAATGAAATAACATAAATATAATATAAATAATAATATTAAAATGAAATATGAAATAATATATAAATTTTAACTTTCGTACATTCAACTGCGTAAATTAGGAGCAAGCGACTGAATGCTAGCAATATTTATTTCATATTTGTTTCAAATAGTTTTTAAATAATTTCTAAAGGATTAATTTGTAAACGTATGCAAGCTCCAATATAAAAAGCGAACAAAGAAATATATTCTTATTTTAACTTACGTAGCATTCAACTGTCGCAGAATACCTAAATTTACGAAAAGGTAGTGTAGAATTTTCAGAGCGGTCGACCCACTTTGACTCCCAATTACTGCAAATATACTCATATTTTCGAAAAATTCAACATGTCCTTATTTAAAAATCTGTTTTTGATAAACACATTTCATTAAGAAAAATTGTATTTTCATAATAGTAGTTGTAAGAAGATTCTGAAATTTGTTTTAATTTTCGAAAAATCTGAGTTTTCAATCAATGTACCTACTCTATTCTCTTAAACGTCCTTCAGACTATCCAACAACCAAATTTGATGAAAATAGATTGCACCATTTTTTTAAATATTTTTAAAATGTCACTGGGACTTCATGTGAAGTACCCCCAAAATTAAAATATCGATGTCAAATTCAAGAGAAAACGACACCAGCCAAATCGATTGGGGATTATCAATTTTGGAGAAAATCGGCTGACGGTTTAGCCGCTAGCGGTGTCCACAGACAGACAAGCGGACGGATAGACGTTTTGCCATCAATCGATTTTTCGGTATCAAAGAGCCACAAAATAGGGATAATGGCTTCACCACGCTTTAGAGGACTTTTTTCTAAATTTAGAAACTGGATTTATCCACGTTTTTACTATCAGGGCCCTGCAATAAGGGTTTCGGGTAAAGGGAAAATTCGCCGTTTTTTGCGCAGCATTACATAACTTTCTTTTATTAAAAAGTTTCTTCTTGAGAAAGTAATATGATAGATCCAATTTTCGTTAACATGTTAGACTTTTTGAAAATTGTTAAAGTTTAAAATTTTTTGAATGTCTACCACAGAAATAGATAGAATTTTTCCCCCACAATTTTCCGCGGCAACTTATTCATTTAAAATATTACTCTACGTGAAATATACACATGTCCGAAAACTCAAAGATCTTTACTTAATTGCATCCTTTAAAATGCAAGCCAATGTACCTAACAACGCTTTTCCACGTGACAGCACAACAAACAAATTTACTGAAAGACAAAATGCCAAACGATCCGTTAACTTAGAATCATTGAAACCTACTGAAAATAACGTGAATGAAACCATTCATACGGCCAACGCCTTTACGCGGAATCCAAAAATAGTAATGCCTTACACATGCGTCGTTTTAGTAACTTCCAGGAATACTCACGCTAAAATCTGTAAAATCGAACAACGCGTTTGATCGTCACTACTTAACAGAGATATTTGTAGAGGCGAAATGCCGAACGATCAAGTAGAAACAGAACCTCGCTCTGTTCGGTGAAATATTTAAAAGCTATTATTCCCAATAGATCGAGTAATAATAATAAATTTCTCGGTGTTGGTTTGCAAAGATATGAATTTTTTTATTAGTCTCACAACCTCTAATGACTTAAAAATGTTTCTAAGATAGAGATGTTAGATATGATGACAATTTTGAGAATAAAGGTAATCGATATATTAGAAAAAATCAATACAATATCTTGGTATAATTTGTTTGCAGAAATCAATTAATAATTCGAGTAATAACGTATAGTAACGAGTAGTAACACATATTAGAAACAGAATGTTCGTTAGCTAGAATTGTTAATGTTACCAATAATTTTGTAGTGGTAATTTTATCAAACTCTTAGATTTCTGTATTAGCAGTAAAGACAGCCAAACCATCCAATTTAATCTAAGGCGTTTTCATTTGAACAGAATTCTCCAACACAGCATAATTAACATGTGTAATTGTTAACTGCTTTACTTTAATCACTCCCTCCTCATTTTAAAGCGGGGTCGTGAAGGTTAGCATTTTCAACGAACAAGAGATTTAAATCGACACCCCCTGGCGCAGGGTTTAAGAGCTGTTTCCACGCTGCGACATTGCATGACACACTGCATATGAGCACGAAAGCTGCGATCTGAATCTCGCTTACATGCCACGTATGTTGTGTAGTATCGCAGATACTTCATTCGTAGCTGCTCGTTTCCATTAGAAGTCTTTGCATAAACGACGCTTCCTCTGAAAGGAATGATGTATTGTGTGTTTTCATTTATCATCTACATTTAGAGGAAACTCTTAGAATGAATGAACGAGTCACTTGCTATTTATGAAGACAATAAACGTTTCTGTGCTGCATTCGATCTTTCGGTCCTTTATTCAAATACGCGCGAAGCGAATATGGTAACAGAATTCCCTCGCGCAAAACGTATCGTGCGTCAGTTGGCACACAAATATCACGTATACATAAAAAGTTCATAGTCAGAAAATAAATTAAAAAACAATTTCAAAAACCATTAAAAATATATTTAAAGAAATAATAATGAAATATGAGCAGGAAATAACGTGAAGAGTGAGACTAGATGCTTGTGCGGTACTTTTTCTTCATGCAACTTAGATATATATGTGTTTACGTTCATAGTAAAAACGTTTTCATTCACATGAATAAATGAGTAGAATCACTTTTCATTGCATATTCTATTTCACCAAACTCCGATTACAGATAAACGAAAATAAACTTTATATCTCTAATCCGAAATCCCGCAACGAAGTGCAGATAACTTTTCAACAATGGCCCATCCTGGAAAAGTTTTTAAGCTGCAAACCCACTCCTCCCCCGCTGCTCCTACTAACAATAACAGCGAATCGCTTCGTCGCTATTTTATTTCCGGAAACCACCAAATCCAATATAATCCGATGAACAGCGTTTCTTCTTTCTGATTTCCTCGTTCCGCGGGGTTCTGCTGGGGGGGGGGGGCGCGGCCTGCAGGGCCATAAAGGGATGCGCGCCCTCCTTGCCGGCAGAGCGCGGAGACGCTCGGATCATCACATCTTTTCGTGCGGGCGACTCCATACGGGCTTCATAGTCCATTACTTGACCTGATATGGAAGAGACTGCCTCGCGAAGACCCCTGGCCCCTGCAGACTCTCGCCTAACCCTTTCATAGCCCCTTGCTCGGTTCGCTACGTCGGTCCCAATATCCCTGCTGCAGCGGCGGAGGGCGGCCTGCTGGAGTGGAGTTGGCGCGCGAGGAGGGAGGGGGCGTGGCGGGGTGGTGGAGAATGTGTATGCAATGGGATGCCGAGTATAGGAGGTGGAGGTGGATGTGGAGTGGGAAGCGGAGGCGGGGACGGAGACGGTGGATGGTGAGGTTGGGTGCGGGTGGATGCTGAGGCGGAGGCGAAAGTTGAAGTTGAGGCGCTGGTTGCGGAGGGGTTGAGGCAGGGGCTGAGGCAGCGGGGATGGCGGAAGAGAAGCGGAAGGAGGAGGAGACAGGGAGAGCATAAATTGAGGTTCAGATGCAGGGAGAGGAGAAGAGACTGAGGGTGAAGTAGGGTGAAGGGAACTCGGAGGCTGAAATTGAGTGGTGATAGTATGGGGACGTAGAATTGAAGGGGATAGTATAGTCGGGGTGCGGGTGCGGTGAAGTTAGAGAGGCACAAAGGGTGGGTGGGGGAGGAGAGGCAAAGTAACGCGGACGTAGCGACATCACCAGGCACGAGGGCGCGGCCACCCACGCATACAGTCGATGGGTATTCAGCTTCCATGCGATGTTTCATGGAAGAGGTTTTTGCTGGAAGCCGGGCTCTTTCTATTGCAGTGCGTGATGTGAAAAGCCGGAAGTGTAAAGAAGAGGGAAGGTCGGAGGGTGGAAAGGGAGAACCGAGTTTTATGAGGTTCTGAAAGTATCCGTTTGCTGGCTAATTAAAAGGAAAGATAACATCAGTGTACATGCAGACATTTTCTATCTAAACGCTCATGCATTGAATTATTAGCAAACCATGTGATAGTTTTTAAATAAAATTGTTAAAATTCATGAATAAAATGGTTGGTGAAGCAACAAATTAATATCAGGAAAAGGGTAGATTCACCGATATTTGGAATATACGTTTCATTTCCAATTTTTATTTTTAAATTTTAATGCATTTAGCTTGTAGTTCAGTAAGATTAGAACAATATTATAACAGTAACAATAAAATATAAATGCAAATCTATTTAATTGTTATGCACGTTACTGTTAAATTCATTATTAATAATATTTTTACATCCGTACTATTTCAATACACGGTTTACGCAGTATGATTTTCCTGAAAACAGAAGATGAAAGAATGACAAGGTTTTCGCGGTGTACTTTAGTTTATTAAATCTTTTATTTCGGATAATTAGTCAATATTTTGCTGAAAATGAGAATACGTACAACATACTGCTGAATTCATGTATTCACGCACATGTAGATGTACATTCCTGGATAATTAGAGAAGTTGAAGTCTTTCTGAGGCTGAGTAATGGGGACGCATGTTAATACACAAATAGAACATATATTTAATGATATTATAAAGTTTAGAGATAAGATATTTAATGATATTATAAACTTTAGATAAAAATGAGACAAGATGCCTCGTTATTCACACTTGAAAGTTAGTGCAAATAATTACAGAAAGATTGCTGCTCACTCGTACAATTTAGACACGACTTACCAGTCTTATCTCAGGATAAAAGAAAACAAGAGTTCTGATGTTTCTGCTGCAGATCGAAATGAATAATTATAACTTATTCCAATTTACCTCCTTTTTAATATAATAGTAAGGTATAAGTCGCAGTGCAAAATAAAAGAGTGATCAATACGCATTATTAACATATTGTGGAAAATGAATATTGATTAATGAGCAGATTGTACCTCTGGATCATAAGTGAGATCATTCGAGTCAATTCGGCAAACAGCCGTAGGGCCCGAGCGGCCGCGTAGGTGGTGGCTCGGCGAAGGGCGGTGGAGTCCCTTGAGTGGTGCCCTGCGCGGCCCGGCGTAGGGCGACGTAATAGGCCGCCAGTTCGAGCCCCGGTGCGCGTATTTAGCATATCGGTTTCGCGCCGAGATTGGCCTACGCTCTCGTGCGGAGGTCCCAGGGCGGGGTGGAGTGGCGCGGAGGGGCGTACAGTTGGCGAAATGGGACGGGGCGAAGTGGAGGTCGAAGAGGCGGGGCAAGCCATGCAGCTGCTGGGGGCTGGATCGAGTGGTTGTGAGGCTGGTTGTGGGGGGGGGGGCATCGGAGAGGACAGGATGGGTGAGGATCTGAGAGGTGAGGTTTCGAGAGAAGCGAATTGGACGGACGGGGATGTGATGGGTGGAGATCTGAGAGGCGAGGATTGGGGAGGCGGGAATAGGAGGAACGGGATAGGAGGGACGGATATTTCAGAGGGGGATATGAGGGAAAAGAATAGGAGGGGCGGGGACATTATGGGTGAGGATGTGAGAGGCGGGGATCAGAGAGACGGGAATATTACGGGTGGGGATGTGATGAGTGGGAACCTGAGAGGCGGGAAACGGAGAGACAGGAGGGGATATGAGGATAAGAGGGGTGGGGATATGAGGATGTTAGTAGGGGCAATGGGAGGCAGGGGGCAGGTGTTCGGCGAGGCGGGGCTGGGGCCGGGGGGACGAGGGCCACGGGATCAGCCGGGGCGCAGCGGAGCGGGTCGGGAGGAGGCTGGCGAGGCGAGGCGTGGAGGGTCTGGGGCGGGCAGACGCACTGCGCGCCCGTTGCGGACTATAACGGGCACGAATTGGCTATTGGGACGCGCGCGCCGGAAACCGAGTTAAAGGAAATGGATCGTTGGGGCGCGGGACGCGCACGGCGACCCGTGGGGCGACGCAGGGGTGGGGGAGGGGCGGAGGGGAGGGGAGGGGAGCGACGGGGCGTCGCGGGGGCCCCCGCCTTTAAGGCGACGGAGTTGCGAGTTTCGGAGGAAGATCGCCGAACGGCTGTGGGCCGCCGGCAAACAAGCAAGAAATTGGGCTAGTGGGAGTTCGCAGAGGAATTTTTGTGACTTTGCCTGGAATTCGATGCAGTTTGTGGGATTGGTTATTTTGATTTTGCAGATGTCTTGATTGAGTCCGATAGACATCGAGTAAAAGAAAGTAACCTGACGTAAATGTGTGATTGAAGATTATTTTTGAAAAATGATTCAGTGACTCTCGCACTACTTTGCCATTCGTCAAGTGGTATCCCTCTCGTTTACCGTGGTTTCTCTGATCGACACCAGGCGAATGCCTGAGTAGTAACCTACCATACGGGTCACGGACCGTGCGCGATCTTTCCCTCCCCTTCCTTGTCTGTCCTCTCCCCTTACTTACACAAACATGCACTACGTACTACACAAGCCGGAGACCGGCCGGGAGCTTAAATATTGTTCCGGCTTGGGCGGTTCCCCGCTAATAGGAGATACCTGGTTGAGAAAAAACATTCTATCTGACGGAGGTCGGCGCCAGATCTCACCATCCAGTGGAAGAAGATCACCTCTACCTCCTGAAGAAGAAGAAGAAGAAGAAGAAGAAACACGCACCACACTTACGTGACCACTGACCTCAGTAGTTAACGCGCTCAGAATCACTAACAGGCAATCATCAAAACCACTGTCACATCGTTTATAATATTCAGCTATATATCGCTCCGGAATATGATATTCTGCTGTCGAGTTTCCAGGAGCTAGGCGAACCCGACCTGCCATTGAATTACCCTCGTCGCCTTTCTAGAACGAAACGTCCCCGACACGTGCAGGGTATGCGCATAGCGAAGGAAATATCGAACACGCGAGTCGCGTGGGGGGGGGGAGGGCGGCGTTTGGCGTAAGGCGACCCGCCGCATGTGCTCCTTCCGCGCGGGGGCGCATATGGCGCGGCCCGCGCCGCCGCATTCATCACTCCGCTATGAATACATTTGCGTTCTAATTCCAGTTGTATTCCTGCGGCGGCGGCGATGCGGCTGCGGAGGGCGGTGCGGGCGGTGGAAGATGCGAAGGTGGATGCGGAAGAGGCGAGGGGGCCGGTTGTCGGTGCGGTGATGGTAGCGGAAGCGGTAGATTCGGTTGTTGTCGATTGGATGGGGGAAGTGGTGGAGGAATGGAAGCGGAAGAGGAGGCGGCTGATGGTACGGTGATGGAAGCGGTGGAGGAGATGGAAGCGGAAGCGGAAGCAGAAGAGGAGGCGGCTCATGGTACGGTGGTGGAAGCGGTGGAGAAATGGAAGCGGAAGCAGAAGAGGAGGCGGCTCATGGTACGGTGGTGGAAGCGGTGGAGAAATGGAAGCGGAAGCAGAAGAGGAGGCGGCTCATGGTACGGTGGTGGAAGCGGTGGAGGAGATGGAAGCGGAAGCGGTAGAGGAGGCGGCTGATGGTACGGTGATGGAAGCCGTGGAGGAGATTGTATAGGAAGCGGGGGAAGACGATAGGGTGGATAGTGGGTGTGAGTGAGAGTAAGTTACTGATGATGGCGTTACACAGCATAGGAAAAGCAAAATTGGAGGAAAGCGCAACCGAAAGTGATGGAGTGATCGGCGTGAGAGTAAAGCTTCTTGGAACGGTTCAAAATTTAATTTCCAGGAGGAGCAGTGAATGGTGATATCAAGTGGAAGAATGTTTAGAAAGATCTGGTGTCATTTTAGGAATCTTGGATGTTTGAAGCTGGTGGGCAAACCAAGAGCGGCATGTTGACTGGAGGGGATCATATGGCAATATGCTGAAGATGTTATTGACGGGTATGGTGTGAATTGAGGTTTAACGCGACGAATGATAATAGAGGTGTCAATGATAACAGTTTTAGTCCAAAGAGCGTGAGGAGTTCAGTGACAAGGAGTCGCGAGGAGCGGCATGCAATGAGTGGGCTGAAGTGAATTATTATTCAGTGCGCAAGCTGTGAAGAGATGTCTGAGCAGAAGCTTATCCAATGTGCCACGGGTCGGGCGCCATATTTTCTCCATCCTTACCCCTTCTTCTTCATTTACATCTCCACATGCACACTTACATCCATTATACTGTCACATATCACGGGATCTCAGTCGTGAACTTGGAGCTAGTCCCGGGTGGGACTATGCCTCGCTGAAGAAGTTTCCTAGAGAGAGGTAAAAAAACAGCAACCGACGTGTAGGTTAGCGCCGGATCTAACGATGAATCGAGAGAGAAACGCCACTTCTACTCCCAACTACACGGACTACACTCCCGGTACTAATGATCTACACAGTTGACGTGCCAGGAATCAACACTCGCTCAGGCTGAGGAGAGATTTGTTGAAGGATGAAGGGACGTGGCGTCTAAAGAGCGTGACAAAGCGAACCGGATGAAGTTGCTCGAACATCAACTGACCGAGAGGTCTTAAGGTTTGAGACCCGACGCGAAGGTTTCATGATTTTCGACATTAGCTACATAGCTATGTCGAATTCAACTGCTGTCTAGATGATAATTCTTAGGGCCAGCTGCTCTGATCGGCAGTTTTCCGTGGGGGTTTTCTCCGATCAACACCAGGCGAATGCCGGAGCAGTATTCTAACAAACGGGCCAAGGACCGCGCGCTTTCTTTCCTTCCTCTTCCTTGTTCTACCTTCACTCCTCCTACACACATACTATCACACTACACTACACATGTCGAGAGTGTGCACTACATGTGTTGACCTTGTCCCGGCTAGTGCGATGCTCCGTTGCGGGAGATACCTGGTTGGAGAAAACCTCGCAAGCTGACGTGTAGGTTGACGCAGGATCTCTCCAACCAGCGGGCCACATTACGTGATGAAACTTGCGCTACACTTGCCACAGAACCAGTTGACGCTCTCGGATACCCGACATAATCAATAACTCAATGAATGTGAGGTGTGGTGAGGTGCTAGCGTGATGAAGAACCTCGCCTGGCAAGAGCGTTGTGTGAGGCAACAGGGGAACTGCAAAGCGGTAGGGTCGTAGGAGATACCGAGAGGCAAAGGCAGTGCAGGGAGAGACGGCATGCGTTGCGTTTGATGGAGTGGAGTCCGGGGATGGTGCTTGGGGTAGGAGCAAGGCGTCGGGTGCAGCGGGGGGGGAAATATTATATTACGCTACGGAGCTGTGAGGGAGTTGGTCTTTGCACGACCGCCTCTAACCCGCCCCGCCTCGCGCCGAGAGCGAGCAGCAGCAGTTGCATTTGGAGTCCGTAGTTGCGGAATGCTGTTTCAATCTAGTTCACTGTTTCCTGACAACCCGGACCGCTCATTGCTCTGTGTCCGATGTAGACTCGTGTGGCTTGTTTCCGCCGTGGACGCTCTACATGGAGGGATAATAACATCAGGGGAATGAAGGACGCAAAATAAATCTATTCAGGAAGTTGAAGCCGCAGACTAGGAAACTATCTAATTCAAATGGAGTGATGCGCCTAAAACAATATTTCTGCCAGGCACATTATTTTCAGATTACGCTCTAATAGCATGAACGTTACTTATGTCTCGTAAATACTTTCACTAAAAGTTATCATTTTAGGGATTTTAATGACATCTGAGAATTGTTTTACACAGACGTGCACGCATGAATAGTGTCTATATACTTATTTACTAAGAAAAATATGTAAGCTCATTTTCAATATTCATTTGCCTTTCGTCAGTTACTAACATAACGATGTCGGAGTAAGATTTGTTAATCCACTGTTCCTATTCAAAGTCTTGCTGAGAAACAATGTCAAACCTTGCAACTAGTTACGTTCTTGTGCAAACACTACACTCGGAATTGAAGCATATCATTAAAAATCTTTCAAAAATTAGTCCTGAGACAGTAAAGTGTGAAATATTGCTGATTTTGCTTTACCTACTCTCAGTGATTGTTCTCTATCGTAGAGAGAATATTGCATTGTGATGACAGACAAGTGTGGCAGCACGATATTAACTGGTTTGGTAGCGCAATCTCTGAAAAGCGCGTATTACAAACTCTTGTGTCTGGGTGGCAATATTCATTACTAAAGCCTAGTCCCATATTCTAAATGAGTTACTACCGTATTTTCACCTTTAAAATATGATCATGACTATTCGCTAATGAAAGCACTTACATCTATGTGAAGCATTACATTTTCCTATTCTGTTGACGCATGAGATTTTCAACACAGATCAAGTTTATTAACGTTACAAAAAAATTAACACTTTTCATCACTATTTCAAAATATTGAAAGCACATTGGTACGCGCTTAACTAGAATAACCTCATAAACAAGAAACGTTTTCACTAAAGATGGCCGTTCTATTGAATTATAGATTATAGCGAGTATTATAGAAGAAGTACCCAAACAGATTTTGTTGTTAATGCCTAGTATATTTTCGCTGATTTGATCGTTACAAAGTTTGCTCTCGTAACCAACTTTATCTTTTGACCCTTATTGATTGGTATCACCATGCGAGATGTAACCGTGTCATATGCAAATAATGACATTACTGATGCAGTCAACCAAAATTATGAATCTCGGAGCTTCAAAAAATACACACAACGCTTAATGAGCTGACTATTAAAAAAGTTGAATTGAAATTCCAAATGAATGAACGTGCATATTCTGAATAAGAGAAATGGTCACATATTTTCGTTGTCTCGCGTTTGACACAAATGATGGAATGAAAAAGACACAAAGTAAAGCTAAATAAATCTGCAAGAGATAATACCTGCGATGATTTGTTGCTGAAAGTACAAGTAAATGATTATTTAATAAAAAATCAGTACGAAAAGACCTAGTTTGAATGAGTTCTTATTACCATGACTTATCAGTTCACTTAATCGTTTTTTATGTTCTTTCATATAATAATGTCATTTTTTTACATTGATAAATTACATATCTAGTTTCGTTTCTCACTATACAGCAGTCACATGTATGTCGTCTGTCTTACTTTTACTTGACATTTGACCTATGTCATATTCACCACTGGGTCAAACTTTCACATTCTCTTTATCACAACGGAACTCCCTATATAATATGATAAGATTTCAAAATCTTATCTTGTGTTCAACTGTTCCGACAATTTTATAGTATTGAATAATACACAAAAAACTATGGTGGATTTTGTCGTTCTAACATTGATGCATATTGACATTAATTGCTTATGGCTATTAAAATCTAAGACAAAACATGTAAAAATATTACCATAATTGTGCTCGTCAAATGCACATTTCTAAATCACGAATGCTTGGAAAATAAACTTTAAACAAACCTCAATTAATATTGACATAATATTAGCACCCCGATTACCTCTTCAAAATATATTCCTCTTTTACTTCTTTTCGTTACCTTAGGTCTGGTCGCATGACCTTTTTTATTTACATTTCACACCCAAATTCAGTATATTACCACTTCATTCTCTGTACACAATAGTGTGAATCGCTTGAATTCAACTCACCACTTTTCAGTTGTGCGTCACAAATGCTACTCCAATGACCAATAGTTTGTGCTGCCGAATTTGTAAAAAAAAACATAGAAACTTACACTTTATGAAGTAAAATTAATGTGGATTAATTTGGATTAATGTGGCATATTTGAGAATACAATACTCAACTCGGCAATAGTTGAATCAAAGAGAAGTGGTTAGGTTCTGCCTTCGCAGAATGTTCTTAAAGACGAAATATTACTCAGTGTCACTCCAAGCTCGTGGTATATGGTACGTTTAACATACGAAGGTAGGTGTTGGGACCCTTTTTACTAAACCATTTGTATTTCGGGAATGCTATTATATCTTTCTGCATTCGGCTGTTTCAGGTTTTTGTTGGAAACACTCAGTACATAAAAAAACAGTTACAGACATGTACTACAGCACAGTTTGACATCGATGGAGGAAGTCAATCGACAAACTACATACTATTAACTTAATGTTTACGAGATGTTAACATGATATGTGAGAAAGGAGCAAAAAGAGAAGCAGTTTCTAGGTCTCTATGTTGGAAGATTCTGAAGCCTACATAAAAATGTGATATCCGAGAGCTTTTGCTTGTTAAAACAGAAGTTATAAGATGCAAGTATGCATCTTTCGATGGAGAAGTTGACAGCCTGCCCATGACTACCTGAGATACCCACCAGGTTATCTGCCCGTCCGCGCACCTACCTGCTCACCTGCCCGGTTACCTACCCGCCCGCCTAGCTGTCTGTGAGACCCAAGGACCTGCGGTCTGTCCATCCACCCGCTTGCCATCTTATCCACACCCGCTTCCCTGTTTACCCGCTTGCCTGCCTGTCTTTCTACCTATATATCTGCCTACGTATCTTCGCACCCGCCTGCCTGATTCCTGCCTACCTGGTTGCGTAGGCTTCCGCGGCCGGAGTTTACGTTGTCTAGGCTATCCGGGACGAGCCGCGTCACTTACATGATGGCTAACCTTTCGGCCAGCGTATGGTGGCCTTCTTCAGAGCGTAGTGAATACTGCGTACTGCAGCCAGCAGTGCGCTGTGATGAAGGCCACAATACGCTGGCCGAAACGTTAGCCAGCCTAGACAACATCCTGCATACCTGCCTGTTTACTCATTCATCTGCCTGTCTACCTACCTATGCAACCGACTGCCTGCCTAACCATCCGCCTGCCCGCCTGCCCGCCTGCCTGCCTACCCACCCGCCTGCCTGCCTCTCCACCTGCTTGCATGATTTTCCACCCACCTGCCTGCCTTCCTATCCACCTGTCTGTCCACCTGACTGCCTGCCCGCCTGCCTGTCTCTCCACCCGCCGGCCTGCCTGTCTACCTGCTTGCATGATTTTCCACCCACCTGCCTACCTTCTTGCCTTCTTATTCCCCCGCCTGTCCACCTGCCTGCCTGCCTACCCATCCGCCTGCTTGCCCGTTCTCCTGCTTGCCTGCCTATCCTCCCGCCTGTCCACCTGCCTGCCTGCCTGCCTGTCTCCCCAGCCGCCTGCTTGCCTGCCGCCCGCCCATCGCCCGTTTGCCGCGGCTGCGGCGCGCCGAGCGAAGCGATTCATCGATCGATCCGCGAGCTCGTTCTCGCTCGCAGCGGAGGCCGCGCCGCCATGGACGGCGAGGCGCAGGAGAAGGAGGAGGAGATCGAGGAGCTACGAGCGAGATAAGTGAGCGAAGTACGCGCGTACGTGCGCTTCCGAAATCCCGGGGCCGGCGGAGGGGGCGAAACGGGACGGGCGGAGACGAGGGGAATGAGGGCGAGTGAAAAATGCGGGCCGGCAAAGTGCAGAAGGACTCGCAACGAGAGAACCGAGGCAAGAGGAATTAAAAAGGTCTTGGAGGACACTGGAGGGGGAGAGAAGGATGTAGCATTAAAGTAAACGAGGCAAACAGTGAGAAAAAGATGTAGGACTGTGGTCGTGGAGGGGCGAGGAAATCCCGCTAGGAGACGTAACATAACAAACTGTAATAAGATCGCTAATATTGCAGAATTAATAGCGCTATGAAACTGAAGAGAAAATATTTTACAGAAGAAATCCCGAATGAAAAGGACGAACATGATATGTGTGCAGTGACAAAAAACCCCGAGAATGTCGTCACTGGAGAAACAAAACAGAAGAATCGATTCGTAACCGAACAGAAGAATCGATCTTCAGAGGCAAACCACGGAGTAAGACAGGAATTCAAAGACCAGTTAAAAGATAAAGTGAATTTTCGCGTGGTCAAAAATCATTTGCACATATCAACTAATAACGGTAGTTTTAACAGAATTTTAACGTTTTAATAGAAACTGACCACTAATAAATTAAATTTTCTGAATTTCTACATATAAACCTGTCGTTTAATCGACTACACACTACAAATAAAAATTATTTAAATACGAATATTTATTCAAAATCATAATTTAATTCAATGGAAATGAATAGAAAAAAACATTGTGTATCTTCTTTTCACGCATATTTTCCGTGACCTCTGAAAATTTCACACGCAGTAAAACATTACATTTCTCACGAGTTGAAATTTTTTGACATAAAACCAAGAGTAACACTGCTCCTTTCTTTTATACATTATGAATAATTTTATTTTTTAATTGGATATCATTCAAATTGTCTGCAGCTTTACTTCCAGATACGTGGCCTAACCAACTTATAGTGCAATATTTCATTAAATATACTTGGTTGTACGACGTAATGTCATTACCTATCACGTTAAAATGAGGAGAAGGAAGTTTCTTGCCGAACACAAATCAGTATTACTAGATTCTGAGCTCAAAGCAATAAAAAATATAATAAACTATATCACTATTTTTTGTTTTTAAATTCATTTTCATTGTTTATGAAATTATAATTCCCTCCGAGATTTGTAACTTGAAGCTAAACACAATACAACCAGCTAACAGTTTTATATCATTCACGAATGTATTTAACGAACAGAGGGAACATAACAAATGCGCCTTCGCGCTAGTGCACACCTCTATTCTAAAACGTACTTTCGATTACAGTTTCTGCTTTTTCTAAAGACTCATCATCAACATCTCATAAAAAATCACACCTCTCCTGCACCAAAGCACCAGATTACTCCGCAGCAAACAAGAATCGCCGCGGAAACTTCGCAACGCGCAGGTTAACAAGTTTTCAACTCGGCTAATTCTAATCAGGCGCGATATAGTTCGAATAGGTGCCTTAAATAACCTCCCCGCGAGAGAGAGCCCTCACGCTGTGAGCAACTTATAACGAAGTAACATCATCCCGCAGAGCGTGCCTTAGGCGGGAGTTGGGGAGCGGATGCATTGGCGCGCAGACCAAATGAGAAATTGGCGTTCGGAAGTGCACCCTGGATAACGGAGCGTACGCAGGGCTGCGGGCGCTTTTCGCTCTGATTAATCATCGGGTGAGTATAATCACAAATTTCTATTATTCCCCTGTTTAACGGAATGGGAGTATATGGGACCGAGTACTATTACATTGAAAATTCGTTTTCTTAATTTGGAACATTTCCTGCACATGATTTTTAAAGCCAATTTTAAAATGTTTTCTATCTCTAATTAAAGTTTCAACTGAACGTCTTTCAATAGATAAATTAAAACTCTTTATAAATATAGGTTCTAATGTTGACAATATTGCATGTCTCTAAAATTAAGCAGTTTATTTTAGTTTCATCTGGTGTTTGTGTGGTGCACTACTGTTGTGTATGACATTTTTTCTATTAAATAACAATCAAATAACAGAGTGCAATATGCAACATAGCATATGTCACACTTATCGCCAAAGTGATTAGGTCTAGAACAATTTTCCTTTTGGATTAGAAAATTAAAATATTTTTGGCTCATTTCCTTCATTGTAATTGAAATTGAGAAGAGTTTTTGTTTCTTTTGAGTATTAAGTGTGTTTGTTTTTCATCCAAAATTTCATGTTACGATTTGATATTTTTTCCATATTGTATAGGTTGCATTTGACCTAAAGAAGTCTACACATTGTGTGCACTACCCAATTAGTTTGCACTTTTCAATGAACGATTGAAATTTTGAATACAATGATAAATGGATTCTCTACGTCAGATTTTCAAGTCGACATTTTTAATTACAGTATATGATATTCGGTTATTAGAAATATAAAGTAAACTGCCTAAAAGTAGTTCTGATAAAAATTCAATAAAATTCATTTAAATTCCATTAAAAAATGCTAGAATTTCAAACAATTTTAACTAATATTCGCCTTTGAGATATGTAGTGACTATAAAGAAACCTGACGAATTATATTATTTAATAAACTAAAATTCTAGACTCAAATTCAATCAATTTGGATCTAATTTAAACGGATGGAATCGAGGCACAAAATACTGAGTGATAGGTTTGTTATATGCATTATCATTGTCGGAATTTTGGAACTGAGACGGAAATTAAACAAACCATTTTATTTCATTTTTGTACTTCATTTTTAAATACGTAAATTTCATCTTCCAACTTTCAAGATAACTAATTAATGTAACTATACGCGATTATTAAAAGTACTACAAACTATTTTCAACATTATGACTAAAATTCTTTCTACGAGCAATAACCAGAATAAATATTTCTTATAAATATATCTTATAGAAATTATATCTTTTAACAATGTTCCTGATAATGATTGCTCAAATGAGCATTCGAAAGCTAAGGTAAATTAATTTAATGCTGCTATGAATATATGTGAACATTTAGAACATTTGGAAATGAGTTAAATGAAAGGAAGTTAAAATAAATGAAGGCAGACAAGAGTTTTAATAAAAATGAAACTGTTTTAAGAAGACTGTTTATCTTCAGAAATAAACCCCATACTAGCAACTTAACTGTTACTTGAAAATATACAGAGAGATCTTCACTAAAATCTCACTTCTTTCGCATCTTACGTTCAAATTAAAGTTAAAAAACTGCAGTCACGCTTTTGTCATGTCGACAGCAGTATAACTTAAAATTTTCGAAATGATGCGGTATGATATTTCATTTTTTAATGTTATTGAGGAATATGGTAAAGTTAAAGGTTCGTTTAGATTTTTTTAATGAATTGAAACAACTGTCCTTATGGAGTTATACTCGTTCTAGAATTCATGACGTGGTATTATAGTATATTCGTAACTAGTGCGTTAACTAGTAAACACTAATCATTATCTAGCGCATATGTTCTAATGTGCTTTAATGTAGATCACGTCTGGTTGCAAATCTTTTTAATGCAGTTTGTCCTTTTACGGAAATCATTCTTAATTGTTTTAAAAGATATGGCGTCATTTCACATACGGAGTTTGAATATGTTTGATATAAATAGTGTATATGAATTGTTCATCATAAAACTTGTCATATTCTATTTTATGTTATAGTATAACACCACACTGCACAATAAGCGCTAAATTGGTTTGGTAATCGAACATTTAGATGAATAGTTCTCTCGTGTTTTTTTCAGCAAGATTACATTAGAGGAGAGAGAGCTCTTTTAAAATATTTTTATATTATCTTGTGATTATGTAAGGGAAGATGCTGTATTCATAAAATGTTATACTTTTGTTTTGAAATTATCGAGCATAAAATATGGGTTTCTATATCTAAAATAATTTTGGAGATATGTACGAGTATAATTCCGGCTTACGCATTACAATATGTATAATACATACCAATACAATAGAGTCTACAGTATATTCATTGTATCGTTTTCGGCTGTTGACAAAATCAACATTAAAAAGTAGAGAACAAAATTTTAGAGTGAATGAACGTTGCGTGAATTATAAAATAAATTAAGAACGGAAGAAATGATGTAGATGATTGTGAAATTTCTAAATCAATGAAAATTTACCTTTTTCAAAATATACGGTTTCATAATTCTTATTATAATTCTCAATGATCAATCGTATATAGTTGCATAAAAGAGGAGTAAGATTCTCACGAAACGGATCCTCTACAAGTCTTTTTGTGTCACCATATGCTACCGTCCAACGACTCATCCACGTAGGTTCAGAGTCTGTGGGAAACAAGTTGATCTAAAGAATCCCTTATCTTCTACGAGTATCAGGAATTAGTGGGTATATGCTCTCGTTCATTTTATGTTCACAAAGGAATAACGGTGCATTATTCATCTGGTTAATTCTTAATCGCTTCGTGATTTAAGTCTGTGCTAATTGCAACTAAATTTATTGAAATAACGAAGGCAAGATAAAAGTTCAAGCAATAACTTTTCATCGTCCACGAAATACATACTATGTTATAAACATTAAATTTTAAACGCGTATAGTCATTAAAATTTTACTGCAGTAGTGAAAATGGATGACGGTGAAACATTTGCGAGATTTCGAATGCCTGTTATTACGGGCTCAATGCTTCTTCATTTACTCCTACAAGATTATATCTCTCTATTTACTGTTCAGAGAAAAATGATATCAATCTTTTACAAAGTTTGAACTGTAGAACGCGTGAAATGATATTCCAGTGTTTTTATTGACTTTTTCTTTCTCTTCTTTAAATACAACCTAGAACGTTATTATTCGCATCTATTTTGAGAAAGAATTATGGTGAATGTGATTCTAGATTACAAAATTAACATGCATTCCAGCTTGGTGTGAAATATCATAGACGTCTTGTTTAAGTATATCTCTTACGGATGTGCTAATGAACCACAGAACATTTCCCGATAAATCTTTATTGACTCGCAGTATACCCCCGCGTGTATTTGAATGGGGTAGTTTGGTCGACGGAAAGGGGAGGTGTTTCTACGGGAATTACAACCATTCCTTTCGATAGTAGTGTCATTCGAATGCGCATCGCATGACACATATTTAACAAATGACCTTCGCTTTCCGAAATTTACTTACCACTTTATCCTGTTCCCAACACATATGGAGCAATTTCGGAGAAGTGCATTGAATTATTTTCCTCTCACGCCAGTGTAAAATGATAGGGATTACACAACAAAGGATTTCCCAAAAATTTGTTTCCGATTATTTGTATTCTCGATTTAATGCAATAACATGGGCTGTTATCGGTGTCTCCATATCACGTCATCCACTGAAACCACTTTTGCGAATATATAGATGGCTAAATCACAAAGAAATATATACAGTTTTGCGTATCAAAATATCGCAATGTTAAGAAAGAACGTCGAAGACGCCGTATCTTAAACAAACATTTAGCTTCGGAGCAGAAATGAAAAAAGGAATATGCAGTTCACTGAAATAATAGTAGAAAACCGCAGCCCGGATTTGGTGGGCACTCACCCGCTTGGCGTCCCGGAACTTGACCCATCCGTCGACGATGGTCTGGTCGGGCGTCCCCGGCACCTCGGTCACCACCTCCAGCGTGGAGTCGCCCTCCAGGTCGGTGAGCTCGGAGTCCGTGAGCGAGTTGGGGTCGCCCAGGCTCCGCGCCGGAGAGTTGCACGCGCTCTCCGACATGGTGACGCCGCCGCCGCCGCCGCTGTCGCCGGGCTGCCTTCGCGCTTCGTCGCTCCCGCTGGGCCTCCGCCGACCGCCCACCGCTGGCTTCGCGAGCGCTTCTCCGGTCGCTGGCCGCTCGGGGACGAGCGCTCGCCGGGCCTCGCGTACGCACTCTCACACGCACTCGGGTCACGCGCCTTCGTCGCCGGGCGCCTACCTCGGCGCCGCCAGCGGTCTCATGCTGGACACTGCTGCGAGTTGCTTCACTGCACAACTGTACACACTCACCACGCCAAGCAGACGCAGGGCGCCGACCAAGAGAGCGGCGATCACTATGCACATCCACCACTACGTCGCACTGGAATAATACAACCACTTGGACTATCTCACTACGTTAGGCTGACATTCTACGTTTAAATTCACACATATGTATTTTTATATGCAAATTTATTTATGTATGTTACTTCCAAACTACAACACCAAACAGTAAAGAGAAAAGTTACGTTATCAAACCCAAGCAAAAAATCACATCGAACTTTCTTTTTTTTCTCTCCCTCTCTCTCTTTTTCTCTCAGGCACGATCAGTTGTAGCAAAAATATTTACAAAGTACGCAAAATCAGACCGCAGAAAAAAAGTTTTGGAAAAGTTCCGCGCATGGGAGGACGAAGGTCGAGAAAAGTAGTAGCAGAAGAAGAACCAAGAGAAAAAAACAACAACTGGAGGACAGGGGCAAAGAAGGAGACGCGATCGGTCCGGCGCCCGCAAGCGAGCGAGCGTTCGCGAACGGCGCGGCGCGGCACTGCGGCTCCGGGGCGTCGTCGTCCTCGGCGGCGTCGGGCGGCGTCGGGGCGACTCGCGCGGACGGACGCAGCGGACGAAGTGCGCGCGTAGGGGGCGAAGCGCGCACGCCGCGTGCGCCGCCGCCGCCGCCGCCGCCGCCGCCCGCATCGATCAAACCCGTGCTGCGATCTACCGGCGGCCGCCGCCAACTCGCCGCGGCGGCGGCCACCCTCTGGGACGGCGCGGCGAGGACCGTCGGAGACTGCGGAGGACGGCGCGAGAGGCCGCTGGGCCGAGGGGGCCGGTGAACGCTTAGGCCGGAGAGCGGTCGGGGATGCTGAGTGGAGGATGGTGGTTGCAGGAGACCGCTTGGCCGAGGGGTCTGGTGGTCGACGTAATCACGGCCGCCTCCACCGGAGCGGCTTGGCGGAGTGAAGGTGAGACTGCTGTCGAAGAGGCGGATGTTGGTTGCAAGAGGCTGATTGATGGCGGGGTCTGATGGTCGAGATTGCCGAGGTGGATGGACGGGGTCGTGGGTTTTGAAGGCGTTACTGCCACTTTGGCCATCGGCTGCGCATGCCGAGAAACACCGGCTGGTTTTACTTTTTGTTATATATTTCATATAGATGAATATTGTCGGTGGAAACACATGTAATCGCCTGTCGGTCTGTCGGTCTGTCGGTCTGTCGTTCTGTCTGTCCTTCTGTCAGTCTGTCTGTCCGTCTGTGATCAACGGTAGCATCTAAAGCGGTCACGCGATTTTTTTTCCAAACTTGATATCCCGCAAACCCGATCGATCGATCTGAACGAACTCGATGGAAGCGAGTTTCAAACGGAGAGATTGATTTTAAGTGTACTTTACAAAAAGATTCGAAAACATTTTCAAAATTTCCTTAAAATAACTACAAATTTTCTGATTATACTTTGTTCTTGGATGGCGTAAGGACACTTAACAGAATGATGCAGATCTCATTTTCATTAAAATTGCTGATTTTTCAAAAATTACTAGAGTTCAATTTTTTCGTTTCTTTTTACAACTAGAATATTGAAGATAGAAATTGTTTAAAATAAAATCTGTTCTTTAAAGGGCCGTTTTGAAATAAGGTGATGTACAATTTTTCGAAAATTAGTAGTTTTGCACGAAATATAAGCAATTTATATTTTTTAAACATCTTTGTCTCATAAACCGTTCCAATTTTTGTCTTTAATTTTTTCCTCGATTGTATCAAAAGACGATAAAAATGTAGTGCTGTTTTCGGCAAACTCTCCATATTTTCAGAAATTGCAAAATCAGCATATCAAAATTACAAAATTTAAGATAGAAATTGTTGCTTTAAACACAATCTGTTCTAAAAAAGGTCATGTACAATTTTTTGAAAAAATGAGTAGTTTTCACGTAATTTCGAGTTGAAATTATTACAAATTATTAAAAGAATTTTTTTCCAAAAACATTCAATTTTTTCTTTATTTTTTCCACGGATAAAACAAGAGACGCTTAAAAGCGTGGTGGAGGTCTCAGCGACTCGGACCGGGAGATCTAGAGCTCAAGTCCCGATGGTGGCGGATTCGTGACTTGATAGCTAGGTCGATTTCAGTCACTACCATGGAGAGTACAGCTCTGATCGGTAGTTTGCCGAAGTTTCTCCAATCAATACCTTACTAATGGCGGAGGAGTACCTTAAAAAACTGGTACACTTGCGATCTTTCCCTTCTCCTTACACACACACGACACTGCCGCACTTGGAAGCCCAGCCGGTTGGGGTGGAGCGCCTGGGGGAGGAAATCCCTCAAAGCGAAGTGTGAGTCGGCTCTGAATCTCACTCCCCGGCGGGAAATGATCCCCACCTCTCCCCGATATAACTTCCACTATACTTACGGGACTAATGACTTTAGGAGTTGCCGCGGCCGGAAACACGAATCAATCAGTTTCAAAAGGATCATTTTCTTCACAAATGGACACGAATTTCTTTCAATCCTCTATTCATCATCTTGTTTCGGCTATTCCAGAAACCTCCTTTTAGTACTGAGATTATACTACTGTTAACTCAATACAGATACGTTATGTTACTGGGTGGACAGCTTGTAAGCGTAATGCGGCCTGATTCTGACGTAATAGCGTATGTGATTCAAAGGAGTAGGTCATAGAGAAATGCAAGTTATTCTTTTACCAAAACTGATGCTACATATCACATGGTAAACCCATTTTTTCTTTCTTCCATTTGTTTTCCGTTTTCAGGGAAAACCGATTTCTGCAATCCACGCCAGGTACCCACTATACACACACGGGGACACAGATTAGCCGTTTACTCTACATACGCATGGGGGCTCGTCGGTCAGCAGACTCGCAAGGCCCTCCGCGTCAACACACAACATGAAAGACAAGAGACGAACAACCATGTCCAAGGTGGGACTCGAACCCGCGCTCAGCCACCACTGTCATCCAGGACGGCACATGACAAAACCATTGAACTTTAAAATAATTTCTTCTACTTCAAGATACACTCACTATTTATACATGAGGTCAGATAACTCCTTGTTGATATATTGTAATTGAGAATTTAAATACCTGCCGTATTATTGCCCTCGATTCTACAATTTTTGCTCTAACAGGTTTCCTGATTCTGATTAGGATTCACGTAGGTGGAAAATTATTATTATTACTACAGAGATTAGTGAAACGAATATGGGACTCAGAATCGAGCACTCTAAAAGCCAAAGCTGCGGTCGGGCTAAAATGTGTGCACACTCTTGCATCAACGGTAGACCATTAGGGTTGATAACCTGGGAAGGCAAAAAGAACGATTTCATCTGATCTCAAAATCGATAGTAAATTGTCGATAAAATTATGTTACTCACTAGTTCCATAAGTGTCTAAAGTTCAGTCGTCATGGAAATCGAGCCTGAAACGATATACAAAAACATGATTCAAAGAGTGTAGGGGGTTCACCAAGGCGCACTAAGAAAGTACGTTTTCCTAGTTCAAATAAGAAAACACAATTTTATGCCAAAACTTTATTGTAGTAGACACACTACATGTTGCACTGTTTTTATGTAACATCACATGAAACGATACTTTTGTATCCGTGTGTCGTAGAAGTCGGCTGCCTGGTATTGCTCGCATTGTTTGACAGACACGGGTAACCTGACCAACAGGAATTTCTAGAGGTGTAAGAAAAAATCGAACTCGAAGGGATTGGATTTTTATTCCAAAGATCTTTTCGATTGCGTAACAGTCATCATCAGAGTCAATCATGAAACGTCTGGACGGAAAATAAAATTCGTTTCGTTTCATTCTAAATTTGTTCTCCGCCCAACGCTGTAAGATTAGTTCTGATGATGATCGCTATGCGAAAGAAAAGATGTTAAGTATTAAAATTATTCATACTTAGACAACATCTTTGACTGCTAGGCTGTCCGGGTGATGCCGCGTCGTTGGCAGAGAGGCTGATGTTTCGCCTGTCATATCGCAGGCTTTTTCAAGGTAGTGACACAGTAAAGCTCCGCCTCCGGTGTTATATCTTTTTCAGCCTAGGCGTCACCCGGACATCCTAGAAGTCATGAACTCGAGCCGCGGAAGCCTACGTGTACGTGAACATCTTCTTTCTCAATTTATCACGGTGGTTATAAACAATGCTACTTCTCCATAACGTCTTGAATGAATTAAAAATACTTTTAGCATCTCGTAAAACTACATCTTAATCATCAACATTCACTTGAGATGCATTTCACGAAAGCATATGTAAAGAAGACACATCGGAAGTCAAATCTGGGGAAATGCACCGAAAGGTGATGACTCAGAATGCACTACCCGATTACATACCTCAATAATGGGATATAACTTCAACAGTCCAAATTTAAAATATTAAAAGAATTGTTTATACTTCAATGGTTCCGTCATCTGGCCAGCAGGGATATGTACGTGAAGTGCATTCAACGCAGGCTGATTCAACGCAGGCATTCAACGCAGGAGAAGGCACATCTGGAATCGAAACTGAGACATTGCATTAAAGACAAAGAGCTAAGAAGCCTGTTCCCTATTATTTGTAAAATGATATTTATTTTTATACAAACTAAAGCAGAGGTCTATAATGAGTTCAGAACTGAACTGGGATCTATTGCTGAATATGAACCGGTGATTGACAGATATAATCAAGATCTCATTGATTACAAAAATATATTGAATGAACTTGATAATTTATTGCATTCTGGTAAAGAGGAACAAATTAAATAATAATAATAATAATAATTATAACAACATCAACAACAACAACAACAACAACAATAATAATAATAATAATAATAATAATAATAATAATAATAATAATAATAATAATAATAATAATAATAATAATAAGGCGGCAAAGGCCCTGGCTGCAAAAACGGAGATGATATAGATAGAGGTTCCATACTACAAGTTCAAGCCGGATTCAGTTCTGGAGTCGAAACGGTGGAAGCTCTTTTGGAATGTAGCAGTCACCACTGATCGCAGGATCAAAGCCAACAGACCTGACATAACATGGATTGTCAAGGCTTCACGGAAAGGGATTGTAGTCGACATAGCTATTACTTAGACTTAGCACTTAGACCGAAAAAATGTTGCGTCTGTTGCCGAGAAGTACCGAAAATATCAGGCTTTGGCTATTGAACAGAGCGGCATGTGACGCTTAGTATCTGTTGAAGTAGTCCCTGTGGTTATCTCTACAAATGGACTGATCTCCGAAGCACTAATTTCATCGTCTGCAAGGCTTGGCCATAAGAACTGGCACATTCAAACAATGCAAAAGGCTGTTCTCCTGAGTACTGCACGCATCGTTAGGAAGTTTCTATTGATATAACTGACCGCCCGAGTTTGCAAGCGACCTTGGTTCTCAAAGGTCCCGGTGTCTGCTATAGGCACCTCGGTAAGCGAGAGACTTGAAGAAAATAATAATAATAATAATAATAATAATAATAATAATAATAATAATAAACCCTCGTAGTTACAAATTGCTCTTCTTT
This sequence comes from Gryllus longicercus, assembly GCA_038098605.1. NCBI lineage: Eukaryota > Metazoa > Arthropoda > Insecta > Orthoptera > Gryllidae > Gryllus > Gryllus longicercus. Next base: position 2,438,181 of record JAZDUA010000117.1, on the reverse strand, counting down.
CGTATCCGCGTTCAACTTTAGTGGCATAGCTAGGCTGGTGCAATTGGTGCACCACACCGGTTCGCGGAAGAAATAGACCCTTAAGAACGATCCTCGAGGTCGGGTTTTGTCAGGGAATAAAAGAAATTGCACACCATGCTTATTTTCTCAAATATCTTCTTTTATTTATACCAATTGGATATAAAACACTTAGTTTTACGTTTATTGTAGAAAGGATCATCATTTCGATTTTGTGCATCGGGGCATTCGAGAATCTGACTACGCAGAAGGTTTAGTAAACACAACAAATTTTTACTGTGCACTGACAACAATATTGTGTCACGGAAGAAAATACTCTCTCCAACATGTACTGGAGAAATGCCAGTATGGACAGGTAGGCTGAACATTTTTTAACCATTGCACAACAAAGAAAACTAAAACAACTTCTCAGAAGATGAAGCGTTTTCGGTTAATGAAAACTTAGATATTTATCAAAATATAGGTGGATAAAAGTGTTATTATTAAGATATATATTGGAAAATATTTGTGTTATGATTGTGCGTGATAACTTATAGAGAAAAACGTAAGGTGTTGATGGAGACAATAATTCTTTTAAAAGGGGTCGAAGAACGAAAAACAATCGAAGATAATGTAGCAGCGATGTGCACATGAAATGCACTGCACGCAGGCTGTAGGTGAAGGAGGCATATCGAAAATGAAACCGAGACACGCACTGCCAGCGGAGATCTATTTGAAGGTTTCTAAACCGCAACACCGGGATAACGGCATCCGAAACATTCCGACGTTTACGTATGGCACGAATTGCATGTACTTTTGTACCTCGGCAGCTGATGAACAGCGATAGCGCTGGAGGTGCATTTGACGCTGCCTGTCGGCCGGCGTGTTCCTGGTCCCGGGTGAACGGCGATGGAAAACGCTCACTTGGCGCGGAGTTTCCAGCACAATGCGGGTCGATTCGGGGGCGGGCAGGCCGCGGTGGCGCCCGTTACCGCATTCGATTTCACCCCCGCCCCGCCCCGCCCCCCACGGTGGGCTACGACGCCCTTCTACTCGGTCACATGGTGCGGTGATTGGAGGGTACTGCAATGCAGTGGTCAAATTTGCTCTTGGTCCGCGCAGGTTTCGACACGACCTCGGTCTCATGGCACATCATATCGGCAAAGGTGGCTCAGGGCATCAACAGAAGACATTGCAGTGCCTCTGACCGGGAGGTCCTATGGTTCGATTCTCGATGGTGGCAGGATTTTCGCTAGGTCGAATTCAGCCACCACATTTGTAGGAGAATTATACCGGCCGGCTGCTCTGATCGGGAGTTTCCGTGCGCTACCCGATCAATACGAGACGAATGGTGGAGCAGTACCCGAACAAATGATCCATGGACCGCGCGCGATATTTCCTTCCTCTTCCTTGGCTTTTCCTCCCATTACTTACACTCACATATACTACACTACCACACATATTGGGAGATGACTCAAACGCTCAGAGCTCGTCTCGGCTGGGGCGGTGCTACGCTGGTGGAAGATCTCGCCAGCACGCAACGAACATATTCGCCATCCTCCACGATAAAAATCATGCACTATTTTTACGGGAACAGTGACCTTAGCAGTTGACACGTACGGGATAGCTAATCAATCAACCAATCAAAATAATAAATAATAATAATAATAATAATAACAACAAAAACAACAAAACTTCAGCAGTACGCTCTGATGAAGGCCACAATACCCTGGCCGAAACGTTACCCACCATGTCAGTGACGCGGCTCGTCCCGAATAGCCTAGATAACACATCTCATACTAACGACTTACTTTCTTTGAGTTCATCAGTTTAAACATTGTCATTACAAAGGGTCGAAGTGGCAAGTAGCGCATTTGACAGCTTCGATTACTTGCACGGAGTACTCCAAGCACTACCAAAATATGTACTACTAATTTTCACTTTCAAAATTTTAAGTTCACGGTCACATTTTGTTCATTTGACCACTTCGCGATCTTGCAGGGTGATTCAGGCCCTGCGCCAACGAGACAAACCCTACAAATGCATAAAAAAATGCACCTAAGAAACTTTCATTTTTGAGAGACTGGCCCTTTGTTTGCGACATCAATGCCGTGCATTATTAAAATCGTGGATGGAGAGTAACAAAAAGATTTGAATCAGTGGCGATGGTTAAATACTTCGATGCCGCATGACACTAACCGTTCTCTTTAATAAAGAAAATAATTGTTTCAAAATGTCGATTTTCTTATTTGATTCAACAATAAAAAACACCGAGTGGATTAACAATTTCGGATACCTGCTTTGTTTTTACTTAACACTATGCTTACGTCCGGAAGTCTACCTGCTAAACCACACGTACACCTTAGCCCATGGCCGCAAGGCCGGGTTGCAGCTGGTAGGCCTTGGCCCCACCAGAGACTGTTGTGCACAGATGCTTACGTCCAGAGTGCTCTGAGATCTGACGTATCCTGTTTTGAACAAGAAAGTCTCATGATATCACCCAGAGCACAAGAGTTCTTGTTGTAGAAATGTGCTAAAATGCTGGTCATTTAAGCTCTTTAAGTGTCTCATAGATCTGCTATTCATCAAGTAGACTCTTACTGAAATATAAACTGCAAATGTGTAAAAAAAAATACTGTGTACTGATAGCTCTAACAATCAATGCAGTGACATAACTGCAAAATTGGATTTAAACATGTACAACAATTTTAAATTAACACGGAATTATGAACAAAAAGTTGAAACCTCACAAACAAGTTAGTTTTATACGTAAATTTTCAGGTGTGTTTCTTCTTGAGGTATATCAAATATACTCAAGGGAAATGTAGATATAGAAATGACAATATAAAAGGGTATATCCTATTTACAAAGATGACTTATTGTAGCCGTATTGAAACATTACAGTAAGACATAAATATAGTAACAAGTACTTCAGGACTCATGGCTAGTGTCGAGGCTAGAATCAGCAGTTAATATTGTACATTGAATACTCGTGATATAAATTAAACCCAGTTATGATTTGGAACGTGGCTGATTTTAGAATATAAAATTTTATTGAATAGCGCCATATGAAGGAATGAAAGAAAAATGTATGACCATTCTTTTTATTGCCGGCGTAGTCGTCAGGATAGAATAAGTAAATACAGACGGGTTAAGGCAATAATAAAATTAGTTATAGAAAGTTAACAGACAAGTAAAAACGGAGATGACATTTTCTTCAAAAAGCTTGATTTTTTCAGAAGCAATTCAGATTTGGATGGTGACTATTGGAGACGCTGTTCAGATTTGGGGACGAGAGAGAAGGTAGGCATCAAGGGTATTTTGAGAGGCCTCCTGCACCCTATTTGGTTGTATTTTTTAAGCTGAGTCCCAACCAATTCAACATAGTTCTCAGTTTTATAATTCCTCTAACCTTTAACTAATTTGACAAAATCGATCCATTTCTCATCCTAGTTTTGCTCTGAGAAGCTTTGAAAACCCTTGACACTCAATAACTTTCTTGAGGTCCATCGTAAACACCAGCTTATCTTCGGAAAGCTTTGAAAACAAATGTTGTAGATTCTTGAATGCTAAATATTCCTTGGCCAATGCTGCCCCAAACTGATTCATCAGTTTCATTTTCCATTCATCAGTTCCACAGATGGCATTAGTACCTTTCGAAGTTCTACAAGTGGCTCCTATTTCATGTTGTGGTTTCCCACAGCGAACTCAATACTTTTAGCCCAACATCGTTTATGGTGGCAAGCTGTAGTATCAATAGCATCAGACTTATTAAACACACGTAATTTGTAATGAAATAAGACTGTCCGACGGCTAGAAATTTTTTATTAAAATTGGTATAAAATAGAAAAAATGCTTAAGTTGTCAGATACGTAAATATTATTGTGATGGCCACAAATGCAATGTTTCAGGGATATAACTTCTACTTTCTACAGACTTGCTGATCAACTTGACAGAAATCAATAATGTCTAAGCAGAAACAGAGCTTTTTTGAAAATTTGTTACATAGTGAAATCGTGAACATGGCAGAAAAGGCACAAGTCTTCTTGGAGAAGAACGAGAAAAAACGGAGTTGTCACGCTTCCTCTCTTCATTCAGAAAGAATTCAAAATATTTCCATTTCTTGAGAGATTCTTATGAATGCTTATTGCAATGCATTTAAATTCTCAAAGCAATTTCTGGGAAAAAACAAATATTATACATTCCATAACGTACGTATAAAGAAATATCTGGATAGGAAATAAAGTTTTTATGTTTTCTTTCATGACTCAGATCCTCATACTTCTCATGCAACTTAAAATGGTCTAGCAAATATTATTTTCTTATGACTCATCCACTGCGTTGACAACATTTTTCTGGCATTGACGTTTTTTTCAATATCCAGAATAATGAAACATTTAATTTCTATCAGAGGAATTTTTCTAAAATCCTATATTTCACTAAAGAATGTATTTATAAGCTTTTGAAACAAATGTACTAATGATGAAAAGTGAAACAGTCCCATCAAGTTTTATTTTGGATTTTTTGTCTATTTTGATCTAAATAACTTATACATGTATTTATTTTTTAAATCCTTTTTAATATTTTATTTATATCTCCTAGCTTTATGTCAGGTGAAGATAGATGTTGAAACGATTTTGTTTTACAAATCGCAATACTTGACTGAGTACGTTCAAAGTTTTGTTTAGTTGTTTAGAATATTTTTATGCCTTTGTTTCACGATGAATATTTAATGCTCAATACTTCGTTAAACATAATTGTGACGACCAGGCCCATCTTGTTCCGCGTTCAACTCCTACACTTACTACAACTGAGTTGTAACAATAAGTCGTAATACTATCGAAAGTTATTGTAACAACGGTTCTGCGGTTGTCTAGTTAAGAAAACTATTACAAGGAGGAGAACAGATACATATTCAGACTTACCTTGGGGAGGTGACGGCTATCTTGATAAATTGTTACAAATGTTACATCCCCAAGCCATATTACGTTTGAAATAAACATTTGAACCTCTGTTCAGGTAATATTGAAGTTGATGAAAACTGTTATTTGACAAATCTGTCTTATTTTATAATAAGTGGTCAGCTGATATCTGAAACGGTTGCCCCCCCCCCCCAATCATCGAACCCGTAATTAGTATTGTCTCTGGAGGTCCACATCACTTGTTTTTATCTCAATTATCGTTTAAAATGAGCGAAATTCATCTAAATTTATGGTAATAAATAAAAAATAGAAACAGTTATATAAAATTACAATGTTTTATATGTTGTGCAAAACCAGGTGTCCGGTTTCTACAATACCTACTGTGACTTAAAATGTCACACCGCATTTTACTGGCTTTACTGGCATCTACTTTCATGGTTGCCAGTATTCCTTATGTGCCACCATATGTGGAATGAGATGTTGGATATCTAATAGTATTTATCCTAGATGTGACAGAGACGACAAAGCTAATCCTTCCAAAACAAAAACGATTCACATGAATTCTCTGTATTAAACAACTCACTGCATATCTTTGGACCTCCTGGACAGAGGCTCTGCAGTGACATCAATTCCTGCCCTGAGCCACCTAAGTCTAATACCTAATACTAATTAGTGTATGAGATTAAAAGAAAAATAATAAGCACAACTACAGAAATGAAATTATTTCTTAGAGTTTCTTACAGCAAACACGAGAGGTCAAATACTCAGAGAGGTAATTTAGATCAGATGTGTATTGTAAGACGAAATATCACAAGGAATAATTTTCGAAAGCTTAATTTCACTTTTGCTCACTCAGATTACAGTTTATATCAATATAAAATAAACCTCTTACTGCTTTCCACCTATGCGTCTCTACTTTATCGTTTTTCTTTATTTTTCATACAATTTTATTAAGATATTAAATAAAGTAGACTGATTCTGCAGACCATTTTTTTCGTGAAAGGCATTAGAGACGATTACTTTCGTTATGGACAAAAATAATACTCTGCTTTTAGTTAACGGGAACAATGAAGGGTTGAAAATATACGTAACGGCCAAAAATGAATGTACTTTTTTAATTTTCAATGCTATTGAGTTTCGTTACGATAATTTTATAATAATAATTATTACTCCCGCAAATGTAACGGAAAAATTTGATATTTTTTCCATGGCTGCAATAAAATAACGCATGAAGTAGAAATGTGGGCGATACAGGAACAAAATGCTCCAAATATCGCTCGAACGGAAAATTACGCCATCAGTAAATCGATTAGTATCAAATAAATTATCAAACGATTACATTTAACGAAATTTTAAGTGAGCTGTATACGCTTTGAATTATTTTAACGACACTGGAATCGGAGAGTACGGCGGTGGGAGGTGGAGTTGTGTGCAAAAACTGGCAGCAGTGGTAGCCGAGGGAAAAACTTTGAACTGTTGATAACGAAAGAGAAATGAGGATTACTTCAGCATCGAAGAAAGCGTCGATGAAAACGCACCATGCGCAATCATTACGTCACGTACATAAAACGAGGAAGTTAGGCGTCGAAACCTGTCATTTTCGACAGCAGCAATTCATTCTGATTCGCATTAATTAATGTAAAGAAAACACTGAGACACAGATAATTGGTTGAAATAGCTTAGAGATTATAATTGGTTGAAATAGTTTATAGATGTTAGATGGGAGTCTAGCAGAAAGGAAAGTTTTTTGACCGGCGTTTTATATTCAGGAATATCTGAACTCGTGATTGGAGAGAAATATTTGAGATCGCATTCTCTTATTAAGATTTTGTAATATTTTTATCTTATGAAGTGAATTTAAAAACCACCTGTAAGTCAAAAATTGTGATCAATCACATATTTTTAAAATTACTCGGAGGACGATCCCTATTAACCACAGCCTTTTTCATTTTAACCTCACCAATTATGTGTTTTGTTCATCGATGAATAAGAATGATACCATAATACCATCATAATTATGCTATAAAATATTGATATCATTCGAGGGGTTGTTAAGAGTGCCCTTGTGAGAAATAAATATTTCTATGGGTCAAATCTACGACACGTAAAGTCAAATAATATAACAGGAAACGGATAATAATGAGACAGGAACACCGTTCATTGGCAGAGAGTTTACAACTCGCATTGGAGGAGGGTGTATCTTGGTGCAACATGGGTGAAGCGGGTATCATGACGGCATATTCACTTCAATCCGAGAACCGCAACGGTGTAAGCCAAGGGACCGCACACAATTCGCAGGGCGAGCAAGGTGCAGCCAGCGAGGGGGAACCGGGTGATAAAGCGGAAGGGGGGGGGTGCGTCGTCCGAAGCTAATGGGAATTCTCTTTGTCTCACCATAACTCGCGGTTAATATTCTCGATAAATATAATTACACATCTACAATATCGGCAATGAAATTGATCCTGCGTGGTCACGCGTGCGCGCGGGCGGGGGCGAGGGCGCCCGTGGCGCGGCCTGGTGGCGGAGGCGCCCCTCGCGGCCGCCCCGCGCTCATCCGCTTATCTCTCCCGCGACCTGCGCCGCCACGCACACTGCGCCACGCGGGCGAGCAAGGGGAGCCGCCGAGTTATGAGGCCCGAGATTTGCCATGCAGAATGCGCCGATATCCGATTAAGCGTTCTTTCGCGTGCGTTTGAATGCGCTCTTTCGAAAACCGTCTTGCGGCTGGCTGCTCTGATCGGGAGGTTTCTCCTTTACGTTTCAGTCAACTGCCGGTGCAGTCCCTAAACAAACGGGCTGCGCAGGACAGCAAGCGACTTTTTCTTCCTAATCCTTGTCCTCTCGTCTCTTGTTTCACAAACACACACACACACATACTTCCCATTGATTGTTTTAGTGATCCCGGGCGCGTCAACTACCAGGGTCATTAGTCCCGTAAGTGTAATGCATGTTTTTGCTCGGGAGGTGGTGATCTTTCCCCCGCTGTATGGCGCGATCCGGCACCGACCTACCGTCGGCTAGCGGGTTTTTTCACAACCAGGTATCTCCAACCAGCCGGGACAAGCTATAAGCTCCCGACCGATCTCCCGGCATGTGTGATTCTGTAGAGCGTGTTAGTTTAAGTGTTGTGTGTGTGTGTGTGTGTGTAAGATAGATTGCGCGCGGTCCGTGGCCCGTTTGGTAGGGTACTCCTCCGGCATTCACCTGGTGTTGATTGGAGAAACCACAGAAAACTACCGATCAGAGCAGACGGCCGCTAGGCTTCTTCTCCAGACAGCCACTTAATTCGACCTAGCTGAGAAGCTAGTGCCGAATATCCTGCCACCGTCGGGACTCGAACCATGGATGGGAGGGACAGCAGGAGGGACCGCGATGGGTGACTCTTCAGTCGATGCCCTGAGCCACCTCTCCCGGAATAGTATACTTCCGATCTCTACTGTAGCACATAGGTCGGCTGCTTTATCGGCTGCTTTATTTCTGCAATGTTGTTCCGGTTGGAGGACGAAAAGTCCGAAAGCCGTCGTGCAATTCGGCCCGTATTTCATATCCGTGAAACGTGACTCTGCCCTGGCCCTGTGACGGAAGGAACCTCTTGTGGTAAAGCAACTTCACTTCCGAGGCTAATGATTTAAGTAGTTGAAGCGCTCCGAAAATCATCATACCCAATCGCGGACTGCTCTGCCTCACACATTGACTCATGTGCACAAGAGAGGGGAGTGTGGATCGTGATTTCAAACATAGAATTGGCCAATAAAATTATGCATTATTTCGAGTGTGACACTTTTAACCGTGAACGCAACGACAGAATATTCTAAGAGTTAAAAAATGATCGTGTCAATGATTATGAAATATTATTGAATTGATAAGTTAAATAAAACACGTGTGTATTTCATACGTTTCCATTTTAATATGTAACACAAAACCTTTATTATTGCAACTTTCGTTATTGAGTTTTATTGCGCTTTTACGTCTGCAAAATTTGGGGCTCTAAATAGTCAATACAAAATTAGACATCTTTTCTCCGTCCACAATTTAAAAGGCGAATGGGTTTTTCAAACTCGTCTTGCTATATTAGAATTCAGTCAATTAACTGAACAAAATTATATCATAATAACATGATTTTAAAGTGATTAAGTAAGTCTATTTCAAATATGATTCACGGGAAAGCACGTAGGTAGTTTATATATGCAAAACTTATATATTTTGATCCCATAACAACAATAATCTGTACCTCTTTTACAAATATTTTATGATTTTGTAGAAAAAATAGGCATTGAACTGAACAAAATTATATAACATTACCAAAGTTTAAAAGTCCTCTACTTGAAAACTCATATAAAGGAAAATACATAGTGTTTTTTATGTATACGAGTAGTGGTGCATCTTATTCAGTTGTAGTAGTATTGAAGTAGAATACTTCAAGGTGTTCAATGGTACGCGTTGGATTCTAAGGATTTATTTGGACCTGAATTAGTTTTGTAGAATTCTTCACGATATGGTTATGTATTCCATACGTTTCCATTTTAATACGTAATATAAAACCTTTATCATTGCAACTTTCATTATTGAGTTTTATTGAACTTTTTCGTCTGCAAAACACACAGTGCTTCACGAAAACTTTAGAGGGGAGTTACAGAGTTATTTGCAGGGGCGTATTCCGTTAAGATAAATAATCTACAGCATGGAGTCGCAAAGTCCAAGGGACCTCAAAAATTATTTTAAAAAATTGCAAATTTGCGAAAAAAATATATTCATACAAATTTATAATTAGTTTCCTTAGGTAAATAAAAATTAAATAAATGTAATAAACACGCAATTGGAATTAAAAACACATTTACTCGAAGATCGGCATTTGCATTTCATGTAGGCCTACTACGTTTTGAACTTGTCAAAAGAATGACACAGTACGTCACAGTACTTCAGTTGAATTTTTTAACTGAAATGATTAAGAAGCTGAACAGGTGAAAGATCACTTAGTAAACTTAAAGGGTTAAAAACTATAGTGCTATAATGGAACAAAACAAACTCCATTCACAAATAATAACGTTCAGTGAAAATGATAAGTTTTGGGGCTTTATCTTTCTAAGATACTACTACTGATTTTGTGAACAAAAACTCAAGCACAAACTGGTTCAAGCATATTTTGGGTAAAAAGTCCCGGAGTCGTTTAGCCCGAGATTTGGGGTATTAGATGCCCCAAAATATGGTATAGTTTTTCTCTGGTTTTAGTTTGCACATGCAAATTGCTTCCTTTTTTATTCTATTAATATATGTCTATTATGCACTAATGGTTTAATATTAAAGAGATAAAGTGCTGGAATTACATTTTTATTTATAAATTTTCATCAATATTTCATGCAGTGAATACATTATGAATTTCGTGAAATTCCCTTGTATTTTTGTTTTCGATTTTGGAATTGTTCATTACATAAAACCCTCCAGTATAATGGTATGAAACTGTTTTCTGGGAAAATTGTAAATGCCACATTTAATGTTGGATTACTGGAATGCTAAACATAATGCGACCCAATATTTTATTTCATCCTTAGTAAATCATAGTACGAGTACATTAATTAAAATAAATGAATAATATTATTATTCTATTCAGAATAGATTGTTACTTCTTGTAATGCACACTCACGTCTATTAGACATTTTACGTCAATTGTACTTTTAGTCTCGTTTATTGTATAAATATATCTCATTATATATTATATACAGAGAAAATTGGTTGTCTAACTTTTGCAGTAAAACAACGTCACTCTCAAATTTTAAACTAGCAGATTGTAGGAAGGTTCAAATATTTTCAGAATGATGTGTTATTCTTATTTTTTGTAAATTACGTACATCAAATCTCTGCATGTTTCATGCAAACAACTTAGCAATACATATTAAATTTATATAGATTTACTTCGGAACATTAACATTTTACAAAGGAATATTTTATAAATCATCACCTAAATGTTGAAGAGAATATGATGTCCTGTTTAGAGATAAAAAAAAAGAATTGCACAACATCGAAGTACATTCATAATGAGAAATCCGTTGATAACCTGTAATTGACATTAAAACATTTCCGTCGTTTTCTGATATTAAGCTATTTGCTTCCTACACTAGCCACAATATATGATGACACTTTCAGATGTTTAAATTATAAACATAAGACAGTGAAAAACCAGTAAATGCACTGATGATACTAACCTGAGAAACAGAAAGTTGCGCTCTGCGAGAAAATTCACTGGATGCAGGTGATGGCATAAATGTTACTACGATCCTACTTTTATCCTCAAAATCTTTATTACTATCTGCATTGTCGCTTTCAATAAACTTCTGTTTGTCGGATCTCTCATGTAGAACTGAATCAAAATTATCACTATCATAACTAAAGTCACTCAAGTCGGTGCAAACTTCACTTATTTCTTCCAAAACTTCATTTTCCATATCCCTTTTCTGTTATGACACAATACAATACAATCAATGCAATCAAATTTAAAATAAAGACGAAAACAAAACGAAGCATAAAAGCACAACATTCAGCCCTCGTTCGTGACAAACACTGCAGAATGGTGAGAAGCAACAGACAAACCCGCACAAACTTGTTTACATTGCAACTGCTGCTACAAGCAGTAATTTAGGACGCTAAGAGAATTCTATAGTAAATTGAGCTTCGCTCAACTGGAGAAAGTTGCAGCTAAATCAATTTGAAGCCCGTCTGGCAAAGAAGCCCCACCGTGAGTCGCACCCGTGACCTTCATGGCCCTCGCAGGAGCATTCTGGGGCCCACCAGCGGGCCTCACGGCGACATACCGAAAACGCGTGTGGCCCACCCATGACCCTCATGGCAGTCAACATTGAAACAGATTTCATTTGGGAAAAAGTCTCTATCTTCATAATTGTAGTTGTACGAACAGACCGAAAATCTTTCGAAATTTTGGAACTTACAAAATCAGAGTTTTCAAAGAAACTGAGACCTTCACCATTCTTTGAATCGTTCTTCACTCTACCAAACAACAAAATTTAATAAAAACAACTGAACCATTTTTTAAAATTTTGTAAATATCCCACAGACACAGAGGGCGGCGGGGGCGGCGGGGGCGGTGGAGGCGGCGGGGGCGGCGGGGGCGGCGGGGCGGCGGGGGCGGCGGGGCGGCGGGGCGGCGGGGGCGGCGGGGGCGGCGGGGGCGGCGGGGGCGGCGAGGGCGGCGAGGACGGCGAGGGCGGCGAGGGCGGCGAGGGCGGCGATGGCGGCGAGGCCGGTGAGGCCGGCGAGGGCGGCGGGGGCGGCGAGGGCGGCGGGGGCGGCGGGGGCGGCGGGGGCGGCGAGGGCGGCGAGGGCGGCGAGGCCGGTGAGGGTGGCGAGGGCGGCGAGGGCGTGGCGCTGCGCGTAGGGCGTAGCGAAGCGGCCGTCTCACGCTCCTGGAATGCGTCACTGTCACCGCCTCGCGACGTGGAGCAGCCGTCCGCCCCTTTTGGCCCCTAAGCCCCTCACACTCAAAAGCCCCCACGCTCGCGCGTTCTCTCCCGCCTGCCCGCCAGCCCGCGCTTTTCGTCCTCGCGCCTCAAGTTCTGCAAGAAGGCAACACTCGTCCGTTCTCCTGACAAGTCGTTTGGGTACAGCGCACAACCTGTCCCCCAATTCGTTTTATTCAAATGCTTCACGCTCATTCACTCATTCGCCCTCCGATCCATTCGCAATCACTAAGTCGTACAAACATTTTTTTCGGCACCGTTCTTACTAATCGTGAGTTCGCGATGTTTCCAAGCCATTCCCGCTCCGTTCTCGCAAATTTGAGGAAAAAAATCAGTTTTTTACCTGTATATCTAATATGCGATGATACGTAATTCTTACTGGTTCTCTGCAATATTCTAGTCGGTCAGCTAAGGATTCGAGTCTTAAACCATTGCTTTTCATAAAAGCATTTTATCCTAAAATGTGTCCAAATTGGCAATGAGCTAACATTAAACAAGGAATTTTGTTGCAAAGAATATATAAATAGCAGTAAAATGAACTTTTAAAATTAGCGGTCAGGTTTTTATTGATTCAAATGTTTTTTGTCCTTCGCGACACTTTATTTGACCTCATGAGTGCATGCCCTACCGAATCTATCCCCTATATATCACGGGGTTTAAGATTATTATTTTCAATGTAATTGGTTAAAGTTTTAATAAAATAAAAAAAATTGGCTGAATTTCTTAGTAACCATCTATTAGGTATCAGTTCGGCCACAATACCCGCCTGCCACCTAACGTTTCCTTCGCGCAGTTCGCCGTCTGGCACCGCAGTCGCAGCCCGACTGCGCGCCCATCTGCAAACAGTCAGTCATTTTCGCGTCTCTTCCCCTCCGAGCTCTTGGGTTTTACGATCAGTTGACATTTATTTTTACAAGCACGACTCGCAATACAATTATTGCTCTTGGTTGACAGCTCCCGGCGTTCTCTGTTCAGAACTTTCATGATATAAGCACTGTATTTCATTTACAATTGTCATTCAAAAATACTTCTTGTCGTAGCTATTGTGCTAAAGTTAAATGTATTATATTATTTGAAAATTACGTAATAAATAATGAGAAACTGACCGTAAATAACTGTGTAGAATTTGATTAGATCCAAATGCTTTATGCCAAATGCCTACTCTTTCGAATGTTAATGCCTACCTACTGTTCAATTTCTATACTCCATCTCACCACGCTTGTTGCCTATCTTCGTACTCATTTGCCAGCTCGACGGCCTTCTACCATCTTATTCCGCGCAATCAATTTTGATGGTTGGGTAGCAATAATTTGTACTTGAAAACATAATGCAACATGACAATAAGATGATATAATAATTATTTATTGCTCGTTCTCGACAGTACTCATTTTTTTCTTAGGGCTTTGAAGATCCAAACATTGCATTTTATCTGAATTGCATTCTTAATGACTTCCAGATGCAGCTACTGGACTAAGAAGAAATACTCATAGAAAATATCATTAATAGTAATATAATAGTACGGTTTGAGTTGATTATATTTTTATCGCATCATTTCAGTTCATGCTTGTGAATTTCATCAAACCTAGTCGTGCTTACCCACACTGTTTCCTTTCTATGCTTCGCCATCTCGTTGCATGCTTGATGTTCGTCTGCGCGTCCAACTGCAAGCCAGCTAAGCGACCCAGAACCCTTCCCCTAAGCGTTCTCAATTTTAAGAATAGGGTAAAATTTCATGTAGTATATAATGATCCAACTGTTTATGTCACTCAATTTCATCTGCAGGCCATCCATCATCAGAATGCTATTTTATGAAATAATTTTATTTTAAAATACTTCGTTGTGTACTATTAACGGAACACGTCATACTATCTGAAGAATATACCATAAATAAGTAAAATCTTGCTCAATACGGAACGTCTATAATGCAGAATTCTGACTGATATAAACATAAATAGCGGTCCTGCCAAACGTAAGGTGTACAGTGTTACATTGCATAATGAGGAATCTTGTCTAATACAGAACCAAATATTGGTTCCTTGAGCTTTTTTTTACTGTAATGAAGAAGAGAATAGTCCTAAATTAGTGTGTAGGATTTAAGTTGATTCAATGGTCCTCATCCGTTTTACTTCCCTTCATTTCACCCTATGATTGCAAGTCCTACCAAACCACCCCACCCACATTTTTATGCCCACTGTTTCTTTTGTGCACTCCACCGCCTCGTACCACACTCGTCGCCCATGTGCGCACCCATTTTCCAGCAGCCCGTCGTCCCCGCCCCCGCCCCACCGCACCCCCCTCCCGCGCCCCCTTCGCCGCCCCGTAACCCCCTCCCCGCCCCGGTCCGCCCGCCCCCGCCCGCGCCCCCCGGCCCCGCTCACGCCCCCGCCCACGCCTCCGCCCCGCCCCCGCCCACGCCCACGCCTCAGCCCCGTCACCGCCCCTCCCAGCGCCAGCCCCGCCCCAGCCCCGCCGCCGCCCCGCCCCCGCCCCCCGCCCCGCCGCGCCCCCGCCCCAGCCCTGCTTGCGCCCCCGCCCCGCCCCAGCCACGCCCCCGCCCCCTCCCCACCACCGCACCGCACCGCCCACGCCCCCACTCCCGCCCCCGCCGCCTGTTCGCTCGCAAACTTCCCGATGGGCGGCACGTGGTCTTGGCGCTGAGCGACGCGCCGGCGGCGGCGGCGGCGGCGGGTAGGGCAGCGCGGTTTGTTTGCGCTGAGGTTTTTATTGCGCGCACTAGTTACGGCCTCTCACGCGGCTGCCGGCGGCGCTTTGACGGCCGCCATTTGCAGCCCGGAGGCGCCGCCGCCGCAGTCGCCGCGCCAGGTCGTTCAACTCGGCGGGAGTTGCGCGATTTGTCGCCCGTCCGCCCGGGCAGGTGCGCGGCGGAGGCGCTGGCCTCGGCCTCGGTGAGCCACGCGTCGAGAAGTGGAGCCCAAGTCGTGTGTTAAAACCTGCGACAGAAGACACTTCGGGGCGCGGCGGAGCCGACGCTCGTGCCACGCAAGCTGCTCTGGACACTAAAAGCGGACTGGACCGCCGGGCGCAAGTCGCCCTTACTACCTCTGAATGCGACAAGTTTTCGGGCGTCACACTCCTCATTTATCCATGGTAGAAGTGGTAGAGAAAAAGGTTTCGTAACGAATATAGTTTTACATTTTTATTCTGTATGAAAAGTTTTCTATTAATATTATCCATTCTTCATAGTATGGTATGGAACTGCTCTGTATGGGCATATGCGACATAAAAATATGTCAAAAATCAGTTTCAGAATTAAATTATATTAGATATTAGAACAATTAATGGTATTGAATTACTTTGTAACTTTGTAAATTAATATCTACCTTCTAACTTATCACTGCGTTTAAAGTAGCTTCTGTGACCATCAAATTATTGCGTCATTATCTGCAATTCATAAAAACGATGACCATTACACCAAAAGATTGAACAATTAATTCCCCCGCTTCTCCGTATAATTATTTTCGTATTACTAATGGGGCGACTACGAAGGGAGTCTGAACAACATTGAAAACTGAAAGAAGGCATACCATATTTAATATATCGTTTTTGATATATATAAGCCTTCATTTTCTTCACAAGGTTGGAAACAAAAATTGGAGGGGGAACTAATATGCGAATATCTCGAAATTAAAAGAAATAATTGTTCAAAAATAATCTTTTATTTTTCAACCCAGTTACAAATGGATATATATTTAAAACATCCCACCTGCAATTTTCTTCAAACCAGCTGACAGTGAAAAATGCACGGACCCAGCAGTTTTCAACAAAATTGACGCAACTAATAACACACAAATATGTTATCGACGTTTTCGGAAATTTTCAATAAATAATATCAGATGACTTAATCGCGGAGGAACCAAAATTCAAGAAATTACGGTACATAAAAAAAGCTACTTACTTTTGAATTTGCGACCATTTCATTCAACTTACTTAGTTGTGCTTATTTAGCTTCTGAGCTAAATAGTGCATGTATTTCAAATACCTTAATCATTTTACCAAACACATATGAAACTCTCAAAAATGGTACGGTATTTCATCACATGTAATTTAGAAATTAATTCTTAAGGTAAGTAACATGTTTTTCCAATCCGAATAAAAGGAACAATTGGATCTAAAATAGAATCCGCAACTCCAATGGTATTCACAAAGCATTCAATCACACTATACGTATATGCCACGATAGTTCAATAGCAACACCATTGCCTCATCGTTACTCGAGATGATCTAGGAGAATATTCGTGTCCGTTTTTTCTGGTAGGAAGTTTTCCGTCGTTTTTTCGATCGACACAAGGCGAATACCGCAATAGTACCCTAACAAATAGGGGAAGAATGGCGCGATATTTCCTTTCGCCTTGTCTTCTTATACACCCTCGCGCGCACACACACGCTCGCACTTACATTTTCTACGCCACACATGTCCAGTCGGCGAGACCAGTCGGCAACCGAGACGCACCGCTTGGAGAGATACCTTGAGCGGGAAAATCCCTCAAGCTGAACTGTATGTCGGCGCACGTTCACCTCGGGGACGCACAAACCCCACTCTCGGGATATAACATAAACTACTCTTACGGGGCTAACGATACAAGTAGTGGCATTCCCGGAACCATTACATACTCGCTCACTCATATTTCCAGAGGAAAAAAAAGCTATGGTAGAGGAATAAGGACGGAATGTGAGTGCCGGGCTCGTAATGACCGAATCGCGACCCTTGCGGTTCCGCCTCCCCATGCAGCGACCAGCGCGGAGTGGCGCGGCGTGGCGGGGCGCGGCGCGGCGCTTCGCCTCTCTCACGCGCGCAATCTCGCGCCTACTCCACCGGCTCCGGCATCAAGAGTCGTATACAAGCAGGTCACGCCCGCTCGCCTGGGAGGGGCCAGCGATGGCCGGAATTAACTGCATGCTATTCCCAAAACCCCCGCTTCGGCCCTCCCCTCGCATCCACACGCCCCTGCCAACGGCCTCGAAACAAACGCGAGGAATAGTTTGACAATGACAAGTTCGCACCGCGCTCCAAGCGTAAGTTTCCTCAACTAATTCCCGCTCCGGCCGCGCCCGGGCGAAATCTCGCAAAGTCTCCCAACAACGACGACGACTTTAGGTCGGTGTAGTGTGTTTTCCTGTCGCTCCGTGACAAATTCGCGTTCCATTTATAACTATCTCGATTAATTAAGCGATTTCTAAACCCCGGCCGTAATTATATTTCCTGTTTCTCGACTCGATTTTCCTGCAATGGTGCGAGAAATTGATTGATGCCAGTTTGCTGTTGTTCCCGGAAGTATGTTTTGTAGATGAATAAGAAATTGTTGCAGGATAATTAATTGTTTCTGGAATCGGTTGGTAAATTCTATGGCTTTGTGCAGAGTAGTTCCCACGAACACTGGTTTTCAAAAGGTTCTCGTTTTCTGTTCCTTTGTGTGTACTTCTTGTAATTATAGAAAGGTATACTCTTTGAACTTATATCCTTCGAGAAACAAATTGTAGCCGGAGCATGGCGAATAAATGAAAATATACAAAATAGAACGGAAATAAGATATTGAGTGCCTGTCGCACTAATATCGTTACTTACTTTCTATTATGTTTATTGAACATTATTTATATTTTTGAAGTGTTGCAAATAAACGTACATAAAAATAATAAAAGTAAAATGTATAAAAGTCGGTCATATAACAAAACACATTACTGAAACTAAAGCGTTTCTGTGTCGGTCATGCGTCAAAAAATTTGTTTTATGACATACCTGCATGTAAAGTTCCATACAATTAACAAATATGAAAAAAATGTGAGCTCACTGTAAAATCCCATAAATAGCTTTGCAAATATATTTTTTCGTTTTTTAGAGAATAATAATATTTATTACCCACAACTCAAAGTACTTGTCTATTTACAAGCGAAACTCATTCATCCCCAGAAGAGGTCAATGAAGTTGGTAATTTTGTTATTTTTTTCTACTGAATTCCTTTTGCTAGATAGGAAATGAAACGGTTTTTAACATTCATTGTAATATGCAATAATTCTTATGAAACAAAAAATTCACCTCCAAAGATGGATTTTCCTGGACAGTTTCAGAGGTTTGTGACTTCGTCAAAAAATAAAATAAACTATAATTCTTCAATAAATAAACCATAATAACTCAAACTCCAGAGTTTCAGTAATCAAAAGAACAGAACAAATGTGCCTTAGCGAAAAGGCTCAAAGCATCCAAAAAAGCCACAGTGAATTTCATTTGCCATCAATTGACTGTGTCTCCCCCTGTTGAACGCAGCCGCTGCGTGCACCTTGCCCCGAGTTGCGCCCCGTTGTCCAGCGGCGTCGCGTCCGACACGGGCGAATGGGCGGCGGGGCGCTTGTACCAGCAACGCGATCAGGGTTGTCGGCGTGGGGGAGGTGCGAGCGCCCTGTTGTCAGGTGTTGCGCAAACAGCCCGTTCGCTCGCTCCGGCCCCGCCCGGCCCCGCCCGGCCCCGCCCGGCCCCGCCGATTGTGCGCGACGGAATCTAATAAATTACCGGCACTTCGCGCAATTTTACGGCAATTTGACGGCCATAACTGCGGATTAGCACAGTGCCGCGGGCGCGAGGCTCCACGAGCGGGGGAGGCTGGCGTGAAGTCCCGAGTTCGATTGCCTGCGTTCCCATCCCGCCCGGTCCCCCACTCCGTAATCGTTCGCCCGCCGCCGCTCCTATCGTGCGAGGGCACGCAGCGAATTCGTTATATGGTTGAGAACGGTGTAGGGAAATATTTTCTTTGAATGAACGAAATCGAATGCTAACAAATGTTACTAGAACATTGCACACACTTTGATATAAAGCGATTAATGAACATGAATAATGTTATATCATTTCTCCACAAAATATCAATTCTATACTTGATTAACATATAGTGCTGATACATTATATATATATAGTTTTTATGAATAGAAAACCATGCTGTTCAGAATGTTTTTGTATTAAATAATGAGCAATATTCAGGGAGTATCCAAATCATTAGTCATAAATCAGCTAACAATACATATTGTTATTGTCATGATTTTGCCAGTTGCCAAAATAATGTTCGGTCGTTAGTCCGTATTTCACTGTCAATGCGTGGTTCCGTAATTGCGACTAATAGTCAAAGTCCCCAATGTAATTCTGTGTTCAAGTTTGGTAGCTTAATAAAAACCTTGGGCACGGAAAGCATTGATATACGTTTAGTTCTAAACGAAAACTAATCGAATTATTTGGGTATTTGCGGAAATATTTGAATTAAAGGCTAAGCTATTATGTTTGCATTCTGATTATTGAGTGATATTACTTATGTTATTAAATTACATAGCGTTTAGAACCGCTATTACGAGAATAGATGTGAGCGAATTCCTGATCGTGATGCGATTCGTTTCAATATTTCACTTTGTTAATTTGCGATTTAACTTCTTAGACTTCTTCGTGCAAACATTATAAACCAGTTTTAATTATCAGTTAGAGATCTTCCCAGCTTATCATAATTAAACTTCCGTAAACCTTTGAGATGTATTTGTTTCCGATTTCTAAAAGATTTATTCCTGTAAAATTCCAGATGTTTTTCTTTGTATGGAAATACAAAAACTCTAACACGAGGTCCACTTTTGTAATCGAGTAATTGCCCCGAAGAGGGATCTAACCGAAAAAATCCTTAAATTAGTGAAGTATAGTGAAAACATGATCTATGAGACTTAAGGCAGGCCCCATGAACTCAGATCAGTTCAAACTCGTCGGTAAAGAAGATATGTTTTATTCGAAAGTAGAACTTCCAGCGAAGAGTGATCTAGCCAGACTCTTAGAATCCCCCCCTCCTCAGCAAGCAAGAAAGCGGACGCTAACCTATTAATTGTTTAGCTTTTTACTGCTCAGTATCTCCATAGAGGTCGGAAAAGAAGGACAAATATCGAGGAATGGAGAGATAATAGAAATAATTGCCTCATATGATTCGCAGTGTTTGTATAGAGCTTCTGGTCATCCACGTAAGGAAGATGCGAGACACAAAGACGGTTCAGTTTCCTTTTTTAAGAGCGATTCCATAATTAGATGAATTAAGTAGAGTAGACAGGAGATTCAAAGCTCAGCAGAGCAATAAAGGGCTTAAAGAGTCACCCTGGGAAATTCTTCGGCTGATCTGTATAGTATTTGTGTGGACGGATTGTTTTCCATTAGAGAGATACAGTTTTGTATTCCATCGACTCATCGCCGTTTTCAGGAAGTTTTGGACAAACGGATAAACTTTGCATACATCCAAACATTGAAGGGGCCAAGAATAAGGCACGTTGTCGAATGCTTTAGTATAATCTATGTAGCATGCGTAGAAGTTTCTTTGCTTTTCAAACTCTTGCCCTATAATTACAGAGTCTATAATGAGTTGCTCCTTGCATCCCTGAAATCCGGGTCTACATCCTCCCTGTTCATACGTTAAGATGTTCCGTTCTTCAATGTGTGTCATCATCATTTGTGTAACACATGATGTTATGTAGAAAGTTTGAAGGCAGGTTATAGGACTGTACTTCGAGTGGTCTTTAGTGTCACCCTCCTTTGGTAACAAGAACGTTCTACCATCAGTGAGGAAGTAAGGCAGCTATTCTGGATTGTCAAGAAAATATTGAATTATATGATGATCTGTGCTGGTAAATATTTTCACCAAATAATTGTACAGACCATCACTGCCCGTTGCCTTCAGTTATGTGCTTTGTTCAAAGCTGCTTGTACAACTTCCACGGTGATAATTCGTTCACCCATTAGAGGTATATCTC
Source organism: Gryllus longicercus (assembly GCA_038098605.1). Taxonomy (NCBI): domain Eukaryota; kingdom Metazoa; phylum Arthropoda; class Insecta; order Orthoptera; family Gryllidae; genus Gryllus; species Gryllus longicercus. The sequence continues at coordinate 2,417,021 of JAZDUA010000117.1, read as the reverse complement.
GATGTCTGACATATTCCATTTCAATCCACTATCTGGGTTGTGAGACATAGCAGATAACCAGATAGGCTTCCAAAAGAACTCTAACTGTGCCTTTGTAGGAAGCTTTGACTCTTTCATATCACTTTCAAGCCCTTTGTCCTTTGAAATATTCCTGTAAAATGCTTTCTGGTTCCTGTTAAAAAGAGTATACTGTTGCTTGCTCATATTGCAATTCTTATATTGTCGAAGGCGTTTTGGCGGCCAAAAGCTTTTGTCGTAGTGTGTCAAGATGTTCTGTTATTGTTGAATTCAAGGGCTCGTGCTTTATATGTATTTTTGTATTGCTAAGAATGTTATTCACCTTTCTTTTCGCTTTTTCTGAGGTATTTCCCTTTTGAAATTGTGTGAATCTCTCAATATCTAACATTACACATTATTATCTAACGTAATACATTACAGAGACTTTCAAGCAACTCACCTGCTATCAGGGATAAATTTTATTTCCATAACGTTGATCATCAAGAAGTTACTAAAATTGTTCTTTCACTAAAATCAAATGCAAATGGCTCCGATGGTATCACAGCCAAACAATTGAAATTTGTTTTACCATTTGCCCCTCCGGCACTCACGCATTTAATTAATTTCTCATTAACAACGGGAACCTTTCCTCAAGCGTGGAAGCTTGCACATGTTCGCCCTCTGCCAAAATCTGAACTGACCTCGGCGTCTTGCACTTATCGCCCAATTAGCATATTGCCGACAGTGTCTAAAGTTCTGGAAAAAATTGTTCGAAAACAGATTGTAAAATACGTATCCGACTCAAATCTGCTCGATAACTTTCAATTCGGCTTTAGAGGAGGTAGAAGCACACAAACCGCTTTATTGAAAGTAACTGAAGACATACGAAAAGCGCTAGATGATGGCCTCGTAACTGTATTAACTCTTTTAGATTTTAGTAAAGCATTCGACTCTGTAGATTACGACATCCTAATAGCGAAGTGCAAAAATCTAAGTTTTTCTGATTCCACCATCTCTTGGATTGCAAGCTATCTCTACAATAGGCAACAAATTGTAGTAGTTGACGATCTGCACTCCAATCCAAAACCTCTCCACCGAGGAGTACCTCAGGGATCCGTGTTAGGGCCACTGTTCTTCTTAATTTACATGAATGACCTATCAAGCGAACTTACGGAATGTAGTCATCATATGTACGCGGATGACCTGCAAATTTATATCTCCGGAAAAACATCACAGGTTGAAATGCTAATAAATAAATTAAATAATGAACTCTCATCTGTAGTCAAATGGTCAATGAGAAACGGACTCAATTTAAATCCTACAAAATCACAAACCATCATAATTGGCTCTTCTCAAATGCATAAGAAACTTGAAGGTTCATATGTTCCTGATGTGCTTATAGACAATGTTCTAGTACCTCGTCATACACAAGTCAAAAACTTGGGCTTAATACTTGATGATCATCTAAGTTGGGAATATCAGGTCCGAAATGTCTGTCGGAAAGTCTATGCTTCTTTGCAATCCCTTACATATATCGATTAATGTCTCCCTACTCATACGAAAGAAATGTTGGTAAAAACCCTGCTGTGTCCTCATATCGACTACGGGGATACTGTGTATAACAATTTAAAAGATTCACTCTCTCAAAGTCTACAGAGGGCTCAAAATTCCTGTATTCGTTTCATTTATAACATAAAAAATACGATCACATCTCTGGAGTTTATAAACAGCACAAAATATTAACAATAAAGAATAGGCGTTTGTATCACAGCCTTTGTCTTTTATTTAAGATGCTAAAAATGGGTTCCCCGACATACTTAACAAATTATTTTGTACATCTTAAATCATCTAGATTTCAGAAATCCCAGTTATGCATGCCAAAAAGCAAAACCAGCTACTACAATAAATCGTTCGCAATTACTGTAGCCCGGGAATGGAATAAATTGCCTCCCAATATTAAAAACACCTCTTCAATAACATCTTTTAAGAAGCACCTGCATGATTTTTTTACAAATTAAAATACACCATTTTGCTATTTAAATCACTGTAGATTACGGGTCAAATAAAAACTATTCCTTAGGAGTGTTAAGATTAATATGTTTTAGAAATAACATTAATGTTTCTTTTGTAAAAAAAAATGTTACTTTCTTGCGACCTGTTTGATACTGCCGGAACTGTACTTTCATCCGTAGGAGCAGAGGCGGTTTTAAACAAGAAAACCACCCTTTGCAGCATGGACCGCAGCTGAGGATACCATCCCAAACACCCGTTACTTCATGTTAGCTTAGTTTCCATTGTATTAGGACACAGTCTGCCTGGTGGGTTTTTCCCCGACTAGCGGGTTTTCCTCCAGGATCGAGCGACATGTGATGGTGTCTTTCTGTATTAATAGATCACAGTCGCTCGGGGTGAATACCAGGCTGCCGCGTAGCGCGCAGATATTTAAAGCACATAATCTTATTTAATTCAAATTGTGTTTTCAATCTCAGACTTGATTTTAAAATTATTTCAAAATTATATTGTAACATTTTATCTATTTAACCTCTGATGTTGTCTATTTATAAGTTGCTTTGAATAACGTTTGCTTTCCACTAACTACTTACAACTTGTAGATTACATTACAATTAAATTTTTAGATAACATTACTTTTTAGTAATTTTACTATTTAATACATTACTCTGTATATTTGTGACATGTGGTCAGGCGGAAGAGCGGGCCTAATGGCCCGAACCTCGCCATATTAATAAAGGCATATTATTATCTCTCCTAATGCGTTCTATACGATTCACCAGCCGTCTTTCCCAAGGTGGCAATCTTTTTTCACTTCGATCATTGTAGGCAGTTGCTAAGCGGCTGAATAGCTTGGAACCGTAACATATTGAAGCCACAACCGCAGCACAATAAATTACTGTGTCGACTTCTTCGAATTATCGTTATTGTTGTAGATGCTGCGGCAGTACTTTGTCATTCAAGTCGCTAATAGCTCTTGCCAATTTCTTCGAGCAATTTTGTCTCGGAATGAGATAGCGATTCAGTGGGTCAGCTCCTTCGAATTCCGCATGTGCGACTGCAAATTCATTGCGAATTCTGAGGACAGTGAATGTACCAGCTGTGCAAACTCAAGATGACAATGGGATAAGCATGTCAGAAATGATTGATGATGAAAGTATTGAAAAGGTGAGAATTCGCAATGAATTTTCAGTCGCACTTGCGGAATTCGAAGAAACTGACCCACTGAACCGCTATCTCCCGTGATAAATCACGCACTATACTTACGGTACTAATAACCATAGCATTTGGAGCACTCGAAAAAAGAAAAAAAATCAATTGAGAAGGCCTACGTTGCGGCAGAAAAAATTGCAGTGAACTCCCATCATCCGTCTCCCGCTAAGCAGGCCCGTACTGAAAAACAAAGGGTAAAAAAGTGAAAAAAGTACGCAGGCCTATTTTTCTTCTTTAGGCGCCTGTCGCTTAATTCGGACCCAGCGTGCGGCGCGTGGGGCGACGCGGGGCGACGCGGGGCGTTCGTCATTTGCGCGGCGCTAAAAACGCGCTTTGTATGCCGCGATGCAAGCGATGGCCGTGCGGGATAACGCCGTGAGTTCGCCGCCGACCTCGATGACCCCGGCGGCCTCGCCCCCGCCCCCGCCGCCGTCGCTGTCGTCTCGCCGCGTCGCGTCGCCGCCGCCGCTTGTGTTTTCCTCCGCGAGCGTCTGCTCTCTGACGCCGCAGGGGTAAGACCAGCATTAACGGGCAGGGGCGATAGTAGTTGTGGTGGTACTTGTAGTTTCGGAAATCAGGTAAATAGTACCCATTTGAATGGCAACGTGAGAAGGGCTTTTAATTTAGATAGATATATTTATTATTTCTGCAGGTAGGTATAGAACCTGGTGGCAGAACACTACAATTTACATATTACAACTAAAAATACTAATACACTGTAATTTTAAAGCATTTTAAGGCAATAATAACAATAATATAACAATAATAACAATAACAGCATTACCTATCAACTTTATGACTGTCCTGCACGGAATTTTTAAGTAATAAATACACTGCACTTCACTCCACTTCACTCCACTTCACTACACTTCACTACACTACACTTCACTACACTACACTTGCACTTGACTTCTCTATTGCACTACACTTCACAACACGTCACGACACTCCAATTCAACTACTACTTTAAATATAATTGTATATTTAACAAACCAATGCATTTAATAGTGATTATCACAATACTAATAATAATTAAAAATAACAATTATAATAAAATTATAACTAAAATAATAACTATTTTAATAAGCCTAACTTATACAAATATCCTTAGTTAATCTACTTTTAAACCTTGTACACCTAGAGGAAAGGGATCCATTTAACTTAACTTAAGGGATCCATTTTACATAATCTATTTAGATTTACCTGTTAGGTATACGTGATTACTCCGTGTAACTGGACAGTAAAATAAGCGCCTTAACTCTCCTTCAAACAGTTCCCAATTCTGCCGAGGGATCTTCAATAAGCTCCAACGATATTTTTACTTGTCATGTACGATGAGCGTGTAATCGATTTTCGCGGCCCATAATTCCACTGGCTTCGAGAGGGTATCGAACCCGTAAGTATGGGAAGAACAGGCTGCAACGCAATTGTTTGTGCTACTGTAATCGATACAGTGAAGGAATGCTTTTTTAGTACGCTGCTTCGAAACCTTCCCAGCTTGTTCCTTTAACATGCTCTCGAGTCTTTGTTCGAACAATTCTTGTGAGTGCAATAATCGTCAGAAATGTTTACTCCGGGCCTCGTTCGAAACCCCAATGTCACCATCCACTGTCGATGTTTCCCTATATTGTCGACAATTCCGCCACAGTTGTAACCTCGGTGCTGCATTCTCTTGAAGTACGTGTGACTCCCCGACCTCTGCAACTGCTGCAGGCGTCGACCTACCCTTCCAGTCATCAAGGAACATTTGTTTCAGCACGCTCTATAGATAGCTACCACCGTAGGTGACACTTTATGGATATCTGCATATCATTCTCTTCTATATTTGTCTTCAGATGTCTACAATTCGCGACTACAGTCCCCTCGCCGATGTCGAAAACACTGTCAATTATGTCACGAGCCAACCAGCACTTGCACCGTCACCTGTCCATTGTCTCAGACGGTAACACATCCTTCCTCACTCACCACCACTACTAATATCACGTCACCATCATAATGGGGAGAGGTAAACAGCGTGATGAGGTCTTCTACCTTTCCTTCGGAGGATGCTTCCCGTCAGCTCCTCCTGTTTCTGCCACACGTTCGTATCCTCAGTGTCGGTTTCCTGAATGCCTACTGGACAATCACTAACTCCGTGTCCCCCCACTCTTCGACCCTAACGGCCCTCTCCTCATTGACACCATTATATCATCGGAGACAGAATTGTCTCATTGTTTCTTTGGCTCTTGCAGCAACTTCTGCTTTCTTTTCATCACTAATTCTCCATCGTTTTTAGCTCTTTACCACTACTACTATCGAGTACACTTTTTATATAAACAAGATTTTAAGTGAATTACCAGACTGATCAGAAGTAACTCAATAGCCCATTTCTCATTTTCTTGTTATTTAAGGTCGCATTAGCTACTAGGTCATTAGCGACCACTTTTGCTTGTAACGGTATGGTAACTGTGAGGATGGCACAATAATGATGATGATAAGGGTGAAAGGACGAACACAATTCAACTATGCCCAAAGCGGGACTCGAACCCGCGATCCTTTGGTCCATATGGGCATTTTTCAATGTTTATTATAAACGTCTTGCTAATAGTTCTTTTTCCTTTTCCTTAATCTCTAAGAAGTATGGAGAAAATTATGTAATGCTGCGCAGAAAACGGCGAATTGTCGGGCCAAAACTGTTATTTTATGGCTCTGGCAACGAAAAAGACCCTCGGCTTCATTTGTGAGTGTGCCACGTAACTCCGTGTTCGATTCTCGGCCGGGCCAAAATAATTACTTTCCTTACAAATGTCCTAGTATCTATTGCTATGTGACGATGAGAAAGCCCACCCTAAGGTTATGAAGACCAGAGTTTGCAGTGAAGGGATGGCTTCGTGCTAACCACACAAACGCCTTATCCCATGGCAGAGAGTCTGGGTCACCGCTGGTCAGCCAAGACACCTCACGGCCTGTCGAGGCATAGGACAAGACAGGTACCGAAAAAGGACACAAGTCCTGTTGCTTAATTTAGGGGGAAAATCCGCTATCACATGGTGTTCTTGATACAAAAAAAGGCGAATGACAGATCGTCTGCCATTCCGCCTGTGAACACCACTAGCTGCTAAACTACGTGTAGGATTCTTTTAAATTGAAGAAACATTTTTCCATCTGGCTCGAGTAAAAACTTTGAGATATTGAAAAACATTCTTCAAAATTTAGTGGTACTTTACATCAAGCCCACAGAACATTTTCAAATTTCCTCAAAGAAATCTTCAAAAAAGTTCTTTAAATTTCTTGTAAGAATAGAGTAAAATACACTTATAAAGGTGGCATAAATGCAATTTTCACTGTTCAGTCTAAATTTTCGATAATTGCAAAAGTTTGAATTTTTATCAGCGTCTTCCTGCAACTACAAAATGAAGAGAGATTTTTTCCTTCAAATGAAATTAGTTCTCCATATTAAGTTCTTTCATGAAGGTCATGTACATAGATTTGAAAATTTTAGAAGTGCAATTAATATTGCGTGAAATGTGTGCAATTAAATATAACAAAAACAAGATTTTCTCAAAAACAGTTCCAATTTTTTCTTTACACTTTTGGTAGGGATAGTACTAAATGTATTTTATAAAATTTTTTCGAAAATTAAAAACATTTAATTTTGTCGACTTGTCCCCCACGTCGTAAATATTTACTTTGGCGGTTATTTGTTCACATTAATGTGTTTAAATGTACATGTGCTTTAAATCATATCAGATAAAGTTTCTCAAAAACTCAACAGTTTTCTGTGAAAATGAGCTGACAATTCATCATATTCAGAAATATTCAAACGCCATTTTCTCAAAAGAGACTCCAAATTATGTCTTCAATCTTTCCCAACGCAGAGTGCTAATTGAACTGTTCAATATGACGTAAAGTTTATTTTTCTGTATTTTTTGTTTAAAAATATACACACATGTATTTTTTTAATATCTCTCACATATTTAATATGCACATTTCTAGAGATTTGAAAATAATATGATATTTATGACTAATAGTGCTTGGAATAACTGTCTATGAAGTTTGTCGAAATCTCAATAGTTTTCTCTAAAAAAACGTTTAAATTTCACATTCACAGTAACGCTTAAACGGAAATTTCTTAAAAACCACTCCAAATTTTTCAATGAAAATTGCCATTCAGGAGTAGGGCTTCTTTGGTATTCTTAAAGTAATAATTCGCTTCTATTATTAAAAAAACGAAACATTGAAAAAATTTCAAAAAAATATTCTTGGAGTGGCGATAGATCTTAGCTGGCAAGAGGATGAGGCAAGTCAGAATAGATAGACCAAACCAACGAATATACAAAAATAATGCAGGAAAGTCTGTGCCATTTTGTAACACCACTAGTTATACATTATATTTATTTGTTTATTAATTTCATTCGATTACTTATTTACTCAATTTCGTATCCGTGTGCACTGCCTGTCTCCAGCCCCACGCGTTCGCTCGTGACCCGCCATCTCACCATCGCAGCGCAGCGCTGGCACCCGCGTGGCCCGGCGCTTTTCTAACTTGTAATCTGCCGGAGGTCGCCTAGCAACGCCATGCGGCCGGGGATTTACACACGGCGGTGCGTGGCGTGGCGCGGCGTGGCGCGGCGCGGCGCGAGGTCGCGTGCGATGCTTCGTTGGCGCCCGCCGCGTCGCGCCACGGAGACCCGGAGCGGCCCCGACGCGGCGCCCTCGGCTGGAACTCCGGATCAGGTTGCTAGTGAGGAGCAAAGAGAAAAAAATGGCCAGGCAAACGCAGGAACGCGGGTTATAAAGGTACTCGTGTAGGCTGGGGTACGTGTACACGTGGGCTTCCGCGGCTCGAGTTCATGACTTCTTGGCTGTCCGGGTGACGCCGCGTCGTTAGCTGAGAGGCCGACGTTTCGCCTGTCATATCGCAGGCTTCTTCAGGGTAGTGACTACCCGTAGGCTTCCTCGGCTGGAGTTCATGACTTCTTGGCTGTCCGGGTGACGCCGCATCGTTGGCTGAGAGCCGACGTTTCCCCTGTCATATCCTAGGCTTCTTCAGGGTAGTGACGAACTACCCTGAAGTCACTAACCTGAGGAAGCCTGCGAAATGACAGGCGAAACGTCGGCCTCTCAGCCAACGACGCGGTGTCACCCGGATAGCGAAGAAGTTATGCTGGGGTACGTGTCTGTATCTTTCCGAGCAAATACGATCGCCTGTAAACAAACATCGTGAAGGGTAATCTGCCACGATGAAAGCCGTCGGCCACTGACGTATCTCAGGTTGCTTGTCCAAGGTTGACCATGCACTGACAATCTCAGCCTGTATTCTGGTGCGAGAGCGAGTAAATTTGTGCAGTTTTGTGATCGCACGAAAGACGCCATGCACGTTCATGCCACCTCTGTGCGACCATTTGTACTGCCATCATTTACGGGCATCTACGTCCAAACCTGCAATAAAAGAGGAAAAGAAAAGGTCAGAGGTTTTAGACTACCGGCGGGACATTCCATGCGCAGAAATCCTGTCCCAAACGCAATCCTCTAAAAACCGGATAACACTGTGCCGTCCCCCGAAATAGAGCGACGCGCGCTGGAGTCAACGCGCGCAGCGGAGCAGAGACGCGGAGCCCGCCCAGTTGGCTTCACAATACGACAAGCTGTACTGTAATATCGGACTGCTAAAACTGGGTGAATTTAGACATCTTCAGGAAACGGTTAAGCACAAAAACCGGACTGCAAAATGTTCACGTATCCCAAGGTATGTGTTATGAGAAATGGAGTTATGAGAAAACAATAGTACCAAACTTTCTTAGGACTGCAAAATCAAAATACAAGAGCAGCACGGATCAATTTAGACGTATATGCTAAAAAACGTGAAAAGAGTGAGGTAATTTATATTATTTCATGTATGGCTTAAATTTGTATTTTATCACTAACAATTACTATTTTATTCATTAAGACATCGCACGGTAATGTAACGTTTATAAAACTTCATAAAACGACAGCAAAGAGATTTCCAGAATTGTTATCTGTAAACCATAATCACAGTGAGCTTTACCACTCAACACTTCAGCTCGGAACGCGTCCTCACAGCTTGATATGATCAGCTGTACGGCTGCCCTCCCGTACAGTCCACACATTTGCCTCTGCGCTGTTGTCGGAGTTCGCTCGCTCCGTGGACAGCAAACCGTGCGGACGGGAGGCCAAACACAAGACCTGAACGCTCTCCTGGGCGGCAGATGCAGTACGTATTGCTCGACAACCGTCTCGGTGGCCTGGGTGCTCTCGACACTCAACTCTCAGCTCTCAAGAGAAGCATAAAACGAACGGAAATGTGGAATATATGAAAATCTATTAGCACTTTACATAATATGAGAAAAAATGGTCATGTGAAATATGTCTGCTTACACTAGAGAGTTGTTTTTCACAGTTAACTGTTTTGTTTGTGTCGCCTTAACCAACGAATTTTGGTGCCAGAAGAACCAAAATATTTCAATAAACAGCGTGGAAGTGATGGACTACTTAAAACCATTGTGACAGACACTAGCAAAGTAACTTGCATTGTATTTCACGCATCCAGAAGAAAAGCTCTTTTGAAATGTGCTACGACAAAACTAGTTTCCCTGCTTCACAGGGGCTAGTCCAATCCCTGTGAAGCGTCCTAATCCTTATCCTTAAATGTCTTCCCAATTCTGCCGATGGGTAGGTGACGCAGGGCGCGTGCGAGACGCGAGCGCGAAGACGCTACCTGTCGGCGATTCTCTGACTTGACTGCAACTGACGAGACTACGTCTACTCAGCGTCCCCTAGTGGGGTGCTTGTAACGAAGGATTACTCCAATTAAAGCCCATAAGCTAGTGTGCGTTCTATGCCACGTAGACTTGAGAAGATTGCCCCAAAAAAGTGACAGAAATTTTTAAAAAAGCTGCATTGTTTAAAGAACTTTTTTCTTGTTCAAAAGAAAGAGCAGACTGCACAGTATAATGTAAAATATAATAAATGCAGCTCTATGAAGCAAATGAAACTTCAATTTCAGAAATGTAAATATCCATTAAATCTCGTAAGGAATGCTCGTATATCAAAAAAGCACATTTAAAACCCCAGTTCAAAAGTTTAAAACATTCCATAATGCATATTTTCATGGTTGTGAAGTTGAAGAATTATTCATTCTTATTAAAAAAGAATCCTTATATTGCAAGAGATTAGTTGATATTTCTTTCCTTTTACTGTAACAACTAGTTTTATTTTACACCTATTTTATACATTAAATTACAACTAATCTCTTATGCTTGATGTATAAAAATGGAATTAAATATGAATCACAACTCTGGTCAATGCCTATAAAAGATACGAAGGCGAGAAATCATTCATAGTTTGATCCTCAGGTTGATCATTTTTTCTATTGAACAGATTGAGATTGAGAATCATGATTAAAAATCATTGAAATATCGTTTTGAGAACTTTTACTATAAATAGAAAGTTCAAGTGAACAACGAGTTATTTACAAAACAAACTGCATAATAACATACTCTTAACTTTTCTAATTTTGTAAATAATATTTTCTGAAGAAATGTGTTTCGTGAAATGTTTTGTCATTTCTTCTGTTACACAAATGCCAGATGTGCCTGTCCGTCTGAGGCATTCAGTACACTAAAATAACTACAGCGTTTGTGTAATTTCGGAGAAAATGAGGAAGTATAAATTCCATTACTGTGGGCAAGCTCCACTCGGCTTACCTCTCAAATTCCCTGCCAATTAGTACTAGTCCCGAATCCACTGAGACTCCGCCCGAATCCACGCACACACAACTGCCTCTATCCAGCCCCCTCGCTCAATCACCAGATCGCATGCGGATCAGCGGCGTGACATTTGCCTATCCCGCGTGCAGCGGTTACAGTCGCAAATGCAGTCCTTTACGACGCGGAGGTCATTCGGAACGTGGTCTAGTGATACGACTCCGCGCAACGATGCGGCGTGGCTCGGCGCACGGCACAGTGGGCTAGGAAAGCGAACACTTGCTTTCGGGCGCAGTTCTCTTAAAATAATGCGTAGAAAGAGTCTGTGCGGGTCACATATTTTGAATCTAACATCTAAAGAAAGAGCTGGAAAATTGTAATTTACAGTTGGTGCGAACCTCATAGTTAATTACTGCCAATATTATCAATTTCAGGCGATTGGACGAGTAACTAACTATTGCTTCTTTTTTCTTACATAACTTGTATGTATAATCTTTACTTACTATTGAATGGGTTCAATCCAGAACGGTATAACTGACATTTTATGAATTCTGAGAAGTCTGTTTATTCAAGTCAATATTACTGTAAAGCCACGGTGGTTTGCTGCATCATTAAAAGAGAGCATTTCATTGGTTCATTAAAATCTCGAAAATACATTGCCACTGAAATATAGCCTAAAATATAGACGTTTTTCTCAGAATTTACAAATTGTCATTTATACCGTTCTGATTTTCACCCATTCAATCATATTTGTATGTCTATCCTTCTGAAAACAAAAAAAAACACAAGTATGTCCTATCAATCTAGTATTGAATTCAAATTCAGTAACATTTAGAATTTTAGATAATTGTATGAAATACCATAAGATATATTAAACAGCAGTTGAGTGAAAACTGTATTTTTAACATTGAAATAATTGATATATATTTAATTATTCTTTAAATTTTACAGACGTAAATGGGCGCAAATGCTTTTATGCTTAAATTGTGGCTCTCTAAATGGACGTAATTCGTAAAAGTTCATCTTCATAATCCAAAGCACAAAGAGTTACATTTTTAAATAAGATCTAAATTCTCAATGAAGTTCAGGAATACATTTTTTATTTAATAGTGTGTTGAATGCGCGTTTTCTTATAAAATACGCCATCAAAAGATGCAGTACATTAGCTAAAAAATCGTATAAAAAAACAAAAAAGAACACATTTCGTCATTACGAGAGTTCTGCAATGCTTAGCATTTTCTTGCTTGTAAGTGCCGCAGCGTTTCCTTCTCGAGCGCTGTGAGTTGGAGCATCCCGCGCCTGTGGAAGGAGAGTGGCAAGTCAGATAAATGGCACTAACGCCTGCGCCTCACCCATTGAGGAAGGGGTAGGTGACAAGTTATATGCAACAGAGTTGTAGAACTACATAAAAAATATGAGGAACATTTCAGACCCATTTATTATACCTGCATTTACCTCACATACGAGTAAAAGTACTCTGTGTGTAATGGAAATACAATTGAATAATAAATGTTATAACAGCTGTCTTTTCAAAACTATGAAACAAACGAATGTCATTAATTCTTTCCGAATTAAGATTATTTCTCTTTTATAGTAAAAGATTTATTATCTGCGATTAAGTGTCTTCACTTGCAAGTTTTGCGGCAGGTATACTAAATATTCTCACTACTTCTGCCAGTCTTCCTTCTTTCACTTTCGAGTTGGCGTTTTACACTTGAAATGGTGACCAGAGTTACTAGTATCAAGCGTCAGGCCCTCGCTTTAGTGACCGAGTGGTTTTCGATCGTGACTTCATAGAGAGCGAAAACTTGTAACACACTAACCAACCATCGTCTAGCAGATAATAACAATAGACTTAAAACTACGTCTAGTTTCCTAGAAATTATTAGTAATACGACAGCGAAGTATCGCGAGTATCTGCACATTCAGTGGCCAGCGAGACTTGGTCATGTTGCTATTGCGTTAAAGAGAGTGCCACGCTTCCACCGTTGACCATCCGCGTTAGTAAACTACTCTCGTATTGCAGGTTTGAATTTAACCCGCTAGCACTGATCTGAACTGGGAAAACTGTTTCTTGTTATTGAAGCTGAATTGCTTTCCTATAGATGATCCTTCGTTTTCACTCCTTCATTTTGTGGTTTTGTCAAAATATAAAAATCACAACCTTTTCCTTCTCTCTGAAAGAAGTATAATTGCTAACTCATTTTCATATGGTAATCTTTGGTTTGTTTTTGGCAGAACTTTGGTATTGGGGTATATAGGATACCTGAAGTGCGTTACCCTCAGAATCAAACATTGTACTACACACTACATTGTAAAGAACCTGACGCGAATGAAATTGCTTGATATAATATGCTCTTTAGGATCTGATATTTACACTAAATGTAACAAATCAGTGGTATTACGTAAGGTTAGTCTTCAGACAGAGGATGAGACTGGAAAAACTCATAGCTCAAGCTAATAAATACATCCTGATTATTTACTATTGTTTTTCACCTTTCGCAAACGAAACGACGTAAGCCTTGTCGACTGCAGTGAATCACAGCCGAAGAAACCCGAAGTGATTCCGCATTTCGAGCGTTCCTGCTAGCGGGGTTTCAGTCAAGAGCGTGAGTAGATTGTACATTTTTTATACAGCTTGATTCATTAAAATCCGTTTCTTTTTATATTTTTGAGACACAGGAATTACAACAGATTCAAAAAATTAATTAAATATACCTTGTTCCTTTTTTCCAATACCAAAAACGGAAATCTACAACATGATGAAGAAAATGGAGTTAATTTTATGTCGGAAACATAATGTTGTTATTTTTAGTTATTTTACAGAAAAATATTGAAATAATTTTTATAACTCAGAAAAGTATTCAGAAAACGTACATCATCGTTTTAATGATTTTGAAAATATTTATTGTATTAGTTTTGAATTAATTGTAATAGAATAAATATTATTTGGAAATATTATAATTGTAAAATTTTACATTACATCAGAAAAGTAAATTTACTTCAAATTCATGAGTGAACGCAGCCATCACCGACGACCAAGGGCGTCTGGCTAAGAGGGGTCGACCACTGGAGGGTTATCTGCCATGGCACTCGACCAACATCTACTAGTGCAGGACCTTACTTATTACAGCTAGTTTTAATAAAGATAAAACACTTATTAATGCACATAATAATAAAAATAGTTTAATAAGGATTTAACAAGGGTAAAACTATTGGGGTTTATCTTTATTAATTCTGGATTAGCGCAAGATCCCTTCTGCTACCACGGCGTTAATAAAAAGGTTTCCTTCCACCGCACGCTGTGGCGCTCACGTCATCCCACTGTGCGGCGCGGCGCGGGGCGAAGCGTTGCGTGGCGCCGGCGCCGGGTGTCGGGCTGGCGGGAGCAGCGCAGCGGCCGGGATGTTTTCGCGTAGGTGGCAGCAGCGGCGGGAGCTGGGCACGCATACGACGCGGCCGCGCCCCTCGGCAATGCGCAGAAACACAGCGTTCCGGCTAAACAGACTGCGACCGCAAACGCGCAACCGCCGCCGCCGCGCCGCCCGCCCACGACTGCTGTTTGACCGATACCTGAGCGCTGAGCGCGTGGGTGCGCGTACGCGAGTGTTGCCAGGCTGCCTCTCGCCCGCGCCGGCTGCTTCAAAGGAGGCGCGGCTGGTGGAAGCAGGGTTGGAGGGAGGGCGTTATTACAGAGTGCGAACATCTGAGACTGTCTCAAGGTGTGGATTAAAAATGTTGAACGTTTTTGTTCGTTCAGCAGATCATTCAATACCCCACAGTGGATTCAAATGGCACAAGACTGAGCGTGGCGTGGATCATATTGATGAGGTTTTGGACTATGCAATAGCTAGGTGAGACTCAATTATTCAGAGAAACTTTGCTGCGATTCTCAGATGTTCATCACAAATTCCTCAGCAACACAGCAGAGATACCACTCCACATTCTGGTCCTTTCAAATACTTCCATTGTACGAACCAGTTCATGCCCGACGCCAGCCCGTCATACAGCGCCGATTCCAGAATCTACCGTTCTACTACGTTTCCAAAATCTACATAATCTACTGTTGTATGCTGTTCTCGAAACACAACATATCCTCCAGAATGCATTATGACATTTAAATGAAGTATTGTTGACTTAAAGTTCATGAGCTCGGTTGAATAAATGTTGACAATGCTCATTTCCTTTTTGATAGAAAATCATAATGGAAATCATCATTGTCAACATTGTTTTTATCAATGTTAGGCAGATTTCACAGTCCTAGTCGTCCAGATTATGAAAATTAAAAGCTGAATGGTAAATTTTTATGTGGAAAAAACAATAAATTAACTAAATATTCAATAACACTCAAATCACATCAATTTATTTTATTTAATAACTCCATGAGTAAGTACCTTGTATTAAAGTTTACATTTTATAGAATAATTTAAGTGACATCAAAAGGGGTCGAAGAAAATATATTTTTCTATTTCTTGTTTTGCGACAAAAAAGGCAATGAACTAAAAACATCTCAGTACTTTACCTCAAAACACTCTAAGATGTGTATAACAATCGAAAAAATCTTAAAATCAAAGAAAGAACGGAAGATATGACGGTTTGGAAAAGAAAAGAAAAAAAGTCGTCCTTCAGATTCGAGAGATCTTTCCAACTAGCGTTCCGTTAATACACTAGTTTTCCGAATCCGGGCAGATGGCCTTCGGCGGCGACCACTAGTTCCTGCAAACAGAGAGATCCAATATTCTTCGGGGCTCGAACACGGCACTCCCATCGCGGCGAGTTATTGCCATCTCGCGCGGGGCGTGGCGGCGCGAAGCGGGGCGGGGCGGGGCGGAGAGCGGGGTTCGAAGGCCGCAGCCCTGGGGGAGAGGCGTCCTCCAGACTCTGGAACTCGCGGAATTAAAAATGCGAGCCCCGGGGCCACTGGGGAAGTTTGCCACTCACGTAAGAGAGAAAATGTGGGAAGCGCCCAGAAGTTTGTCGAGGGACTTGATAAAATACGGTTCAGATAGCAACACTGTGTCTGGGAGGTTCGGGTCATTTTAACCCGTCGTGTGTCTTGAGCTGCTCTGCTAGAACCATGACTCACTTGTCAGAATATGGATAGAGGAAAAGTTCATTAGCTTTAATACTTATCTTCCTCAATCATGCTTCCTTAAGATTTAATTTATGATTCGTGAATCTAAAAGAGATTTCTTCAATCTATTTAATGCAACATTAGTGTTCCGTAAACGTGACAAAAGAGCATTATATATTGATTCTGTATAAACAGAATCAGTATATAATGCTCCAGAATCCACTCCAGACTCCAGAATCAGATTATATATATAAACTGATTCTGGAGTCTCACTACTCTTCTAATTATTCCGAAGCCGAGTCATGGAGAAGGTGTAACATTATTACACAGAAGCATCATTTAAAAATATAAATAAAAGTAAGATTGTTCGAATAAAATTGCTGGCTGAAGAGAAATTTTAAACTCAAGGTTCGTTGAAACAAATTTTCATGTTTTTTTACTCGCGGATTTTCCTTGTACTACCCGGGCAATTATTTACCATCAAAAACCTAACTTTGATCCTTCGACATATTATCTATTTATTTACTTTACCCTGTTTATACGCCGAGGTCTATCTCGATTTCTTGAGAAGTATGTTTTGTTGGTTAACAGGACCGTCCATACGGATTCGCTGTTACGAAAATTACGTAAGACATATTTATTTATTTATTCTGGGTTCGGGAACTTTTCTTACCATTATTGTAAATAATATAATAATAATAATAATAATAATAATAATAATAATAATAATAATAATAATAATAATAATAATACCTGTTTTCCAAAATCAATTAAACATTATAATCTATTACTCTTCTGCTTCAAACATACATAGCACTGACACATTTAACTACTTCCATTTACTCCTCCCTTTGCATAGCCGTTTTGCCCTATTTATACTAATTGAAAAGTTATTAAAATATACAGCAAGACTTGGTCTTTGTACAAAACTCGTATTACTAATTCCTCCATTTTATTCACTTTTCTGTTCTGAGTCCGCTGCCATCTTGGCCGTCGAATTTTACCTCTACTAGAACAAGAAATAGGAATTATTGCATCATCACTCTTTGATTCTGTACCTATCCTTAGATTACAAAGGCGGCCTATACCAAAAAAAATTCAAAGGAAAAAGTAAATAACTACACGACATACTAATGCCAAATTTTTACCAGAAAGTAGATCCCTTCCGAAAGACGAAAGTGGGGAAGGCCGAGAAAGTATTGGAAGGGTTATTGATTCAGCGGCAAAGATAGAAGAATAGAGAAGGGTGTAGAGTAGGAGAATTAGTCATTATAACTTGCCTTGGTGTTAAATAAATTAGAATAGTAAATTCCTAAAATGCCACTTAAGGCTCTCCAACAAATTTAAGCCAAGAACACCAACGCAGGGTTTCATTTCACAAGTAAGATGATAGCGGATACAGTCAACAAGTGCTCCTGAACTATCTGGAGGACAAATTGGATGTCAGAAAATTAATAGACACAATGCTTCTGGAAAAGATAATCAGCAACCACTCTGGGATCAACCTCAGCGAAGAAAACAGACATTAACATTAACTGGAAAAACTATAGCTGTCATTGTAAAAGATACTCAAATTATAGACATTTCAATTGAAATGCATATAGAAATGGTTTTTAAGTAATATTCTTTATCCTAAATTTCGATCATTACTTGATTGGCGTGCTACCAAGATAGTTTATTGTCCTAGTCGTCACATTCTGTGTGTGTAGCATGGAAAAAATGTAGGTGTGTGTTGCATGGACAGATGATAGGAAAAAAATGGCCCTTACTGGCCTAATGTTTTAATAAAATTGGTTTTAATTTGTACTGGCTTTTATGGAAAAAACTTTCACGGGTATAGGTTTTTTAACTTATATAAGAATTTATAAGATGTACTTTTTCTTTTATTCAATACGTAGTAAACTTTTTAGGAATGAGACGGTATTCAATGTAACGTACCTCACCGAGCATTCTGAGGAGTAGTTTATAAAAAACTGCAGCAAAATTCATCGCAACCGTCTCGGCCTTAAGAGTTATGCTGTAGAAATCGTGCTATTGTCACTCATTTTAAGTTAGGGTGGTTTTATCTCGTAGCCAAAGGGCTACGAGATAAAACCACGCTAACTTAAAAGTTTGTTCCACACACAAACACAAACTGTTTGACTAATTCACTTTCAACGTCAACTATGTGGACTAATATTCAAAGCAGAAAGATATAAAAGAAAGAGCGCCGAAGTAAACCTAATCTATTTCGTATTGCCTACTTGTGAAAATAAAAGTCATTCAAGAGACTAAATTTATTAGTAACCATTGTTTTTCTAATTAAACAATTCAATACTTCTCGTTTAACCATTTACAAATACGAGTAATTATTTAAATGCATCTTTCACGTTTACAAACAGCTATTGTTAATTTGTAGATGTAATAAATGGTCGAATGTTTGACTAGAGACTGGCACGAACATATCACCTTGAGTTTACATCCCTCTTATTTTTATTAAATGATTGAATAAAACAAACACAAAATATATGTAAGCAAAACATATTGAACTGTACACATCTTGCATGTAGTAATTGGCTAATGTCTGAAATAATATGATGTCCATTTGTGAAATAAAACATAGGGTTATTGTCATTCATGAAATGTTAAAAGTTTTCTCAAAAGTCAAAAAATCTCTCAAGTAAAATAGTAACTTCTAGTTTTACTAATATTAGAACTTCACCATGTTCGTTTCGCAAGATTAACATCATGCCTGACTCACTGTCACATAAAATATTCAGCGGAACATCCCACGTCGTGAAACAAATTCGGCACATGATGCGCCGACCTCAAATTGATTATGACCCCTGAAAGCCCGTCCCCCGAGGGGGGAGGGAGTTTTTTCCTCGGTTGCAAGTCTTTTCCTGCACGATCCCTTGCGGAAACGGGTATTGATAAATTATTCAGTTGCCCTGCAGTCATTAAGGCGAAGAGCCATGACGTCAGTGCAGGGAGCGTAGAATCACGAGAGAGGGTGTGTCAAGTTCAGGGAGGACCTCGTGAAGCGACCGAAAAGTATTATGAGTACGACCCGCCCAATTTTCAGCATATTTACTACATTTTGAAATGCAATATGATATTCTTAAATCCCCTTATGACCATTTTTGTAACCGAATGTTGTTTGCATTGACATATTGTGAACCTTCAACGAGATAAACATACCTAGAAATATTGCACTTTGTAACTACCAATCGTTAATTACTCTCTATTACTCTTCACAATCGTCTCTCAAATGAGAAAATAAATTAATTTTAACAGTACTTCGTGTAATATTGAAGTTATTTTAGTAATTTTCTTGTCATCTTGTCCTTCGTCGTTCCACTCCACTCAAACTCACCTCGTTTCACTCCGTTCTATCCACCCGTCCTGCCAAGCCACGCCACCCATCCCCGCCCCGCCACTTCCAACTCAACCCTCTCACCCCGCCCTCCAAAAACTGCGGAGCCTCCAACGACCCACAAGGCAGACCGTCTCTTACGTCGTCCACTCTACATCCGATTCCTGACTTCATCTCTATAAAACAATAACTAACGTGTCTGCAATGCAGCATTATCAATATTATTGGATTTTTGTGGGACAAAAAACATATCATTAAAATCAATTAAAAATCATTCTTGCGGAAGTTGAAAGGAAAACATGCATACAACTGTACAACTGGGTTGTGCTATGATTAAATATATTGATAGTTATTGCACGTAAAGAGAATAGTTTAGAAACAAAACTCTTCTACTAGAAACAAAAGAGACATTGTCTTGAATATAAAGCGACCCTGAATATTATTTTACAAAAGTGACAATTGAATTAATTATAAAACTCGAAATAGTTTCTGTGGTGCGAGATTTCTTCAGACAGTAATGGCTGACCTATTGATTCGTTTTCGCATCTCTAAAGCATTACATGGCAATCATACAAGAGACAAGCGAATCACATCGAGCCACGTGCCGGAAGCGCCGGCTGGAGCCCCAGACGGCAACCGGGCAGCCGGCAGACAGCGCCACTGTCTCCATCCCCTTTAAGCGGCGGCCCTGCGCCCTGAGGGCAACGGAAGGCCAAGGGCTGGGGAGGTGGGGGGAGGTTGGCTCTGGGTAGCGGTGGGTAATGCTGGGTGTCGAGTAATGCGCGCCAGAGGATGTAGAAGAAAATGTGGTGATTAGGCAGAGGCTAAAAATGTTTTGGCTTGTAAGCTAATTGTGTGGTACCACGGAACGAGTAAAAACATTTTGAAAATGTAAAAATATGTGAAATTAGATACACGAGTCATGATTACAAAGCATGAGTGATGATTTTTCTGCCATCATTTCAACTTCATTTCGTTCGCATTTTTTTCTCTCGTCTGCTGTCTTACATCGCTGTTCCGAATCCACAATGCCTAAGCTCATACGTGTAACCTGTGACAGCACTTTCGAACGTTGTTTTCCGATATCGGACGACGGGTTTTCCGATCCGGAGGTAGACATTTTGTTTCGACTCTTCCGGCAGAATGCAAAAGAAAACACACACGTCTCCAATGCCAGGTGCCTGAAATCAGAATTTTCAATCGATCGTCTTGGAGTTGGACTAGAGAAAGTGCTTTAAGTAGGACATTTGTGAATGTATGTATCGAGGCAATGGTCAGAGTAAAATACATCACAGATTTTATTAAGTAAAGCTTGATATTTTTGTGAATTAAATCATTTCTCCACAATCTTATTTAAAAAATCATTGTAAAAATAATATCAGTTATTTAAAAACCATTCGTAAGTAAGAATAGTAACACAAACTGATTTGAAGATAACAGATCCGCAATATATATTAGAAAGTAAAAGGAAACAATCTTATTTAAAACTTTGTTTCAAAATTTACAAAATCATTCCCTAATAACTAATTACAATCTGCATGAAAAATGCACTTTTGTACTAAAAGTATTCCTACAAGCAACAAATGCTGAATTTCTAAGTTTGTTTTCGTGTAATTAGAAAGCATTTATCTCTTACTCTGATGAATCGTGTTCTAATTTTTTTAATCAATATTAATCAACGAGTGAAGATCACATAAGCATTCTTGTAAGACGGTTTTTAATTAATTGAGAATAAACTTCGACTAGCGTAGACGAACATTAAGAAACTGGACACTAAAAGCGATAAATCAGTGTTTCCTATGATGTCACACAATCTCACAGTCGTCTTTGTCCCTCTCGCCAAATACCTCCAACAAATCCTTCTGCTCACATACGTCACCACTTCAAGTGTCGTTTAACCGAAGCTTCAGCACCTCTACGTCCACTGCCCGGAAGCCAGCAGCCTCGTTACGCATGTCCTTCCGGCACCTCATCAACGTCATCGATTAGTTTGTTACTTCGCCACGCGGCGCGCTGCCGGTTAATATTCATGAAAGCGGGTGTTTGGTGTTCGGCCAGGGCTGCGCGGGGCGGGACTGTGCGGACCGCTATCTGGCCGGGGGGCGGGGAGGTGGACGCGGTGTGGGGGAGGGGGGATGGACCGGAACGCACGTTTCCGATGTTTTTCGCCCTGTTTATAAATATGTATCCGGCTCGCCGCGGCCGATCGCCCGGGCCAAAGCGCGCGGCGCCGCGAGCGCCAGAGCGCGCGCGAATGCTAACTTTCCGGCGGCTTCGCAGACGCGCCGTCGCCGCGCCCGGCCCGCCCGCCAGCCCCGCACCGCCACTGAGAGTATTTGAATAGCGGGGAGTTTCGCGGTCAACTTTTCAAACTCGTTGGCGAACGAACTGCTACGTCTCTCTGCCCCAGCAGCCGTTGCCACCCGCGCCGACATGAAACGGATGGATGGAGCGGGGCGTGGTTGCTGATGCTGTGGTGGGGGAGGTAGGGGTGGGGAGCGGAAGAGTGGTAAAAGGAAGAGGGAATGGTAGGACGGAGTTGGAAAAAGAAGAGCGGAGCAGGGAGGAGGGTGGCCGCGGATGGGGAAGCAGGCAGAAGGCAAGGAACGGGAAGAGTGGAATCGGCGTGGGTTGAGATGGAGGCTGGGAGAAGGGAACCATTGAAGGCAACAAGAGAGGTAGGGGGATGTAAGGCAGAAAGTGGAGAAGGGAGGAGGCAGGGCAATGCGTGACGGGGCAGGAAGTTCAGTCGGGGTCAGAAGAAGTGAGGAGTGACGTAGATAAAATGGAAGGCAGCAGGAAGGTGCAGTGAGGCGGAGGAATGACGTGGCGAGGCTGGAGGTTGAATGGAGGCGGGAAGGAGGAAACTTCATACAGCTGTGGAGGATGCGGTGCGGCAAAGGGGCGGTGGGTGAGTCTGAAGCGGGCGACGTGGCCAGGGCGGTGCAGAGGCGGAGGTAGCACTGGGTGCATGGACCGCCACTCAACTTGGCGTCCGATAGGTCAGCCGGCTGGATTTATTTGCGGAACGCTTAAATATAAATGGGCTTTACAGGGATTAAAAGGCGCGGAGCACGCTCGCGCCCCCAGCTGACGCGCAGTCGCACGCTCCCCCCACCCCCCACCCCCAGCCCTGACCGACCAGCGCCGGCCGCCATATGCAGATACTACGCGCTAGCCGCAAGTAGGTTAACGGTGCACGGATTCAATATCAAAACTACCGTGGTGGCAGCAGAAATGTTGTAATTAATAATAATAATAATAATAATAATAATATTCAAATGTAAAACAAATAGTTTCATCAATTAATCGCTAAGCAACCATTCGGAAACACTTTTTTCCTATTTTTAGTGGTGAGTACAATACCCTAATGACGTGGATCATCCTTAAAATTATCCTCAATTTCATCCTTAATTTCAGTGAATAAAGAGCAAAAAAGGAAAGTCAGTTGTCGTCTTCAGAAAAAGTGGTTATATATATTTTAGTAGCACTGATGTTTTGGTTTGAGTGTGATCAATCTTATTTGGGTATTGAATATTCCATGGAAGATGAAAAAATTGTTCCCAATCGCTTACTTTGCGATTAAATATTTAATAAATTCCGTTGAAAACGGTTTATTTTTTGTGTCTTTTTTATATCACATTTCATTACTATAATTAAAATCCCGCTACTTTTTCTGCCAATTGAACGCTGCCCATTTGTACATAAATTCAGCGTTTGAATGAAATTTTTGTACACGTATGCATCAAAATATAGTATTTTACTTATACAATTATTTTTGTGGTACTATCTCAGTTTGAACAAGAGAGATTAACACGCGAAAAATTAACAATTGAAAATCCACGGCTTGGAATATAATAATAGTAATAACTATATGTTTCATTATTATTATTATTATTATTAATATTATTATTATTATTAGAAATAATTTTTATACCCTAAATGAATCTTCGAAAATGCTTTTAAAAATATGCATATGTGATGTAAAAATTCTAAAAAATGTACTTTAATGGTTTTTGCGTAATGTCTTTTAATGGTTGATCGTAGTGCAAAAATATTTATGTACAATTTTATCAACAGAGCTATGAGATTTTAAACTTTCACCAAATTTTCCTTTTTATTCTTAAGTTGCCCAAAATTTGTAATGGTCTCTCGAATGAAGTATTTTTGCATTCTTAAGGTTATTATATATAAAAAGCGAGTAAATACTAACTTCTAAATACTGTTTTTAATAATAACTGAGGTTAAACTCGCATTTAGAAGTTCTGGTAAAAGTGACTGTAGGCTTTTACGTTCTGGCTACTGACACGATTTAATTACATCAAAAGCATTTCAATAGAATAAAACAAGGGCGTTATTATTATTATTATTATTATTATTATTATTATTATTATTATTATTATACATTATTCACAGTATCTACTGGTCAATATGTCAACCACACACAGGAATGATGACCAGGTGTGTGGTTGCTTTACTGAAGGTTCAGATGGCTTCTGACAATACGGCATGTATTCAAAATTACACACTTTTGCATATTATATACATTCCTGGCATCCAAGTAAAGACACTCCAGTGCCCGAAGTGTCATTTTTGGGATCACTCCTGTAGCTGATATTATTATAGGCACAGTTGTCACTTTACTGAAGTTCCACTGAGATGCGACTTCATGGGCGAGATCGGTATATTTCTGGATCTTCTCTTGATATTTTCCTGATATGTTGTGGGGATTGGGTATTGATATATCGATAAGGAAAACCTGCTGATGGTTTCTATCAATGTACGTTATATCGGGTGTATTGCCGCCGACATGTCTGTCAGTGATAATGGAGCGATCCCAGTAGAGTGTGTGCTCACTACTTTCAAGCACATTCTGAGGCACATATTTATAATACGGCACGGAAGTGGCGAGTAAGCCCGTTCTCAATGACAATAATTGGTGGACCTGCTTCGCCACTTCATCATGCCTCTTTTTGTATTCCAACTGTGCGTGGCTGCTACATCCACTTGTCACGTGTTGGATAGTTTCGCTTGCAGCCTCACATCTTCTACACGAGTCGGAATGAATGGTAGAATCTCTTAGAATGTGTTTTCTGTAGTTCAAGGTTGGTACCTGGATAGCTATTATGAAGGCTTCTGTCTCCGGAAAGAGATCCCCGTGCTGGAGCCATGCGTGCGACGCAGAGATGTCGACTTCTGGTTTACTCAGCTCGTGAGGGTACCTTCCATGCAGTGCCTTCGCTTTCCATAAGGATATCTTCCCTTCCGTTTCAATGATTGGTTGCACAGGCGGATCAAGCTTTTTCAAGTTCAGAGGACTATAGTTATTATCAACTGCACTCTGCTTGCTGAACTCTCCCACAATGTTCCAAGAAGTATCTTCTGAGTGAAGCAATTTGAGAGCTGTGTAGATTTATGAGATCTACTACACCTCGCCCTCCTTGCGACCTTGGAAGGGTAAAACGCTCAGTACTTGAATGGGGATGATGTTTTCGGTGTTGAGTCATAGCGGTTCAAATTGTCCTCTGGAGGTTGTCGAGGTCGGTATTGCTCCATTTAATAACGCCAAAGGAGTATATGAGCACTGGAATAACAAATGAATTGATGGCCTGCACAAGGTTTCTAGCAGAGAGTTGAGTTTTTAAGAGTCCATGCAATCGTTTACACACTTCAGTTGTTAGTATGTTCTTAGTAACAGTGTGTTTGATTCGGAGTGAATGTTGGAAACCCAAGTATTTGTAAGTTTCATGGGGTTCCATGAAGGTAATCTTTGGTTCATTATCAGTTTCCAAATTTATAACTTGCATATGACCCCGAATGATATTCACTCTCCTGCACTTATCCAAACCGAATTTCATCTTGATGTCGTCAGTGAACTTCTCCGTCACGTTTATTAGTTGCCGCATATGACTCTCAGTGTCTGCATAGGGCTTCAGGTCATCCATGTAAAGAAGATGTGAGACCCGGAGAAGAGTTGAGTTCCCCTTTTTAAGAGCGATTCCATAATTATCTGAATTAAGTAGAGTAGACAGGGGATTCAAGGCTAAGTAGAACAATAAAGGGCTTAAAGAGTCACCCTGGAAAATCCCTCGGCGGGTGTGCATAGTATCTGTGTGGTCGTATTGTTTTCCATTAGAGAGATACAGTTTTGTATTCCATCGACTCATCGCGGTTTTCAGGAAGTTTTGGATAAACGGGTGGACCTTGTATACATCCAAACATTGAAGGAGCCAAGAATGGGGCACGGTGTCGAATGCTTTAGCGTAATCTATGTAGCATGCGTACAAGTTTCTTTGTTTTGCAAGCACTTGCCCCATAATTACAGAGTCTATAATGAGTTGCTCCTTGCATCCCTGAGATCCAGGTCTACATCCTTTCTGTTCATTTGCTAAGATGTTCTGTTCCTCAATGTGTGTCATCATCATTTGTGAAACACAAGATGTTATGAATTTGTAGAAAGTTTGAAGGTAGGTTATAGGCCTGTACATCGAGGGGTCTTTAGTGTCACCCTCCTTTGGTAACATGAATGTTCTACCTTCAGTGAGGAAGTAAGGTAGATTTTCTGGATTGTGAAGAAAATATTGAATTATATTAGCTATATGATGGTAAGTGCTTGTAAATTTTTCAACCAATAATTGTGCAGGCCATCACTGCCTGGTGCCTTCCAGTTATGCGCTTTGTTCAAAGCTGCTTGGACAATTCCTACGGTGATGATTGGTTCACCCATTAGAGGAATATCTCGGTGTCTGTCATATTCCATTTCAATCCACGTCCTATCTGGGTTGCGGGACACAGCAGATGACCAGATAGGCTTCCAAAAGTCATTATTATTATTATTATTATTATTATTATTATTATTATTATTATTATTATTATTATTATTATTATTATTATTATTATTATTATTATTACTATTATTATTATTATTACTATTATTATTATTACTATTATTATTATTACTATTATTATTATTATTATTATTTGCTGATTGGCCATTTCTGACCACGTTCTCTTTCGAGCCCAGTCATATTCTATCCAGGAATGAGATTAACATGTGTCATTATGGACACCAGCTTTTTGGCTGTATCTCTTGGTAATACAAGCTTGGTAAGCCTTGAATTATGAAATGTGAGGTGATAGAATGATTCTGAGAGAAGATAATTGTCTTTTTGAACCATCACAGCATTCGCCTGTATGACCGAGAAAAACCACGAGAATCCCGAAACCACGAGGATCGAACCTGGATCCCCCGTCTGCGAAGTCATCACGCTACTCACTGAGCCACATGGCTCGGTTAATTACAATAATAATAATAATAATAATAATAATAATAATAATAATAATAATAGTTATTGTTGATTAGATTAGATTTATTTAGTCAAAAAGCAGTAAAAACTGTATGTGACGTATGGGGAAGAAGATCATCTGCGCACGTTTTCTTGAGTTCCAGAATCCCTTCCCTTCATTTTAACTATAAATAGTTGAAAGATGAATAAAAGTTTAAAATAAAGAAATTAATTTGCAAGATAAGCAATATTTGAAAGAAATAGAAATTTTCGTTTCCAAGTTTTATAAAACGTATTTGCATCAGTAAACAAATTATAATTATGATTTTTCTGCATTGCTAACTTGCCCTTATCTCAACTCCTACTATTACAAGCAAAACGAGTGTTCAACAAAACGAGCGCATAGTGAAGGTGTTGTTATTAATATTAGTATTATTAGTGTTATTACTATTGTTATTATTATTCACAAACACAGGAAAGACTACTCTATACTCAAAAGCATTTAGTGCCCAAAATTAAGAAATTTTCTTTAAAACCATAAGTGCGGATGTGCAAACCGTCAATATGAAAGGTGTCGGAAAATAACACGTATTGCTAACAAGAATTTGGTCACACAAGAGCAAGTTACCACATTTCCTGACTAAAGAAATTGTGCAGGCCGACAAGAAGAAGAGGAAAGCAAAGGGATTTCGTCTAACCACTAATATTGATGATACCATACAGTTACAATATCCCTGTCTTGAAGAAAATTCAGATGAATGCCACTTTCTTATTAATGATTTGATGGGCGAATACAGGGAGATTACCGATCTGATAGCGGTAATCGTGCCTCCTTCAAAAGAATGGAGAAAACACATTGATAACAGATAACAAACAGATCATCTGTTGTATATTTTCAAAATGCTAAGTACAAATGACTTCTGATATCGAAACAAGAAATATAGTATCGCAGATGAATGTGTTGAACAGCCAAGGTCATTCACATGATTCCGGCTGGGGAAGCCTACGACATCACCATAAAATTCTTTCATAATAATAATAATAATAATAATAATAATAATAATAATAATAATAATAATAATAATAATAAATTTCGATAATTATGAAAACAATCATAATTAAAGAATAGATTTAATTCTTAATATAAACGCAATCCCTTTTTCAAAGCTTTTAATGGCTGTCTCCATTCTCATTTCCAATTACATTGCCTTTGGAGTTATACCGCCTCAAATAATTCGGTAAATTCGCCGTAAATTCGAATTAACCATTTCGACTTTTTTCCAATTTTCGAAAATACAGAGAGTGCGCCGAAAATGGTACCACCACCATTTTTAACAGTTCTTTGCAAACAAATGCAAAAAAAAACTAAAGAAAAATGGAGCTTTTCTGTGAAAATAATTGTTTGAAATTTAAAAACTGCCTGTTTTATGCGAAAAAAGACCCATATTTTCTAAAAAAATTAATAAACATTAATTATTTCGGAGGATGTTTTGATGAACAAATTTCATTAAGAAAAACATTTATCTTCATTATTGTATCTGTGAAAAGACGCCAAAAAAATTGAATTTTTGCAATTTCCGACTCATGCCCAAACTACATTGTTCCCACACGAAGCATTGGAGAATAGCCCGATTAAGGCCGACTGATACAATATGCAGAGGGCAGCGGACTCTATTCATTTGTGATGGAAGTCACAATCGTTTACACTGAAGGGAAAATACCAGAGCGTAACACAGTAATTAACTGACCTGAAATTGAGAAGTATAGTGAAATCTTAACGTACCTAGGATGGTTTACCGTGTGAATGACCGTGTGTAATTTACGTTTTTTCAATATAACGCTACGTTCTCGATTCCTGAGTGGTTTTTTTTAGAAAATGGTGATTATTGATGTGTGATGTTGTGGTTTTCATTTAGTAATCATTAAACATTGGGATATACCATCACATATCATGATTATTGATAGTAAAAACTTCTCAAATATTCCATTTATCCAAACAGTGCTAATTGGTTTTGTTAATGAACATTGATTTCTGAAAATGGAATTGTAATTGTTACATTGAGAAGGTTCTCAAAGTTTATAGATGAGTTTTGGGTTTTGCTACTACCATTCTTCTTACAATCTATGTGAGATTAAAAAGTCATAAGATAATGGAAAAATCATGTTTACACCAAATCACCAAATTGAAGGGTGCCATTGTGAAGGGTGACGGTTGGACATTTAATCACTTCGGATTTAGTCTGAAAAATTCAGAACATTGCTACCATGTTACATATGATTTTTCTTACCTTGAATACCTAATATGAAAATGATCCAAGTCCCTGAAAATAATTTGTATATAATGTTAGAATACTAGTAAACAAGGAGAAATGCAACACAATGAGAGATGGAATGCGACATTCGTTCTTTAAAATCATTGAAGTATACGTTTTCACAGCGTGTTTTAATACATGCCAATTAATGTCATTAATATTTTTATACCAAATACGAACTACATAATAATTTAACTGAAAAATTGAGAAAATTTGTAGTAATGAAAAGTTTAAATATGAATAAGCAATTCTTTTCAAAAGAAAGAGTATATAGAGGTATGGCATTTTGAATTAATGCAGCGAACCATTTATGTAAATCTCTTCAATTCCAAAGTCGTATTGCAGGGAAACCATAGCGCCAAACCTCTTGAAGGGTTTCCAAAAGCATCCAAACCAAACAAATTTCGAATGGCATCCCCCAAAAGGAAATTATAATCGCGTGCCACGAGCATTTAAAAAGCCAAGCCTCGTCCATGCGTGCACGTCCAGTCTAAGCTCGAGTGTATTGTTTTTATCACAAAACACGACCGCGAAAAAAGCACATCAGCGTTTATGCGCTCATTCCGTATTACGCACACGCAGACCTGGGTATCAGACACACGCAGGCAGTAGCAATAAATTCCATAAATTATTATGAAATAATTCACTAATCTCTCGGAACGTTATGCTGGAAAAAGGACGAGCGAGAGGGGAAAGCCGGAAAAATCTGCGGTAATCCCCCGCGTCCCACGACGAGCCCGAGGAACACTGGGCAACAATGCGAACAAAAGCGACGCGCACGCGGGAGGGGGGGCAGGCCTGCCCCCTCCACCCGCTCGCCGCAACTCGACCGCCGCTAAACACAGCGGGCGATTTTGTTTTATTTTCCCGACGCCGCGTGGCCGCGTTTTGATTTTCGGAATTTTGATGAGGTTAGAGTAATTTGTAGTTTGGCGGACACGTTGTGAGTTCGCCGCCCATCGTTCTATTGCGGTAAATATTTGCGAATTGTTCGATTTTATTGGTTTGTGTCGAGCTATGAGTTGCAAAGCAATTATCCACTGAATGGTTGTGATCAAGATACATGATATTACTAAATTAATGTAGTTTAAAGGTACCCAGTGTTGCAAAAATAATGCACACACTTTTATATCTCAATATTTTATATATAAATCGTGAATTCAGTGTGAATTTCAATACCACCGAAAACATGGGGAGATTCCTCATTACATAAAGTAAAACAGTTTGTTTCCTAGAACATGCATCCTAAAAGTTAAAAACAAGATAAAGCAGAGCCTTATTTCTCGTGTAATAAATGGTGATATTGTATAAGAATATAGTAAAGGATGAATAGAAAATATAAGAAAACCTTTCATAAATGGGTTTAAAAATTTGTGGGCATAATGGATAAAATACGTTTACAAGATTTATTTGGAAAAACATGTAAAACATGATAAAAGAGAATTGGAAGTTGTCTTGTTGGAAGTGTGTTAACATACAAACAACTAAATTTTCCTTTAATATAGAAAGATTATAAATATTTCATTTATATTCAATATATAATTGAACAGAAATATTGCGATGTTATATAAAGTATGTTCTGCTGGAGTACCACTTGTTTCTAGAAGTAGCAAAACCATTAAACCTAAACATTGAAAATAAATTTATTGCATTTATTAAGACAATTTTAAGCAGTCGAATTGTATACATTAGGTGTTTTTTTATTCCTTTGTTAAATTTTCGTTCTGATCAAATATATTTATTTCTTTTATAAATCATGAACAATTTACATGTTTCTGGAGTGTTTATATATAGGGTGATTTTTTTTATCTTGAGAAAACTCAATATCTTGAAAACTAAGAATCGTATCAAGAAATGTTTCGAATAAAATTTGTTTGTCTCAGAGAGGCCTATTGGATGATACAAATCTCGACCTCCCACCTCCACCTCCTGGGGGCGGGGAGGAGCAACTTGCGAATTTCAAATGGGAACCCCTATTTTTATAGCAGATGCGGATTGTACAAGGTGGTTCAAATATGACCGGGACTGATTTTTTTTCAAATACCCCGACATACGCATTAACTGCGCCGCCTGGAGAGAATCTAGCCACAACCCCCCACCTCCCTCCTTTGCAGGTTAGAACCTGTTCAGTCGCGTCTGGGTCTTGCTAGAACGATGAGTGAACAAAAGGTGCCGCGGTGCGTGGAACAACGCATTATCATCAAATTTCTCGTTGGAGAAAACGTTCAACCGTCGGAAATTTTGCAGAGACTCAAAAAACAGTATAGGGAAGAGTGCCTCTCACGGACCCGTGTGTTTGAATGGTGTAAGTGCTTCAGAGAGGGACGAGAGCGCGTTGAGAATGAACCTCATAATCGTCGGCTGCGAACATCCATAACCCCAACAAACATTGATCGTGTTAATGCGGTTATTTGTGAGAACAGGCGCATCACTATCAAAGAAGTTGCATCAGTAATTGGCATCAGTGTGGGTAGTGTAGAAGACATGATAAAAAACACCTAAAATATAGAAAAGTGAATGCTAGGTGGGTTCCACGCACTTTGACGGACGAGAACAAATTGATGCGCATGCAAGCTGCCAGTGTTCTTCTAATGCGGTTTGAAAATGAAGGAGATGCATTTTTGAAGTCCATTGTAACCACTGATGAAACGTGGGTTCACTATTTTATTCCTGAGTCCCAGCAGGCATCACGTGAATGGCGACACGCCTCTTCTCCAAAAACCAAGAGAGCGCGGAAGATCCGTTCGGCGGGAAAAGTGATGGCAACATTTTTTGGGGACTGGATGGGTGTTATCCATGTAGACTTTCTTACAGAAGCTAACACCATCAATGCAGCTTATTATTCAGCACTTTTGGAAACAGAAATCAAAGAAAAGATCCGATCCAAACGGAAGAGAGGTGGGAAACGGGTAGCATTCCTTCAAGACAATGCACGGCCTCATACTGCTAAAACAACCATGGCAACCATCAGCAAATTGAAGTGGGACCTTCTACCACATCCGCCGTACAGTCCAGATTTGGCCCCAAGTGATTTTTACCTTTTTGGACAGCTTAAATCACATTTGCAAGGCATGCGATTTGCGGATAATGACGCAGTCATCCACAGTGTTCGGGAGTGGATATGCCGACAACCAAAAGACTTTTATGAAAAGGCCATTAGGATGCTCCCAGGACGTTGGAAAAAATGTATAGAATCTGGAGGGGAGTACTTTGAAGAATGACATGTACAAATAAATTTTTGCTAATAAAGTATTTCGTAAAAAAAATCAGTCCCGGTCATATTTGAACCACCTTGTACACAGCAGAACAAAGCATATTAATGCCAGTCATAGACACACACGGACTGAAAATAATTAGTGAGCAAAAGAAAGGCACAGACGCGTCCTTCTCACGAAAATTATATCTCAACTGAGGTAGGACGTTAGGGGCGTGGAAGAACGAACATCGTGTGCAGGTTTTCCCGTCTAGGCCAATGCGAGTGTAGTTAAACGGTTGTTAATTTGAAATTATTATAAATTGTATTGTTTTAGAATTAAAGAAAGTATATGAGAGGCTGTTTCAGTTAATAATTACTGAGAGAGTATTTAATACTTAATATATTGGGCCAAATGGTCGCGTCATATTTTCTTTGAAAAGTGGTGTGATTGTGGCGACATAGCGAGAAGCGCTGTGGCCAAGTTTACGCTAGAATAAATTATTGAAATACAGGAAACAAATTAAACCATTTGTACACGTCCGGCTGAAAAATGAGACAAGAGCGCGCATTACAGATTTAATAGTTTTAAAAGAATAAAACTTTGCTTGTTAATTTAATAAAACTTTCCAAGATGCGCGGGTACATGGATACGCCTACACGCATGAATGGAATATACGTGTGCACGAGACATTCCAAATTGTGTCCCAAGCACGGCTCTGCTCTTATGTTTCGCGTGGGAACAATGTAGTTTGGACACGGGTCGCTCTGCGCGCGCCGACGCATGGCATATCGTGGGTGTAATCGATACCCTGGATTCGGAATTCCACCGGGGCACGGAGCACGTGACAAACCGAAGAACTAACGCACCCGCGACGTATCGACTAAGAAAGCGCTTCGAACTCTTCATCGTTAGAGGGAGAAAGGGCGAAGACATTCAGAGACACAACACTGCCTCAGATAGTCTGAAGAAATATACTTTCGTTCATCACGATAAGAAGTTTCCGTGTACGAGTATTTTATTGACTGAAGCTAATGAAACATAAACGAACTAATTTTTCTGAAGACCCATTTCTTACGTTTTTGCTCGTAAATCTTAAAGTGCTACTCTAGCATGAAGGCAATCTTATTTCTTATAAATAATCAAACTTCGAAGGCAAACTTCGTGTTTCATTACACATTTATAAATCACCATAATCTTCTCAGTAGTCTATAATCATTAATCATTGTGTTCCTCTATGTTCTTGATAATTATGATGCACAACAGCTTTGTAATTTCACAGTTAGTTGTACCAAGTGAAAATGAACTGATTATAGTGTTCATTCAACTATCCTGATAGAATTTGAGATCTTCGTTTCTTATCGGTTGTTGTGAAGAGCAGGACTTTTAAAAACTTTATAACTTAACTGAAATGTTTTAGACGTTTTCTGATCACTCTGCTTCTCGCTGAGTTGGCCGAAGAATGAATAATAACTTGTCATGGAATAAAAAGTTATTGGACATGATATTCGACAATCATTATCAAATCAAGAGAAAATAATTTGAATCTTGATTATGCATACCACAGGAAAAAAGGAATATTCCTAAATTGTAAATAATAGAACTACTTGATGTTTACATTCCTTCTGATAAGTCCAAAAAAGGAACATTACAGTATTTGAATTCACACCATCAGTAAGGCGACAAAACATTATTTCTTCTTTAAATACTAAACTCCTGGTGATACTTTTTCACATTATTTCTAACTTTTCAATTTTGAACATTGAGAAGTTCAACCAAAATGAGACCTTTGTTTTTAAGTGTAATTTACACTATTACAGGAATACTTTTAAAGAAAGCTTTCAATACGTTATTTATTTTTTATAAAATGCAGTAACGTGAACGGAAAAGTACTCAAAAACAATTCGATTTTTCAAAATATTGTACATGACCTTATTTAAAGTTTTCATTTTTCTTAGAACATCTTTTGTTTTAGAGAAACTCTATTATCAATATTGAACTTTCGCAATGTTATTGTTTTGCAATTTTCAAAAATACAGAATTCCCCAGAAATGGGTCAGGAACTATTTTTAACATCCTTTGATACACTCAAAAAATAATCAAAAAAATTCGGAGCACTTTTTGAGTGAATAATTGTTTAAAGTTTTCTACATTTCACGCAAAATTTCGTGAAAAGGACTCACATTTTCGAAAAATTGAACCTCGTCTTATTTCATGATCTATTTTTCAGCAACAGATATTGTTTCGGAAAAATGATTATCTTCAATATTGTAGTTGCAGGAAAATGTGGAACAAATTTTGAGCACTGCAACAATTCAGTGATTTCAACGAAAATGGGACCTAAGCTATTTTTAAGCGTTCTTATGCAGTCCAAGGATAAATTTTATTGAAAAAATTTGGAGCAATTTTTGAGAAAATTTTGAAAATTTTGTTGTTGAGGTTTCCTTTACCCCAAAACTCAGAGTATCCGTTACAATATCGATGGGCTTTGAGTTTATTAAGGGAGAATAAGAAATATCAATTTTGGAGAAAATCGTCTGATCGCTTTCAGCGCTTGCGGTGACCACAGACGGATGGACAGACGGACAGACCCAGACGTTGGGACTCCGAGAGAGGGCTCTGATAATTTTTTTGGGGGAAAGACATAAGCTATGTAACTTTTCTTTTTTTATTTGTAAAAATGCTATTATTTTAATAATTAATTTATACGTAACATGTCTTAAGAAATAATAAATTGATATAGAAATGTACTAAAGCTCACTGATATATCTGATTAAAAATTAATTTTAGAACATATTGTTTCTTATGATATCTACGAAAAACTCTACATTTTTCTTTAATACTCTCTTCGTAGATACTTTGTTTCATTTTTCTGTATAAATTGTATATAATTATTAATATATAATATAATATAATATATAATTAATAAAAAAATGTTCACAAAATAGATTGCAAATACATTTTACTACACATTGAAGTAGCGCACCCATCCTGCATGATTCTCGAGATTTCACCGAATCCAAAGCGTGCGGAAACACAGAAGCATCTATCCTGCTTCACCTTTGCGGGCGCGAAGCGACCGCACAAAAGACGGCTCGGCGCGACGCGGCGCGGCGCGCGCGAGTCCCTGCAATCGATAGCCGCGAGTCGATAGTCGTCGCCCTAATGCGCACCGCAGCGCAGCGCCCGGCAAGAACAATCCCGCGTGTAACGAATAGCCCTGGCTTCTTGCGCGCTGTGTACCCAGGCGCATAACGCGAGTCAGCGCCCGCCGCCGCGCCCCCGCCCCCGCGGATATCGAGCCGCTTCGAGGAAGCGATTAACCGCTCCGAAGCGCCGGCTAGCGCGTGGGCGTGGGCGCGGGCGCGGGCGCGGGCGACGGGAAGGTGGACGTTGACGGCGGAGGCGCACACTACTTTGGGAAGACCAGGGGTGCCACACGTCGGCCGTCACCTTTGTTTTCGCTTACTTTCAGATGACTATTCGTGGCGCTGAGTCGCCCATGGGCAACCATTGGACAGCAGTCACATTGCTCAATTGACTGATTGTTTCATGTGTCCTGGTCCACTACGGCGCGTCAACTGCTTTGGACATCGTATTTGGTGTCGTTAGTGTTGAATGGGCACCAATTGGGCAGCGGACAGATTGATCAATTGACGGATTGTTTCATGTGTCCTGGTCAACTGCGGCGCGTCAACTGCTTTGGACATCGTATTTGGTGCCGTTAGTGTTGTATGGGCACCCATTGGGCAGCGTACAGATTGATCAATTGACGGATTGTTTCATGTGTCCTGGTCCACTACGGCGCGTCAACTGCTTTGGACATCGTATTTGGTGCCGTTAGTGTTATATGGGCACCCATTGGGCAGCGTACAGATTGATCAATTGACGGATTGTTTCATGTGTCCTGGTCAACTGCGGCGCGTCAACTGCTTTGAACATCGTATTTGGTGTCGTTTGTCTTGTATGAGCAGCCATGGGCACCCATTGGGCAGCGTACAGATTGATCAATTGACTGATTGTTTCATGTGTCCTGGTCCACTACGGCGCGTCAACTGCTTTGGACATCGTATTTGGTGTCGTTAGTGTTGAATGGGCACCAATTGGGCAGCGGACAGATTGCTCAATTGACGGATTGTTTTCATGTGTCCTGGTCAACTGCGGCGCGTCAACTGCTTTGAACATCGTATTTGGTGTCGTTTGTCTTGTATGAGCAGCCATAGGCACCCATTGGGCAGCGTACAGATTGCTCAATTGACTGATTGTTTCATGTGTCCTGGTCCACTACGGCGCGTCAACTGCTTTGGACATCGTATTTGGTGTCGTTAGTGTTGAATGGGCACCAATTGGGCAGCGGACAGATTGATCAATTGACGGATTGTTTCATGTGTCCTGGTCAACTGCGGCGCGTCAACTGCTTTGGACATCGTATTTGGTGCCGTTAGTGTTGTATGGGCACCCATTGGGCAGCGTACAGATTGATCAATTGACGGATTGTTTCATGTGTCCTGGTCCACTACGGCGCGTCAACTGCTTTGGACATCGTATTTGGTGCCGTTAGTGTTATATGGGCACCCATTGGGCAGCGTACAGATTGATCAATTGACGGATTGTTTCATGTGTCCTGGTCAACTGCGGCGCGTCAACTGCTTTGGACATCGTATTTGGTGCCGTTAGTGTTATATGGGCACCCATTGGGCAGCGGACAGATTGCTCAATTGACGGATTGTTTTCATGTGTCCTGGTCAACTGCGGCGCGTCAACTGCTTTGAACATCGTATTTGGTGTCGTTTGTCTTGTATGAGCAGCCATGGGCACCCATTGGGCAGCGTACAGATTGCTCAATTGACTGATTGTTTCATGTGTCCTGGTCCACTACGGCGCGTCAACTGCTTTGGACATCGTATTTGGTGTCGTTAGTGTTGAATGGGCACCAATTGGGCAGCGGACAGATTTCTCAATTGACGGATTGTTTTCATGTGTCCTGGTCAACTGCGGCGCGTCAACTGCTTTGAACATCGTATTTGGTGTCGTTTGTCTTGTATGAGCAGCCATGGGCACCCATTGGGCAGCGTACAGATTGCTCAATTGACTGATTGTTTCATGTGTCCTGGTCAACTGCGGCGCGTCAACTGCTTTGAACATCGTATTTGGTGTCGTTTGTCTTGTATGAGCAGCCATGGGCACCCATTGGGCAGCGTACAGATTGCTCAATTGACTGATTGTTTCATGTGTCCTGGTCCACTACGGCGCGTCAACTGCTTTGGACATCGTATTTGGTGTCGTTAGTGTTGAATGGGCACCAATTGGGCAGCGGACAGATTGCTCAATTGACGGATTGTTTTCATGTGTCCTGGTCAACTGCGGCGCGTCAACTGCTTTGAACATCGTATTTGGTGTCGTTTGTCTTGTATGAGCAGCCATGGGCACCCATTGGGCAGCGTACAGATTGCTCAATTGACTGATTGTTTCATGTGTCCTGGTCCACTACGGCGCGTCAACTGCTTTGGACATCGTATTTGGTGTCGTTAGTGTTGAATGGGCACCAATTGGGCAGCGGACAGATTGCTCAATTGACGGATTGTTTTCATGTGTCCTGGTCAACTGCGGCGCGTCAACTGCTTTGAACATCGTATTTGGTGTCGTTTGTCTTGTATGAGCAGCCATGGGCACCCATTGGGCAGCGTACAGATTGCTCAATTGACTGATTGTTTCATGTGTCCTGGTCCACTACGGCGCGTCAACTGCTTTGGACATCGTATTTGGTGCCGTTAGTGTTGAATGGGCACCAATTGGGCAGCGGACAGATTGATCAATTGACGGATTGTTTTCATGTGTCCTGGTCAACTGCGGCGCGTCAACTGCTTTGGACTTCGTATTTGGTGTCGTTAGTGTTGTATAAGTTTTTAGCGCGGGAGGTGGCGGTGTTCCGCTGGCTGGAAAGATCCTACGTCGACTGGCGGGGATTGCCCCATCCAGGTGTTTTCCATCAGTTTGCCACTGCCCCAGATAGGACGAGCTCTAAGCTCTAGAATGGTCTCTCGTTCTGTGTTGTAGTGTAGTGAATGCGAGTGTAATTGTGTGAGGGTGAGGATAGGATATGTTAGAGGAAAGAAATATCGCTCGTGGTTCCTAGCCCGTTTGTTAGGGCACTGCTCCGGCACTTGCTTCGTGTTAACAGGAGAAATCACTGAAAAATACCAACCAGAAATCGGCCGCTTTAAATATCATGTAAACAGCGACTGAATTCGACCTAGCTGACAAGTTAATATTCCTACTGCATCTTCGGGACTCGAACTGTAGGACATCCCAGTCCAATGAACTGAAGTTACATCGAACACTTCAGCCGGACAGACTGCTCGAATTTTTACTCCGAGACCAAAGTTCAAAGGTCTGTCGATTGATGTGGAATTTGTGGTGGACAAAGAGGGCTTCCGGCAGATTTTTTGCCCCGGAGTTCTTTCATTTCTGCCGCCTTTTATTCCAATAATGCTACATCATCATTCAAAACATATCTTGGACATAACTTACCCACCAAAATCAATCATCCAGGTATGGTCACAAGGCTCAGGTCCTGCATCGTGAGGAATATACCAAACAATATTCGCAGCCCAGGTGCAGTAGTAGTGTACTGGTTAGACTAGTAACCTTCTGTTTCTGTGTACAGGGGCTCAAACTTCGAGCGATGCCATAGACAAAGCCTCTTTGTAACACATTCGGGATTTCCCAGTTGCCCTTTCTTACATTACACCATTCTTCAACCATCATTCGAAACATCGACATCGTTTATTAACACTATTTATCTTACTGATGACCGGAAAGGAGAGAGGCCAAGTAATCGTAATAAAGAAGTTGAAAAAGTCCCCTTGGAACAATTGCTTGCAGAAGTTGAATACCCCTTTCACATCTGCGTTTTCAAATCTTTGTACACGACCAACTTCGGTAAGGAATCACTCAAATTCCAATCATTGGTTGTTGTACATGCGCTCTCTCTCTCTCTCTCTCTCTCTCTGTTCTGTAGCTTTTCTCGGAACAAACATAAGCCAGCCCCATTCATCTCTGCGGAGCTGGTTTTTTTATAGAAAAACTCGTTTTCTGAAGCCTGATAGAGGAAAAGTAGATAAATCTGGTTCTCATTTGTAGCAAATTACTTTCTCTTACACATTGTGTAGTTAGATTATAATATTTGTGGGTCCTTTATACCAAAAATTGGTTTGCAGAAAAATATCCGATTTTCTGCTCGTCCATCCATCTGTGAACAATTCTAACGCAACTATTCCAAGGATGTTTAAATATTCCCCTATCGATCTCTGCAATTTTGTAATAATATTCTCTAAATTATGGGGATTATTTAAGTGATACATCCGAGACACTTTTAAAAATGTTCTCTAAAATGACCCCAATTAATTTTCTTTAAAACTACAATATTAAAGATACTGATTTTTTATCAAATAAATTTATTCTCTACAATTATATCTTTTATTAACATATAGTATCTTTTTTGCAAATTTTAGCAGTTTTCTTATAATTTTGAGTATATGATGACCAACGTTAAAAAAAATAAAAGCTAGACGTGCTATACAATGGCATAGACTTCGTACTACAGAGTTATCTAATTATTTTGGTCTGGACTGATTTTTCGGTTTTGACTCACCCTCTTCCCAGCTGCCATCTACCGCCGCATAAAGTACATTTTTTTCACATTTATTCACTTTTTCGAGCCTCTAATGGTAACGTCATATATCACTTATAGATTAATATTAATATTATAGATTGGTAAAACGTCTCTCTACAGGGCAATTTTTGTTGAAACATTGGGAGGCGTTTTGGAGAAAATATCGTTTAACCCTTTCTGTAAATACGAAATGTAAAGCAATTTTTCACAGAAAACTTTTGAGTTTTCGAGAAATTTTATAGGAAATCATTTAAAGAACTGCAACTCACAAAGACACTAATGTACACAAATCGCTGAAACATAAAAAATATTAACGGCACAGCTCGTACTTTCTCGCCCGTAATTTTACGCGAAATTACGCGAAAAGTACTCAAATTTTCTATAAACTGCACAGGATCTTATTTCAAAATCTTTCTTTAAGGAATAGATTTCACTGAGGAAACAAAATTCTATCTTCATAATTGTTCTAGGGAGACGCCGAAATAAATTAGAATTTTTGCAATTTTTGAAAATCAGAGTTAGCGACGAAAATGAACCTTAAACATCCCACACATTATTAAACAACAAAATTTTATAAAAAACAATGAAGCAATTTTTTTTTAATTTGGAAAATGTACCAGAGAATTCATGTAAAGCACTCTCCAAAATTAAAATATGGATTTCAAATTCAAGGGGTCGCAATGTCAGCCGGATTGATTGGTGAATATCAATTTTGGAGCAAATCAGCTGAACGGTATAATCGCTAACGTTGTTCTCAGATGGACGGACGGACAGGACGGACATACAGGCGTTTTGCCGTCATTCGATTTTTCGGTATCAGGAACTCACAAAACATGTATTCTGGCTATACCGCGTGTTAGATGACTTTTTTTATAAATTTGACAACTGAATGTACCCATATTTTTGTTACCAGGGCTCTATAGTAAGACTTTTTCTGCCGAAAATTCGCGGTTTTTTCTCGCAGCATTACATAACTTTGTCTCTTCTCCGAGAAAGGAGAATACCTCCAAGTGACATTGATGTCATTTTGTCAAGTCCACTTAGCATTATCCGTTCAAAAAACGCCTTTTCCTAGAAATTGGCATTTCTGAAAATGCGAAATTTTGAGCTCAGCTTTACAGAAAACGTTTGAGTTTTCGAGAAAATTCATATGACATTAATGAAAGCACTTGCACTCACAAACAGACTAATATATACAAATCGGTTGTAAAGTAAATATTAACAACTTGGGAGAAATGTCAAAAAAAGTCTATTTGTGTGATTATTGAAAACACAAAAGAATAGAGAACAATGGCGTTAATGTTATCTGTTATAATTCGTTGAATTCTAATCCTATGGAAAGTTTAAAGAAAACAATTGGAGTCATTTTTGTTTTGTTTTTAATATTGCATATATTTTACTCCATATTTGCTTAAATGCTAAAATTACTACCAGGGTCATTAGTATCATATTATTTACCGTTCCTTGATACACATGAGGTGAAACTATAAAGAAAAAATTGGAGCGGATGTAAAAACAGCTTAAAATTGCTCATATCTCGCGCACAATTCCGCAAATATTACTAACATTTTCGAAAAGTTGACCTTTTTTGAAGATCTGTCTTTAAAGAACATTTAATTTAAAAAACACCTCTATCATCAATATTATAGTAGGAGAATGAGAAGAAATAGTTTTGCAATTTTTGAAAAAATTACCGATTTCAAGGGACGTGAAACCTGTATCATTTTATTAAGCATTCTTTACGCTTTCTGAGGACAAGGTACAATTACTTTGAGCTTTTTTTGAGAAAATTTGAAAATGTTTTTCAGCCATCATGTAATGTACACTCAAGAATTGAAATGTCCAGTTGAAAGTCCCAAATTCTCGAGTTAATTCAGATTGATTCTTGAATATACATATTGGAGAAAATTGTGAGTGTTTAGGTGCTAACGTTGACCACAGACGGACAGAAGGACAGACACGTTTTGCCGTCAATCAATTTTTAGCCTTAAGGACCCACTAAACATGGATTCTGGCTGTACCATGTATTAAAGTAAATAATTTTGAGAATTCATTCTCTTTTTGGTTATCACTGCACAGAGTTTTCTGCCGAACATTCGCCGTTTTTCGGCGACATTTTACATAACATTCTCGTCTTACGAAATGAAATTCTCTTCTTGAAATGCATTGTTACTTTTCTCTTTCGTGTATTCTGGGGAACATATAAACAATATTACTTTCTCTATGTGTATTTATCTCTACGCGTGTGAAACTCAAGAAAATCTTCCCAAGTTCTGCTAATAGTCAATAATTATTAAATCTGTTTTGAAGGTGATAAGGCTCTCCTCCTCACTCCTAACCAGAAAAGAAGCAGTCAAACAACATTTTTTAATGTATCATCAGTTAAAATAATAATGACATGCCACTAGAAATACAGACGTAGATCCTAGGTGAAGCAACAAAGCTGTATATACTGATGATGGAAATTGCAGCTTCTAACGTCATCCGCACGATTTTTGTCGGTGCATCGGAGGTCGTGGCAATGGAGAGAATGACAGACAAATTAGCTCTGTTGTTCAGAAATTGACAGCCTTTAGCGATGACAGCATCCCTGCCTCAAATGAACGTCCCCGCTCAAATAAGAAGTTGGAAGAATTAAACGTCTCTTCACAAGAAGATCTTTCGTGGATCTTCACAAGAGGATTTGAAAATCCATATCTTCACCAACACTGACAACTGGACAACTATTGTAGAATTTATATTTAAATAGCCGCATTCAGATCTTGGTCAAATATATCAACGCTTGTGAATGAATCCCTGCCTTTCCTGTGCTTGTGTGAAATATTTTTCAGTGAATAGAGAGATTTAACATTCATTTAAGAATACAAAAATGGGCCCAAAGAAGGAGATAAAGGCAAAAAGGACGAAGGAAAGTGAGAAAAACCGTACAATGAACAGAGTGCGAAGAATGTTTGGAGATGTTCGATCGGTTTCTGACAAAAAGGAAATGTCTAGAGCAATTGTAGAAGGAATTGTTCAATATATCTTCCTTAATAACTCCCCTTAAATAATTTTCTGTAATATTTTCTTTGACCTAATGATACTGAGATCACGAACTACATTACAACCTGAACGCACGTAGAATCGTGACAGTTGCACCTGGTATGGTCGAACGCGCACCGTTAAAGTTGCCGCCAGAAGGTGGTCCCGGCACCGCTCAAGAGAGGGCGCCGGTTACCAATTTCGCAGCTCCGTCACGCTCGGCCAAGCCCCGGAGCCGGAGAACTCACCCTTATCGGGTAGCTGGCCAGCGGACCTTCAGCCCGGGCGGGCTATAAGAGCGGTGCCCGGCGAGCGGTGGTCAGTTGAGAAGTGACTGCCAGTGAGTGTACAGTGACGAGTGTAGTGCGACACAGAACGGTTACGGACTCGGACTCTCCCTGCGGCTAAACAGTGATCTACGCTACGTCTACGGAATATCTGATGGAATATTGTTCAACCTGGCTTGCATTATTGATTCTCCTGTTGGCTTCCGGCAATAAAAGAATTTTAGAAATTGCTGTTCCTTCTTTTGGATAGAACAGCACCCTAAAAGGTTTGCACCACTCTGGCCCTCCTTCGGATGAACAGACGGTCGAGAGGCCTGAGGCAAGAACCCCAGCCAAGAGGTGGGAGGGGGGGGCGGAAATGTTTCACCGGAACCGAGTTTCCGGGCGGTACTCACTTCGCGAGCGTCAAGATGGGTACAGTAAGGAAGCGGTGCTAGGCTCCGTGTTGCCGGGTTCACCCGGGAACCCTTCAGTTGGGCCCCTACCCGCCGACATTTGGGCGGGACTTGTTCCCAAACTCATGTATAAAAGTCCGATAGGGAGCATGAATATCTCGTCAGGTTGTCTATATTGCGGCGATACTTACGTTGAAAGCGTCAAAGTAAATGCAGTGAGGAGACGGTTTGGGGGCCCCGAGCCTCTTGGACCCCAGTTGGGCACTTGGCTTCGTCGAGGCAGTGCCCGATTCTCATGGGCCATTGAATTCGTCCCGGCGTATTGTGAGGGGCACTAAATTCAACTCAAGTGGTAGACCGGACAGCTAGTAGCTTTGAGCTAGCAGAGTAGCCCTGTCCAGATGTAATTGGCGAGGTGATTCCTTAACATGGAACACGATAAGGGATAAGAGCCCAAATTAAAGAAACAATCATCGTCCTGGTGTCTTAGTCGGAGTCGCACGTGAAAGCGTCATTTGCGGTGGCGGGCTCGGCTTTGGACAGCCCTGCCCGCCGCACTCTCTCCCACGTCGTGC
This sequence comes from Gryllus longicercus, assembly GCA_038098605.1. Taxonomy (NCBI): domain Eukaryota; kingdom Metazoa; phylum Arthropoda; class Insecta; order Orthoptera; family Gryllidae; genus Gryllus; species Gryllus longicercus. The sequence continues at coordinate 2,372,922 of JAZDUA010000117.1, read as the reverse complement.
GCCGTAGTACTTCGACGTCTCGGCAACATCAACAAGACTCTTAATGAAGCGAGTAAACAGCGAACAAGCGTATGGGAGACCCGGAGAAACTTTGTCGGGCGTACTTATAGCTGTACTTCTAATTTTCCTTGTTTCGCGTACAGCTAAAGCGCGGTGAACTATGCCCCTGCAGTTCGAGGTGTAAGTTAATTGTTGCGGACTTCTGTAGAGAAGCTAATGATAGTATTATCTCTGAAATGGTATAAGGTAGTATTAATGTGTCAAGTGATAAGTGTTGTTCGCTATACTAAATTAACCAAGAAATGTGTTTACGTATTTAGAGCTAAAAATGAATCCAAGACGAAAATAAATCCTTTCATGAGGAAAATTTTTGTTTTAACTGACTTTGAAACTAATTGTTGAATGTTGAAATAAGTAATGTCATTGAATGGATGCTTTACACCAATACTTGAGTATTTCAAACAGGAACTCTGTTCTTATTGTTAATACTTACAAGGAATTTTCACAACATAATTACAAGCGTTACGGTGGGTACTCTAAAATATTTAAGAAAGAAATCGAGGCAGTATATAACGATTCTTGTATAAATAAAATGTACTAGCGTGCCCTTGTGAAAACTCTCGCATGTTAATTCCTACCCTGTGCCTACTCATTCCCCTATCCTTTCCATTAAGAAGGAAAGTTGTTAATGAAACATGTTTATTCGTTACAAAATGTATAAATGTAACTTCGCTTTCACAGAATATCAAACAAAAATAAAAACAATTCAATTGAAATTGGAAACATTTTTTAAATAATCTAATAAAATAAATGTTTATTCAGTATTATATAGATATGTTCTTCGAACAATTCACAGAACATTCTTGAGAAAGATACGTAACTGAACACGCTGACTTGAAAGCTCCACAGAATCACTGCAGTTAACAAAAATACTGGAACAGGGAAAACACAAAACTAACCTAACAAGAACTAACCTCACTTTTTATTCTTCACTGTACACACACATCCCTCCACAATTAGGTACACAGCACTTGTAGACCTCGGCAAAACGTTAAGTGAATGTTTTCACAACATATATAAAAAACAATCTTCATCGGAATGGAGCAACTATTAATAGTACTTCTAGCTGTTGCTGCGAGAGCGAATCGTGAATGAATAATTATGCAAATAAACCTCGTCAGTCTACGCAAATCACGGTGTACACAGAAAGCATTAAGAGTATAAGATAGAGTAATCTCAGCCTTTTAAGTGTAACGGAACAAAGATGACCACCATTTCCAAAGGTTCAAATATGGTGGCCTTGGTAGTATCGAACTATAAAAAAATTAATAGAATGTCCAAGAATACCTCATCTTAAAGATTACAATGTAAGTAACATTTCTTTGAGGCCTTTGGCCTCAAAATTGTAGTTTTTAAGATCCTAGAATGCTTTGTTTAAGTTATTTAATGATACACATGTGTATAGCTGACGTAGAGCTGCGGGTTGCATTTGATGAATTTTCGGATGCGTGTTTTACCCTTCAACAAATTTTCTTATTTTGAAAGTCAAAATGCAATTAGTCACGTCTCCGTGAAATTCTCTTTCTTTAGATACTTCATTCATATATAAAGTTGGTGAGAGCCGCGAAAGGTATGTATCCTACTGAAATAATATAGGAGACAATTAAATAAGTGTACATTACAGTAATTCATTACATTCTTAAGAGATGACCACAATTTATATGAAATTAATTTTATTTATTATTTTGAGGCAAATTGTCACATTTTCATTTAAATGTCAGCTAAAATTTTGAAAATGTTAAAATTAAAAAAAAAACAACTTTTAAGGCAACTAATATTCTTCATTTTTTAGAGCATATATTCTTTGAGAACAAAATAGCTGGTTGCGCTATCGTGTTTACTGCAAATAGGAAATGCAATGTAAGTACTCTTTGCAAACTGTCAATCGCACGGCCAATGGCGAGATTATACGATGTAGGTATCACAGTGATGATCTGATCGAAAAGGAAGCACCGCATGTGATCTGTGACCTATGTACACTAAAAGGTATCGCCTTGGTATACGGTTGGATTTGATGCGAGGAACTCACGATAACGAATGTAAAGAGAAGCGGAACTCACAATACCGAACTTAAAGAGCAGCGGAACTCTAGAATATTCATCGAGGATTTGACATATTGTAAATATATAACTGAAATGTATGAAATAAGATGGAGGCTAAGATTTTCACATAAAACAGTTTACTCAGTTGTTCAACTTACAAAGCAATCTTTCCTCGAGAATATACAAAGAAACGCCGAAGTTCCTCTTGACGTAAGAAAGTACCCAATTCGTTGCCGAGTTTCTTCCGCCAGAAGATGTACCTGTCGAAGCCAGTTCACAGTATATCCAGAAATAATCACCGAACTTAGGCACGGTCAACGTAACTGTCACTTAAGTACACACTTGATGTCGTAGCTCGGCATCAATAATTTCGTCTGCCCGCGTGCTGAACCGCTCGTTATTGTAACACCCCCCGGTCGTCTCGGGAGAGAACGCCCGGTAAGCGGTCCGGTTAATAGCTCAGTCGGTGATGGAAGGAATCGTTAAACAGATACTGGTAACATGAAAGAAACACTTGGATCACTGGTAAAAATCACTTTTATTCCTGGGCAATCAAATTAAAATGCCCCAGGGAAGTTACACTTGTAAATTGAATAAAGAAATGTGAAAATTAGGTGGAAAGAAAGGAAGATGAAAAGTTAGTATCCAGAGTAAAGCTTAAAAATTAGGAAGACTTATAATTAACATTACAATGGTAACAAATATTACAGGTCAATGTGTCATAGCGCGACACCGCATTACAGAATTTACGCAGGGATGAATACCCTGAATTATATTGCCTTGGTAAAGTTTTTTGTGGGCCCGAGACGGGCGCGTTGCGGCCGAGGGGGGCGGCGGCAACCTTCACAGAGGGCGCGGCCGGGGCGATGCCCTTGCACCCACCCAGGCACGCACGTCAGCTGGTCGGCCGTCTGGTGGCGTCACCCAAAGGGGCGGCGGCGCGTGGCGTCTGGCGTTGAACTGCGTCTGGGAGAACTGGCAGTAACTGGTAGAGAACTGGTAGTGACTGGTAGAGAACTGGTAGTAACTGGTAGACTTGGAGCGGCCGGGCGATCTCAATCTCAGGAACGTAGTAATTAACTATGCGTACCTCTGATTCTCATTATAATAATTGTCGAACACAACTTCGGACAGTTTAGCAATCCTTCGGAGAAACGTTCGCCTCTCATCACGGCGAATTCCCACCCCAGAAAATTTTCTCTGTCTACTGCAGCCGGCACAATGCTCAAAACTCGCAGCAAAATAATAAAATCCCACATAGGCACATTCGCCCGAATAATTCCCACCCCAGATAAGTTTTTCTCCCAACTGCCCTCAGCCTAGAACTCAGGCTCCTTCCGACGAATAATTATAAGTTTTTCAGAGGCACACTGGTCTCTCTCCGACGAATAGTTACCCCCCAGAGAAGATTCTCTCCCGACTGCCCCCCCCCCGTCTAAATGATCTGGCCCCGTCTGATGCTCTGCACTTTCTGATATTCTCTCAGTTGAAATTGTATTAGGTTAACTTTTGCCCCCACCCAATTTTCTCGTGTGTTCAAGCTCCTATGATAGTCGCGTCGCTATTGGCCAAAGGTAGTTGCGCATTACGTTATTTCAGCCAATCGTGACAGGAGTAGTGAATGAAGTTTCGACTCTTTGCATCACTGTGAGCGTCCAGAATTTTCTTATTCCTTCTAGAACATGCTTGGACAAGACAGGCGTTGTCCGTGAAAGAATTTATCGCTCTGGGATTCCCGGGATGTCGATTTCAAGAGCGTTCTGGAAATTTCGCAGCTGGCCATGCGAACACGTGCTTCTCGCAGTGAATCTTTCGACGACTGACCCTTGTAACGACTTACTTATTGGGCCGGGGGCGCAAATAGCTGTCCGATAAGCGAGGTTGCACGTGCAACGCCGTATGTTTATCCTCCCATTAGAACTCAGGGTGGCCGAGTCTGTTTGTTTAATTTAATTTTCCTGGCATGAGGAAATCGGTATCGCTACATTAGTATATACCCCCCGTGTCCCGGGCTGTCCAAGACTCGTTCCCGCAACTCGCTGCTGTTGGAGTGGTTAGCGACCCGCTGTCGTGCGCTGTTTAAAACAGAGCGCGTGCAGACTAGTGCGCGCGCGCTAACTTCAAAAGTAGCTGTGTATACACAGCAGTAACTAGATTTGAAAATATTGACTTTGGAAGTTGCACCTACAAGGTTTTGTTCTAGGATCCAACAGTATCGGACTCGGAAGTGGACAATGCCTTCTGTTAAGTGAATGTTAAGTCCTTCATTTTTTTGCACTTACTTCGTAAGAAGAGAAAGGTAATCGTGCGTCGGAAAACGTAGGTAGAAAAAGTCGGTAGAAAAATTCTTATTTCCGAGCCCTGCTAAAGAAAAGTGGTTGAATCCTGTTGCTATATATAGTACATTATTTCCTCTAACACGTGCTGTATCCAGAGTACATGTTTTGTAGGTCCTTGATACCGAAAAATACATTGACAACATAACGTCTGTCCGTCTCTCTATCCGTCTGTCAGTCCGTGTGTTTTTATAGTTTGAAATCGCCGTAAGGCTTCTTGTTTATTCGTAGTAGTAATGATTTGGAATAAACGTTATTTGTGTTTATACCTCAGTGCGCTAACACGCTAGTCTTCGATCAGTTTGTCTTCCCATCCTTAAGAGCTCTTCTTCTTGAGTGTGTAAGCGATCGAAAAGTACTTACACTGGAGTAGGAAGTAGCTGTTTGTAGAAAATTTACTTATGCTAAATTAGAAGAAGTAAGTTTATGTAGTTGTGATATTCACAACAACAACAAGAATAACAACAACGACAACAAGTTGTTCAATCACAAAAAGTATTTATTGGAGAGTAAAACTTTTTCAAACGCTTGGGCAAATGTGGGCAAATGAAGATAAAATGCAAACACAATATTTGTAGTACTGAGGTTATAATACTCACACATTCTGTATTTTCATTCACTGAAGTACTGAGGATGAATGCAGTACGTCCGAATCAGTTTTATGTCCTACGCAAGACATTTTATGATAAATTACCTTCATCTTCAATTGCCTAGTTGCCTTATTGTGCAATAAAAAACATGAAACTTGCGTGGCTCGCGGCTGGCGGAGGCAGTCGACGGCGGCGACAGGAGAAGCTAAAGTGCAGGCGGGGGAGGGATCGAAGTAAAAGCGTTGGGCGAAATAAAAGCGTCGGGAAAGTGGAGACAGCGATGAGGTAACGAGCGCGGTGAAACACTCGCAACTGAAGACCAAGGTTGGAAACGCAGATGAAGGCAGCGGCGATGGCAAAAAGGTTGTAAAAGACGAAGATAAAATAATATATGAAATTCAGTTGGTAATAATAGGTGATGTATTAGCAAACATTGCTACATTTTCTATTGCAATGTTATTTCTAACACATTGATCTGAGATATTGAAGGCCAAATCGGACAAATTACTTTAATTATATTCCGCTTTAAAAATGTGTATTTGGGCTATTCTTACGAAATATAAGTATTTCCAATGGCGTTTTAAGTGAAAAAGTTCAAGTTTAAAGAAAATCAATGACAGCTCTTACCTACCCTCACACAAAAATGAATGTTCAAACATGTATTAAATATTTGCAATCTAGTCAAAATTCAAAAATAACTTACACATAGAAGTTATCTTTTTATGCACGGAAGTGACTATCAACGCAAAATCCCTTCTCCCATCTTTAGCCCTTCTTTGCTAATACACGAAGAAAGGAATGCTATTATACTCTTCCAGACCTTCAGCATTAAGGAGCTGACACCCAACCTTTTTGAAATATTGCTCGTAACGGTGATTGTAACCACATTCTCCTGTCATCCTGTGAAGTCCCCCAAATTCGACGCGTTTCGTTACTGGTATCGACAGAATACATATAATGTATAAAACCACGAAGGCAGAAATTTCACAATGTACTTCTCTCATAAAGAGAAGAAAACAAATAATTACATCTCGTGCTCCGTAATTCATAATTGTGGGGTTAATGAGTGTCCATTTTTTCGGTGCTACACGTCATTTCACACGCTACAGCACGCAATTACCGACTTTTCAGTCATTTAAGTAATGTTAGCCTCTAACCAACACACGTCTGCACCTTGCGCTGGAACAGATGTTTCATGTATCAAAGGAAATGTCAAAATTGATCATTTTCTATCTGAAGTCCTCCGTTTGTCTTCGTTTGATCACCAAGCACGATGTAGTCTGACAAGTTGGAAAACGCTCACGTAGAGGTGGTTCATTCTACACCGGGGACGAATACGTAACACACTAAGATTCTCAATACTTAAACACATGGGCTGACAAATGGGCAGAGATAGGTCAGCATCAACATCGTTTTATTTAATTGGCTGTCCGGGTGACGCCGCGTCCATGGCAAAGGTGCCGACGTTTCGGTCGCCATTCTGCGACCTTCCCCAGGGCGTAATGCTCAGGAAGGAAGGTCGCAGAATGGCGACCTAAACGTCAGCAGCTTTGCCATGGACGCGGCGTCACCCGCACAGCCAATTAAATACCGACTTCGGCCGCGGAAGCCTACGCTCTCAGCAACACCATTGCCTATAAAACATCGTTGCCAGGGAGCCGTAGGATGACTGATATTTTGTACTAGACAGGTAGCTGAATCGAATTCTAGCGGCTAACATCTCGGATCAGTAGTTTTTTCTGGTTTCTCGGATCAATAATGGACAATGACTGAGCAGTACCCTAACAAACGTGTCCCGAACCATCCTTCTTTCCTTCTTTCGATCTTTCCTTCCTCATCCTTCGCTTCTCACCTCCTCTTAACACACACACGCACATACACACAAGCACACACACACACACTTATATGCACAACTCTACCACACATATCGGGAAGCTTAGAGCTTATCATGGCTGGGGTTGAATATCGCTGGGGAATGTAACTCTGAGAAAAAACGAAAAACCGCACTCCAACGTGCTGGTCGACGGTGGATCTCTCGTTCCGGCTGGGGAGGAATACTGCCTCTTCACGGTCATCACATGCAGTACACTTAGGGGAAATTCAGGAGGTTCGACCATCCTTCTAGTCAAACGTCTCTATTTCGTTTATCTAAACAATTTATTTGGGCATGTGAAGACGAGTCATATAAAAGACAATTGAAGGGTTGAGACGAGGTACTATCTGACATTTTGAAAAAAAGAAATAAATATATTATATTACTATATTTTGTGCATAGAATATAATCCGTCTCAAATCTAAAACCCCCAAATGTAATAATGTAAACATCTTAAACATCCAAAAGTAATCATCTTAAACTCCCCCTATGCAGAAATATTAGGAGGGTACTATCTGTTTACGTGATCCGACATCCACCGCTCTCTGTAGGATTTTAAATGTATCTTTGCTGCAGCCAATAGAAAGCAAGAACTTTTTTGTTAATAAACAGCAAATTGTCTGTCAGTATTAAAATCAAATTATATTTTATCAGTTTGACATAGAAGTTTTCTGACATAGAAGTTTTAAAATATATTCGAAATATCTCCGAATCACATACTTTTAAACGTATTTTTTATTTTCCATTAGGTATTTGTCCTGTGACGTTTCAAGGCCACGGATGTTTTTCCTATCTTCAGGCTACAAGGAATATTAGAGGAAATTGAGTTTTTTTAAGGAATGAGACTAGTAGTACTAAAGCAACATGTACACTCTCGCCCGTTAATTCACCCCCAAATTATCCGAAAACTACTAACATTTTCGAAAAATTGTACATGAACTTGTCTTAAAAACTACATTTAGGGAACAGATACCATTCTGGGAACAATATATATCTTCATAATTGTAGTAGTAGGAAAATGCGGAAAAAAATTGAATTTTTGCAATTTTTGAAAAATCAGAGTTTTCAATGAAAATGTGACATGCACTTAAACGCCTCCTCTTAATCCCAGACCATGCGCGATCTTTCCTTCCTCATCCTTCGCTTCTCGCCTCCTCTCAACAAACACACACACTTATATGCACAACACTACCACACATATCGGGAGCCCAGTTGGAAGTTTTATATTAATGCACACTATCCCACGACAAAATTTTATCAAAAATGATAAAGTCATTTTTTTTTTGAAAATTTTGTAAAATACCCAGAGGCTTCATGTAAATTAAACTCAAAATTAAAATATCGGTTTCAAATTCAAGAAGCCGTGACATCAGCCTGATCGATTGGGGAATATCAATTGTGGAGAAAATCGGCTGAACGCTTTAGCTGCAAGCGTTATCTACTGACATATGTACAGACAGACGTTGCCGACAATCGATTTTCTGATATCAAGGATCCACAAAACATGGATTCTGGCTACACCACGTGTAAGAGGATTTTTTACTAAATTTAGCAACAGAATTTATTCACTTTTTCGTTACCGGGGCCGTGTAAAGAGTTTCCTGCGAAAAATTCGAAACTTAATTCGAAGATCCTGAAGGAACAAGGTTACAATAAAAATTATTTTAAACAGGCAAATAAAGTTAATGGCAGTTTTTAAATATATATTTTACTAATAAACATTTCATACTTCACCTTTAGTGAATATTTTATGAATTTTTAAAGTATTAAGTGAGATAAAGTATTTACAAACTTTGTTTTCATTGTACTGTAAAATGGTGAAAACGAAGTTATTACCCTTATAATTTTCAACCCTTCGATTATAAACACGTTTAAACCTTTTCTGTAAGTATTATCTGGCATTATATAAAACATGCAGATATGAACCCAACCTCCTGATGTGAGGGGGGGTTGTTACACAGTGTAGATGGATTGATTCAGCATATGACAAATAATGGAAATTGTAATTTTATTAAATAATTAATATAAATCATTGGCACATTTCATAAGAGTGTATTTAGAAAAAATAATTATGAAAAATGACCTCTTTAAGAACCATATTTTAATAATAGCAATAATGAAGTTATAACAGTTCGTTTTTCATTGATTAATGTAGTTCACTGAAAAATATATTTACGATAAATAGGAAGAATAAATAATAAGAAGATTAAATGCACTTATTTAAGAAAAATATTTAAAAATCAGAAATTTCCCAACCGGTGTTGAGACATCCCTACCACCCTTATTCCGCTCTCCCTTCCACCTAACATTTCATATTGTGGCGTCGTTAACACGAAGGCCCAAAACCGTTAGGTCTGTGAAAGTGCTCTGCGGGGAAGGAAGGGGTTGAGCCTGAACATCCGGGATTTGGCGCTCTGGCAGCTGACGCAGACAAGCGTGGCAGAGCCAAAAATAACCATAGGCTGTAAACTCCTAGGAAGCTGTCTAGCGAGCCTACCTGGAAATCTTGTGTGGTGGGGGCGTATCCCCCCTCCTAAGAGGCTGGCGACAGCGAGCGAGCCTACCTGGGAATCTTGTGTGGTGGGGGCGTATCTCCCCTCCTAAGACCATGGCAAACGAGCCCTCGCTATGACAGCGGGCGAGCCTATCTAGGGAACTTGTGAGGTGGGGGGTGTAGCCATCAGCTATTTAACGCGGCGCCAGCTGCGCCCGCGTTCTCATTCAGTTTACATCGGAGGGCCTAGTACGCGTAGGTACAGGGAGAGTAAGAGTGGGGGCGAGATGTCCGGAGTGTAAGGGCCAGACGATCTCGGGTGCTTCGTGCACGTGGTTCGCCAGACGGCGACCGGTTTTAATTTTGGCATCAGGCCATGTGACGGTAAATTGTCACGGGACGGTAATTGTCCGGCGGCTCGCATCACGCGTGGCTTGTTTTTCTGCGGGAAAGCAGGGTATTGGATAGAAAAGGTTGCCGAGTGTTTTATTTAAGCAATTTATTGTATCTAGTCTGTAACTTTTCAATATACTATTTTTATTTTGTTTATGTGAATTTATTCTCTTTTCACTACGTCACAATATTTTGACCAACTAGTGTTGCAATCATTCGTCATTATTTGTATACTTTTTCAGAAACCCTTCCTTGAAATTATTTCTTTTCTACATTTCATATCATACAATATTGTGTTACCTTTGTCCTTCCAGAGAAAATCAAATTAACACTCTTTCCCGTAACAAATATTAAAATGCTTTTAACTTACATCGTATGACTCTAGCAAGAGCAAAAATTACTGATCTTGTGCCTGGTGTAGTTCTATTATCAATGGTGTGTCAGCATATACCAATACATAGAAAACATTTTATTAGATGTGGGTCAAACCGCCCCCGTGGACAAACCTCCTGAGTTTCCCCTAAAAGTGACGTAAACAGTCGCGAACCTGGAATCATTACTTATTCACTAATGGCCTTTCAGTGACCATGCATTCCGAAGTTTTGCCGTTGATTTCGATTCTCTCGAAAAATATGGGCGTGTTGCAGAGGCAGAGAGGAAGGTGATAGTGATAGTGATGGTGATGGTGGGGATGGAAGTGATGTTGGTAATGGTGCACGTTGGGGTGATGGTGTGGTGGCGGTAGTGGTGATGGTTATGCTGGTTACGGTGATAGTGGTGGTGAAGGTTTTGGTGCTGGTCGGTTGGGGGTGATGCTGGAGATGGTGATGATGGGTGTGGTGGTGCTGATGATAATGGTCGTGGTGGTGACGGTAGTTGTGGTAATGGTGTTAGTGGTGTTGGTGGTGAAGATTGTGGTGATGATGGTGGGGTGGGGGTGATGGTGGTGACAGAGGTGGTGGGGAAGGTGGTGGTGATACTGATGGTGCTGGTGGCCTTCGCGTAACGGTAGTGGTGGTGGTGGTAACGGTGATAGTGGTGATGAAGATTTTGGTGGTGGTCGCTTGTGAGTGATGTTGGCGATGGTGATGATGGATGTGGTGGTGCTGATGATGGATGTGGTGGTGGTGACGGAGGTTATGAGGAAGGTGGTGATGGTGATACTGGCGGTGATGGAGGCCTTCGCGTGGCGTCTTCACATCGCTCCTGGGCCGTAGACGCACCTCCCCCCTCCGAACTCCCACGACCCCAGCTTTCGCCCCGCCTCCAGAGCGCGCCGCGGGGCACTTGCCGCCACGCGCCACCCGTCGCGGCCGCCGCCCCCTCCTCCACCTGGCCGCACCCCGGCCGTGCTTCACCCGCGCTCCGGCGTGGCCTGCTCCGCGAATCACGCTCCCCGGTTTGCAAGCACACATGCCGCCTGGGGGGCTCAGCAGACCTCGGCGATGTTATCTTTGGATGCATCGGCGTAGCAATCTGACAAGTAAAAATAATAACGGAAAAAAATGTAGTCTGAATTGAAATGTTATTCTCTCATAACAGAAATGAAATCTACTTGTATCCCTATCAATAGTAAATAGTGGGCTAAAATTACGTTCGTATTCAATAATATTTCTTGAATAGTTTTAGCTGTTACATTCCAAATTGTTTTTACGGTACATTACACATTCTCTTCTTTATTTAATTTTTGCATTTTAGCTGCCTAATCTGTTGGAATATTTGCCATGTGCAGCATTGGGGAGTCTTTTGCCCAGCTATTCTTTCTTCTCCAGTAAAAGTCCTCAAATTGTCTCCAAACGAGATTTCTTTCATTTTCTGTTTCTCACATTCAGGTCCTTGAATTAAGTCGTCAATTTCAATCAGTAATACTTCAGAAAATGTTATTGCCTCCAGAACGTCTGTAGTTGCTTTAAATGGTCCTGCCTGAGCTTTCTTACGTCACACAGCTATAGAAACTGAAAAAAGATTTTTATTAGAAAGCCACAACTTTATTTGTGCCTCGGGCGAGGATCGGTCCCGGGACCGCCTTTCCACAAGCAAGGCCGTTGATCATGAGCCCACCGAGAGACTCTAATTACTCAATTAACTGTAACAAAAGAGTCGTAAGGGGGAGAACAATGCTCAGAGTGATAAATTTAGAGATATTTGTAAATGGAAAAACATTGTTTAAAAAAATTGTTTCATTGGGTAAAAATTTTAATTTCGAAATATTTGATTGATTAATATAATATTTGATTGGCTAATTGATATTTTCACAAGAAAAAAATCTTACATGTATTTGCTCATTGACTAATATCCTTGTTCAGTGTAAATTGATAAAATTGTCACGAATTTTGCGTTGTATACGGATCTGATCTTATTTTTTTTACAGGAGGAAGTAATTATCAGTAAGGAAACATTGTGACAAGTCTACAATTTTTCTTTTGATGAGAATATATATTCATGAAACCAACACGAAAGATGTCCCTGAGAAATAGATGTAGTTTACGGAGTATATTTTATTTCACCTCAGCTATTTCCCCCCATAATTGTAACGACTATCAGGATGATTTGAACAGTTACGCATGAGTGGCACGAGTCTGGAATGAGCCGCGTAAATAAACACCAAGTGAGCGTCTGTGTGACAGTCCAAGTCTTGGCCGAGTACTCCCGTCCCCGCCATCGACCGTCCTCGACTCTCCTCCTCAAAAGCTCGCCTTCGCGAGGCCGCGCGGGGCCGGCCACCAGTGGCGAGAGCTCTCGGCCCAACCGGCGGACGAGCGCGGGTCCATTTGCATCTTGGGTAATTGTGAGCGGAGACATGGCCGCCCACCGGAAATTGCGCTGTTTTGCCCGCCCGCCCGCTCCGCCCGCTCCGCCCGCGCCGCCCCGCGCTCTCGCCCGCTCGTCCGGCCGCGCTGCCCGATTGAGCGCGAGATGGCGGCTGCGGCGGTCGAAAGAGGAGTGGGTGGGCGGGGGGGCGGGGCGAGGGTGGCGGAGGAGGGGACCGGGAGCGTCGCGGTGGCAGAGCATCGATCGGGAACCGGTCGCGACGGCCAAGTCAGACGCCGCGGCCTCGCAATGGGACGCCTCCTCCGACGCGCGCTGTATTAGCCGGGAGCACCACGGTGTCACGTCGAATATTTATTTTGTAGGCATTCGTTGCTGAAACAACGTCCTGCTTCCTAAATTCTAGCTCTCTTCTTCTACTTCTAGTTATCTTGCGGTTCACAGCAGCTTCAGTTAAGTTCTTTTGTTTCATATGGGTTGGCGGTATTAGGACGTGTAATTATTTTGCAGACGTAAGTTGCTTAAACAACATCCTGTTTCAAAAACTTGTACATACTTCTTTCTTCTTCCAGCTATCTTGCTCTTCACAGATGTCTTCCATTCAATTCTTGTCTTAAATAGTTTCATTTATTTCCTATAATGATCAATTTCGCTCTATTTTATTTCCCTTATCTACCTACATCATATTTTTAAACATACATATGTATTATAATGCAAGTTTCTTGCTGTTTCACACAACCATACGTACAATAAGCGAATGAATCTAATTCACTTATGTTACGATGAGAATGATGGAAAAATGAGGAACTGAAAACCCACTAGAAAACATGATGTGAATCCCTTTGGTCACTCCAAGCCCATAAGGATCGTCTGGGATTTGAACTCCAGTACATACCGGTAAGGTATTTTCGCTACTACATCACGGGTCAGTTCCATGCCCTATAACATCACGCGTTTCAGCTACATTTACTGTTTAGTAAAATTCAGAGTTTTTCAAGCGTCAGGTCGGGCTTCAAGTTTTTCGTCTTACCCTCACCCATTTCAGGTGCACTTCTCTTGTTACTTCAATGCTGTCCGGGTGACACCGCGTCGTTGGCAGATAGGCCGACGTTTCGCCTGTCCTGTTGCAGGCTTCTTCAGGGTAGTCACAATAAAGTTCCTCCTCCGGTGTTGTATCTTTTTCAGCTCATGTAACGCGAGTACGCCGTGATTGGCGGAGAGGTCCCTCTGATTGGCTCGCGGTCTGGGCCAACCCGGGACTGGCACCCGTCCTAGAAATCGGACGGAGGAGAAGTGTCCCCGCGCCGTCAGGAAACGGTGGAAAAATATACTTCCAGGCGTGTTTTAGGTTAAGGCCTGCATCCGCGTTGATGTTGTGCGGCCGTCTACTAATTTCAATTGCCTCTTTTACGCGTCTAGGCCAGTATCGATTTTCACTGTGGAGGAGCCGGGTCTTATCGAATTCAATAACATGTCCAGTGACCTCGGAGTGGAGTGCTATGGCCGAACGGTGGGTTTGGTTTCTGTTATAATAACCAATATGTTCCCTAAGTCGTTCAGACACTGTACGCCCGGTCTCACCGACATATGTTCTGCCACAGCTGCAGGGAACTTCGTAAACGCCTGCCGCCTGGAGAGGTGGTAAAGCATCTTTAATGCGTACCAGGGTCTTGTGTAGTTTGTCGGGAGCTGTGAAAACTGTCCGGATGTTATTCTTCCGAAGCAGTTTTCCCACGCGGTCTGTGACGCTGCGTACGTACGGAAGCACGGCTAATCGAGTACTGGTCGTCTCCTCTGTCTCCGGATTAGAGTGGAGGCCATCTTCGTTGTTGCAAACTTCGGAAACCCCGTGCCCTATGGAGTGGCTCGTGACACAGGCGAGCGCTCGCTTGATAGCAGATCGGGCGTAACCGTTAGCTCTAAAGGTGTGTTCAAGCTTCTCGAGTTCCTCAGGGAGAGAGCGCTCGTCGCACACCTTCAGAGCTCTTGTGAACAGTGTCTTCAACACCCCTATTTTTGTAGCCGGATGGTGATGCGAATCCGCATGGAGGTATCTATCCGTGTGGGTTGGTTTACGGTAGACAGTGTGTCCCAAGGTGCCATCTTCCCGTTTGCTGACGAGGACGTACAAGAAAGGTAGACAGTTGTCCATTTCAGTCTCCATTGTGAACTTGATGTTGTGGTGGATGCTGTTCAGGTACAGTAGGAATTCGTCAAGTAGTTCCGGTCCGTGTGGCCAGATTACAAATGTGTCGTCCACATACCGAATCCAGAGTGACGGTTTATATTGAGCGTTCCGTAGAGCTTCAGTCTCAAATGCTTCCATAAACATATTGGCAGCGATGGGTGATAGGGGTGACCCCATCGCCGCTCCCTCCACTTGTGCGTAGAACCGGCCTTGGTATTGAAAAAAAGTGGAGTTTAGGCAGAAAGCAGCGAGATCCGCCCATTCAGTCGGCTGGCTCCGTTCCTGTAGTTTTTGTCGGAGCACTTCCACGGCCTCGTTCACTGGAACTTTGGTGAACAGCGAAGTCACGTCGAAGCTGACTAACAGGTCACCACTGTTGAGCCTTTGTTGTTGAATGATCTCTACGAAGTGTGACGAGTTCCTTACAGCAGAGTGCATGTCTTTAGCTAGTGGTGCGAGGTGGTACCTTCTCTTGTTTTCCTTCTTCCTCTCCTGCTTCTTATCCTTCTCGTTTTCGCCTTCTTCTTCTTCTTCTTCTTCTTCTTCTTCTTGTACTTCTGTCTTCTTCTCTCCGTTCTCCTTCTTCCTTTTATCGTTCCCCCCGTCGGTGACTAATATTAATATTGCTGAATTGCAAGGGACGTGTCAATACCGAAGCGTGTAACACATAATGTGTAGGTTGCCCTATGTAACAATTGTTTGCAAACGATTACCATTCATGGTGACGAGCTAATGTTATTAACCGATAATTACATTTATACAATTTTTTTTGTATGATTGCAGTTCTTCTTTCCAAATGTAACGTAGCCATAATCAGGAAAAGAATTCCAGAGTAGTTCTAAAAGTATTTCCGCATCACTGAAAATTGCAACAAAAATCACGAGAGTGAGCCGTAAGCACTGTTCTTCGGCCAGGACCTACGCGAATGCAAAACCCTGACGCGCAAAGCCCGCGCAATCCTGTGAGAGCCCGGAGCGCTTCCCGCCACGAAGACCGTCGGAGCTGCGAGCTATCCCTCTCGCGATCGCAGCGGCCGCTCCCGAATTAGCCAGCGACTTTGCGCAGCAATTCGCGGACGCAGTTTTAAACTCCTGCCCTCGACGGTCGCCGCCTCCGTCGCCCGCGCGCCGAGGAATTAAAGAGCGCAAGAGGAGTTTTTATCAGTAATTGATAGGCTCCTAAACAGCAAAAATTCCGGTCTCTCCCTGTAATTGTAAAGGATTTCCAGCCGGGCCTCCGAAACGAAATATAAATTAGTCCTTTATCTGCGAAATAAATTTCCGCCCACCCACGATTACGTCATCAGAGCGGTCGGCCGTTTTTTCTTCGAACAAAAGAAGATCGTGACTGTGGCGCACAACTCACGGCGCATTCGCCGCCGTCACCGCCCCCCCCCGCCCCCGCCCCTTGGGCGCTTGCCCACACCCCGACCTGGCCCAGCCCCGCCGCCGCCCCCTGCCATGCAGGCATCGCCATCGCACTGAGGGAATGGCGGCGGCGGACTGGTGGCGGCGTAGACGGGATTCGCAGAAATCGAGTTATGCATTGGTGTCGCGAGGGCTGGATTACACAGCTGGCAACGGCGCACACAGTTGAGGAAAGGAATGACAGTCGGGAGTGTTAGAGGAAGAGATAGATTCTTACTTGAAGATGGTACCATCGAAACACGAGAGTGATGTAAAGGAGATTGTTGTGATTGATTGTTGTTATATTGCTTTATTATACTGAATTAAGGTGCAAATTATGACAGTAAAGGTAGTAGATATTATTTCGTCAATTATTCAAGTCGTTAAAACTTTTTAACACTACATTTTAAAATTTATAAATTTTAGTTTTCTGCGAATGAATAATAATAGTAGAATTATCCATACAGTAAAAAAAAAATGTATTATGCATACAAGGAATTCTATAAAATCAATAAAACTTGTGAGTTAATATAATTAATAATTCTGTTTATTAGTAATTACGTAAACCAAATTATATAAACCAAATCTTCAAATAAACGAAATTATTCCCTGAATATTTTAATTCAAATTTAATTTCTTTTAAATTCCAAGGAAAAAACTTGCGTATTTCTATTATTAATTCGTTATGTAAAAAGAAATATTAATAAAATAATTTCGAAGACAAGAACACTAGAATGGAATTCTTAATTAAAGCATTTCAATTTATTATTAATGTTTAATTTTATAATATTTAAAATATTTAAGAAATTCTCTATTTTAATTATTGTTTAAATTTTCTTTTGTGCGAAGACTTTCACAACCAGGAATTGAAATGCATCTGTACCTATGGGGGAAAATTTATTTAAATTGCCAAACAATGTATCCTTACAAATGAAAGTGCAATGTAATTATTACTTTACTAATTTTATGTCATTTCAACAATTTCTTGACAATAAAAAGTCTCGGGCTTCAGAGTACTTAAGAAAAAGAAACAAGTAGGTATAATTGATGCCGTATTGGCTCTTTGTGTAATTTTAACTGGCAAACAATACCAGTTAACTAACAACCAAGACATCTAAACAAACATGGGTTCAAATCAACTGATGTAAAAGGTTTGAAAACACAAATCCTCGCTTGTCTAACGTGAACAAACCAAGAAAACTTAGACGAAAAGAGTCTTCGAAAGCCGTTGACAAGACCCTACCCTCATTTTCAGCTCACCACCCTTAGCATCGTAAACGTATTTTCGCAGCCATGGCTGACGGTATGGCAACTACATAGAGGCGGAGGTCTCCAACGCACGGCTGCCCAGCGTTACTGCTCACTAACGTCGTTCACCGATGAATGATGGCGCTGGCGCTTCTTTCGTGCGGCGCATCTAATAATAAACACAAAGTCGCCGATGCGGGGGAGGGCGGTCGCCTTTCAGCGTGTGATGGAGAGGTCTCGGCGCGCGTCTGGAGGTTAAGCAGCGGGAGATTTACGCCTGGACATCTGCTTCCGCTGACGCAGCTTTCGCGCCCTCCATTTCCAGTTACCTCCCTTTCCACTCCTCAGCAGCAGCTTCTGGGAACTACGCAGAATCCACTGCTTCGTGTCATTCTGCTGTCGACACTTTTTTGAGGGGAGGCTATTCCTCTTGCAGCCGGCTTGGCGCAGCGACGAAATGACTGTAGTCGAAGGCTGGTGGTTCGAGTCCTGCGTGTGGATGCCATGTGGTTAGGGCGTGGATGGCTTCTCAAGCACCGTGTATCGCACATGACCCATCATTTTATCATCAATAATTCATTTCACTTTCTCGCACTTACCAACGAAAGACGAGAAAGTATTGTAATCGTGCGCCAGAAAACCAAGCATTTTCGACACAAAAACTCTTATTGTCGGGCCCTGGAAAGGAAAAAGTGGATAAATCCAGTTCCTAAATATAGAAAAAATTCCTCTACACGTGGTGTAGCTAGAATTCATGTTTTGAGTCTCCTTCATACAGAAAAATCGATTGACGGTAAAACGTCTGTCTGTCCGTCCGTCCGTCTACGCACAAGGCACAACGCAAGCGCATAAACCGTTCAATTGACTTCTCCAAAATTGATATTCTCCAATCAATATAGCTGATGTCACGGGCTGGAATTTGAAACCGATATTTTAATTTTTGGGGTACTTAACATGATGCCCCTGAACCATTTTCAAAATTATCAAAAAATGGCTCCAAATTTTTTGAATAAATTTTGTTGTTGAATAGTGTAAACAACTAGATTGGAAAGGAATATATTGGTGCTGGAGTCATTTTCGTTAATATCTCCGATTTTTTGAAAAATGGAAAAAAAATCAAAATTGGAGATACAGATGTTTGTCTCAGACAGTCTGTTGTACAAAATTAGCTCTTTAAAAAGGTCATGTACAATGTTTTTTTGAAAATGAGTAGTTTTGCGTTATTTGCGATTGAAATGTACGAATATTTCTACTCCTAAGAACCACTCCAACGTTTTTCTTTAGAGATTCTTCACTTACGTAATAATACGATAAAAGTATAAATATATAAAATACTTAGAAAATGAATATAGACGCAAAAGATCAGGATTTGATTAAAACTTCAAACGGAGCAATGTGTCTTTTCATAGAAATTAATTGAGAGAATTCTTGAGGAAGCTGCAAGACCACCCTCTGCCTCTGATGTTGAGAACACGGACAAATGGCGTACTCGGGCGCAAACTCTAGCATACAGAAATCCAAACTTCTTTTTCCTCTCCCATATCTGCAAGAAGGACAACTATGTTAGTGAGATGTTTTTGAATGTATTTCTGTACGTATCTAGTTTCGAGATATTGTGATAATTTTACCACAGTGTAGGCCCCAAAACGTATGTTGAGTACCGCGCAGTGATCATGGAACCGCGCATGGATTTAGCTTTGAAAAAACAAAGTTTAAGGACACATAATTTTCGAATTCTCTCGATAGATGTTAAGAAGCTGTCCGGAAAGCAATTTCTATACTATAACACAAGGGAGAAAAGTAAATATTGAGTAGTATTGTTAGTAAATTAAGGTAACGAAAAAAGGAATGAAGCACTCGTTTCTTACAGTGCAGTTGTTGCTTCTTACAACATATCAACCTACGGATGATTCATCAACGTTTTCCAAAAAGCCTGAGGAGATATTAAATAATCTTATTTCTACTATAAGATTTTGAATGGGCGTTTTCAGAATTTCTGCACATGGGAGTTACCTTTGTCAGTCCTTAAAAATATTATACAATATTTGGAACTGGTTCAAAAGCCGCGTTATATGTTTACCCCACAGTGGATTTGCGAATACTTTCTATCATCTCTAAACGATAGTTGTTCTTATCTGGCTGATTTCTCAAAGGTAGGGTAATCTGGCTGCTAATTCATATGATTCCAAATCTCATTCCACCTCAGAGCTTCATTCATCAGAAGGTACAAAACATCCACAACAAGCGTTAAAAAAATCTCAAATAGAGGAAGTACTTAGTTGAATTTCTTGTTATTTGTTACCTCATAAATTGTTTTGTTTGGCCGGATTGCATGTCTGATAGAATACGCATGTTTTGAGTGACTACAGCACGATGACGACCTGAACGCACAACTGGGGGGAACCAGGTCTGGATCCTCGCACAGTAACCACACCATATGGGGATGTGTTGAATCTCGCCACAATGTTTTTGAGTGGTTGTAACCATCTGTTTATTTTGCAATAAGGTTAGTTTAGTTTGTGATCATTTTGAATATTATGCACTTATGTTGTAACTGCCATTTATATATATGGCAGTTACATAAACCAGTTATATATATATATATATATATATATATATATATATATATATATATATATATATATATATATATGTATATACATATATGGCCCTGATGTGCCTACAGTGCTTATTATGTTTAACACCAGTTCTGAGGATGGAATAAAAATATTCCGAAACGTCGACAAATATTTTAATGTCTTAATTTACTCCGACCAAATATCGTGATCTTCATTTCCTATCACTACTGATACTCATTATCATCATCACCATCATTTTTAAAAAGAATAATAAAGTGTTTTTTTGCTAAGACATTCTGTCCTTCGCTGTTTTTTCATATCTTTATAGTTTCTGAAGTGTAGTTCGTTTTGAAGTTGTTCTAAAATGTTCGCAGTAAGTCTCCCTCTTCCTCTTTTTTCCAACTATTTTGCAGAGCAAAACTGTAATTCAGAATTTGTTCATGTCTGAAAATTTCTCCAAAGAATTTTTCTTTCAATTTCCAAATGGTTGTAGTAGCGATTCCTTCTCCTTCACTTTTTCTAAAATTACATTATTATACATTTTTCTGCCCAAGAAATCTTCAATATTTTTCGCCACAACCACAACTCACAAGCTTTCAAACGACTCCTTCCCGTTTGTAAACGTGACTACTAATAATATCACAAGGAAAACAAAATATCTTAATTACTCAAAAATAGTCACGTCACTGCAATTGTGTAAAGTATAACTTAGTGAGTAGAAATATCGAAAAATAGTCTAATGACGTTTGGTAACGTGTTTAAGTTACTTGCATTTATCCATATGGTGCGAAAACTATTTCTCCGCTTAAATAATCTCTCCCTAAATTGATTTTCTCACATCACTTAGTAAACAATGATAAAGTGGCCTTCTACCCAATTTTCCAATTTTCAAAGTACATTTTTAAACCATTTAAAAATTCTGAGCTCTCTGGGAAACGGGAGCAACTTTCATCTCATAACACTGTTTGAAAATGACCGTATAAAAGTCATAATTAAAAACTTTGGAGGGTGTGATTCCTAATACCCTGAAAGGTGGACTGTAGGGACGTCCCCTTTTTAATGCGATGCTTAATGAGTGAGTTAACGCGAGCAGGGGCGGCGACGAGGGAGCCTTAACGACCTGGGACAGCGGTCAGCGCTGGGGCCGGGGGCGTCCAGTGCAGGCGGTGGTTGGGAGGAGGCGGCGGCGGAGGGGCGATACGTTGGAAGATTTGGGAAGACGGGCCTCTGCGACGAGGGCGAATCCCAAGCGAGGAAAACAGCTTACGACGCTAATGGTCTGTCACACAAGGGTTGTTTAGGTGTCTTGCTTCAACTGTACCCTACAAAGTGGTACAAACGTTCGAAAAGTCATATACATCATCAGCCCTTACAAAAGATAAGGGTGGAGATGGTCCGTCAGCGTAGTCTTAACCCGGAGGTTCGAGGGAGGGGAAAATTAAATCATTCAGGATATTTAGAGAAAGTGATGTTTTCTTGACCAATAATTGTCCACCATGAATCAAAGTCGGGCACTTAACGCACGGAGCCTTGAAGATATCTACAAGGGAGGTCTGTAAGTTTAAAAGTTTCTATTACAATTGAAAGTATACTTGAAACGGCGCAGAGAAGAGGGGATAACTAGTAACCATCTGGAGAGACGAATTCAATAGGGCCTTGGTGGGTGAGATGGTGAGCTTGATGTGAGAGGGCCAGGTTGGAGAAAGTTCTTAGTGCGTGAAGCGGAAAGGATATTTGGGAAGGAAGTAGGGAAGACGAGAGTCAATAAAACGACAAACGAATCACAATACCTTATAAAATGAATAATTTGTTATCAGGTTATTCGGGTTAATGCTATACACTGTATATATATCTGATTAAATATCCTATTTCTATTTAAATCATGCAAATAACACTAATACTCATTTCAATATTACCAGCGGAATTTGTATGTTATTTTAATAATTTTCAAGGAAAAGAGAAAATAAATAATCTTCTAAAATGTAGATATTGAATAATAACGCATTGTCTACCTGCAGATATTAACCCGACGTGTTTGAAGGATTATTTCCCCCTGATCTACATGTAATGGTCTGACTAGCCACATCCGCTCGGTGAATGGGGAGGCTGGGACCATGGCAGCTGCATCTAGACATCTGTTCGCACTGAAAGCGTGAAAAGGAACACACAAGCGCAGTGGTGCAGAAGCGAGGTGTTATGTCCAAAAACGTAATTTCTTAAAAAATATATTTATTCTGATTTCACACCAGTACAGAGTAACCATATACAAGCCAATTCCAACATTTTTCCTGAAGATGTATCATTGTATGCCAAAGTCGCCGTTGCCCAGGGAAATGTCCAAAGTTGGTAGCCGTAGCACCGAAGAGAGCGCGCGAGAGAGAGAGCGCGCGCGAGAGCGAGAGGGCGAGAGAGAGCGAGAGAGAGAGCGAGAGAGAGCGAGAGAGAGAGAGCGAGAGAGAGCGAGAGCGAGAGAGAGTGTGTCCGTACACTTTGTTGTTCCGTCAACACTGTTCACAATTCACTGATGCACTCGATACTGCTGGTAGGCGCTCAACTGCCCTCTGCGGGGCGCTGCTTTATAGCCCATTGGGGCTGAGGGTCCGCTGGCCAGCCTCCGGATAGGGGTGGTGCCTCCTTTTTCGGTGCCTGGTCGCGCGTGACGGCGCCGCGGCGGCTGCTGTCGTCGCCGTCTTTTGAGCGGCGACGGTACTAGGTTCCGGCAGTTCTTCCGGTGCGCAGTCGACTACTGCACGAGGGGGCTAGGCGAAGCGAGCGCCAGCGTGCTGTGGGCGGCCGAGTGTTGCGTGGGCGAAGAGGAGCCGTGTGCCGCGGAGAAGGGTGGGGAATTTGCGGGGGGGGGAGGCCACGAGCCCTCAGGGCGGATGCGCCCGGAGGGGCGACTGCCAGCGAGGAGTCGCTGAAAAGTTTCAGCGCAGCCAGATTTAGGGACAGGGTTTCCCCACTGGCAGGGAAGGAGTCCCCACGTGAATTCAGACAAGGATTACCCGGAATTTGCGATAAAACATTCACTTCTTGAGGCGCCATAGGGCCTCCGCTGCCTACAGGAAGACTTCTTTCTTTGATTCTTTGCTTGTTTGCTCCCCATCTCCGTGCGATTATGATGGAATGTGCGAATATTAGCATTTATTCGCGATGAATTGGTCTTTTTTTGTTAGTCTTTTAATTTGTCTTCTTCCTGTACAATTCGTACAGACTACTTTCGTATTTACTGCATAATCAGTCTTTTAGTATTTACCTAAACGTGTCCTGTTTTTATATGTTCATATTCGAACAACATTTCAAAGTATTTTAGCTAAGAAATTTCGGACATTTTTAGGTTAGAGAGGTTCTTGATTGGGAACGATTCATATACTTGGGGCTACGTAAAGTTTTTTCTTAATATGTTGTTGATGATGATAATGATGAGTCGTGGGATGTGAGGAAGGATGTATGCTTCTTCTAGTATTTTATCGCAAGGAAGAAACACGTGACATGTAATTTCATAAGACACGTTTACCACGCGTTCACCACGTGGCCAGGAACTTTTAGCTATTTCGATTAATCATGTAATTGTAAGAAACTAATTCAGTTACATTGATAATGTATTATATTGATAATGAATGAAACAAATTACTGGTTTGAAGTTTTCAGTTACATGATATCGCAGAACAGCCTTTTTTTTAGAAAACGATCGTGATTTGAAAATTCCACTCGTAGTGCTGCTTAATTTATCGTTCTTCCCCAAAGCACTTGCAGTATTACCTTTGATAATCCAATAAGCGAGTAATGATTCGCCAAAATGCTCGATTCACCTATAGGCATATTAAAGCAGTAAAGATTTTATTTACATTCCTGCAATGGCACTCTTTTAACACAACAGTCAACGTACTTATCATCTGTCATTTGTTTTGATGATGAAAGTAACTCAAGTTCTCTAAATAATACATTAACATAGAATTATGTGTCATCATTACACTAAAATACTTAATGCGTCTACAGGAAGAATGAAAAAAGCAGTAAAATTGTTTATTTCCATACTCAGAGTTCCTGATAACACAGCAGTCAAGACTGGTCCTCCTCATCTGTCACTAGTTTGGAGAATTTGGGTGACTTTCTCGTCAAAAGTAAATATTAATAATACATATTTACTTGTCGTCGAAGAAAATGTCATTTACATAAACTGCTTTAACGAGGTGTCCAGTTACCCATAGCTTCCACTTAAGCAGAAGTCGCCATCTGCCTTATCTTCCGGCGGGAGGGCAGAGACCTAGAGGGGGGGCGAGAGACTCAGGCATTAGATCGATGGCGTCAGCGATGGACAGAGTGACAAGCGTAGTTAGCGGAGTGGTCGCTGCGGTAGCAGATGCCGTCATGCGGATAGAAACGTGATACGTTGGACTCTATGTAGGTAAAACCGCTGATTACCTTGAAAGCTAGGGGAGCGACTGAGCTTGATAAATGGCAGTGGAAATGATGGAGAACCGGAGGAGTGTAAGCTGAGAGGTCAAAAATAAGTAGGTGTGACGCCCTACTGTTAGTAAATAGGCATAAGAGGTATAATGGTGATGGTTGTGGTGATCGTTTCTTTTGTCGCATTTATAGAAGGAATAGGAAACGTGATATCGCAAAAGACGACTACAATTTCTGGCGTAGAGAGGTAGAAATGAAACCATAAGGAATCGAGGAACAAATACATGATTTACACGCTTCGAATTTGGTACTTCAGCGAACAATTTCACACGAACGATTTCGGAATTTCAGCGAACGCATGCATATGCATGTGCATAGCCTTTTTCTGGAGTAAGAGAGCCCTGCGCATACACGTCTTTACTGAACTCCCCAAATGAAGCGCGAAAATCTAGGCGAAAACAGGAAATAACGGCGTTAATGAAGATGAATTGGTGGAGGAGTAAGCTTTTCCAAAACATGGTGGTCAACAGACGAAGGTCAAAAACAAGAAACAAACGGTCAGTCAAGCGACTCGTTGGGCTCCATGGAGGAAAAACCGCTGATTACTGTAGTGGTTGTACAATATGGCGTATTGACGTGGCAACAGGAAGTAAGTGCGAAGAATTTTAAGGTAGGATATACACGATCTGATACATGTTTTTCTGGAAAAAAGATATGGAAATGAGAATATCACTCACTTCTTACAGTCCTTTTATACATACGAAGAGAAAATTTAAAGAAAAAATTGCGAGAGTTTTGTGAGTATTTTTTAAAAATTGCATATATTTTACGCAAACGTACGCGAAAACAGCCAACACATTTAGTTGCAGATTCTCTACGTCTCTGAGTAGGTGGGGTAATATCGAGTAGCGGTTGCCCAGCAAAAATGTTTGTAGAATGTTCAAGAAGATCTCATATTGTAGATTACGGTATGAGAAACATTTCTTCGAGGCCTTTGGCCTCACTATTTTAGTTTTTAAAATTTTACAACACTTCCTTTAGGAGCTATTTCACGATATAGAGTCAAAAATCCTACAAAATTTTGCGGATGCCCTCCTTATGACTATTTAGTTGTTTTTTCATTGTTCTTTTTTGTAATTTTTTCCAATATTTTAATAATTATTCTGGTATTCGGGAGGAAGATGAATCAAAAAATCAGAAATAATTAAAACTACTCCAGCAAATTGAGTTATAAATGGTGAAACTGACCCGACTTTGTTTTATATAGAGAGATGTTCTTTCTTGGAACAATTCACACTTCCTTATAAACAACATTCGAAGTAATTATTCAATCTTCCTTGACAGTTAGCTTTCCGCTTCTTTGTTAGCCACAAAAATATTAGAAAGAGTTTTTACTGTCGAGAAAGGGAAGGGAAGTTGTCCAACCACACGTACCCCTTCACCTATGGGTGCAAAGCGGGGGACGCTGCTGGTAGGGCTTAGCTGGAATAGAGCTATTGTGCCAAAGTACCATACACTCATACCATATCAAGTGCCTGAATAATGTAAGTTATGTCGCAAATATTTCACAATAACAAGAATGTTTATTTACTTATATTCGTGTGTTGCGTGGGAACCCGCCATGAAGGCTGAGATCCAATTGTTCCTAAGAGCATCGTGAATTGAAAATATGGGAACATGTCCATTTCCATTGTAGTTCCCTTCACAGCACTTGTAGACCATGGCAAAAAGTTAAATAAACAATATGCACAACACGCATAAGAAATAATCTTCATCTGTAACAAGCAACTATTAATAGTACTTCTAGTTGTTGCTGCGAGAGCGAATCTTGAATTAATAATTATGCAAATAAACTTTCAGCTTGCGCAAACCACGGTTTACATAGAGAGAGTAAATAGTATATAGAGGAATGTAAGCCTTCTAAGCGTCACGTCACAAAGATGGCCACTAACACTGAAAGGGCCGAAATATAGGTGGTATTGGTAGTGTCGATAAGACCCAAACATGCAAAAAGTTAGTAGAATGTCCAAGAATATCTCATCCTGTAGATTACAATATGAGGAACTTTCCGTCGTCTTAACGGTTCATGTCCTGTTGTTGGCCAAAGACAAACGGTTTGTCGTCAACCAATTTTTCCGTAGAAAGGACTCGGAAACCGTGGGCTTTGACCGCATAACGTGTTATATAAATTCCTTTAGTACAAGTACGAGGTTTATCCACTTTTTTGATAAGGCCCCTACTATACGAGTGTTTTCTGACAAAAAATCACTAATCTCAGCTGTAGAATTCTCTTTACCTCGTAAGTATTTATAGTGAGAAAGTAAAATATACAAAAGCTGTGCCTGACGTTCGATCGCCGAGACGGGAACGGTGGCAGGCGCGCATAGGCGACAGCAGTGGGACTTCAGACTTGGGTGCGGGGGAGAACTGAGAGGTTCAGTCGTCGTCGGCGGCGGCGGCGGCAGCGGGGAAGTCCGAGGCCTGTGTCAATACGCCGAAGCGGCCGCGGCGCCGCTGGAGAGAGTTCGACAGCGCGAGGGCCGTTGGCGCCGGCGGCGGGGCGGGGCGGGGCGGGGACGGGGCGGGGACGGGGCGGGTCGGAGCGGGGGCAGGACAGGGGGCGGGGGCGGACCGGTGCGGGCCGGGGCGGGCCGGGGCGGGGCGGGCCGGGGCGGGGCGGGCCGGGGCGGGGCCGGGGCGGGGCGGGCCGGGGCCGGGCGGGCCGGGCCGGGGCAGGGCGTGAGGGGGCGGAGCGAGGCAGGGCGGGGCCGGGCGTGAGCGGGGCGGGGCGTGGTGAGTGCGGGGGGGGGGGTGGCAGGGGCGCGGGCAGGGCGGCCTGTGCGGGGAGGAAAGGGCCGCTGAACAACCGTCATTATGCGCCGCTGGAGGGCCTGGCGGCAGTGGATAAATATTGGAAATTCTCGCCTGGCCCCTAAGCGCGCTGTTGTGTTGTTACTGACTAATTACTCCGACGGCCGGCGCGGCGCCGCGCGGGACCGCTCCGGCCCGGCCCCGCCCCGGCCCTCCCGTCTTAAGCGGGGCTGGACCGTCGCCCGCCCCGCGCCAGCTCAGGCGGACCCATGCCCGCCGCTGGCGAAGCCTGCGTTGCGTGAGAGCACCTCGCGTTTAAGAACAACGCCGAGTAGCGTTCTCAAATGCGGCCTTGCCGGTAATGGTGCCTTTTCGCGGCTATAGAATATTTTTCGGAGAATGGTTTGCGTGTACGTATACATAATCCAGGAAGTAGTAGTTTCTCAATAAATACCTCTATGTGAAACTATCGAGAAAATATTTTGTAATTCGTTAATTCTTTAGATAGCCCTAGATCTATTAATGCGTTTATATTATCAACAAATATGTAACAGACGATCAAATTTATAAAAGCTTCGAAGTAGTTCTTGCGAAGAAAGATTTATAATCGCTGTAGTATTATAATAAATCATTTTATTTATCAATTATTGATTGACAGCCCTTTGATAATTCTAGAAACAACAATACAAGTAGACCCTTTTTATTTTCATTGCAACAAATTTTATTTTGCTTAGTTACCACTCTAACGTAATTAGTTCATATTGAATAAAATTAAACTGGTTTGAATTCTGAAATTGAATTCTGGTATTTGGGGTGAATACCAGAATTCGAAAGATTAGAGCGCGAAAGGATGTAGGTATTGTAATGGCTTAAAGGCCTTCGGCCTAGCCACATAGGATCAAGTAATCTAATTTGTTTGTAATAATTACCTATTAAATAAAATAATAAAATTAAACAAGCAATAAGTTAATAGAATGATTGAAATGTCACAAGGTCTATAGTTTAATAATAAGTTATAAAAATATACAAGTTTTTCTTTCGATGGTGTAACGGTTAGCGTATCGGACTGTTATACTCAAGTTCGCCGTGGGCTTTTAAGGCGAAAAAATCCTCCGTACGCCTTCCTTCGGAGAGGAAGTAAAGCCGGCTGGATGGGGTGAGTCGAGCGAAGTGGACTGGTTTGTGAAATAATGAAACTTCGACTCCTCCCAAACATTCCAACCATAGCCCAAATTAGATTAATTAGATTAATTGACTTCGAAGGACCACCCAGACTCCTGTAATGAAAAGACAGGTTATAACTACCCTTGCAGGTCTGGGACTGCAAGGATAAAGGAGGAAGGAGAGTGCTTGTTACCATAAAAGGATAAAATACAGAATATATAAGCGTGTATTATAAATTAAGGATACAACTTAACCTATGATAAAGATACATATTTGACATGAGATTAATGCATAATGAACTAATCAGCACACATGGCATAGTGCATTAGTTTGTAGGTAATAACTGAATACATGTAACATGGAAATAACACATAATGAGATTAATTAGCACACGTGGCGTAAGTGCATTAGTTTGTAGGTAATGACTGAATACATGTAACATGGAAATAACACATAATGAGATTAATTAGCACACGTGGCGTAAGTGCATTAGTTTGTAGGTAATAACTGAATACACGTAACATGGAAATAACACATAATGAGATTAATTAGCACACGTGGCGTAAGTGCATTAGTTTGTAGGTAATAACTGAATACACGTAACATGGAAATAACACATATGAACATGGTTACAATGCACTGATTGCCCACAGGGCCGTGAGCGTTAGTAAGTTGTACTAATGTTACCAGCACGGGCACTGAACATGTGTGGCGTAAGCCGGTTGCACACGTATAAGCAGCTAGGCACCATTGTTGAGAGGCGTCCATAACCATGGGTGCCGTATGCACGTCGCGGAGCAACGCGCAACGTCGTTTAACTTGGACATTACACAAAAGAAGAGTTACAACGTGCGCGACATGTCCGCCCGACTTGGGTGGAGAGCGGCGTGAAACACGTCTGCCCATCTTAGCGGCAGAGCAAATACTGACTGGCCGTTGCGACGCGAGCGCGGCGCAGAGCACCTCCGCCCATGTCGACCAACAGCGAAGAACTGACTTTCCGTTGCAACGGCTCGCGAGCTGGCGCCGCGCAATGTTGCGCCATATGTTGCAAGTGGGGAGTTCTGGGAAGATAGTAACACACACACACACAGGCGCGCGAGCGTCGGCGGCGAGGCAGCGGCGCAAGCAACGGACTCTGTGTTGCGTCATGACGACTGGAAAATACTAGGAATTTTAAGTGTGCAGCTGCGCTTCGGCGGATGCCGCGAGCATCCGTTGGGCAACGTTGTTGCGTGAGGGGATTACCAAGAAATGAGGCTCTGCCGCACGTGGCAATCTGAAAGCTTAGTTTGGAAATACAAATTCTGAGAAGTGGGCCGCTATGGCTGTGCAGAAGCCTCAGAGATATGCGTCTTTGAATAAAATATAAAAAATATAATTATGAAATAAAATAAAAAAAATAGCTAGCTCTGACACCGGCTGTCCCATGTTAGTAGATTTACTTGCATGGAAAAGATCCTAGAGCCCTAAATGACGCCTCTGAGCCAAAATTCAAATCGCCTGTTTCGTTGCCCAAAAAATACCTCCTCTCTCCGCTAGTTGGTGAAAGGCGCGTAGTAAAATTTGCGCGGTCAGTCGGAAGAGCGGGTCTGATAGCCCACGTAAATAAGGCATCAATTCATTAATTCAATTTAATTTAATTCTTCCCCAAAACAAACTAAAATCACGGAAGGGCATAAAGGGGTAGTGGACCCTTTAGGGCGTGCAGACCGACTGCATCTGATTCGCAGGATATAAAGAAGGGTTTGTGAGCTCTGGAGCTCACTGATAAATGGCAGAGAACCAATAAAAAATTAATGAATGTAAAAGATGGAGCAACAATCGCTTAATAATTTGGTTCTACTACAAGAAGTCTTTTCTCTGTTTAAATATCATCAAACTCTTACTCATCTTAAACATCAATGTTTCAATTTATTTTCGCAGAATACGGTTCCTTGAAATTATTTTGAAATTATAAAATTGTGTCTGATGCCATATGTCTGAACTTATTAAAATACTGTGTGTAAAAAAATGTGTGTAATACCTAAATTCAATATTAGTTTGAACTAAAAATTGATTAATTTAAATTAATAAACTAAATCCAGTATTACTTTTAAAATCCTAATGATAATATTGTTTCGTTACTAAATATTTCTGAAAAATACTCAAAAGTCGGATTATTTTATCGGTCTGTGGCTATTCTGTCGCTAGAAACAAAGCATTTCACTTTCCCCGAATCAATAAGTCAGATGTTCTCGCTTATATCTCAGAGAACAACTACATTAGAAACTTAAATTTACATTTCGTTTTTCCTGGTGCAGAAATTGCAGTGATTCTACAGGTTAAATTAAAAAGGATTAGATATGCAAATCATGCCTTTCATGAAGAATTACAATTTTTTAAAAATGAAGTGAGTTTTTATTTTTATTTTTCGCATGTGGGCCAATTCTGACCACACGTACATCCTGCTTCTGCAGGTGCAAGTACGTTGCTGGGAGTGCGGGGGGTCAGCATTTTAACTGAATCCCGATTTTTAACCCCCAAGGTTGTTAGCCCTGGGGGTATGGACGATAAGATGATG
The DNA here is from genome assembly GCA_038098605.1 of Gryllus longicercus. NCBI lineage: Eukaryota > Metazoa > Arthropoda > Insecta > Orthoptera > Gryllidae > Gryllus > Gryllus longicercus. The sequence continues at coordinate 2,341,996 of JAZDUA010000117.1, read as the reverse complement.
ATGATGATGATGATGATGATGATGATGATGAGGGATGAAAGGACGGCATATACATAGAGACATACACTCATGCCCGAGGCGAGACTCAACCCCGAGGTCTTCTTTTCCGACATCACTACGACACTACTGCCTTAAATGTCTCTGCCATCTCACCGACAATTATGTGAGTTAATGATAACATTTTTTGTGAATATGCTTTAGAAACATCAACTATGAGACGAACATTTCGTCCAACCACATATAGAAATATGTATTTGAAATAAGATATTATGTATAAAATAGAAAATATTCAAATTATTCCGATTTCAAACTATTCCGAAACCGAAATACAGAAATACATTTACAAACATGTGTTATCTCTGCTCCACTTTTCGTTAGTTAGATAAAGATTTGCGAATCTCGTTTTATACTAAATTCAAATAAACATTCAAAATATCTATCAATATAAGTTTGTGTGTGCGTATCATGAATTTCTTCTCTAGCCTTCAAATCTCGTGTTCCTGACCCTTTGTTCCCTCACTTCACGATTCGCGGAGAAATTTATTAAAAAACATTATTACCAGAATATTGGGGAACAAGAGCGTACAAATTTGTTTACAAGAATGTTGCAAGTTTCTATTTGATTTTGAAGCCCCCACAAGGAGATTCCCTTCCTCGATCCATTTCGCAAAGAACAGCCACTAGAGCCGGATGTCACAGAGGAACTAGACCCCTCCGTGCTGCGCGAGGAAGGGCTCGTCGAGGAGTTGAACAATGTTTGGGCCGAGAGGGGAGTCGCGGGGCGGGGCGGGGCGGGGCGGAGCGGGGCGGGGCGTGGCGGGGCGGGGCAATGCTTGCATTCCTTCATATCCCTGCGGAGCCAGATCTTGAGTAGCCGCGCGGAGAAGCAGAGTGAAATCTTGGAGCGGAGGGGTTAGCAATTAAATTCCGAAGCTCTCGACGGGCGGACCACAGAAGGAGGACCTCGCCCGCGCGCGCCACGGGGGTCCTGTGAGGGCGTGTGGGTGTGGCCCTGCGCGGGGGAGCGCTCGGGAGGGGGAGGAAGGAGGGGAAGTTTGGGATAGGCGGTGGACGAAACGACGAACACAGACATGTCAGGAGAAACTGAAAGTCAAAAATGGGAGGCGAGTCTGAGGCAGAGAGACGAGTCTGCGGCAGAAACAATAAGAGAGAGAGAGGGAAAGAGAGAGAGAGAGACAGAGAGAGGCAGAGAGAGACAGAGAGAGACAGAGGGAGAGACAAAGAGAGACAGAGAGAGACAGAGAGAGACAGAGAGAGAGACAGAGAGAGAGAGACAGAGAGAGAGACAGAGAGAGAGAGACAGAGAGAGAGACAGAGAGAGACAGAGAGAGAGACAGAGAGAGACAGAGAGAGACAGAGAGAGACAGAGAGAGACAGAGAGAGACAGAGAGAGACAGAGAGAGACAGAGAGAGACAGAGAGGGACAGAGAGGGACAGAGAGGGACAGAGAGGGACAGAGAGGGACAGAGAGGGACAGAGAGGGACAGAGAGGGACAGAGAGATGGAGAGAGATGGAGAGAGACAGAGACAGAGACAGAGAGAGATATGAGAAGGGTGTAGAGAAATTTTTCTTTGCTGATATTAGTACGTCAGATAGTTTAGTTTGAGAATTAAGTATTTTAAATGTTCGCAAGAAAAAATTCGGAATTAAATTTGTTCTCCGCTATATTTATCATTTAATTCTTTTGAGTGTAACTATATTTAGTTATTCCTTGTATTAAAAAAAATAATAAAATACACGCTACTTTTTTTTAATACGTAAATATCATATTCCTTATGTCAATGAGAAACGGGTATGCTGTGAAACAAAGTACTGCCGATGCACTTTGCCAACACGCACCTCATAGTCTGCAGCCGAGCTGCATAAGGAATGGAGAGTGATATCGGATTAATAATAGGATATTTTACTTTATTTGAATTTTACTTTTATTTGAAGTTACAAACTGATCAAGGAAGTCCCCTATATCGCAATGCACAAGTAGAATCATTCACGTAACTCAAATCTTTTGACATACATTGTTCTCGCAGAACGTGAACTGAGAATACTTCTGCTAACTTTCCGTTGTATGATCTCCCTCGGACATCAATTGGCAAAGTATCCCCTCGCAGCTCCCGAACCTCAGCGGAGTAACAGATGTTCTCGGAAGCGACGTGCTCCCTGGAGCGTGGAACCGCATTTTCTGGAAAGCGGCCGCCCGCAGTCGCAGGCATTTGTTCTAATTGTCGCGCGCGCTCTGGAAATAGCTGCGGTGGGGGCGGCACCGCGCCGGCCCCGGGGGCTGACGAACGGCGCGGCCGCATGCATGTAATAAGGCGGCGACGCATGTGTTGCAGCACCACGCCCCCTCCCACCCCCCGCCCGCTGCCCCTCGCCCCCCCCCACTCCCACAGATTTCCCTCTGTCTGCCATCCGCAAAGGGAACCATCCGGCAGTCTCAGGCGTTCTGACTGACACTCTTGGTTCTTTAGAATCTCTTTCTGAAACGAGTAGTATTCTTTTCCGAGCGTGTGAAAGCAATAATGTGAAGACGCTTACTGTCTTTCAATGCGATTTACGACTCAACAGTGGCACTCGTTGCTTATATCATCTCATTACTTCCCCATCCCCGTAGTGAAGATTTCCCTCTGTCTGATATTCCTGACAGGAACAAACTGGTTGCTCTAGAATTATAAGGGGCACGTTTGCTTCTTTAGAATCTGTTCGAAAAACATGAAGCATTATTTTCCGAAGCTTGCTAAAGCAGTCGAGTGGAAGGTGCTTTGATCCTATTCATAGTATATGATGACCGTCTCATCAACATTTCAAATCTGTGGATCTGTGGATTTTATTTTTGTTGTATACCTAGTTTGACGCTCTTGAAGTTCGCAATTTTTAAAATAATTTAAAATATTAAATTATGCTTATACAACATATTGTAAAACAAAATATTACGATCGCCTTCAGACAAGAACAATACTTACACTCTACAGGAATACATATGGATCATTAACTAATGTCGGCATTTTTTCATTTTGATACACATAATAATTAATTAATTCTTTAAAATTATAAGAAGTATTTGAATAATATAACTCAGCCGAATTGCATTAAGTTCGCAATGTTGTCAATATGCTATTTAGTATATTTCTTTGAATAAACAACAAACCTATTTTCGACACAACTAAAATCCACTCCAAGAAGTATTTGTAGTAGTTAAAACGAAGTTATTTCATAATTTATCGATAAATATTCCTTTCACCAATCAATTGTAATAAATTCAGTATTTTATTCTATTTTTCTTCTCAGAAACTATGGTAGTAAACCCATCTTGACTACGACAGAAATTGTTATTAAAAACTCCTTTCAATAATCCTAACAGACCCCAATCGTTATGTGGCATGCTTCTCCGACACCTGACACCAGAAAAAAGAACTCGGTGCCTCTTAGCCATGGAGTCCCTCTCTCTCTCTCTCCCGAAATACGAACACGAAATCACCGGCTAGACGAGACGCGCCTTCGCAGCCAGTGGCGCGCGCGGCGGGAAGTGACGCGGCGATTTACGAGGACTTCCGGGACTTCCGGCCGGCGACAGCTTTACGGGCGCCTGCCGCGCTCCTGGCGGCGGCCGCGCGCGACGCGCGAGGGTGGGGGGGGGGGGCGGGAAGCGGACCGTTAAAACGGCGCGAGAGGGCAAAAACGGCGCAGCGGGCAGGGCCCGGCAACTCCCTATCAAAATTGGGGACAAAGCTAGAGGTTGCTACTATAGGGTGCGCTAGTGTCGCCGGATACAGCTGCTGGTAAGGCTCGCCATCTTTCGCACATGAAAATTGGTCAAGAAAAACGAATACACTTCGATTATGAGCGATTTCTGAAATAAATTACAAAAGGAGTTAAATACTGTGTGTTTGTCTTCTAAAATTCATTTATTCATAATAATAGTCGCATGAAAGAAAAGGTAGCGCGAACAGCGGCGCGATTTTTTGTATCAAGCGCGTGTGTTTGCGTCCCCATGACCCAAGCACGTTTTAAATAACGTTGGTAGCAGTTCGTATTTTAGTTTGTGTAAGAAGGCGATGCTCTAGAGAGTGCCACTGTAGTGGTCCCCACCACGTTATATGGGAGTTATAGGGCTCTGGCAGCGGGTGACGGCCACGCCACCGTCTGCGTCGGCGTCGGATTAAACGTGCGTGAGGGCGGCTGTACGGGAAGATAACAATCGAGCACTCATCGACATTCTTTGCACTCAGGAGTACAGTACTAATATTTTTATAAATATATTTTTTATTTGCAACTGATTGACCGACCTGGTTGAGGTGGCTAGGATGTGTGCGGAATCAGCTCATCGGTCGGTAAGATAGAGGGTTCGAGTCCCGGAGCGGGCGTGGAAGTTTGCCTTGTCTTTTATGTGTGGTAGGGGGAAGGCCTTGTGAGTCTGCTGACCACAGTCCGAGGAGCCCGTTGTGTGTCTATTGGAAAAGTGGCACCATGGTGTACCCGGAATGGATAGCCGATATCAGCCTCCCCTGAAAACTGGAGAAAGCTCCCGGAAGAGAGAGAGAGAAAGAGAGAGAGAGAGAGAGAGAGAGAGAGATGAGCGATTTATTATTACATTGAATGCTGTTTCCGGGCACATCAAATGCTATGGTCATTAGGCCCGTTACTGCAGGGAATGACTTTGTTTTATTGCTGGAGGTGGTAGTGTTCCTTCTCCGATGGGTGGTCAATCCCGGCGCCGACCAACACGTCTGTTTGTAGGGAATTTACCCTAGGTATCTCTACAGGGGGACATCGCCTCCAGGGAAGACAGGCAAATGATTCCCAACATAATTAGTGGTGGTGGTGTGTGTATGTGTGGGAAAAAATACAGGACGGGCAATGGTCACTCAGGGCTTCAAGTGCTGTCATAGCAGTGCCTATAACCTGGTGGTCCAGGATCCGAGTCTCAACGGTGGAAGGATTTTCGACATGAGCTAAAAACACAGTTCAACCGCTATCAAGAGAAGAATTCTAGCAGCCGACCGCTCTGATTTGTAGTTTTCCGTGGTTTCCCCGATCAACTCCAGGAGAATGCCGGAGCAGAACTCTAACAAAAGGGCCATGGACCGCGCGCGATTTTGCCTTCCCATTCCTTGTCCTATCCTCACCCCTTACTTACTTATCCTCATCCCCCGCACTACACCCCCGCACACGTCGGGAGACGAGTCGGAGGCTTAGAATTTACCCGACTGGGGCGGTGCCTCGCTCGTGAGAAATACAATGTTGGCAATATCCCCGCAGCCCGACGGACTCGCCAGCCAACGGGAGGTCACAGACAGTGCACGGTCCCTGGTTCGAATCTTGGGGTATTACTCCGGCATTCACCACGTTTTGATAAGAGAAAGAACAGAAAACTACCCATGAGAATAGCGGCTGAAAATGGCCCAGCCATATCGAAAATCCTGACATCGTGATTTTCCAGTCCTAGGACATCCGAGTTAAAAGCACTGCAGTGACAACAGTAGATACCTTGCTCCACCTCAACTGGTTTTTGAGTCGTGATATCACAATATCACGCGAGATATATGTTTCAGAGAACTTTACTTCATCACTTTTTCATGTTTCACGTCATGTTTTTATTTTTTATTGCTTGCCAAATAGAAGGAAATTTCTTTCTGTGTCAAAAGTTCATAATAAAATGTTTTTGCAAGGTCATCACGAGGATTCGGAAGTTTATAGCATAACATATTTTTTCTTTGAGTTATTTCCATAGAAAAGAAAAGTTAAGCATGATTTAATCTACAATGACTAAAATAATACAGTTTTTACGAGTCGTGTACAGTCATATTTTAGATTTTTTAAATCCTTGGCATTCTTCGTTAATATCGTCATATTGGTCATACTTTTTCATTAAGTTCTGTATATTTTTCACATTTTTATCATTTTTGTTCCATTTTAGCATACGTGCTTGGTCTCAGAGGGATTTTTGGCATCTAATTGATAGTTGTAATTTCTTACAATTGTTGCATCTAAATATTGTCTGCCTTTCTATAAATATATATTAATGTTAATTAGGAGGATAAGCTATAAAGAAAGAGAAAAAGAAAGCGTACAAAGTATCAGATGCTAAGAAATATTTAGTTTAGTTTTGTGAGGCTTTGTGTCAGGTTAACCGCTTTAGCAGATAGAATTGTCTTCACGGGGTGTCAAAGGAGAAGGGTTGAATTGTGAGTGTTTCATTCTAAAAATATGTTTTCAATATAACGGTTATGTAAACACGGTAAAATGTTGGTTTCGAAAGTGCATTTTACAATTCTAAAGTCATATTTATGGTCATATTTCATATTTTTTGGGACATAAAGCCCTATTTTTCTAACATTTTAGTTCAAACATCCGAACCCTAGTCATCATCATTCAACATCACTGGTTATTTAACGTCAGTCAACGCGTTAAAGTTCATACCGCCGCATCGTGCGCTCACTATTCGTAACTCTATGAGCCCATAGACCCGTAGGGGCCACCACCAACTCTCTCCCTCTCTTTCACGCTCTCTCTCTCTCTCCCTGTCGCGCGCTCGCTCTCTCCCTGTCGCGCGCTCGCTCTCTCCCTGTCGCGCGCTCGCTCTCTCCCTGTCGCGCGCTCGCTCTCTCCCTGTCGCGCGCTCGCTCTCTCCCTGTCGCGCGCTCGCTCTCTCCCTGTCGCGCGCTCGCTCTCTCCCTGTCGCGCGCTCGCTCTCTCTTTGTCGCGCGCTCGCTCTCTCTTTGTCGCGCGCTCGCTCTCTCTTTGTCGCGCGCTCGCTCTCTCTTTGTCGCGCGCTCGCTCTCTCTTTGTCGCGCGCTCGCTCTCTCTTTGTCGCGCGCTCGCTCTCTCTTTGTCGCGCGCTCGCTCTCTCTTTGTCGCGCGCTCGCTCTCTCTTTGTCGCGCGCTCGCTCTCTCTTTGTCGCGCGCTCGCTCTCTCTTTGTCGCGCGCTCGCTCTCTCTCTGTCGCGCGCTCGCTCTCTCTCTGTCGCGCGCTCGCTCTCTCTCTGTCGCGCGCTCGCTGTCGCGCGCTCTCTCTCTCTCTGTCGCGCGCGCTCTCTCTCTCTCTGTCGCGCTCGCTCTCTCTCTGTCGCGCGCTCGCTCTCTCTCTGTCGCGCGCTCGCTCTCTCTCTGTCGCGCGCTCGCTCGCTCTCTGTCGCGCTCTCTCTCGCTCTCTCTCGCTCTCTCTCGCTCTCTCTCGCTCTCTCTCGCTCTCTCTCGCTCTCTCTCGCTCTCTCTCGCTCTCTCTCGCTCTCTCTCGCTCTCTCTCGCTCTCTCGCTCTCTCGCTCTCTCTCGCTCTCTCTCGGTCTCTCTCGCTCTCTCTCGGTCTCTCTCGGTCTCTCTCGGTCTCTCTCGCTCTCTCTCTCGCTCTCTCTTACAGCCGTCTGGAGGTGGAGGAAAAGGTACCATTGGCTGTTTTAATAGGTGGTGCATGATGGCTTCGGAAAGCCCCGACTCTGCCTCAGTGCAGAAGCAAATATTCATTCCCGAAGCAGGTTTCGAACCCGGGAACCTTGGGACAGAGACTGCGAAGGCGCGTCCGGCTTACCGATCTCGACTACTCAGGTCGGCACTTTCGCAACGTTCTTTTGCCGTTTTCAATTCGATTTTATTCACGACGTCCGCGTTCCAGGGGGAAACCAATGCGCCAACGCGTGTTTGCTCCTTTCCTCGCTTTCTCCATTGACAATAGCCCCCGCAGCGCCTCACGCCTTCCGCGAAGAAATATTGCGCTTGTACCACATGTTTGATTAAGGGAAAACGGCTCCTGGAATATTTATACAAAAAATAAACTCGATACGTCGAACTTGTCTGTTTGAGGTTATAGAGAATGTACCCAAAATAACGTGCATTTTTATTTTGAAATATGGTCACCGTGAATTGTGTTCTGCAAGAATACACTTACAAAAAATGTGAATCGATGATCAAGCAATACATACAAAATAAAGTTATTTTCTTGAAAGAGATCTACGCTTTCGGAGAGGAGATTTATTTCCACTTTCCCTAAGGGAGAGAATGTATCCCAGAAGAGAATAGCGTAGTTAAGAGAAGCAAAGTAACTGATTTCATAAGCGGTAACGTTTAAAACTCAATGAGTAGGTAGAAAACTGCAGAATTGGCTAAAAAGGACTAATCCATTACGCAAAGGGCGTTTTAATGATCTCTGAAAATATGTATTACTAATGTTGTTATATGTAATAAATGTATTTTCCTTTATATTATATAAAAGTAATAATTATTATCAATAATAATAAATACACAATAAACGTACTGCTAAAAAAATGAGAATTCTAATGTGTAAAAAATACTATTTTGTTAATGATTTAAATGCCAACGTTCTTAAGGTCATAGCAAAGCATCATTTAATCAAAGAATCAAGTCCGCGACCTGTCAAATTTTCCAGCGATTACAGTAAAACGAAGTAAAATTAATTAGATTTTTGAATTGATATTAAATGATATTATTGCTTACTGTTACAGAAATAATAACTCCGGAATAACGGAAGCGTAATTGAGATCAAACCTTGCTTCGGTTCATAGAATTACAATTTTTTTAATTACCAGAATGCTACAATATTATTTACAATAATAGGAAAATATATACTGTACGTGGAATGACAAATTTCTCATTCAACTTTACAAATTTTCAACATTCTTAAGTAGAACCAGAAACTGTTTACAATACCGCTGATTGCTTATTGCAATTACTATTACAATATCCTTCACATAAACCTCGATTTTGTTCTTTCTATAGTAGAAAAAAATCATAATTTTTCTCGTAAAGAATTTCTAATTTACGAGCCTTTTTCAATGAGAACAGCTTGCAGCTTCTACTTCCTTTAGTAAGTCATCTGAAACGAAAATAGTTTTTCTGCGTATTTCCTTCGAAAAATCCAGACGTTTCTGAAGATAAGCAGTCACCAGCGTAAATTATATTATCCCAGGCATTGCCATTCTGGAGGTTTTTGCTAGACTGTTTTAATAATCTCTCCTGACTGCACAGTGATACTTACGAAATGTCTATTATAAGAATAGTATCCGCTTGGTTTCTACGAGCCTTCAATATCGCGTCTTCTAGTAGTTAAACCTACTTTACCTGCCTTTACTACAAAAAATATTCTTACCAGAGGGAAACATCCTTCCTACATTCATGAATCCTCACCATCAACACACATTCTTACAAGAAGAAAGCATCCTTAATATAAGAACATATTTGAACTACAATCACATCTTCGTCACAGGCACACATTCTAATCACAAGTACACATATTTAGCATCACCACACATCATCAACGTACACAAACATCTTCACCATAAGGAAACATCATTACCATAACCACAAAATTGAACTATAAGCACTCCTCGTCACAAGCACAGATTCTAATCACAAGCATACATCTTTAGAACCAACGCACATCCTTCACATAAACGCACATCGTCACCACAAGAAAATATTCTTAAATAAGAACATATTTGAAATACAAGCACATTCTTGCCACAGGTATGCAGCTAACATCTTTAGCACCAGCATACATCCTCATCACAAGGAAGCATCCTTACCATAAGCACATATTTGAGCTTCAAGCACATCCTCACCACAGGAACCCATTCTAATGCCAAGCACTCATCTTTAGCATGAGAACACATCGTCGAAATACTCACACATCCTCTCCCCAAGGAAACATTCTCACCATAAATAGATATTTGAGCTACAGGCACATCATCGACACAGGAATCCCTTATAATGTCAAGCATATAGCTTTAGCACAAGCTCACGTTCTCAGCATAAACTCACATCCTAACCATTAGCAAACGGCTTTATCTCAAGCACACAACCTCCCGTAAACACTCATGCCAGCCACATGCACACGCTTTACCTTCCCCCCAGAGCGACCCAAACGCAGCGCCCGCCCTGGTGCGGTCTTCCGAGGTACGCGCCAGGGCCAGGGTGCATGGGGGACGGCGTCGGGGGGTGGGGGTGGGGGTGGATGGAGTAGGCGCGAGGGCTGTCAGCGCACATCGCCCCCTCTGAGCGCCGCGGCGCCGCGACGCGACGCGACGCGACGCGCGTTTTGAGGCGCACTCATCGAGGCGCCGCGCAGCTTCGTTACTCCGACTGCGGGCGCCGCCCCTCGCCCACACTGGGCCTCAACGGGCCACGGGCGCAGTGCAATGGAGTAAAATGTTTCATTTAAAAAATAACTTTTGCTTTCGGACTAATGGGTCGCGTTTGTTCTTTCTGTGATTGCAACCATGTGAAAGAGTCTCATTGGGCCAAAAGACATGAATGGCAAAAATAACAATAACCACATAATTATTATTATTATTATTATTATTATTATTATTATTATTATTAATGTAATAATCATATTAAAATTCTATAAGTTAAGTCGTTGCTTAGATATGAGTGATTTATTAAACGAGTTGAGCGCCAAATGGAGCTGCTGTAAAATATGATATTGTTTTATTTATTAAAAGGTGCTCAAATGCGCAGGGCTTACATTTATATAAATAAAAGGGAGAAAATTAAGAGAAATGCGCTAATTCAAAAAAAATTGTTAGTTGCTTAAGGAATTGCAAGTTTTCTAAGATACTGAGTCTTGGAAGAAACTAGCTGCATTTACTACGTATTTGATGTTATTTTTGGGGGCCTACACACGTCAGTATTTTTTTTTTAAATCCCCAATTTCATTGACAAGTAAATTTTAAGACATTTCAAAAACTGGTCATTGTGCCTGTGCTTCAGGCAGTTCGACTAGTAGAAGCAGTCTCAGAGAACACGACATTTTTAGGTTCTTAATATTAAATTGTACGTGATCATTTCAAATAAGAAAGTCTGTGGCACTAAAAATTATTTTTTTATCTGTTGAAATGTTTCCTGAAAGTTTCTGAAACGTGTTTCTCCCTTGATGACGTGGTGACGACCCACTGAGCGGCCCCGGGAGCAGGCGACACCGCGTGCGCCGGCCCGCCCGCCCAGCTGCTGCCGAAGTTCACCCCTCGCCCGCCGGAACTCACTAACGAGCGGAAGAATTAATTCTGAAGGAGGAAGGGCACATGAACGATCACAAACGTTCGATTTTTTACTTCAACACTACAACCACCACAGCACTACCCTGGCATCAGGAAGGAACGTATACGAAGATTTTATGCTTTAGCATCCTTCAGACAAATTATTTTATTTCGCTTTCCAGTTTATTATTTCATATTTTGGACATCGTATGAATGTTACATTTAGTTAGTTTTATTTATAGTTTGAAAATTCATAATAAAAATAATTTGTACGTAGATTGTCGTTGTCAGGGTCATTCATTTGAGATATACAAATTTACAATAAACAGTGTATATTAAATACTTTTTTAAAATTTTTGTTTCATTATAATGTTAGGTTTAATTATTGTCATTGTGATGAATCGAGTCATAACGTTTTCCGTAAGAACGGAAAAGAGAGCATAATAGTCCATAGCGTTTTACCAATGCACACGTCGGCATATTGAAACCATCAAAAAAGTACCCTCTACACTTTTCTAGAATTCTTCTAGAGGGTACCAGCTAAGAATGTAAACAGATTTCTGTTGCCAAATGCAATAGAAACAGATAAACGCCTGTAGGTATCTCAAGTCCACCAAACCCGGTTTTAGTTGCTTAATCAACGCAAAAACATGTTTTATGGTTGGATTTGCAATACAATAATAAGTTTCTCACCAGGAAATCGACGTGATTCGAATGACACTATATTTGTCTCAAGTGGTGGATTGGAAAGGGTCTAACTGAATGATGGATACACGGATGCAGGTCACGCGGTAACTAAGTAAGGATAAAGTAAATATTTATGTTTTGAATAAACTAGAATGCACATTTAAAAAATATTTCCTATGTTCTTTGATTCTTTTTATGTTCCTTGATTTTTGAACTCCCCCTTTCCACATTTTTAGGGAGACGGGACATAGCACATCTTGTACTCTCTTAGATATACGTTGGCATTTTTATGTAAGGATTATTTACTTTCCTTTCTGTTGAAATAGCATAACACATGAAATTAAATACTAGGGAAAGAAATTCGAAAGTAAACTTCACATGCAAAATTGTTTGATCTTGACGTTCCAAAATTATAAATAACATGTTTAAAAGCAAAATAATTGCAATGATAAATAAATTGCTACCAATGAACATAATGATTGTCTACAATAGGTTGATTTGCAAAGTTATGTCTTTCATCAGGTGAAAAAATAGTGATGCTAAAACCGTTCTTCACACTATCCAAGAACAAAATTTAATAAAAAACGAAGGCACCTTTTTGGTTTTAAATGCCCCAGGGAATTTTCGTAAAGTACCATCCAAAATTAAATTATCAGTTTCAAATTCAAGGGGCCACGACATCAGCCACATCGATTACGTAATACAACTTTTGGAGAAAATTTACTGAACGGTTTAGCTGCTAGCTTTTTTCACAGGCGGACGAAGGGGCAGCCCGGCGTTATGCCGTCGATTCGATTTTTTGGTATCAAGCACCCACAAAACATGGACTCTGGCTGCATCACGTGTTAAAGGATTTGTTTCTCTAAATTTAGCAACAGGATTTATCCACTTTTCCGTTACCAGGACCCTGTAATTATAGTTTTTTCTGACGAAATTTCGCTATTTTTTCGCGCTGCATTACATAACTTTCTCTGTACTTCGTAGCGAGAAAGGAAAAGGACTGGTATCTTTATTATTATTATTTTGTGTTAGCACACACAAATACTGTGACAGTACATCTTGTCCAATCAGTCCTTCTTTTCCCCTTCGTTTCCCCCCTTTTCCATGCAACTATGATCTTTTTCTTATCAATTCCAGGCATATTTCGTCTAGCAGCCGTTTCAGCTTCGTGAACTGCCCGGCTGCAACTCCCCTCCCCTCCCCAGACTACGCCCCTGTATCTGCTGCCTAACCAGCCCCACCCGCAACGCACCCCCAGTGGGCAGGGGCGCCGAATTAGCTTCGTGAACTCGAAATCACGGTTCGATCCCAGTAAAAGCTGTCAAATTGCCCTCACGTCTAAGCAAGGATAATAAACCTGGCAACCCGAATTTTTCAGTGGTCATAACAGACACGGCTTGAGAATACTGTTAAAATTATGCTTAAATAGAAATTGTTCTTTCTCGATAATTTCAGTGAACGAAGAAGTATTCTCGGACATTGAGTTTTATGAGTGCTGGTCTCGTCGCCGAGAACGTTCGGAAGTGTCTTTGTGTACTGCTCTAAATATTTTGCTGCAACAACGACCGTGTTGATGTTGATGCTTTTCCATCACTACATACTCAATAAACAGTTTATAGTAGGAGTACATCGTAAAATAAGAAACAAATACTCGTCTTGACTTAAAAACATGACTAAAAAGAATAAAATAGGAGATGAATCTTGATGGACATTATAATAAATTTTTCTTTCAAAAAATTTAATTATTTTACAATAGGTAACCACAAATGTAAAGTTCTGCGCTTTAGGAAATTAAATGCCTCTTTTCAGGAGTATCCGATACATATTTTCATTGCTTAATTCAGTGAGTGACAAACATATATCCAAATATTGTAATGTAATTATTCTACGAAAATAGGCGTGAAAATACGTTTTCATAATCTTCTGACGTCGTGGTATACACATTAGAGAATAATACAACCAGACATATATGACTTCGCCGTGACATTCTGATGCGCCTATCACAGATGATGTATTGCCATCGTCTCTCCCCTACATCCATTTTCTTTGCTTTTTCCGAATGAACTCTTCATTCTCTTCCCTACACAACGCACCCTCCATTCATCTGGCGGAGTTTTCTTGTTTCCTGCGCAACCCCTCGCCGATTAATTTGCGCCTCCGCTGCCACTCCGCGCAGCGGCGCCGGGGAGGACGGGCGGAGGGGAGGACGGGCGATTGACGAGGGCGGGGCGAGCCATGGGCGAGCGCGGGCGGGGAGGGACGGGCTACCCGGAACAACGAGAGGCCCAGAGCGTGGAGAAATCCGCGAGTTTGCAGAGGTGAGTCGAGCATACATCGTCTGGATCCAAGAACAGTGGCACATTTCAACTCTCGTCAATTTTTACTTCTTTTTTTTCATTTATTCTTGTACTTTTTCAAAGAAATGTATTTGGAAGTATGGTGCTTTTGCTAATACAAATTTCATAAATATAGTTGACATGGTGAACGGTTTATAGTAGAAAACACTTTGTTTTTAACCGTAAAATAAGAGTATAATCTCGCAAAAATATTTCATACAAAACTTTTTATATGTATCTTTTTTTTGTTCACTGACCGTGTTTGTTTATTCTAAATGCGGAAAGAAATGGTATACACAATGTAAATATTAAATATTTTACAGATCCCTCTCATGGCGGTCTTCATAAGAGCATCGAGTTTGATAAAAAAATTATGAACTGTTAATTTAAATTGTACGTCCCAAATTAACGCGAATTGAACAAACGCCATACTAAAAAATAAGATTTGTGATTCCGATAGACAAAGTCATGATGTGCGTAGCAATGCTTTGGTAAAAATAAAATACATGTTTCGAAATGAAAGTCAATATACGCAGAAAGAAAGCTTTATGCTTCATACAGATCATAAAATTTGAAAATACATAACAATAAATGGGTTAAGTATGTCCATTAAGCAATAGTTTAGACAACAAATGTTTATATTATTGAAAATCATCCAACTGTTACACAGAGTTATTCACAATTTTAAAACTGTTAAAATTTCTGCAAAATTTACATATTTCTAGCCTGCTTATGTTACATGAAGTCTTCTGTAATTCAATCTTTTGATGCTGGCTTACAGTGTTCATCGGAAATTTCAGAATTTAATTTAAAAAAATACATTGAAATATTCAAAATGTTGAAAGAACGACTGCTAAAAACCTTAGAAAACACATAAAGCCCTTAATGTAACTTAATTAGAGGGATAAAAGGGCTGGAAAGACACATGTGAAGCAAGTGACTTCACATATGATCACTACATGCCGTATTAGAAAGCACTCCACAACTTTCGGACACAGATACTAAACAAACCTGAGCTTACAGGCACCAGACCTAAATAAAACCAGACTAGATAAAACTGTAGAATATATACAGATACTACAGACATATACTGCAGCATACGAGTAGCAAAGAGTATGCAAATAAAGCTCATAACACTGTTCTCCAAAACCGTATTAAACATGCTAAGAATAAAAAATTCGAAATATGAAACAACAAGGAGAAACAAGTTAAATAATAGGTTGGTAATTATTACTGAGTTTTTCTGGTTGACTTTGTACGAGTATATTCAATATGCGGTATTTTAGAGATTTTAAAAATAAAATAATTGTACTCACGAACCAAAACCTCGACTCCGTTCCAGTCAATGACGTGCAGAAAGTTCAAACAATTATGAAAAAATCATTAATTTGAAAGAATTCTTTTTAATATTGTTTTGCGCACTTACTTCGTAAGAAGATAAAGTTATGTAATCGTGCGTCGGAAAACAACGAATTTTCGCCAGAAAATTCTTATTTCCGGGCCCTGACAACAAAGAAGTGGGTAAAGCCTGTTATATATAGTACAATATTTCTTTTCAGCACCGGTTAGCTTGAGCGGAGCCTAGACTGGAGAGAAATAAATAAGTCAATAAGCTAACAATATGTAAGTTAATCAGTAATTTTATGTTAAATTAGTAAACAGTTAAGAAATAAGTCATGAGTCGTAGTCAATTGGTAAGTAACAGGTCAATATAATAAATAAAATAAAACTGGCATAGTAATAAGCACATTAGGGGGTGAAGGGAAGGGGGGATCGAAAATGTAAGGGCAGAGGCGCTGGTGCGGACGATCTTCTGTGGCGCTGTTTGATTTCAGGTGCTGAGGAGGCCAAGCACTGGAAGGAGACGGCGGGACGTCTGCACCAGAAAATAAATAATTAAAATAAACGTCGGATAGATTAGAATGTACTCGGCTTCTGACGGCAGGTTTTTCCCCCTTCAGGGTTTTTTCCTGAGCCGTACCTTATGGTCTCTTTTCCGTGGCTTTGATGCGATGGAGAGACCATTTGGGGGTGAATACCAGAATTCGAAAGATTAGAACGCGAAAGGATGTAGGTATTGTAATGGCTTAAAGGCCTTCGGCCTAGCCACATAGGATCAAGTAATCTAATTTGTTTGTAATAATTACCTATTAAATAAATAAATACTTCTTTTACACACGGAGTAGCGATTATCCATGTTCCATGGGTCCTTGATACCGAAAAATCGATTGACGACAAAACTTGTGTCCGCCTGTGGTCACCTCCATCACCTTAGCCGTTCGGTCGATTTTCTCCAAAATTGATATTCCCCATCCGATGTCAATTAGCTCAATGTTTTGGGAGTTTCAACAAAATATTTTGATTTTTGAGGTACATAAAGCTTCAAAAACATGTTCATACTTTTGTCCCAAGTGTTTGTTAATATCTCTGATTTTTAGAAAATTGTATTTCTTCTTTAATGAAATCCGTTCTTTAAAGATATATCTTAAAATAAGGCAATGCTCATTTTTTTTTAAACATGAGTAGTTTTCTTGTAATTTTGCGTGAAATTCGTATATACAATTTTCATTGTTTTAACAATTATTTATCAAAAACCGTTCCAAATTCTTCTTCAAATTTTCTCATATGTATCAATTGCCGTAGTCTGTGTATTTTTGAAAATGGCAAAATGTTGACATGTCAAAACAAGAAAACTCACGATTGAGACTTTTGCCTCAGATTTCATGATTGATTTAAAAAGTCCAACTACTCAGATGAAAACCTCCACTTTAATAATTGTCACCCGATAGAGCACTATAAAGTGCTGATTTATATCGTAGATAAAACTGCCCCACAAATCGTTACTTCATCAAAATTAAAAAAGTATAAAATGTATTTGAAAATAAATATTATTTTAGAAAATATGACAGCTCGACATCAATTAATTACAATAAACAAAACACACTAATATTTTGGCAAGAAAAAGTACGAAGCAATGATGCTATTTATAAAACGTGTGTTGTGATGCTCGTTGAAATAAGAGAATAAATTAAACAGAATTATAGTCTGTGAATGCATCGACGGCTAATGAACGTGTAGACACATGAGTACACGTAATGATGTTTATGAAAATATAATAACTGGCGGTATACAATAACCAGTTGGAAAAGTTATTTAATCCTACCTCTCCGTGTAGTCGTATTGGAATAAGCAACCATTAGCAAATAGGGAATACAGGAAGATTCATTTCCGGTGAGAAAGGTACACCTGCGTGTAATTAACTATTGTTTCGTCACCTCTTTTACAAGGATATTGATGCGGTAACTGGAGAACGTCTGGCGAAATCATAATATTAACAATGCACAACTTCTTTACCACTTTGACTTCAGAAACATAGACTGTGATAGAAGCGTAGAAATATTATTTTTGTAATATTTTTATTGTATTTCTCACAACACCGTTTCACCGCGCATTTCGAAATAAGGAAGAGCTGTTGTTTAATTGGCGTCATTTGTGAGCAGCAAGTGCACTGCATTTCCGAAGGTCTAAAATCGGGTGCGAATGGAGGGCCGCGTGCTTTCCTACTTCGAACCCCAATTCCGTCAATTCTCAAATACGCTTCGATTATAATCAAAAACAGATTTTGTTGGGTGGTACTTAGGGATTTCCTCATATCTTTGATTGATTCTAAACACAACTTTTGGACGGTAAAGTGGTCGTACATAAATTAAGTAACGCTGAAGAGGGGAGGGGGTCTGAGCTAGCATTACGCTGCGTTACATAGGGTAGGGGTATTAGTAGCATTAATATTTATTCTTTTACATTTTTAAACATTTGCTGCAATGATTTTTCTTTTTTGTCCTCTTCTAAGACATTAAAATATTAACTAATTATTTTTTTTTAAAACAAATAAACTAAAGTTAAAAGCTGTAAATTGTTACAATAAATGGAAATACTTTTTCAACATTTTTTAAAATCTGTAAAATTACGAATAAAATATCCAAAACTGATACGAAGTATATTCTAGAATCCATTTAAATTGGAGCAGTAGACTCTCGCTCATGCATCATCCACGACGGCGTGTGGACAGCATGCGATCAAACATTTCTCGCCCAAGCATTCTTCCTTCACTCACAACTTGCTCCAATCTTATTGTTAGGTGCAGCCAACATCGTCAACTAATTTCTACTTTAATTACCATTTATTTTAATATTCAACACAAGTAAAATAAATAAAAATTATTTTTACCGTGCTATAATTTATTTTCACTCCTTACTTTCACAAAGGGGGGGGTATTCTCACAGGCGTTACGTATTTTTTAGGGGTGAGTTCAAACGTGTGTTAAATGTGGCGAGGGAGTATTGAAAATACTCCAAATTTGCGTTACGTAATTTATGAACGTAAATAAGAAACTGCAGGACAGAACGGAAGCCTTTCTCAACAAAACGACCTTAGAAACATTTATTCATTTGAGGAGAAGACGGTAGTGGACTTTCCCACCTGAAGTGACTACACGCCATACCGGCAGTAATAAAATTCATCTGTTCTCTTGTGAGGCTCCTCTCGGGTCGTACATTCCGAGCCCCTCATCGCGGCCCCGCTCTGGCCCGAGCGCACCGCAGCTGCCACGTGCGTCTGGCGGCAGAAGCGCGAACACGAGCGCGGGCGGCGGCGGCGGCGGCGGCGGCGGCGGCGGCGGCAGCGGCGGCGGACGGCAGGGCGCGGCGGTGATTGTGGCAACGAGCCTGACAGCACTGCGACGGCGGCGGCGGCTGTGCCTCGTTATCCGCCGCCGCCGCCACTGCGCCCTCCGCAGACATCCCAGCCGCAGGGGTGGCCCTTTGCCATCCGCGCCCAGCGCCCCGCCCACAGTGACGCGCTCTAGCCCCAACGGCCCTTCCGTCTGGGGCGAACTTCTGCCGAGACTGTGCGACTGCGATTTTCAGTTGCGCCTCCGCTCTCCCTGCCGCGTCGTTGATCGGGTGGTTCTAGGATTCGGCTTCCGAGGGATTTTAACAAACAGCCGAATCGAACTCAGTCTCTACCCGGAGGAAGTCGTAGGCTTCCGCGGCCAGAGTCATGTGGGTGATCTGGGCTGTTCGGGTGACGCCGCGTCGAAGGCTGTGTTGCCGACGTTTCGACCATCCTTTCGTGGCCTTCCTCAGGGCTGGTATGATCGCATATGGGATGGTGCTGGTATGCATACCAGCCCTGAGGAAGACCACGAAAAGATGGTCGAAACGTCGGCAACACAGCCTTCGACGCGGCGTCACCCGGACAGCCAAGATCACGCACTCTACCCGGAGGAGTATTCTAGCGGCCGGGTCTCTGGCCGGTTGTTTTCCATGGTTTCTCTTATCAATGCCAGGCGAATGGTACTTGAGCAAACAGTCCAAGGATAGCTCGCGATCGTTCCTTTCTCTTCCTTGTTCTATCCTTACCCCTTACTTGCAAACACCATTTCAAGCACTACACTACCTCACGTGCTGGAAGACCAGTCGGGAGTCTGTGAGCGAACAGAGAAATTACATAAATAAACAATCAGATCGGTGTAACTACGAACTCAGTAGTGGCAGGCGCCCCAAAACCACTGATGTTTAGCCATCAAGCATATGTCAGGCATCCGTCCTGGACCGACATCACAAGCTTCCAATCATCAGCACTTCCGATAGTGCCTTTACCGTAACGCTTACAAATAGCAACGCAAAATGACTTTGCAAAAACTAATTTCATTCTTTACTAAACCAGCCAATGCAAGTCATACATTAATACAAGATCAATACAAAAAGTCAGCTGTATGAAGTACCATGTTTCGGACACATCGAGGAAGAAAACAATGTTAACAACAAGAATAATAGATTGCCCTCAGTCATTCTTTCTATTAAACTCGTTGGCAGGCCATCAGAATCGCATTTCATATAAGCGCCTTCGAAGCGTCGCATTAGTGGACGTGTCGAATAGACGAAGTATCGAATTAGAGGGACTGTGATGAGAAATTGTTTACTGAAAAATTTAACAAATTGATTAAAATTAAAAATATTTATTTTCGTGTAATTAATAGCAAAATGAAATAGCATGTATGATGTATTGCTGAAGCAAATATAGTAGATGAATCTTTTCTTGACATCACCAACTCACGTCCCTCTATTATCAATTATCTCTCTGTATTCCCCGTAATGTTATGAAAAGTAATAAATAACCCAAATGATAGAATACTTCATCAATATAACTTCGCTTTAAATTTTATTAAACTCATTTTCAATTTTCACTTACGATGCAACTCCAAACAATTCCTGAAATTTATTTAGATTTTACTATTTTTAAGAGCCATATGCCTACAGGGGAAGGAAGGTTCGTTAAATTTGCACTCGTAACGAGTGTTATAAAGAACCATCTGGTCACTTGGAAGACGGCATGAACTAAATCTAACGCTGAGGAGAAAACATGGAAATACTGTTATTTATTAGGGTCAAAAATTGAAAAACCTTATCTGACTTTCGCCGCTGGACTTTTTGTCCATAATTCTAGTTAATACTAATAGACGAACTTCAAGAATATTCGTGTATAAAGTTAAATATAATATACAATTAGGGGGATATTCATGTACTATTTGTCTAACATAAACAACACATGAACATTTTTAGAAACATCTGAGCAGGCGCACTACGTGGGCGATCCCCTAAGCACCTGGGATTTGACGCTCACTTTCTCCACCTGTGTCGGTCTCAGTCTTAGTATCCGAACTGTCTGGTTGGGAGCAAGTGAGATTTCGTTAGGGAGAGATGTCGGAGGGATTTAATTTTGGTGGACATACCGGCCGGTTTCTTTTACATATCACAAAGTGACATGAGCATGTCGATTTTCCGCCCTTCTAAAATCCGCACACCTCGGCCGGGATCGAAACCCACGCACTGGGGGTTCAGAGGCTAAATCCTCTAACCCCAGAGGCACTTTTTATTGAGGTCGAATCTGAACAATACAACCAGAATTTCAATATATATTTTTACCAAGAGGCACGTCGTACCCTGTGAGTTAATGCCACCCCCCACACCAGTGCAGGACCCGTTTCCCACCAACAAGAAGCGCGACGCGTGAGAGGTCACGTGTTTCATGAAATTTTCTCCCCCACGTTCTTGGCAAAATGTGATCATATTTGACCCCTCTACATGTCAGAGAAGTTTGTAACATTTTTTTCAGACACTTGCGTAGAAGTATTTTCAAATCCGCCAGCAAATAACATCTTCGTAGAGCAACCCCTCCCCCTTCCACGGCGCTGCGCCTTCCCCTCGCGCGAGTGCCTCTCGGTCGCGGGGGGGGGGGGGGGCGCTCACTCGTCGCCTTATTCACGCGACTAACGACGTCGCGGGCGAGGTCGCGCGTTGGGTTTCACGTGTCGATAGTGAATCTTCTCCTCGGGCGGGGGCAAGCCATTCACGCTGCTCAGCTCTCGCGACGCGCGGAGGGCTCCTCGGGGCCACACTCGACTCTTCGGAGCAGGCTGCCTGCCCAGGGGCGCTCCGCGTAAATTAAAGTTTCACCTGCGCTGCTACGTTATTTTTTCTCCTTTCACTTTTGAGTGATATTTTCAAAAAATAGTTACATAATATAAAAGAAGAAATGAATGCAAATACGTTCTTTGCTATTAATTTTACACGAAAAAGCCTCTTCTCTACATTTAATAAGTAAATTAATTGTTTGTTATTGTTTTATAAGAGATGAAAAAGTATTCAAAAAGGCGAATTAAATCAAATAATAACTAGTAATTACAAAGACATACTAATATTTAAGAAACAAGTATTATAAATATGGGCGATCCTTACCAAATTCAATTATCCTTATTCTTGGAGGAGAAGGGAAAGAGGAAACAACCAAAAAAGGATCATTAAATAAGTTTTGTGACCTGTAAAGACTGTTTGGCTTTTCCTTAGTACAGAAATAGATAAAATAGTAGTTAACAACTGACAGAAGGTTTCAGGCATTAACTTTCGTAATGTGGGGATACAAATATAAAGTGTAACTGCATATCCCTACTCTAACAGTCGACTACTATCTTAGAACAAACTTGTGTTATTGCAATTCTTTTATTTGCCAGATGTGATACAAATGTATACAGATATGATACAAATGTCTAATTATGCAGAATTTTTACATTAATATTTTGGAGGAATATTGTAAATAGCCAAAAGTAAACCTCCTTTTCACTTTTTAATACCCCCCAAAAATGTAACATTGTAAGTTATATCTGTTAAAAAAATATTATGTAGATATCTTGTTCGATATAAGAAATAATTACACAGTTTTTTACAGTACAAGAAACATTCTGCAATAATAAAATCTAAATGGACAATACGTGTCATCAATTATTATTTGTTGAACTCTTGCTACATTATTCCGGAAACTGAAGTCAAAAAATGTTTCTGAGATGCCATCCTACGCAATAATGAAATAAACTACACAACGTGTATAACTGAGATCGAAGTGGCAGAATTTTTTCATAAAAACATCCTTTGCTGCAAGCCAAAGAAATTAAAAATTACAGCCTAGAATGAGAATAATTAGAATAAAATCGCAAAATATGGTTAAAAACCAAAAATGACAATTGATCAAAAAATACTTACGAATCTGAGATACTGCCCGCATTCCACAATGACTTCTACTTGAAAAGGACCGGCACCCTACTTGTTGGTAAAGTAAACGGTGTAAGGGAGTAGTGTGTAAGGGAGAGAGGTGGGAAGAGGGTACCATATTTCTACAGGCGCGTCTAGAATTGAGAAAAGAAATCGGTGTGTGTGTCTCACAGCTACAAGGATAGTATTTGAGTGTTAAGTGGGCACTTATTAAATTCATGAACCAATTCATGTTAAATTTTATTCGAGATAGTTCTTGGAAACCATTTATGTTAATCTATATTTTAGAGTAATTCTTTTACAGAGGAAGAGGGAACTTATTCACTGAAAGTAAATTCATATGCAATTAAATACTCATAGAGGATATATGATACAGTATTTTAATTTTTGTTTGTTGTATTCTGTATATTATTGCAATTGTTGACGAAAGTCTTTTCTGTTCCTTTTTAATATTCATCAGCGCGCATTTTAATAACGAAATATGAAATAGCAATAGATGTATTTAAACACATATTGAGCAAAATTACAGTTCTGCCAACCTCATTTGTTAAATGGAGGAAATAAACTTTCGTGTCAGACCGCCTTTCAGCGTTTATGAATCGGCACGAAGCCGGGCATCGTGGAGCGCAGAATTGACCAACATCTATCTCCTTCTGCACCTCCTAAAAGCGGGCCGCAAGAGACTCTGCAGGAACAGCCCCTAAACTCCCTCCGACGGAACGGACGGTCCGAAGGGGAGGCGACTCGTCAACGAGCGTCCGAGCGAACGAGAGGCCGAGGGGAGGGGAAGGGGAGGGGGAGGGGAGGCCGAGGGGAGGGGGAGGGGAAGCGGAGGTGGGCGGCGTGGGGCGGAGGCTTTGAATGGGCGATGATGGCGGAGATAACGGCAGAGAGGGAGGCCAGGGAAGCGGAGGCGGCGAGGGCTGAGGGGAGACGGTAGTGAGCCCATGATGAGAACGTGGGGTGGTTTCGAGCGATACGTTAGGTGTGGTAGCAAAAGTGACGATGGAAGTCAGTGGTGATGGACTTGGTTGCTTGGTGATGTCGGTGAGGAGAGTGGACGCAGTCGACGGAGAGGTGTAAATGAAAGGTTGGAGGGTTTGAGCGATGGTAGCGAGGCAGGGGCAGTGGCCTGGACTTCGGGGTGGGGCGGAAGGAGGAGGGCAGGGAGGAGTCGGCAGAGTGGCAGTGGAGGCAGCTGCAACGGAGGTGTTGGCAGAGGAGAAGATGGCGACGGAAATGAGCGGTGGGGACGGGGAGAGAGGAGAATACGGCGGCAGAAAAGATGTGTTGCGATGCGAAAAAATGTTGGCGGAGAAGAAAGTGTCAGCTTTTATGGTGTTGGCGGAGACGGACGTGGCGAAGTCGGGCGTTGAAGACGATGGAGACGAAGACGATGATAACGGAGACGATGGAGACAGAGGAGACGGAGACGATGGAGGCGGGGACTATACTGAGGATCACGATAGTGACGGACACCGTAGTGACGGACACCGTAGTGACGGACACCGTAGTGACGGACACCGTAGTGACGGACACCGTAGTGACGGACACCGTAGTGACGGACACCGTAGTGACGGACACCGTAGTGACGGACACCGTAGTGACGGACACCGTAGTGACGGACACCGTAGTGACGGACACCGTAGTGACGGACACCGTAGTGACGGACACCGTAGTGACGGACACCGTAGTGACGGACACCGTAGTGACGGACACCGTAGTGACGGACACCGTAGTGACGGACACCGTAGTGACGGACACCGTAGTGACGGACACCGTAGTGACGGACACCGTAGTGACGGACACCGTAGTGACGGACACCGTAGTGACGGACACCGTAGTGACGGACACCGTAGTGACGGACACCGTAGTGACGGACACCGTAGTGACGGACACCGTAGTGACGGACACCGTAGTGACGGACACCGTAGTGACGGACACCGTAGTGACGGACACCGTAGTGACGGACACCGTAGTGACGGACACCGTAGTGACGGACACCGTAGTGACGGACACCGTAGTGACGGACACCGTAGTGACGGACACCGTAGTGACGAGAGGAAGATAACGGAGACTATAATGAAGGAAACGAAGGTGACGGCGGTGGCGACGACGCTGAAGACAATAGGAGGTGTCATGTCGGGGAGAAACAGGGTGTGGTGGAGGGCTGGTAGCTGCGGAAGCGATTCCGCGACGATTTGGAGGTCGGGGCGGCATCAGAGGCGGCGGTGGCGTCTCAATCCGCGTCCGGAGCGGGGCGGCGTCTAAATTCGTGCGGCGCGCGGGGGAGGCGGCCCGGCGGCGGCGCCCCGCCACATCTGGCCACCGCAAGCGCCAGGGGCCCGGGCCCGGACCGGGGGCGGGGGCGGGGGCGTGTGAGGGGCGGGCGTTAACGACCGACGTCGTCAGCTCGCCTCCGCCGATTTACAACCGACGCCTCCGCCCTGCGCCGTCAGGGCCGGCGCCGCTGGCTGACGGTTGGGCGGGGGAACCGGCCGCGCCGCCCCGCCCCGGCCCACCCCGCCCCGCCCCGCCCCGCCCCACCCCGCTTCCGCCGCAGACCGGGCGTCTTCACCTTCGCAGGCGTCGCGTCGCCTTGACTCGGTGCGTGCCGGAGACGGATTAATATCTCCACGGGCCACTGAGCAAGACCAGGATATGTGGCGTCCTAAAGAAGCCAAAACATTTGAAAATACCCATTTGAAAATGGAAAATATCACATTATGGATATGGGATATTAGGGTTGATCCGGAGTTCATGGTGCCACCGGTTCCTTTGGTTCACTGATTCGGTTCACTAATCTCGTGATTCACAAGGTTATAGTTTCGCGGTTCACTTCAATCACTGGACACAAATTTTGATGGCATTGATTCAAAGCATAAATATATACACAATTTAACTATGTCACTATGCCAAATAAAGTTATACATTTTTCCAATTACGAAACTTTTTGTCTTCATGATGATACATTTTAAATTTCAATTCACATCTAAAATTTCACTTCACAACACTCTTTTAAATCACAAAATTAAGACTTTATCTAGCTGGTTGAAATAGACTTGATTTACTAATAAAACAGCCTCCTAACAACACATTTAGTTGTTACTATGACTACAAAATTATTTACTTCATAATTTTATGAATCGTCAAATAGTGAAGAATTTTGTGGCGTGGATTTGCGTGTTTCATTGCCATTTCAAGTTCCTTTTTAATTGTTTTGTGTGTCTACCGAGATGGAAGGTATAAATTCAGAATTTTTTTATGATTTGGGTTGATCCGGAGAGTATGGTGTCGTTCACTGACCTTCGGTTCCTTTGGTTCACTGATTCGGTTCACTAATCTCGTGATTCACAAGGTTATAGTTTCACGGTTCACTTCTATCACTGGAGAAAAATCTTGATGGCATTGATTCAAAACATAAATATATACACAATTTGGTTGATCACAATTTAACTATGTCACTTTTCTAAATTTAGTTATACATTTTTCCAATTACGAAACATTTTTTCTTCATGACGATACATTTTAAATTTCAATTCACTTCTATAATTTCACTTCACAACACTCTTTTAAATCACAAAATTAAGACTATAGCTTGCCTGGTTGAAATAGACTTGATTTATTCATAAAACAGCCTCCTAACAACACATTTAGTTGTTACTATGACTACAAAATTATTTACTTCATAATTTGATGAATCGTCAAATAGCGAAGAATTTTGTGGCGTGGATTTGCGTGTTTCATTGCCATTTCAAGTTTCTTTTTAATTGTTTTGTGTGTCTACCGAGATGGAAGGTATAAATTCAGAATTTTTTTATGATTTGTGCCGAAAGGGACGTTTGAATGTGATTCAGTGGTGTCAGAAAGTGGGTTTGCTTGCGTCTCGACGTGTATGTAATGTAAGCAAGAATGAAATGAAATTTATTGAGAGAAAGGATAGAACAGATGGTTTTGAGTGGATTTGTAGAGAAGGATGCCAGAATTTTCATTGTGTGAAAATGTCTGTACGTAAGGATTCTTGGTTTGAGAGGAGACTTATTAATTTACTGAACTTTAGTTCATAAGAAGTAAAGTGTGTATTTTTTCAGATATAAGCAGATTTGGTGATACATTGATGAATCTTTGAAGTTTTTCGTGTCATAAGGATGTTCTACGTAATTAGTGCAGATATGGGTATATCCGGAGTTCATGGTGCCACCGGTTCCTTCGGTTCCTTTGGTTCACTGATCCGGTTCACTAGAGGGGAATCGACTCACTGAACTGAATCCTTGTTTATTGTTCGCATGTTGTAATGGTCACTATGTTATCGCAAGAATTATAATTTCTATTTAACACTCACATGCTACTTAAACTATCATTACTACTCAAAGCCAAAATTTAATTACCAAAAAAGCATCTTATCTACTTAACACTTTTTTATATGCTCTAGAATTCGCAGTATATTTCACTAACACTTTCTATTTAAACATTTTTATTATTGGGGGGGCTATCGCCCCCCAAACCCCCCATTTTAATAATATAAAATCAACCAGACTATTTTTTCAAACAAATACTATATGTCAAAGATAGCAGTATTTTATTAGAAAAATATAATAAATTAACACACATAATCGCTGAAATTATAGAATTTTTAGAGTATTAAAAATACTATGGTAGTAAAATGA
Source organism: Gryllus longicercus (assembly GCA_038098605.1). Lineage (NCBI taxonomy): Eukaryota > Metazoa > Arthropoda > Insecta > Orthoptera > Gryllidae > Gryllus > Gryllus longicercus. Next base: position 2,314,692 of record JAZDUA010000117.1, on the reverse strand, counting down.
GTGTAACATATCTGCACTGATTACGTAGAACATCTTTATAACACGAAAAACTTCAATGATTCATCAACGTATCACCAAATCTGCTTATATCTGAAAAAATACACACTTTACTTCTTATGAACTAAAGTTCAGTAAATTAATAAGTCTCCTCTCAAACCAAGAATCCTTTCGTACAGACATTTTCACACAATGACCATTCTGGCCTCTGGCTCTACAAACACACTCAAAACTATCTGTTCTATCCTTTCTCTCAATAAATTTCATTTCATTCTTGCGTACATTATATACACGTCGAGACGCAAGCAAACCCACTTTCTGACGCCACTGAATCACATTCAAACTTCCCTTTCGGCGCAAATCATGGTATATCCGGAGAGTATGGTGTCGTTCACTGAACCGGTTCACTAGAGGGGAATCGACTCACTGAACCGAATCCTTGTTTATTGTTCGCATGTTGTAATGGTCACTATGTTATCGCAAGAATTATAATTTCTATTGGTTAGATTCTTCTGTTTTCAAAATTAGTGCTTGGGCCCCTGAATAGGTTTTGAAACTATTTTATTACTTCTTCATTTCTAATTGTCAAATCTACAAAATGAAAGTCAGTATCAGGAATTCACATATGAAGTATCACGCTGAATTTTGAGTAAAATATTTATATTTACAATTTTATTAATGTACAAAAATAATATATGTATTTTAATAACAATTTTTATTTTAATACTTAATAGTTGCACATGTTAAATAAAATTGTAATGATTTATAATCATATATATCTAACTTCTCTAATTTGAATTTAAAATATTTTGCGGATCTCAAGTGCGTGCTACTCTGTTTATACATTAACCCACTCCTGATCACGTGAACGCCCCCTTCACTGTAGTCGCTCCATGAAGATAGTAACTTCATTTTTCACTATCATTTATTGAATGAGTGACATCATTTAGATATCTGACATCAATTGACATCGTTATTCTGTTGTAGGCAATCCTAGGCTTATCCAAAGATGCGTGAATAATTTGCAACGTCACATTACACAACCAGGTGAGGCAGAATCATTGGCACTTAAAAATAAGAATTTGTGATTTCGTAAACTTTATGATGCTTTGTGCACGTGGAGCATCGGAAATGTGTTCAATTATCTGAAGAAATATTTTTCGAAATTTTATTTAGTCACAGTCATTATCCGTCCAATAATCAAGGACAGAAATATATCTTTTCTTTCATTTGGGAAACTCAAATACGAAATAAAATATAGGAAGTATCATTTCATTCTCTCAATTGTATCATGTCTTACATTTTCAGTATAATCTGCAACGAGTCTTAAATTCATATTTTCATTCTAATTTAATTGTATTTGAGTGAATTGATCTTATTTTAGCTCAAGTACCTTCTTTCCATTGATTAGTGATTCTGGGCGCGTCAAGGCATAAGGCAATTAGTTCCGTAAGTGTAGTGCGTTTTCCTCCTCACGAGGTGGCGAAGATCTTCTCTCACTGGATAGTGCCATTCGACGCCGATATACCTGTCGGCTAGCGGGGTCCTAACCAGGTATCTCCCACCACCGGGGTGGGACCCTAGACGGGGCAAACTCTAAGCTCCCAGCCTCTCGGCAGAGGCAGGGTAGTACATTTAAGTGTGTGTGTGTGTGTGTGTGTGTGTGTAAGTGGCCCGTTTGTTATAGTAGTGCTCCGGCATTCGTCTGGTATTGATCGGAGAAACCACGAAAAACTACCGATTACAGCAGTCGATCGCTAGAATTCTCTTCCAGATAGCGCCTGAATTCGACCAAGCTGTCTAGCTAGTGTCGAAAATCGTGCCACCATCATGACGCGAACCCAAGACCTCCCCGTTGAATGGATGTCCTGAGTCACCTCTTTCGGTCTTTATTCTTCACAATGAACTGTGGATGGAATGAATTCAACTCAGTGTATTCCCGCCCTGCCTCACACTCACCTATCCTACCCATAATTCTACTTCCTGATCTCCCCTCGCCACGTCCCATCACCCCAGTACAACCCTGCCCCGCCCCACATTCTTCGTCGTCGTGCTCCGCCCTGCATGTTTGCTACGGTTGACGTTGCTATGGGCAGCTGTGAACAGATGTATTGCTGCAAACTCCTGACAAACTTTCAGTGACAGATTACTTAACACACATTAGCGGTATATAATGACTCAAAATACATTTACTGGGATATTTTTTGTATTTTAAGAAACTGAACGGGTACTCTTTAATTTTGCACAAGGGTTAAGACAAGGCTATAGGAACAATTTTTACGAAATGCAGGCAGGCAGTAACTTTTTTCAAGATCTGAAGGTGTGCAACGTCGGAAAATAACTATAGATTAAGATTTATATGAACAAATAAACTAACAAATATGCTTTTTATACAAGACTATTAAAATACCCGGCGTTGTCCGGGATTTTCATACTTAATTCTTGTGAAAAACAAAACGTCTCCCTGTCTCTCTCTGTATTTTAATCTCCCTAAATATAATTTACTCTCTCTAAATATATTTCCTTTTAAATTGTGTCTGAAATGTGAAACTACAATATAAACTTCATTAAATGTAAGTTTTCGTAAAAGAGAAAAATCATTAATAGCAGACGTGTTTCAAATGAATAATTCGTTTTGATATATTTTATTGAGATTTTCTCTTTGACATTAAGTTTATACCTCGAAGATCAAATTTCTGCGAGGTACAAACTTAATGCCATTCTTTAAGGCAATATTTTTTTCTTCAAGTATGTATCATTGGCATTTTCCAACCCTAAAATTATTAATTTAGTCATAACGTAACTTTTTTACTTTCTACTATTACGTAAGCAGTATAGAGAAAGTATTTTAATTCTGCGGGGAAAATGGGGATTTTTGACAAACATTCCAACTGAAAAAAGGTAAATAACAGGATCAGGCTTAACATGTCACAGAGTACTTCATTTGCTGTAAATATTATGAACATTTATTCTATGAATCAAAGTCAATTTTCTATGTAATTAGTGGAATGTTGATCCAGAATATGAACACTTGTTTAATTCACCAACGGTTGGGAATGTATTACTCATTCATCAGGTCTAACTACATATATACCAACACAGCTCACATAGACTATATATGATGGTTTCCAAGAACATATTTTCCCCAATGACTTTGAAACCTCATTATACCATATGACTACAACTCCTTGGCTCTTCAAGGTTCGTGAACTCCAATTCGTTTTTATTTACTGAATCAATATCTCATTATCTACATACATAGAAAAAATTGTCGTTACGTGCCATGTAATGGTTTTTCAACAATCAGTGACGAGGGACACAGAGCAAAAAGTGTTGAAACGTCGTGATAGCTGAAACAGCAACCTTACGAGTCGACTAGGGAGTCGAGCTCTGCCGCGTCCAGAAAAATTCCTCGTGTGTGTCTCGCGCGGGGCCGCAGCCCCTGGCGGCGGCGCCAGCGCATTCTTGCGGCGAGTGCGCGCGGGCCGGGAAGGCGCGCGCTGTTTTATTTACAGCGGTCGCTGCGCCGCGCAGAGCAGAGCGGCGCTGCGTGGGGCGGCACGGCGCCGCCCTCGCAGACCGCGAATTGTAAATTGTGAAGCTGAAATTATTGCCACAATTTTCACTTAGTAAACGGCGCGGGGCTGCTGCGCGGGGCTTGTAAGTCGTGTGCCGCGCGCGCGGCCTAACTCTCCTTCAGGGACGCGAATTTATAGGGATCCCCGAGCGCCGCTCCTTGTTAATTGCTGCCGCCCCCGCGCGCCGGCCGCCCCCGTGGGCGCTGGCGGAGGCGAGGGCGGCGACGCTGGCTGCGGCGGGAGCGGGCACGCTTTGGCTATGATGATGGCAGTGATGGTGGTTGTAGTGGGGGTTATGATTGGTGGTATGGGTGGCGGTGGCAGCAGGGGGGACGGTTTAAACGGTGACGATAGTGGTGGTGGTAATGGTTCCGAGGAAGTTGTTAGGATGGATAGGAGCGTGAGGGAGGCGGTTATGGACACGGCTTCAAGAACGGTGGTCGGAGCAAAACAGGGGAACTGGTGGTGGGAATAGCGGTGGTGAGGACGGGGTGATGACAAAGGTGAGAAACGCGGCGGTAGTGACGATGGTGATTGTGGCGTCGGTGGAGAGAGCGGGAACGGTTTGACAGTGATGGTGCCGGTGATTGTGACAGTGGTGGTGGTAATGGAGGCTGATGCCGTTGCAGGTGCGGGATGGTTAAGCAGATGCGAAGGGGCTAGACGTGAGGGCGGAACGGTGGGGCAACCAGGGGAAATGGTGATGGCAGCGGAGGTGGTGGAAATGCAGGGACGAAGGCAACGCACTTGGGTGAGAAGGAGTTGCAAGATTCGGCAGGACGGGTATGTTAGAAAATGTGGCGAGGTGTGGTTGATGACGGTGTGCGTCCGAAGAGAGGACAGAAGAAGAGCAACAGAGAAACAGGAACGGTAGAGAGATCTGGCAGGATTATGGCAGAGGCGGCAGGTGTAGCGATCACAACAGTGTTGTACTAGGGTTGACGGGGGAGTAAGGGACCGCTGGGCGCATGGAGAGACGGAACGGGCAGTGGAGGAGGGTTGAGTGTCCTGGGATGCACGGAGGGGCGAGGGAGATTCTCCTTCACTTGGGGAACACAGAGGAGGGGAAATGGTGAGGGAGGCTGGGCAGGAAAGCCAGTGGCGAGGTCTGGGGCGGCAACGAAGAGCGTGCACCACGACAGGAGGTCGGGAAGTCGAAGGAGAAGGAGAAGGGCAACTCGGCGGCCAATGGATCTCACCACTCCCTCGTCATATCCCTTGCAGTAATTTTTCATTGCGAACGGCCGTTAAGGCGTGAAGCGTTGCGGCTGGTCAAAAAAGCCTCGTTTTCCGTTCTTCCTCAACAGGACAAACTTTCTGTAGAACGTGTATCGCAGGCACAGGGGAGCGCCTTTGTCCCGTGTAAAACAGAGCGTTGGTTTGGATTGTAAAAGTTAAAGCTCTGTGTATGCAATATAGGGGAAGAGCGACTCAGACAGAGATACATCACTTTTGAATCCCACAAAGTGAAAAAGCCAAAGAGAATTTGTGTTGGAGAAGTTTAGAACATTCCTGCATACCTTTTACATGATGCCACAATTTCATCACACAGAAAAAAATAATGTCAACATCCTATTTCTGTTGCCAAAACATGTATACAATGTACAAATCGCTTTACTAAAACGAAATTCATTAAAAGAATGGATAAATCAGATATTTTACTCAAAAGGCTCAGGTATGTATGGAGGGCTCTCAAGAAAGGTTTGTAGTATTAAAGTTAGAAAATAAAACAACATAGATAAAAACTCTGACACCTTTACAGTTTATTAGATTTCTGGGAGAAATGATACCAGCCACGTGGTGTTCAAAAGTGTCCGATCCTGCAATAAATTCTGTAAAAGTTTTTTCAACTATTCCATATATTTCTTGGGGATACTAAAATTGACTTTATGTTTGACACCTCAAGGAAGTGTATCTTCACAGAAAAAAATTGTAACAAAAAATTCTCATTTCTTTTTAAGTTTTTCACTTATATCTCGACATATGAGCGTTTTATCAAAACAGCCTCAATTTACAAAATCAAAGTTGATACAATTTTGTCCAAAATGAATTAATTACTTTAATTTTGGGAAAAAGTTAGGCGTAAAGGCGCACTGAAAAACGATTATTTGGCCCTTTGAATAAAATGGGAGAACAGCTACCTCCCGTCATCCTACCTCGTGGAGACTTTCTAGTTTCACTGAATGGTACTTGAAGTCAACTATTGTAAAAGAATTATTGGCATTGTTTAGTAATTAATTCTCCGATACTCGTGCTACCAGTATGGACGTTTTTACATGCGTGTCGTATCTGTAAAACCTAACCTTATGTAATCAAAATGCGATGGAAACAAGAGAAGTGGAGATATATTACGTTCAGTACAATACACTACATTCCTCAACAATTTGAACCAACAATACGATTTGATAATATGTGTCAACTTATAAGCTAAAAATAGGAATGAAACTAATGAGAATTTTTACGAAAGAAACAAAGAATTGAAGCAGATAATTTCATAAATACTATTTCGAAAAGAAACTGTTCTGGTTAAGAAGAAATTGAGCATCTCTACTCAATAATAAGGCGGCAAGGTACAGTCGGGCAGCACCACTTCCTTTCAATTATTATTAATAATCGGGCCTTTGAAAGAGTGTGACTTGTTTTGTATTCTCTAAATACATATTTTTACCTCATATATAGCCGACAGAATTACCTCACATATAGCCGACAGATGAGATGGAAACAAAATATCATTGACACTGATTCACCGATAATGATGTAATTGGCCGTGAGGATAAATGGCAAATCAGATTGTGTCAAGAACTATATCATGGTTTGGGTAGACTTGATTTTCCTTGCCTGATTTCTGACCCTACCAGAAAATGTAACGCTGCAATGGAGAAATACACCTGACCCGAATGAGAATGATATTTACTGGAATGTGACACATTCGGAATTGTCTTCAGTCAAGCAGTCGATTATCGAGTCTAATACATTTGACAGCATCCCCTTTTACTTATGTATTCACTAGCCACAGTCACATTTTCACTCTAATAAAATGATTGCCTAGCCAAAAAAACATCATAAACACTTATCTAGTTACCTACTACCCGAGATGACTCCCCCTAGCATGGGCCATTTTTTTATTTACATTTTGAAATACAACCCTTTAGAACGATTTTCATAGTTTTGGCTCACGTAGTTCTAAAAAATTTATTCATTCAAATTATTAATTTATAAGAATTATTGGTGATGACGGAATACCATGATGGAATTGGATTCTCTGGTTCAATATTATTGTTTATTACCTAACATTTTCTGTTTCGTCATAATTCATTCCAATAGGTCATAATTTAACTCGTAATTACAAAATGTATTGTTGATACAAATATCTGATAAAAATGTTCAATTGTTCATATCGTACGTATTGTCTTTCCAGATTTCTTATTTCCGCCGTATTTTGATTAAATGTGGCTGGGTTTACAGATACTTCGAGCGAGTAAAAACGTCTGTACTGATTTCGCGAGTATAGGAGAGTTAATCACTTAACAATGCCAATATTTTGTTCACAATAGTTGTTTTGAAGCACGATACAGAGAAACTAGAGCGCCACGATATAGGTGGACGAGAGAGTTGTTCTCCCGTTTTGTGAAGAGAACCAAAAAGTCACCATTTTTCAGCGCGACCTACCGTCCAACTGTATTCACAAAACTAAACTTACTATATGCATTTTGTAGTAAATTTTACCACCTTTATGTACTTTGCGGAGTTCCTATAGGTGTCTCTTAAACTATTTTTTTTTAATTTCAAGAACAATGGAATGCGTAGCAAATGCATATTGTATGTCACATGTCATAATCCCTAACCATGCACTCGAGATATTATGTGAAAATGAATCTATCATGCATTAAGCCAAAAATCTTGCTCCAAACACGCTCCGCACACTTGCCGTTAGCAAAAAAAAAATGAAGTAGCCTCGCCCAGCTCATCACATTACTTTCAGCAAATACCCATTAGGAAGAGAACTTTTTTGCCCTCTCGACCATCGGTGAGGCGGAGGTTTCGCTCCCCAGCCCTGTTCCTTCCGCCCCCGCTGCCCGTCACCGCCCACTCGCACGCACTCCGGCGGGCGGCGCCGCAAACGGAACAAACAAAAGAATAACGATTCGCGCAGCACGCGAGCTGCTGCTGCTGCTGCTGTCGCAGCCCCCGAAGTCCTGGCGGTGCTTATACCTATTTACAGGGAATCCCCCCTCATACGGGTCGGCCGCCATCATTAACTGCGCGCCCAGGCCCACCGACGTCTGCCGCCGAAAGTTACCCAAGAGTGCAAACAAAGCGTAAATACAAATCTCTCGCTAATGAGATCCGCCCGGCTCCTGAGCAAGTGCGTGGGAGGGGCGCCAGGGCGACGAGGCGCGGGGGTGGCGGGAGGGAAGAGGAACGGGGGGTGTACGAGGATACTGAAATATGGCGAACACAGAACGTAAAGAAGAGTCGATAGATGAACCTAGGTATGAAACTGGTGGGGAAGAGGGTGATGTATATGGTGGCGGACGGGTTCTGGAATGACCGGAGCAGCGGAGGCGTCGTGATCACTCAGGTGGAGAAGCTTCTGAAGAGAAGACAGGGGAGTAAGGGAACAAAAGGGTAGCATAAAGGTTAATGTTATTGTTGAAAATAATCTAAAGATAACTTAGTATTTGTGAAGAATTTGGTATCATCATTGGGTCTTCATTATATAGTATTGAATCAATAAAGTTAAATTGAGGTGTATCGTAGCGATATATGTTTTCACGATTTAAGAAATTTCCTGCGAGACTTCTAAACAATTACTTGATTAAATAATTCGCAATGTAAGATTAGTCTGCGAACGGAGCTTTAATTAGAATGAATTAGAAATACATTGAGAAAAATATTATTACTCATAAAATCTCATTCACCTTGCGACGAATTATTTGATAATTCGTTTTTATCCCATAATCGTCTCTTTACACAGAATGAAATACACTACTAGGACCGAGTTATTTCGAAACATTGATAAGCTACAATTATCCTTTGTACTGTAAATTAAATATGTGTTAATTAAAACCTATCAGATTGTTACTCGCACAAACACTCTTCAAGAAGTATAGTGGCATACCTAGGCGAATTAAGTCTTAATAACTTTGATAGTTATCACATCAACTCGCGCTATTGAATTGAAACGTTTTACTAAAACACTGAAACTTACTAAATAAACGTATTAGCACGTCAGAAGAAAATGATCCAATTCACATCCAATTTCCAACTTGACAACTTTATTTTAGTCTTTTAAAGCTTGATAAAGAGAACAAACTATGCTTTTGAGAGGTTTCTAATAAAAATATTTGAAAAAATACAATTACATTTCAAATCGCTGTTTTTCCATCCAAACCGAAAGGTATTGAATATAAATTTGATTTCATGATAAGAGAATCAGTATACTTAGAAATAATTTGTACACCAGAGATTCGGACATTCTCCGACGGAAGTAACTCATTTACCTTGAATCATGGAACGTACAAACATGCCACGCATGCCTAAATGAGTAGAGTGCGAAAGCTGATTGGTATTCGTCTGTCAGGTTCTCACTGACCCAAGGACAAATGCCTGGAGTAAACAAACCCCGAATAACGAAGCTGGAGCGGCCGTGAGCACGGGGCCTTGGAACTCCTCCAACCTGCCACCAACTCTCGCGCAGTCTTGGCCAGGGCGTTGCGCTGTCGCCGTCGGCGGGGCGCTCATTGTGAAGGCTAAAAACAAGGGAAGGCCCCACAAAGGGCGGCTGGCGGCGCCCACGAGGCGCGCGCCCTCGCGAAGGGCCCCGCAGCGGCGGCGGCCAGAGGGCGCGACCCACCGCCCGCCCTTGACCATCCTTCTTCATCCATCACGCGCTGCTCGCGGCCCATTAGGGCCCGTGTACTCGCGCGGCGGGGGGGGTGAAGGGCGCCGGGCGGGGAAGGGAGGGCGGCGAGAGGAGACGGGAGACCGCAGCCCCCCGCCCCGCCGGGGACCGAGAAATCAAATCATTGCGACACGGCCAGCCCATCACCCGCGTGTCGCCCGGGTGTCGCTCGAGTGTAGCGGCACTGCGACCGAGACACGTGTCACGACAGCAGCGCAGGAGGGGAACGTAAGGGTTCGGCCACGGAGAGCAGCGGTTACTGACACAGGTTGCGCGTATTCATTACATTTCCGATACACTTTGCTATATAGAATAGTAACGGCATGTTTCATTTTCTTTTCGTCAATCGCTTCTTTCATAAATTACGCTTTACTTTGAGTTTTTCTATTAGCAGAGAGAGAGAGAGAGAGAGAGAGAGAGAGAGAGCAGTGAAACCAGTGGTCTGTTAACTGCCGTGCTAGATGAATGTAACTCTTTCGAACAACGCTCCAAGAGCAAGACAGCCATTCTCCGTGGACGAAATGCCGTAGAATGTTACAGTATACTGGTAGAAGCTGTTGGAAATAATACCCTTCCATACCGGACAGTCTCGAAGTGGCCAGGAGAGCTTCAGAGAGGACGCGTAGAACCCTGTGATTAACAACGCATTGGACGACCTGCAAGTGTGCGTTTCTCGACTCTCTCCCCCTCCCCCTATCCCTCCCCTCCCCTATCTCCCCCTCCCCCTCTCCTCCCCCTCTCTCCCCCTCTCTCCCCCCTCTCTCCCCCTCTCTCCCTCTCTCTCCCTCTCTCTCCCCTCTCTCTCCCTCTCTCTCCCTCTCTCTCCCTCTCTCTCCCTCTCTCTCCCTCTCTCCCTCTCTCTCACTTATCTATCAACCTATCTATCTATCTTTTTTTAACGAGGAGTACTGTGGAAATCAACAAGACTGCGTTCCTCAGTAGTGTGAGATTTTACTCACTTAAAGCACAAACCCTTTATATTCCTGGTGTTATTCATCCTGGAACTGCAATTATGCATTAATTCGTCGCAACTACAGCCTCTAATAGAGGCCAGTTAACTTTGGCCTCTATTGACTTCGTCTTCTTCCTACCTATTGAGAGTTAAGATAGTATATTTCTCTATTACCACCCACTTCTCCTTGTCACAGCATTAGTGTCACCATGTTTTCAGGTGCGACATTGCATCCGATCTCCCATATCGTATGATGTCTTCGCGTGTTCGATCTAGAGCAGTGGATTAGCGTATGTTCGGCGTCATCTAGTTCATGCCTGCAGTAAAAGCATACCGCGTCTCCTGTCCTTTCTGAATCTCATGAGGTATGCTTTAAAGCATACATGTCCTGTGAATGCCTGGGTTAAACGGTACATCATGGACCCATATTTGCGACTTGTTCATTTGAATACCTTTGGGATGAGATTATGTGCTCATTGGCTGGTCTTCTCTGTCCCAGCACTTCTGCCAGCAGTGCATCAGGTTTAACTTTGACTATTTTAACCTACCAGAGGGCGCGCGTAAAATTTTGTCCCAGCCGCGTGCAGTAAATTTTAGATTATTCAATGACTCTTGAATAAGACAAAGATTTTTAGAACAATTCAAATTTATGTGGCATTATAATATCTCAAAATGTTATATATTCCAAACTATTAATAATTATTCTAGAAATACTACCAGAATTTCTGATCGCAAAGTATATTGCAATACCTGTCTCAAACCAGGTAGTACTTACATTATATTATGAGCTTGAGTTTTTGAAAATGCTCTCTACGCTCGAGCCATTCTGATCATTAGTATTTATCAACGAAAACATTAATTGTCGATAAATATTCTTATTTAGTATAAGAAGTAGTTGATTTAGTATCTCGTTCAGATCCAGTTCTGATACTTGTCTGTTTCCAACACTCAGGTCACTATCAGTATCTAATTCATGATCTTCCTCACGAACAGGCAGCTCTTGAAGAATATTCTGAATTTCCTCAACAATATTTTTTTTCTGGAGGTTTTGCTCGCAATTTCCAGTAGGCCAAATTATAACACAATTTCAGAACAACAGCAGGCGCACAGCAAAAAGTTTACAACACTATACACTTATCCCGAATACAGCGTTACATAAACTGAATATCGCGTGCAAACTTAACAGTAACTTCAGGAATGCATCACTTAATATATCTGCAAGGAATATCAAACACAAAGAAGTCCTTACCAATAATAAATCGACAGCAAATCCAAAAATGTTATTGTCGTAAAATTTACGCAAGCGCGCTCGCGAGATGGTAATTGAATGTTCCCGATTTTGGTGCGTTTGCTGCCCAATGTCTTCTTGCTCATGTGAGTAGCCGTAAACTTCTTTTCTTTCTAGGGCTAGCAAGTCAATGGAAGGAACGTTCGCCACCACACGAAATTACGGATACACTTCTATATTCAGATGTCATACGTAGGGCCTCTTTCCTCTGGATAGTTTGTATTTTCCTTCTCAAATTATTGTATTAGGGGTCGTCTGCGCAGATTGCCGCCGTGTAAAGTATTTTCGAGTGCATCACTCCCATAAGAAGACCATAAATAGAAATAAACTGACCCACAGTAAGGTATTTGTATATTACGACACTAGAGTCAAAACACTTTTTTTTAGATTTTTCCGTGGATGAATTATTTCCATATTGTTCCAATATTCTTTAACCTCTTTTTATTTATCGACCAAAATGTTGTGTCTAAATATAATGCATCATATTTTCTTTCTCTTGTCTTTCTTCTTTAATGTATATTTATATTTATAAGATTGTGTATAAAAGTCATTAGATAAGTGGAAAAGGGTGAACCGGAAATGTATTCTTCAAGAACTCTGTAAAGAATCAAAACAATGAGACAAGCTTAGAAAGTTTACTCCTAAGGGAGTTGTGAGACAAAGCCGCGTATTTGAAACAGAATATCCTGACATTTCGTTGGGGTAGGAGGACTTTGAAATACTTCTGAGAAGAAGTTGCAAAGGAAACTCACAAAACGTTGGAAGAGAATCTTCTTAGAATGGAAGAAGTTTTTACAAAGCTCAGAAATGTAGTGTTAACTATAGCGTATATTTTTGTCACATTTGGAATGAAAGATTTTACTTGTTAAAATTCAGTTTGTTTCCAAAAATATAGTTGTCTGTCAACGAAAGTAACACCAAGAGCACCCGTTTTGTAGTAAAAATTTAAAGACAAAAAATGTATACTCAGTCGAGTTCATTAAATCTTGAAAATGCTCAAAATGTTCAGTGATTTAAAATACATTATATTACAATAAATATATTGATTAGTTTTGAAATAGATATATCTCATTGAGGAAGTTTCTCTATTTTAATATCAACAACAGCTTCATGCATTTAGGAATCAGAAAAACTTTATAAAAAGAGAATAGAAACTTTCCGTAAACTTTTCAATTGCTCACAATTATCTAATTGTTTTGAAGTGATTAATATGGCTCTAATTCGTGAATTAAAATTGAACATAATACCACAATATTTACAATATTATCTATTGTCAGTAAATATTGAAATTGTGCAATAGGAATACCTTAATATATTATAGAAGAAAAAAATTCGCTTTACAAAAAATAATTAATAAAATGTTTAAAAATTAACATCGTACAATATATGTAAAAGGTTATTCGTAAATTAATAAAGTTAAAATTGGTCATTAATACTCTCTTAATACTAAATATTAGTAAATGTTTATCACACTCAGAAAAACGTAACTAACTTCTACTTTTTCACTACATTTTAATGAGTAAGTCTATTAACTTCAAAGTAAGAAAATATAGCTGTACGTAGAAACTCTTGTAAAGTATTCGCGTACGGATTCTGTAAATATACTGTTTCTACACAGAGTAATATCTCAATGTTTGGTATATCTGTAAACAGGTTTCAGTTTCTGGTTTATCACTGCCTATTTTGAGGACCGGAACAACCCTCTGTAGCTAAAGTATCGGTTAGAGTTATTCGAAGGTTTGCAAGAGAAAATCGAACTCGTTACCCATAGCATAAACACAGGAGTATCCATCCCGGGCAGTTTAGCTGGATTGATTGATTTATTATGTTGTTGATTGGTTGTTGATAATTATTATGATGTGATTGATTATCATGTTCTGGTCGCATCAACTGCTGTACACGCAAGTGAAGTGCATGTTTTACCGCGGAAGGTGGCGGTTTTATTCGTCTGCTGTCTGCGCCGACCTACACGTCGAGCAAGCTCTAAGCTCTTGCCTATTCTTCTGGCATGTGTAGGAGTGCAGTGCACATGTGTGTGTGTAAGTAAGGATTGAGGATAGCATAAGAAGGAAGTGGAGATCACGGGTGGTTCGTGGCCCATTTGTTAGGGTTCTCCTCTGTCACTCACCTGGTGTTGATAGGAGAAACCAAATAAATTCACCGATTACAGCAGCGAGCTGCTAGTATTCTCCACCAGGCAGCGATTGAACTCGAGCTAGTGCCTTAATAATCCTGCCATAGTCAGGACTCGTACTATAGGTCCGCCCGGGTAGAGGCAGTGGAGAAAAAAACCGTCGGTAAGTCTAATCTGAAAAGACGTGACATTCAACTGATGAATTAAATAGCCTTTTATCGGCGTACTTCGATTTCCCCACCAGTTGACGTGATAGCGGCGTAGTGTATCGTCGCGCCGCCGGCTGCGCGGCGGTGACCGGTGGCTGGCTACCCGCTGCATATTTAACCCTGCGACCGCCGGCGACGCGCCTCGGGATCAAACATTCAGCCCTGGGCGCTTCCCGCGCGGCGGTGGCGGCCCGACTTCCGCGGAGCTCAGCCCTTGCCCCCTCGCTGCCCTGTCCTCGCCACGCCTCCCCCACCGCTCCGCATCACAACTTCCAACCACTTGCCATTGGCTTAAAGGCAGCCGTGCGGTGCCACGATCGCCAGAAATTTGATGTTTATGTTGTCACTCCTGAAGTACGAGTAATGTAGTTTCAGCTGTTACAGGAAGTTCGGTTACACTGCAAGTGTATCGATCGGTGTGGTATCTATAGTGCAGATCGAAATAATTGTACTTGTTAAATACAATAAATACTGTTACAATCTTCTCAGTTACTATTTTACATATTGATGTCTCTAAAAGAATTTCAGTGCATGATTTCTTTCCGTGAATATATAATGAACTTCTCGATGGATATCAGTTGTTTCATTTCACGGGCATTATCAAAACAACGCAACTTCTGCAAATGTTCAATAATAAGATTAAGATAGGTAATAATTTACAGGAAAATCCGAATATATTACCATGGATTAATATTACAATAATGTATCATCTTAGAAAATATGCAGCATTTAATGAAGATACAATAACATTACGGCTTTCGATAACTATTATAGTTGAAATTAAACGACGTAACCGAATCTGACCTGCAAATAGACACAAAGATATGAAAATTTAGGACACCGTACTTGCGGACAATTTGATAAATCTCTCTTCGGGTAAGCATAATGTGCAAATATTAAAGAATGAAGTAATCACTTCACATTTTCAAATATAATGAAATCTATAAAAAAATATTTTCATTTTCATTACGGATGCTAATCAAATCAACAACATGCATGATAAATGTGCGCTTGCGAATGAGTACGTTTTATACAGCTCATAAGTGATAGTTAAATTCCACAACACTCTGAACCCTTCAATATGTGTTCCTTCTTGAAAAGTAAATCAATTGATGATTTTTCCAATGAGAAACTCGTTAATGAGGAATATGACTATTCAATTTATTCCCCCTTTGTCTCTATGTTATGCCCTTTCGTTCGTACTATGTCATTCCTAATTATGTACCATGTTAACGTTATGTTTTAGATCAAATTAAAATAGTGCTTCTTCATTTACCGTCCCCTTTTCATTAGTTTCTTTCACAAATTACCTCACAATCTCCACTGTTTCCATTATATAGGGAAAACTTTGTTTTTAAAATTTTGCATACGATAAATGTTATCTCTTCTAACCCGCTGAATTTAGCTCAGAGCTAAGCATTGCCTGTGATAAGGCAGCAACGCTGATCGGGAGGTCTTAGGGCTCGAGACCTGACGATTGATGATTTTTTAATCTAGCTACATAAGTAGGTCGAATTCAGCCGTTCTCTGGAGGAGAATTCTAACGGCTAGCTACTATGATCGATAGTTTTCCTTGATGTCTCCGATCAACACCAGGCGAATACCGGTGCGGTATCCTAAAAACGGGCCACGGGCAACACATCTTCCCTATCTCTTCCTCGTCCTATCCTCTCCCGTTACAAGCCCTAACACAGTTATATGCACACACCGGGAGACCCTTTGGGAGCATAGAGCTTGTCCCATTGGGGCGTACACCGTGGACGCACATATCTGAAGGGCATGGCGACGTGTAGGATCCGATCATCCAGCGGAAAGGAGCACCTTCACCTCGAGATATAGAAAACCTTCACTACACCAAATGGATGTGACCATAGCATGTCCAGATACATCAATGCCGATCAGTTCTCGTTCATTTTGTCCCTCAATGTATTTCATTCTGTTTGTTCCACTCTCAAACCCGTCCCAGCGTAGATCGCAGCGCCTCGTTCCTCGCTCCTCCGTGCGGAGCGCCAGGGGTCGAGCGCGTCGCGGGCGCCGGATCGGGTTGCCGCCGGGGAATCCCAAGAATGCCGGCCGGCGGAGGCGCCAGCACAGATCCGGCTTCTTTGGGCGCCCGGCGGAGCGGAAGCGGCGAATTGGGGGCGAGGACCCGGGTGAAGGACCGACGCACGAATGGACTGCGTGGAAACTCGTAGTGCACACGGGTCGTTATCATGTGTTTGTAGCGGGCAACGGTCGACAAACGTATTAAGCTTAGTAGCAACCGTATCTTTTTTAAAAACCTATTGTAAGCTATTAAAAGACACCAGGAAAAGTAGGATTTTCTCACTCTAACTTTCGTAGGAATAGAAATTATTGTAATCGTGCGCCGAAAAATGGCGAATTTTCGATTCAAAACTCTTAGTGTCGGACCCTGGTAACAAAAAAATCTGGATAAATCGTGTTTCTGTATACAGTAAATTATTTCCTCCAACTCGTAATGAATCCAGATTTCAAGTTTTGTGAGTTTTTGATACGTGAACGATAGTGATGTTAAATAGTGCATACTTTCTCACATTATTTCTAAACTTTCAATTTTTCATTTAGAGAGTTCAACGAAAATAGGACCCGGCCTATCCACTTAACCGCCCCATCCATCTGTGGAAAAAATTCGAAAAGCTTGGTGCAGTTTTTGATGAAATGTTATTTTTATAAAATTTCATTCCAAATTCAATTCCAAATTACGCTAAAAGTACTGTTTTTTCTTTTTCAAAAAAACTGTAGGTAAGAGCTGATTTTTGGGATCATACTTTGTCTAAGGCAAACATCTCTGCTTTTAATTTTGTATTTTTAAATGTTAGCTATTTGCAAATTTTGAAAATACGGAGAATTTGCCAAAAATGAGAATAGCATTATATATATATATATATATATATATATATATATATATATATATATATATATATATATATATATATATTGAAACACAGAATGTGTTCCCTTACACTAATTAGAATATTAGTGTAAGTAATCAGTATATATTTTGGACTGCGCGGTACGTACGCCAAGCGCGGCGAACAACGACGGGAGCCAGCAACGGTCGCTACCGCCACCGTTGCCGCCGCCGCGAGGACAGCATGAGAATGTCGGTTACGAACTGGGCAGCGAGCGGCGAAGATGTTCAGCCGTTAGGACAGTCAGGCCGAGCCGCCCGTCGATGAAGGACGTGGCCGGCGTGCTCCCGACCGGGAAATGGTCGTCAGGAGAATTGCGAAGAAGAAAGACGTTAGCGGAGCGGCGAAGAGTTCGGACGTGAGGTTGCGGAGAAGTGGCCGGTACGCACGGATGTGTGGCGAAGAGCTCGCCGCTAGTGCATGGACTAAGGGAACATGCGGCGTAGCTTATAAAGCCGTAGCAAATATAAAATAATAGATACGTGAAGTAGACGTTGAGAGTGTTACTAGAACGAAAGATCAGTGCCAGCAGAACAATTGATTGCACTCGTATTAGTTAGTGTGGTGAGAACAATACTGAAACTGTGTTGTGCGGAACTGTGACCAGCACGTGTGGCAGCCGCGGGTTGAGTAATTAAATTCAGCGACGGAAGGTAATTAGAGAAAGGTGTGGCGCCGAGGTGCCAGGAGCTGCATAAGGAAGAATTCGCCAGGTTACCAGCCGGGGCGACCGCCCCGCCATCAGCCGCCGACGGCACGCAGCTGCTGCCGAGGTCGGCGACCCCCGCCGACACGAGCCGTGCTCCAAGCATCGAAGGTATTTGGTCGGGGCCCCGAAGGTATGATAAATGCATATTACACCTAATCTTGGTACCAAGGGAGAGTGTATAAATACTGTCAGATCATGTATTTAACAAATTCAGCTTGTAAATAAACATTGTTCATGATTGTATTTTCTTTTCTATTTAACTTTCCCAATGTTATACCAACTTACCTCAGGGACCCATTCACGGAGAAGATACCCTCCATTAGGATTTTATTGCAGTGAAATACCCGGTCTCACCAGGTACGTCACAGCTGGCGCCCGAACAGTCTGGAAAGCGTGTAATTAAGAAATGTGGCCCTAGGAAGGTTGATAAAACATTGGAGAGTACTGTGCATGTATTTGATGTATATTAATGCAGGTGAAATATAACAGGCAGGCAATGTAAAGCTCATTATTAGAGGGAACAAAAGCAACAGTACATGTATTAATAAAGCGTGTATAAGTCAAGACAGCATAATGAATACTTGGTAGTTACAGAAATTTTGTTGTGTAATTAATTGTGGGCAAATATATGAAACTATTTGAGAGTAACCAGTATAAAGTTGTTACTACAGGCACTGGGTTTGCAATACATGTAAATAGTATAAATGATACAGTGCAGTATAATTTCAAAGTTTTTGTAAGACAAGTCAATAATGTTCAAACTAGTTGGTATTTTTTATAACATGGTAGATAAAGAATTTGTAAAGTAACAATAATTCTTGTGGAAATATAAGGGTATTTAATATTATTGTATAAATTGTGCACGTTACTTGCTGGGAATTTACATTTAGCAGTGCATTGTTCATTAGTAATGATAAAGTTGGCGGAATTTAGTGGAAAGGATACTAGGTTGGGAAGTGTATAGCAGTATTGTGAATGTATAATTTTAATATTCATATGGTACTATTGAGGGGAGTTTATGGAGAAGAAACGACATGCAATTGTGTGTGATCGTCGTGCACATAATACAGTAATAATTGTGTTGAGAAGTAATTCCAAAGTAAATAAGGGATTTACTAAAATTTGAGAGCATTTTTGTAATAGTGTTAATGAGTTTATCAGCAGTACATATGTATTCAAGTGGTAATAATATTACTGATTGTAGAGAATATGTTTATTGTGTTTTTGTGGCAAGTGAGGGTGTATTCGTTATCAATCAGCATCTGAAATATTAGTGAATTAAACCAATCACGAAGAGTATACAGTGTTGTGGCGGGCATAATAGATTAATAGGGCAACTGTTGTATCGTTGTTAAGTGAGGCAAAAGGAAAATTCGTGCGAGTATTTTAGTGAAGTGAGGGTCGAACGGGTAGTTCGAAGCAGCAAAATGGAGGAGCAAAATGTAGTATTGAACTCGTAGGGGAAGGCGGAGCAGGTAAGGGAGATAGAGGAAGGAATTGGTAGTAGCACTTTATCGGAAAGCAGGGATAGTGGAATTGGAAGCAGGTTGGATGAAACGTCGGGGGAAGGCTTTGATAGAAGAGTGAGAATTACGTCGACGCCGATGAACCAAGCGGCAGGAAATCTAAATCAGGGGGGTGAAAAAGTTACTGATTTAGATATAATGCAGATGCTGATGAAATATTGGGAAGATCAGAAAAGAATAAACGAAGAACACAACAGGAGATTAGAGGAACAGAATAGGAAGATATTGGAAGAATTGGCTAGGGAAAGGGAAGAATTGGCTAGGGAAACGGACAAATTGGTAAGGGAAAGGGAAGAACGGAGCAAGAAGGCGGAGGAACAAATGAGGATCGCAGAAGAACAAAATAGAAAACTAGATGAGCAGAGTAGGAAATCAGACGAACATAAAATAGTTACGGAGAAGCAGATTGAGAAGTTTGCGGAAGAACAGAGCAAAGAATCAGGTAAACAGAAAAGATCCGAGGAGGAACGGAACAGGATCGCGGAGGAACTGGATAGGAAAGATGAGGTGCTAAAATTTCAATCATACCATCAAGTAGATGCTAGGGTTGCGGTAGCAGATAGAAGCGAGGGGATGACGAACCAAATTCATGAAGAAATCAAGACAGCGGAGGGCAAAACGGTGGAGGTCCAAATCGAGGCCGAGGAGGATGTTTATAAAGTGGAGGTGAAAACGGAAGAATTGAAGTTAATAATGGAAGAAGAAGTGGAAATGAAAATAGAAGAAATGGAGCGTATAATAGAAGAAGAAATCAAGGAAAATATACAAGGGTGCGAAGAGAAAATAGTACAAGAAGAGTTTAAACAGGAAGAAGACGGGAAAATGTCGCCAAGTGTCAAGAGTGGGGTGACACCAATTATGCCTCCAAAGTCGATGAAATCTCCGGGAGATGGGACGGAAAACCCTCATGCAGTTATGCGAGCAGCAGAACGGCACCTAGCAGCAAATAACATATTGGAAGGATACAAGATCCAGTTATCACACCCAATTTTAGAAGAGAACGCCAGGACATGGGCAGAGAATTTTGGTATATTTCCGAAATTTTTGAAGGAATTTGAAGACAAGATTTCCGTACGAAAGCGGAGTGAAGAAACCCAAATAAACATCAAGAGCGACCAGAGGAATAGCCATTACAACTACATCACGGGAAGTCGTAGTGAATACAGAACGAAGAGAGTTATGGAGCCAAAAACATTATTTGCTCCTATAAAATATCAAGGAATTATTTGCGTGTCAACGCGACAGTATACTGTCACTGTGCAGAGCTTACTGGGCAGAGCAGATCATACCGATTTAGGAAGGGGTTTGAAGATATTGGAGGGGTACGACTTCACCTTTGCAGACGCCCCAAGGAATGGGAATGAGGGAGATGTAGACAGGTCAAGAATGGAGCGAAGTCAGGGGCGAGGGAAAAGTGATGGTATGGTCAACCATTGGTACAAACGCAGAAGAGGTCGCAGCTGGAAATGGGACGACACCTACCAAGATGTGTTCATCACAATGGAAGCAATGTCCTACAATAGTGATTTAGGAAACCACCGTCATCAAGATGGGGCCAAATCACCACACAAGAGACAAGAGGTGGTAGGACATTACAAGCTTCAAATCGGAAACCTGGTCCAATAGGTGAGGAAGATAGTGATGTGTAAATAAAATGTAATATTAGTGTTAGTCTTAATAATCACGTGTTCATCCGATTTTAGGGAATAAGTGTATATAAGGGTTCATGTAGTATACAAGACAGTGCAACAATCGACAGAGATGATGATAGTAAAGTGAATTTTTCCGTAGGCAGGAAAAATCAAAAAAAAGAAAGGAGGGGGGTGATGAAACACAGAATGTGTTCCCTTACACTAATTAGAATATTAGTGTAAGTAATCAGTATATATTTTGGACTGCGCGGTACGTACGCCAAGCGCGGCGAACAACGACGGGAGCCAGCAACGGTCGCTACCGCCACCGTTGCCGCCGCCGCGAGGACAGCATGAGAATGTCGGTTACGAACTGGGCAGCGAGCGGCGAAGATGTTCAGCCGTTAGGACAGTCAGGCCGAGCCGCCCGTCGATGAAGGACGTGGCCGGCGTGCTCCCGACCGGGAAATGGTCGTTAGGAGAATTGCGAAGAAGAAAGACGTTAGCGGAGCGGCGAAGAGTTCGGACGTGAGGTTGCGGAGAAGTGGCCGGTACGCACGGATGTGTGGCGAAGAGCTCGCCGCTAGTGCATGGACTAAGGGAACATGCGGCGTAGCTTATAAAGCCGTAGCAAATATAAAATAATAGATACGTGAAGTAGACGTTGAGAGTGTTACTAGAACGAAAGATCAGTGCCAGCAGAACAATTGATTGCACTCGTATTAGTTAGTGTGGTGAGAACAATACTGAAACTGTGTTGTGCGGAACTGTGACCAGCACGTGTGGCAGCCGCGGGTTGAGTAATTAAATTCAGCGACGGAAGGTAATTAGAGAAAGGTGTGGCGCCGAGGTGCCAGGAGCTGCATAAGGAAGAATTCGCCAGGTTACCAGCCGGGGCGACCGCCCCGCCATCAGCCGCCGACGGCACGCAGCTGCTGCCGAGGTCGGCGACCCCCGCCGACACGAGCCGTGCTCCAAGCATCGAAGGTATTTGGTCGGGGCCCCGAAGGTATGATAAATGCATATTACACCTAATCTTGGTACCAAGGGAGAGTGTATAAATACTGTCAGATCATGTATTTAACAAATTCAGCTTGTAAATAAACATTGTTCATGATCGTATTTTCTTTTCTAATTAACTTTCCCAATGTTATACCAACTTACCTCAGGGACCCATTCACGGAAAAGATACCCTCCATTAGGATTTTATTGCAGTGAAATACCCGATCTCACCAGGTACGTCACAATATATATATATATATATATATATATATATATATATATATAGAGAGAGAGAGAGAGAGAGAGAGAGAGACAGATGGATACATACGAGAAATTTAAATAAAAAACGTTGGTGTAGTTTTAGAGAAACAAATGTTTAAAAAATTGTGCGCTTTGAATTGGTGTAATTGGACGTTTTCAATTTATAGCCGGGGAGTTGGTAGGGCAGAATCTCAGTATAAAATGTCTAATATGCACGCGAAAAACATAACGGAAATAACTGCGCGCCCACACAATCAACTATAAAATTGATAGTGACAGATGCGCGAAAGTACGCCAGCAGATGTTTTCGAGTATCGTCTCTCAGAACTCACCAACATTGAGATCTACTAAAAAGGTCCCCGTGAGCTATTGATATCTCGCGATCGACGTTTTGATGATGTGTGTTCTAGACTGAAGGACGAAGACGTAGTGATCCGATGCTGAAACGGGAAATCCTCGCAAATGCCGTATCGACATTACTATTCTGAATGTTCAAAACATTAAAAACAAGCCAAGCAAATTGTAGTTACATAATATTAAATGAAAATTTATATTTGGTTGATGGGCCTTTAATAGGAACTAGAAGATGTTAAGGTGGAAAAACAAGACCTGATATTGACGTTTGGTCCAAGGTTTAGATATATTTTGAAATACGAATCGTACCTTTTAATATTTATGGATTTTTTAATTTACCTTTAACCCCCTTTTCCAACTTTCAAAATTAACTTTCTTTGGTTTTCACTAACAATATTTTGAAATAGGCAAGTAAAACAATATTTCTTCGTTGTTCCATCAAGACCTGATACCGTGCCCTTCGGCGGGTTTCCTGCTTCTTATACATCGTATTGCTTCGTGCACCGAATTAAGAGCCACAGAAGTAAAACCTATTAACCCTTTCTTATAGGATTCTACAACTAAAATTTTCATAAAGTTTTAAAGCAAAGACGAGTGTTCAATTCTACGAATGATTCTTATATACAGCTTGGTAGAAAGTGTAGCTACCTGAAAGAGATATAAAATAATGAATTTTACAAATTATGGTGATATATTCTACAATTATTTGTAGTTCTTTGGAAGACAATCACATTAAAGAGGAATACTAGATGATCATTAATTGTTAGTACATTTTTTCTAAAACAGTCAATAACCGAGTCGCTGATCAAAGGAATTGTTTACTAGAATCATTTGATTAATTTATATAGCATCTTGCTCCTCAAGATCGATGTATTACGGGTTATACTGCACGTAGCATATTCGCCTTTTATTTTTCTATTATAGTTTTATTAATCAACTTACTAAGCATTCCCGGCGCCGAAATTTCGAATAAAAACATCATATTATATCATATTAATTCATGTTGCCACTTCTTCCATCGTCAAAGAAATTCCTGGAGATTATCATAAGTAATTGGTTGAAAAATTGTAAAAGGTGAGTGCTAGAAAAATATGTTGAACTTTAAAAAATAGTTGCTCGGGTAGCAAACGGTTTTCAACAGGTTATAACATTAGACATAGTACAATAAAAAGTGAATGAATTTCATCATCATCATGAGAAAAGAATAATAGATTTAAAAAAAGTAGATTGTGGAATTTGCAAAAGGAGAGTTCGTAAGCGAAAATAAGGGTGTACCGCATTAAAGCGATTATGTCAATACAATCAACAGAAAATTCTCTCGACCATTTTTACACTGAAGAGCCGAAAAACCTGCCTACTATCGTGAAGAAGCCCCGTCAGCACGCATAAGTGCCGCAACACGACATGGTATATACTCGACTAATGTCTGAAGTAGTGCTGGAGGTAATTGACACCATGAATCCTGCAGGGCTGGCCATAATTTTGTAAGATTAGTAGGGGGTGGATATCTCTTCTGAACAACACGCTGCAAGGCATCCCGTGTATTCTCAATAATGTTCATGTCAGGGGGTTTTGGTGGACGTGTATAAATTTAGGAGACTTTTCTTGGAGCCACACTGTAGCAATCCTGGACGTGTGAGCTATCGCATTGTCCTGCTGCAATTGCCCAAGTCCATCGGAATGCACAGTGGACATGAATGGGTGCAGGTGATCAGACAGGATGTTTGAGTACGTGTCAGGTTGATAGACAACACAGGGAGTCAGGAGGGGTGAGATGACTGAAAACTGGCCGGGTCCGCAGAATGGGCCCAAGAGCTTGTGCCAACCAGGCTACTCCAAGGAAAATGAAGCTTGCAGAACGGCGAGAACAGCGGCGTGGCGGGAGGGCCGGCGGGGACATAGAGGGCGGTGCTTTGCATGCAGTGTCCGGTATGACAAGGGCTGCGGGACCTGTAGTGATGGTGAGCAGGAGGTGATGGGCCAATGCGGGCGGGGTGTGGGAAAAAGAGAGCGATGGAATGGAAGAAATGGAGGGGAGGAGGTGGGAGTGGAGAACGTTGAGAGGGTGGAGGGGAGAGGGGCGGAAGAGAGAGCGCACGAGACCGAAGACGGGGGAAGAGGGCGGAGAGGTCAGAGGCACAAAGGAATCCGCGGGGGGGGGATGAATGTGTTAAAGGGGGAGGTGGCGGGTGGGGACGGAAGTGGCAATGTGAGCGGTAGCTGTGGCGGGTGCTGAAGGGACGTACGGTGCGCATAAGGGTAGAGGAAGCGGTAGGCGATGGCGCGAAGAGGGAAGGGAGGAGGTGCGACGTGGTAGCAAGGAGGGGACGATGGGCGCCGTGAGCGGCGAGAGCAGCGGAGGCCGACGGCGGCGGCAGCTCGGCTCCGGCAGACGCGCGCCCGGCGTAAGCAAACAGCGCCGTGCGCGGCTGAGCGGATTTCCGGGCGTCCTCCGGAGATGTATCGACTTGGGCGATTTGCTCGCCCGGCGCGAGGACGGCGGCGCGGCGCGGCCGTTCCCACGCCCACCGCGGGCGCGCGCCAAGGTCCAGGCTGGCCACGCGGCGGCACCGCCTGGTGCTTTCATTGCGCCGGGTGTGCGCTTTGAGACCATGAAAGAGATTAGAAAGGTCTATTCTTTGAAGGTCTTCGTTGTGCCAATCCTGAAAATGTTTCAAAATCATGGAATCCTACCCTTCTAAAACATTTTCTCAGTTCGATTAATGTCTTATTTTGCGTGGTGAGGCTCAGGCCTTGAGGTCCAGGTCGGCCACGAGGCTGCGCGGGAAAGCCACTGACGCTGTCTGACGCTTTCATCGCGCTTTGATACCGTGAAAGAGATTAGAAAGATCTATTCTTTGAAGGTCTCCGTTTTGCCAACCCTGAAAATGTTTCAAAATCATGGAATCTTACCCTTCTAAAACCTTTTCTCAATTTTATTGATGTCTTATTTTGCGTGGTGAGGCCCAGGCCCTCAGGCCTGCTCTTCCGCCTGACCACCCAGACTCCGCTACGCTCCTTTCACCGACTGGCAGAGAAAAGAGATGTCACTCGGGCGACGACACTGACGATTTTCATTTTGCACTGAGGCTTCTTTTAGATTTGAGGGTCTTTTACATATAAATTTGCAACAGCCGGTTTTACTTCCCTTCCGAATGATGGCGAACGAAGTATTTTTTCGCCCATAAAGATGCACATCTTCGATGGGGCTTAAACCCGCGAACTTAAGTACATGAGTCCTACAAGCTTATCCTCACGCCATGAAAGCCACATTTCGTTTTCTGTCACAGAGTAAAAATTCTTTATTTAACATTTGCAGTGGATCAATAAACTGGAAGATTATAATTTCAATTTTCCTACTGAACAGACTCTTTGCAGACTAATCGCAAAGTAAGCGTAGGTTCAGGAAACTTAATGTGAACAATATTAAGAAAATATAAGAAACAAATATAAGAAAGAAACGTAATGAATAATTAGGTCCATTGAATCACTTTGAAATAAATTATGCTCGACATGTCGACTATCCTATAGGATAAACTAAATATGTGGAATGAAACGATGCACATACTAATAGACCCGTGGACATACCTGAAATATATTGCAGTATACTTCCCTTCAGATCGGCGTCAGTGTGAACATAGACATGATAAACACGTATGTTTTTAGGTAATCCTACAACCAAAATTCATGCATTTTCGAAAGATATGCTAACAATTCAATCATTACCAAATGTGTTACGGAGAATCTGTTGAAGCATCTGAAGAAAGTGCGATGGAGCTCTATTTTGTAATCACCTATAGAGATTTGTCGCGCACATCCAAGGGTATCGATGAAGGCTGATCCATAAAAGCTGCGGTGCTGCACTACAGCCATTCTCTTAAATAAATCAAACAATAGGTTTCAAATACTTATTTATGCAACAAACGCATTACAATGGTTTTAATGATTGAGCGGCGACAATGTGTACAGTGACAGTGAGGGTCGGCTGCTACAATTACTTTTTTCATATTTCTTTTTAATTAATTTTACAGTTCAACAATGTTTCTTTATATTTCTCTACTGTTTATGTTTGATGGCCATCTAATTTCTACAAACAAAACACACATAAAAATTATTTCTCAATTTTAATGTTAACTTAATATTAAAGCATAAATTGGTATTGCTATAATATATTCATTAATGTATTTCTGACACTTATTGCCTAAACTTCCCTTTTCAAGAATTTACAGCAATTTTGGCGTTGTCAATGACGTCGGTGACTGTTCTATATTTCCACCCACTCTGAATTTCAACTAATAAATTTCTACTATTATTTACGCTCTAATTATCTCTCGAATATTATAATGTTTTCTCCAATAAACCTCATTTACATTACTTCCCTTTTCTCCCATTACACACAGACACATGCCCATTTTCTATCTCCTCAGACTGATTACAAAATATTGCAATTTATTCCCTGACGGCCATCGATGCTTTCTACGAAATCCAGCATGGTTCTGACTAATCACGAAATATTTCTACCCAATGCTTTGACGGCCATCAATCCTCACCCTACCATATCTGACATCATTCTGATCAAAATTTTTTTGCTTACACCTTCTAGCTGGCCTAAACGGTTCACTTGCTTCATTGTTATATTTCTTCCTCGATGCGCTCTTTTCGCACCGTAACCAAGCATCACGTGTGTTTTGTCCCCTGTCAACAATGTTCTATATTATTTATCTGCTTTATTTTTAAAAAATTCTTAAATTTCCCAAAATTTACTACATCGAATTAACATTTGGATTTTCTGACACGTCATACTCTCAATGTTTCATTTTAATTTGCGTCATTGCGCAATTCCTTTTATATCGCTAGCTATTTGACATTTAAGTTTATGCCAAAAATCCCTTTAGATGTTTTGCTTTGCCTCACATTTTTCCTTTTTATTCTCATTCATTTATTTTTATATTCATTGCACATTAAACGTATGTTATTTCAGTTTTATATCTCATTACTCTCCGAAAATGAACTTTCGTATCTAGAAGTGTAGTTAAAAAACGTTTCAAGTGCTCTCCTGATGAATATCCAATTCTAGAAGGCCAATTGGTCTTTCAAATGAAAGCAGTCACCCGTTTACTACCAGAATTTACTAAATCAAATTTCGCACCGGCCCGCGGTCTGGAGACTCTCCGCGCCGCGGAGTTTGCTCATTTGGCAGCGAAAGCAAACTGCGTGGCACTAAGGCTTCTTAAATGTCTGTTGGAGGGCGGGATCGGTAATTAAGATCTCGTGGGGCGCGGGGCGGGGCGGGACGGGGGCCCGTGCCGCTGTGAAGCGTGCTGGCCGCGCCGGCCGCCGCCAGTGCGGAGTGTGCACCGAGCTTGTTTGCGCGCCGGCTGATGACGCCGCGATAAGTGGTGGCCGGGACGGCCGGCGGACTATGGTGGTGCGACGGCGTCGCGGACGGAGCAAGGAGAGAGACGGCGAAAGGGAGAGGTGAGTGCTAGGGGCCAAGAAGAAAAATCTTAAAAGGCGTAAAGGGTATGTGAGGAATAAAAAAGACGAGAAGCCTAGAAAAGGAGTGTGAGGGATTTTATAATAAATGAGAAAGGAGGGAGGAAAGGGAGAAAGGGAAAACAGAGGCAACTACGTGAAAAAGATTGGAACAAAAAACAGTGTGGATAAAGTGGATAAAGAAGGCTGAAGAGAGCCCAAACGTCGGTAATTGCGACGGGAAAAATTAGCAACACGAATGCAACATGGTGGAGAAGCGGGTCTGCCAACAAGACGACATTCGCGACGATGTTACACGCGATCACTGGGCGCCCTGCAGCGCCGCGCTCAAGGCAACTGAGCCAAAGCACGCGCCTGCCCCTAGCAAGAGGCTCAGGTTACTTGTTCACCACTATCCGTCAGGAGAGGTAGATATTTCAGTTAATGAAAATGTTCTGTCGCGCAATAAACGCTAATTGGACGGGTAACATTGGACACCAAATGAAAATTATGCATTTTTTCCAAAGGACTTATAACCTGAAACAACTTGTTTTTCAAACAAGAAACATTTCTTAGTAACGACCAAACAACTGATTGAAAAGTAGAAAAGTACCAGAAGTCACTTCTTGCTCATCAATTGTTGGAGATGAAATGAGTTTCCAAAATGAGCATTATTTTTTAAAAGATGTATTGAATATATGTTCGTACAAGCAAGCTGTTTTTATCATAAACCTTATTTTTTTATTTTATTTTAATAGACATATCTCATCATCGTATAGTTTCTGTAAAAACCATTTTAAAAATGTATTCTTATTTCGCATCCGTAGCTTACGAAAGACGCGCTGCTCACGCTAGCCTAATTCCGAGTAATTCCAAATCAGCTGCGCCGATTTGACTAACACTCGATTCCGAGTGTAATCTTGGAATGTTCTGGGACGTCCATATAAAATTATTTACCCTGGGTTGTTAACTACGCAATGAATGTTATAAATTATACATTTTAAAACAGTTTTATAATAATGCATTTCATTTATTGAACGCAAACAACTTTACTTTTAAATTTAACATTACAATTAACACGACTTCTGATTAGTCAATGCTTAAAATGTTATAAATGTTAAATATTTGATAAGTTAGCTATTGAATGTATGCCATAAATTCCACAATTTAAAATACTTTACAATAACGTAATTTATTTAGTCAACTGATTACAAATTGTTTAGTTTTAATTCTAAATATCTCTATGTAATTGGCCATTTCTTATTTGAAGACGAATCAGCCCGAGGAACGTCGAGCGGCTCTTTCACGTCGCGAGACGCTTCGCATCATAGGGAAGAAAACTTTGACAGCGGAAGTCATGCCTTGACTCATCTCATCAATTTTCTCTGTATTTTGTGTTGCCCTACCATCTAAAGTGCATACGCGTACAAAAATATTCTCATTTTTTATTTCGTATAATGTGTTTGTACAATTTGAACAATACAACTTTATTTATTAACTTAGTACACGTTATGTGGAAACCACGTGTGCAACCAGATGCTACGCCAACACGTTCATCGTTAAACAGTATTACGGCAAGTAGACACGCCGCCACTCCTAGCTAATCTATTTCACCGTGCACTAAATCTTAATTGCATGTGTGGGAAACTATTATCAATTCACTAATCACTATTTAAGGTGTTTTACTAACTTGAACACTTTCAAGTCAATTAACCACGAACATGTTACGCAATACGCACTCATACATGCAACAATCGTCAACTGTAATCTCTTATCACGCGTGTGAATTCGTGTGTAGCAGAGCTAATGACTTGCTGTGACTGAGTTTTCTTCGCACATCATTTGAACTATGCCAACCACCTCACAATGGCCCTATGAGCAACGTTGACAGTATCCTTTCCGACTACGAACGGTTACGTGCCATCAAACACTCGCCATCAACATCGTTTTGTGATTGTACCTTTATGTTATAAGGTGTCTTGCTGTTCAGTTCTACATACTCCACTGTAACACTAATGCTCCATGGTAACACTGCTCCAGCCGGTGTTGTGCAATATCTGGGCATTCTCGCTAGATGCTGCCCAACTGCTGTGACCCACCCCACGTGTCATCGCTACTTACTCATCTCAGCAACTTTCTCTGCTTTTTGTGTTGCCCTAACGTCTTCATTGAATGTGTGGGAAACTAAGCCCGCCGCGTTGCAGCTAATGTAATATTCACGTGACACTTTTGTATTTTTGTTTGTAATTTATTTTCAGGCTCACATATCAATAACTTCTCAACCTTGCAATTGTGCAACGATGTTACGTGATCATTAATCACATTCACACCTTATGCTCTCGCTCTTTTATATATTTGCATTGACTGATTTATGCAGCTATCTTCAGATTGTTTTTCTGCAATTTATTTAATAATTAAACTGTACTCTTTAATTTTTACTCGTGTCTGCAAATTTCCAAGTGATGGTGACGGAACGTGAAACAATTAACTTTCAGACTAACACTAGGCTGACAGTCGTAGAAATTTAGGCAGTGGTCCTTCGTGAAAGTAAGTTAAGTGAGACAATGAGGCATGCCAGAGTGATTAATGTGTCTATGGGTCACGCTCTAATTGTTACTCAATTCACTGCTTCACAATATCTATGAGGTAAAATTAAATAATGCCTAAGGTGTGATACACCAACACACAAACCGTCACACTGTTTTCGAAAGACGTCAATTCTTTACTAAAATAGGAAACTTGAGCAGACATAAGATTTAAATGTATTTACTAACAAAAATTATAAGTTATTTCTGCGCCCCGCCTCACCATCCAAAACATCAACATCTCAATTATTCAATTAATTTATGGAAACTTTTTCATATGTTAATGATAAATTGTAAAATTCATAAAGGGAGACAATATTTAACTTAATTTAACTAATCAATTCCATAAACCACATGACAATGACGCAAAAACTTGCTTTTTATAACTGTATCAGAGTATACCCTCTTCAAAGCTGTAGGAAGGTTTTCTCGCCCGCACTCAATTTAATATTCGTTATCTTAAATATTTTCAAAAGACATGGCCATAAATTACCATAATTTTGTCATGTTGACGACTTTCAAGTCCTTTTCAACCTTTTAAACATTTTATAATCCAAGTTCTTTACGATGCCTTAAACCTTTCCAGGATCTTTCAAGAGTCTACGCCTGCATCTTTAAGAGGCAACGCTTTATAATAACACACATATGGTCGCCGTGTTCATAGTCGAACGTCTACCCTGCATTGAAGCTGCTACCCGATCCACGTCAAACGGTGCGAAGAGACCTTTCTTCACCGTTGTAACGTTCGAGCTTGAGATAAGCTCAGATACGAAAGAGCGTTGGGGCAAGTAATCTCACAAAAGACGACTGGCTTTCATGGAAATCGAAAATAAACAGGAAAGCACAAACATGAGGACAAGGCGGAGAGGGTAGCTTTGATATGTGTGCTCACAAGCCACATTTTGTGATTTCTGCGTCTCAAACAAAACGTATTATCATAGGTTTGTGGTCATGTCGTGAAGTTTCTATGCACATATCGTTTGATATCGGTCCTGAAGGCAGAGGTTTACAACAAGCCGCGATCCCGGTCACGTTCCTTTGTCTTGGAGTCTGGTTATGCAACACGGCACTGCCGTCGTGCGTGGCGGGTAGTCGCGCTGCGCCTGCCATAGCTCGAACGTGTAGAGAGGTTCTTATTGGTTAATTCTTGGTGCAGGGGTGTCCAACTTGTAAGATCTCAAGGGCCACAACTAAAATCTTTAATGTGATTGCGGGGCATATTATCATTACTCGGGCGATTCACATTTGACTTCCCCATGGTGTTGATATGGGCAGTTTGTCCGGCTGCTCCAAAACGAGGAGAGGGGAATGGAACGATGCCTTATCAGGCAGAACCACACGTTACGAAGTGACATATATTGAATTATTTGGTATTTCAGTATTTTAAAAAATCCTTAAACATAAACTTAACATATTTTTACATTAAGGGGTTGGCGACCTTGACAGAGCGCGTGCAGTAGGCATACACTCTCGCCCTCGGATGCAAGGGACTATCACTTTTCACTTTCTTGACAAAGTGTGGACATCCTTCGTGGGTCACAATAAATCACAACGCGGGCCGCCGTTTGGACAACCCTGTTCTAGTTGAACTATGTTCTCGTTTGCATTCCCTCTAAAACGCGATAAATAACTTGTTTTTGTTAATGAGAATATCACATGTTTAGTTATAAAGGCACCAATAATAGAAGCGTTAGTTCAGTAACAAAATTTGAATATTTTGAATTTCAAGAAGGAAAATGTGTAGCATACATGTCAAAACATTTGCGTAAAGCAGAATCATTTTTTGAATTAAACAATACGTTTCATAGATAACATTTTTCATTGTTTGGAAAGAAATTAATAATTAAATGTTTCTAAGAAAATATATATTGTCATGATAACGTTACTAATAATGATTATAGAAGTTAACAACTATTCAATGAGTACACAAAAGAGTTCAGAAAGCTCTTTAAACAACCTAATGTCAAACACCGAAAATCTTCCGAGTAGTCAAACTGAAATGTTCCAAATGAAATGTCAAGCTTCCTTTAAAACTAGAAGAATTCCTAGAACCTTGCCTCGGGTCAAATATTTCACACGTTACTCAGGGAATAGAGCCACAAAAGTTTAAAATTAATATTTACAAAGTAATCCAGTGCGTCCCGCTGGGCTCAGACAGCGGCGCCACGAGGAGAACCAGGGTCACTCGCCGCCCCCCTCTCCGCCCGTTCCCGCCCCTCGCCGTAAGTAATAGCCTGGCGGGCCACGCGGCGCGGGTGGCGGCGCGCGAGCAGGCAGAGGCACGCGACGCTGATTAAGGCCATTAGGCGCAATTTGCGCTAAAAATTGCCGCCGCTGTCGCCGGCGTCGCGGCCGCGTTAAGCCGCAGAGCAGCGTGGCGTGGCGTGGGGCGATGGGGCGGAGTGGCGTGGCGTGGCGGCCGATCACGCAGGCCGAGGCCCCTGCGGGAAACACGCGACACCGCGGACGACCACGGCCACCCAAGGCTTGTCACCGGCCACGGCCCTCTGCAAACACCTGCTGGAGTGGAGATTAAAAATGGAGCTCTTTAACCGCATGGTTGGGGTAGGTGAATGGGCTTGGGGGCTTTGTTTAGACGCTTTGTGTGTTTCCTTGTATTCTGTTACGTGATAACAGCGTGATTATCGTTGTTGTTTGACGTCATTCAGTCCGAGAGCGATCTTAATAAAAATAGTTTTCTTTATTTGTCAGTCCTGAAAATGTAATAAAATCCATTGTACCTCATAAGAACGTCGAAGCGCATGCTGATTCCCAGAAAGATTGAATATTAATTTGCTCATGTATTTTCGATAAAATAAATTCCACTGAGATCCAACGGAGTCATCACAGGATCAGGTTTCTAAATCGTGAAGCAAAAAAAAAAATTCTGGAATTTCTCTGATAAATACCACATGAATATATGAACAATCTTAACAAACTGGTCAAGGATAGCATTATATTTTCTTTTTCTCATCCTTGTCCCTTTCTCCCCCCAAACACGCACACATACACGTGGGCATAACCACTTCAACCACCACCTCAGACGTCGAAAGGCAACTCTGAATCTTAAAGCTTGTTACCTCTGGGGGAAATACTTGATAGAGGAAAACAGCGCAAGTCGATGAGTAACTTGGCGCCGTATCTCCCATTGCAGCGAGGAAACCCCTCCCCATGGCGCGTGTAACATGGTCTACACTCACGGATTAGGAGCAAAGTAGTTGCAGGGCCCGGAAACCCAAAACATTCCATGTACTTTTGATTCAGTCACATGCTTTCTCATGCAATCGAACTACTCTATACCCTTGAAGGTGGATAGTAACTTTTGGTTTATTTGTGCAATTGCTATGTAAAAGAAGCTGAACAGAGTTAAAAATAGCCCTGAATTAAGATGCTAAAACACGCTTCTTATTCTGGTGAAATATTGCAGACACTTCATATAAAATATATTAGTGTTAAAACATTAAAGGACATAGAAGAGAAGTAGACAAAGTCTCAAAAATATTCCAGAGAATTATAGCACACCTCCTACACACCAAAAGATGCCAAAATACGATTTTATGCTGGTGAAATATTGCACACACTTCATATAAAATATATTAGTGTTAAAAACAGTAAAGGACGTAGAAGAGAAATACGCGAGGTCTTAAATATATACCAGGCGGTTGTATCATACCTCCTACACACTTTGTGGGAGGTACTCGCCAGAAATAAGACAAAACGAGGTGCCAGCGAGGGATTCGTAGATGAGTTTCCGCTTAAGAACACACGTCTTGTACACTCATTTCGCACAATTGCTCGCAATAGCCATCCGAAACGCAAGCGCCCACGCTCCCAACTCACCCTCAGCTTAGTATTCGTTTTGTCTCCGAATTCTTCTTCCGAAACTCACCCTTCCCCTCCTCACTCTGACAAGACCCAAAAGTCCCGCCACCATATCACCATAGCCAGCCATAACCTGCCCTGGCCTAACCCGGCCAGTCCTATCCACCATCAGCCCGCTGATACCCGCCATGCACACTCATGCTCACACTGGCCCGCCGCGAACCATTTTTGTTCATCTCGTACTGCCCAGACCGACCCAGTCGCCCCACCCGGTTCGGTCCCTTTTCGTCCCTCTCTCCCTACTAACCCCAAACCATTTCGCTTCACCCCGCTCGCTCCGCCCTTCCCTCCTCTTCACACCTCCCCTTTCTCGTTATCTTCCATTCTATTTTCTTTCCTTCTTTCTGCCGGTGCAGCGCTTGGGGGAGGGGGCGGCGCGTTTTTCCCAGCCTTCTTTCTCTCTCTCCCTCCCTCTCCCTTCTTCCTAACGCCCCTCATCAGCGGCGCGCGCCGGGCCGGGCCGGGCCGGGCCGGGGCAGTGAAGCGTTGCGGGTGATAAGTGCGGGGGGATGAACCTCCGGATGAGGAAAAAGCGCGCGCCGCGCCGCGTCTCGCCCTGAAGAAGGTGCGGGCGGAGAAGACGAAGACGGAGGCGCAGTGGGCGCGATCGCTGCTCGAAGGAGGGCGAAGTCACAAATCTTTCTTTTTACCTACAGGGTTTTTTCTGCAGGGCCGGGTTAAAGTGTTTAAAATCTCTTAGAGGAAATCTTCTTCCTCTCGCCCCATTAGGGTATTAGGGTATAGGGCTAGTATACCAATGCTGTATATCAGTGGCCTTGGAAACAGAAAATTTGTGTAATTTCAATTTGCCATGTCAGATCTGCTCTCAAAATATTATTTCGAGAATACCTGTATAAATCCACAGATTAAAAATCCCTATGTTATAATTTGCTAAATATTATCGAATGAACTAAATGATTTTTGAAAAAAAACTCAATAAAATTGCAGAAAGTTAGTATACACTAAATTTTGTTTAATAATGAAGAATAATTAATAAATCCATAGAAAAAATTAAGCATGGTTTTGGGAAACAATAAAACCGACCTTTTGAAAATCTAATTTTCTAAGCTCATTTCGAATTTACAAATTCAGAACAACAGATGTCAAATGTACTCAGGCAAGTATCACCAGCCTCCTGTTCAATAAGATATACTTTAATCAATAATCTCTGTGATCAACAAATCTGACTATAAATACTGCAAATTCAAAATACTGAAGACGTAGAATCTTTAGTGACGTGCATTTCCCGTGTAATCTGATCAACATCTATTTAACAATCGTGATCTAATATAACTGTCTACTTTTGAATCAAAATCAATTTTACTGAAAGGACAACTGCTTAAGCAGTTATAAACATTTATATCACTTTAACGGATAAGTTTCAAGTAATGGATGTCCTAAAAATCCCTTTATCTATCTTACAATTCGAATTTGCTATGAGACTATTTAAATGTAGTTAGAACATACGAACAGAATTTTAATTCAATTTGTCTGCTAGATTTTGGACAACCATTTTGTGTGTCCGTATTTTTCAGGTAAACTTTTGCTGCTACAGACCAGTCACTAAAGTTGTGATATAACCTCCTAAAAATTGTTCTTTAAATGTAATAAAAATGGCCTGCAGCAGAAAAAATTCTTCTGAACATAACCCGACATAATGGTTTTTCAAAAAGTAGCACGCACATTGCTCAAGAACAATAGATATAATATTCCCTCATAACACTATAATACATTAAATATTTTGACAAAACACGTGAATAGCATAAGAATTTTCTTCACGATCCCCCTATAAAATAATAAAGTATATAGAAAACATATTACAATACTTCTCTACATTATAAAGAATATTAGAAAAATTGCTGTTCCAAAGCCCAACACGTGAATAGCAAAACTGTAATGGTGGGTGTCCTCTTCCTTAGAGCATTGCTGTTGCATGACATCAGCTGTATCGTAAAGAGTGATGAGCTGAGTGTAAGAATTTAGACGATACTCGGATTATGAAGAGGCGGAAACACGTAATAAAATATTTGCCTTTCCCAGTCAAAATCGAAACTATTTCATTGTTTATGTATTCTTTCCGAGGTCCTGGGTACCTAACAAAATCATAGATACCTCTCACATGGCCGGAGGGAGCATCATATTCTTTCAATGTCTGCGAGAATGGGAAATTAAAAATGTAGGGTATATTTTGACATTAGACAATAAAATATACATGTGTTTGATTTTTTAAAGAAAATATTATATAAAGGTTTTTAACTCGAAATGTGTGGATATTGACATATTTGAACAAGACAGCAAAATATTTCATAAACACAATATTTTCAAATAATAAATTTTGCACGATAAAAAACTACTAGCTACTAAGCACAGACATAAGTAAATATGTTTTATATTTTGTACAAATTATTCTTATACATATAAAATAGTGGAGTATTGACTTTTAGTGGAAACATGATTTTAAGAAATAATTTTGTTTTTCTCTCTAATAGCAAGGAAGTTGAAAATTAGTAATATATCTAAGAACACGAGAAGTACTGCGTAATTTCTTCGAGTACAAGATTAAAGAAAAATGCTGATTAAATGTGACAAAAACCATTTTCATAAGCTATTCCAAAACCGTCACAAGGCAGTCATAACTAGAAAATCGACGAGGTTTCTTCGGAAAGGCCTGTGTGCTACGCCCTCCCACTGTGCCGTCCTCGAGCTCTGTTCGTCCGGGGGCGGGGGGAGGTGGTGCGACGGCCAGAGAAAGCAGCGAGAAGATATAATTCTTTATTCCGCGCGTCGGCGCCGGCCTTGCACGGCGGAGGGCTAGCGCAATGGAGTTACGGTTGGAGCGCCCGAGAGGGAGCGCGGCGTCACTTGTTCACTGTTATTTGTGGCCCTATTGTACTTGTTGGTAATGTGGGTTCAAATTAGTGAACGATTCTCCCGGTAAATGAGATAATTCTGGTTTTAATTTATTTTTCTTTGCGAGGGGGAAACCTTCATGCACGAGAATATTTATACCTATAAGTTAACCAAAGAACGACAAAATGGCATAGAATGAAATAACTATTTGTCGTTTTATAAAACTTGAACAGTCGGATGTCAAATCCATTCCAAAATAATTGCTTTGAGTATCGTCTTTGTTGCATTAGGTGAAAAGGTGTGATTCAAAGTTCTTTCAATTATTTTACAAAAAAATTGTTGCATAAAAACTATGTAAACTAAGTAGAAATCAACATTAATGCGTCAATATTTTATCAGGCAAATTACGTTGCTTCTTAAATAGTCAAAAACTTATTAGACAAAAGCGGGTGAGGTATTTTTAATGAAAGATCAACCTGATCTTCAAATGACAGTTCCTGCTGGAAAAGAAAAGAGTGCCGATAAAAATTCCTTTATCATTAAATTATGAGATGCAATACAATGAACGCTGACCCCTTCCGTGTATTCATGTAATGTACCCTTGTACCCATACCATGTATTCATACGCTATGTACCCTTGCACAATGTGTTCATTCATTATGTGCTGATGCCACGTATGCCCATGTACCCGTGCCCCGTGAGCCCATGCGACCATTTCCTACGTGTAGATGCTCCATGTGCCCATTCCCATGAGCCCATTACCAGTGCTTCCATTCCCTGTTTACCCATGTCCCATGCGCCCATGCCCAATGTGCTGATTCCTTATGTGACCATGCCCCACGTGCCCCCCGTGCCCATGCCTCACGTGCCCATGCCCCATGCGCCCATGCCCATTGCCGCATGCGCCATTGCCCCATGTGCTATGCGCCCATCCCTTATACCGAAGCCCTGTGTGCTCATTTCTCTGTCCTCCATGCCCTCCGTGTGCCCATGACCCATACGCCCATTTCTCGTGTACCGTGCCTCATGAGCACATGCCTCATGGGTCCATTCCTCATGCGTCCATTCCCCGTGTGACATGCCCATGCCCCCCTGCCCAAAGTGCTGATGCCCCATGGGCGCATGCCCCATATGCCCATGTCCCGTGTGCCACGCCACCCTCGCCGTTCGAGTCACCTCACGGGCCCCGAGCTTTAGAGCTCTGCTAAATCAACGAGGTCCCGCAGCGGAGTAGCTCCCTTCTTGGCGCGAGGAGGGCGAGGGGGGCGAGGGGGCGCCTGCCGCCGGGCGAGGGCTCTGCTCTGTTTTTCGGGCGCGCAGCTAATAGATTTATCTCCGATCTCCCTAGCAGAAGCTGCGAGCGCCTCCCAGGAACAGGGAGAAGTTTTCCGGACGGCTTGTACTCTGTTAACCGGCGACGCCCTGAATCCTACACAAACACCTCTTCGAGGGTTAGTGTCACAAAGGGAACGCCGAGCCAAGTCGTTTTGCCTCACTGAACACATGCTCTGTCTCTGCGGCGTAACTCCTGGTCCTAAGTGTCCTTCAATTCCTGTTTCTCAAAGCTACAACTTCGCATTTATATTGATCCGTCTTATTTACGGAAAGTTACACAAGTGAATATTTCAAGTTTTATTACCGAGCAAGCAAATTTAGCATTTAACATTCTCCATGTTATCTTACAACTCAAACTGAAAGTGGTATTGCAATTCATTGAGGAATTTGAGTTCCCATTATTGTAAGAACTGTTTTATTTTGATAGAGAAAAATATATTATCATTATTATTATCATCATTATTATTATTATTATTATTATTATTATTATTATAAAACATATAAACACATACAGAACTTTCTTCTGGCTTCTTCTTATTTAAACCCATTTTAACAAAGTTTTACAAATAGAATATATGAAAAACTGCTTTGCCGAAAAAGAAACACGAAAATTGCTAAGGATGATAAATTGAATTACAGAAGTGTGCGTCTAAGTACGCCCACAACACCGCATATAATTTTCTTCTCTAGATGCAATTAACGCATATCTACGATTTCATCTAGATGCATATTAATCTCGGTAAATAAGAGTAAATTATGCAAGAAGTGTCCCAGTGACCTTTAATATGGCATTTACATGCAATAACGATTGTTTTCTCGCCCACGTCTACGAGTTAAATTTGTCCCTTTGCGTTGCTAGCTTCTATTATTAGGACCATACCATCGACGCAATCTTGCCCCGCGGGCGAACTGCATGATATTTTACGTGGAAAAGTTTCATTACGTAGCGTATATCTAACAAATTAAATATTTAAGTAGTTTAAGCAAAGATTATTGATGATCTGTGCTTGTTTCAAAACTCAAAAATATAAAGATCAAATTTATATGTACGTCTTTTTAAATATAAATAGTTATCTATTTAATTCTTTTATTTTAAAAATATTCATGTAATTGCATCAAGATATTATCTTTGCTGTATAAAATAAAAATATTAAATATGTTAATTTCATTTAACATGTATATTGTACAGTAACAAAGAGATACACATGAAATGTGTTGAAATATTAAAAAAGATCATTCGAGTTTTACAATACTATTATTCCGAATTATTAACCCAAAAACGCACAGTAGTATAAAATAATTTTTGTAGATATCATTATTCAAGAAACAAAGTTAGAAAGATACATACACTTTAAAATACTAGTTTCAAGAGCAAGAGCTAAAAACCTTTTATTAATTTTTAGTTAAAGCCACTATGATAACGAGCATGTTCTTAATAATATACATTGTATGAAAACAATCGTTAGTTGATCTCATATATATATATATATATATATATATATATATATATATATAAATTGTCAACGTTTCCTTATTTATTGACAAGGGTGATAACAATAAAAACATTCTACCTTACTAGATTTTTTGAATAATTTTTATGTTGTTCCTCATCCTTGTTGCCTACCTGCAGTTGGACAATTGTTAGTATTTTTTTTCTTTCTAAAGCACACATTCACGTACGCCAAAAACACTTAAATACTTTTCTGCCAAATGAAGGAACGGATATGGATCAGTACTATAAATCTCGAATTTTGTTCTCTTGGCCAAATTAATTAAAAGAGATTATAGAAGTGCTATATTACCATACGCTTGTTTTGTTTCTGCCATACACTTCCCAATTTCGAAGTCAAATATCAATTTCTTACCCCGCAATCCTTGATTTCTTCGTAGTGTAAATGACGCCATGACGCCTAGTTGAATTCTTCATAAGAGCTGATTAGCTGTAATTCTCCACCGGCCATCTAGCACTTCCGCATCTCGTCTTCTACTCAACAGTTCGCGGACAGTACGCAGTCACTCCAAACGGCCGCTCTCTCCCACCTACCCCACGCCCACCCCTCCCTTCCGGCTAAAGTGCGATATATTATTCGGCAAGCCGCGCGCAAAGATAGTGTCCCTAATTGTCCCGAGTTCATTAATATCCCTCGAGCATGCCCGGCACAAACGCTTAAGCAACCACGCACCATCCGTAGACCTCACGCAACGGCTTTATCTTCCCCTTAAGAACTGCTGCCCCTTCTTATAAACTTGTTCCCCGAGCTCGACGTCGAAAATTATGAAACCAGTTAAAAATTTTAACAGTTGTCGTGTCGAGAGAAGCACATTTAAGTTATTAGTTAAAACGCCGCCCACCCCAAGCCCCCCTCCCCCCGCCGTGGCTTCCCCGCTCGCGAGCTGCCAGGCCTCGCGACTCGTCGGGGAAAAGTTTTGGAAACAAACAAGCTGAAAAAGGAGCGTCGAATGGAAAATCTTCCCTACGCGTAACTCCTCGTAAAGGCAAAAGGGTTGAGAGAGGTTGGGGCGGCATGCAGCGCCTGGTCGGCCTGCCTACGTTTGGGTGCGACCCTCCTGGCTCCTCGCGCATCCAGCGCTCCTATGGGCGATGCTCGCAGCATTGCCAGACACACCAGCATCCTGGTAGTTTTACAAGGATTTTAATGAAGATAACATGAAGCAGGATGAAGACATCCTGGTAAGTTTAAATACCTGGATTTTATGTTTACGGTAAGATTCGTTTAATATTTTTTATTCAATAATTTAAATCCCACACCAGTATTTCAAATAACTATGATATTTTTGAAAACACTGCTGTAAAAACATCAGAGTGACATAAGATGTTTTTTCTAGCACATGCTATTGTAGAAAAAGATAGAATGTTCCATTTCTTACATTTAGTTTATCGATATAAAATGATTTGAATTAAGTTAAACGAACTTCCTGTCCGCGTTAAAATATAATTATAATATAAACAATTCCAAAATTTAAATCAATTGATATTGGTGTGATATGGCAACACTGCAACAACATTTATCGTACATTTCATCATCTGACAACGCTAGTTGCACGCCTCTTTTCGCTGCTATTCACTTCGTCTCTCTAGCTACTACTCATCTTCTCTACTTTACCTCATTCTCCTCCTCTCGTGGCTATTTCCCTTTACACACCTCTTGCAACTATTCACTTCTTCGCATTCACTGCTACAATTATGGTATTTTGTATTCATTGCATTTTCCTCCAAAAGGAAATCACTGTTTGCTTAAAACGTTCCGAAAAATGGTTGATGAAATTCACTGTGTTGCACTACTGTATGTGGTTAACAAAACCCAAAAACGTGTTCTAAAAAATCCTCAGGATGTTGTAGGTAGATCGAGAAAAATATTGTCAATCTATTTGTTAGTTAAGACGAAAAACGTTAACATTTTATCAGCTCTGTAGATGACTTAAATCTCCTCCAAGCGCGTTTTAAGTGCTAAAAATCAATCGTTTCACACCCAGCATGTTTCATTTAAGGATATTTTTCTTAGAATGTTCTCGAAGGAAAACAATGATTAGTTCCCCTCTGGGAGAACGAGAGGCGTCAAATAACACATCGTTACTCCTATGGATGGTAGGCCGTGTATAGTAGCACGGAGTTGCCCTACAGCTGTCTCCGTTTCTCCGCTCTGTCTCCATGCCTCTCTATTTGACCACAGACTTGCTGCCATGCACGTCTGGGTCTTCGTCCCTTTTGTCTTTCTGTCGGCACCCATTGCAGAACTCGTTTTGGCCACCTTTCGTCCGTCATTCGCATAACACGACCGTACCAGACGATTTGTATTTTCTCTCTGGTAGACCGTAAGAGGTGTAATCATGTGTGATAGACGGACACACGCATGTTATTGTCCAAAATAGAATAGGATTTATCAAAATGACAGATAAAAACAAAAAAACTAAATAAATACTGCAAACGCCCTTCATGAAAGAACATTACCTCTCTTCTTGAGGGCTTCTCTTCTGTAACCTTAAACTTGGAGCAAAAGGAACGAAGTAAGCAGCGTGGTGTATATTAAGTCACCATCCATTGCGTGTCGCGCGAGGGGAGCGTCGCCGATCAAAGCCCGCCGGCCGAGGCAGATGACCCGCACAACTGCTCAACATCATCCGCAGAAGTGCCATTCCTTCGAACGCTTCTGTCCCCTCGCAGCTGCTGCTACATCTGGGCCGAGCGGAGAGGGGCTTTCTTGCCGGGTCACGATACATTCTCCCTCGGCCCTTCCGCTAGCGGGACCGGGCAGGGCAGGGCAGGGGCGGGGGCGGGGGGGGGCGACCACCTCGACCGCCCCGCCCTCTCGACACCTCCCGCGATAAACCCATCCAAAAGCCCTGGCACTCCCAGCGGCTAAGGACTCGGCTATTGTGCGCAAAAGCTGAAAGCATTTCCCGGCGCTTTCTGCTGAAGAAAAGCGGAGAAAAAATACATACGGAAAGACGCATCTCAGTTGACCCGGATGTGCGCTTTGGGAGCTCTCTAGCGGCCATCTCCGACGTTTCTGTATTAAACGGATCCGGAGAACGGTCTGGGACAGAAAACGTGTACTGAAGTGGCCAGAGGAGGGGACGGAAAATCCTTGGCCTTCGCGTTGGGAATGTTGCGTACAAGTTAAAGAAGAAAACAATAGTTTGATCAAATAATCAGATTTTTTGAAACAGTATGTTAGTTTAAAACAGTCAAATATATCTATGCTAATATTTCTGATACAAAATATATTTTACACGTCTATTTCCATTTTCCACACACATTTATATGTGTAAGAATCACGAATGTTGCAGAATATAATTTTTTTTTAAAAAAGTGTATGTAATATACTTTGTATTATACTGAAACCTTTCCCTAACTTTATTTTATTGTTAGTGGGTTCACAACTGTGGTCTGTTTCTAATATATATATATATATATATATATATATATATATATATATATATATATATATATATATATATATATATATATATATATATATTAAAGGATCGTGAATCTTTCTATCTCGTCTAAATAAAAGAAGGACGTTTCCAGAAAATTTCCAAATTCAAATATTCTTAAACAAACCAAAAACCCAAAAATTGCCTGTTGGTTTACCAATAACAAAATCACTAAAACAAAATGTCCCTTCTCTCTTAAAAGAAAAAAATAACAAATTCACATACACTTATACAATCTTTGTAACACTTGACAATAATAATAAATAAAAGGGATGCATCAAGCACAATTTGTAAAGTTATAGTCAAAGTCAGAAACAGTAATATGAATAACATCGGTAGATGGGTTATTGTTTCACATAATTTAACATTAAGATTGAAATCACACAATACTCCCCTCCAAAATAATCAAATACATTAAACATGAAAACACTTAAATCAGTGTAATCTCTCGCTATCATAAACTACGCGAAACCGTTTCAAAACAAAGAAATCACAATTTTGTGTTCTCTGACATAATACTAAAATCCCCGAACTGAATATTGTTTTAGACCCGCTTATAGTTTCATTCATGATCCCAAGTTGGTTTTTTCAGAAGCCACTTCCGTTAGAAAGTGATGAAGTTCTATTTCTTTCACTCACGAGCACATAATAAAGTTCCATTCCTTGAATCTCCGAATTTTCAAAAACCTTCAACCAAGTCCCGTCTTTTCAGCAAGTCATTTACCTACGATTAAACCCATTCGGGCGATGTTGTAAGAAAATAATAGTTTGAGGAAGTACTTATCGTAATATTGTGGATCGGAGTCCTCCTTCACCGTGATGTCGGGTCCAATCACGGTCTCTCCGGCCTCTCGTGTTGGCGGCTTCCAGTCCAGCGCGTCGAAAAGTGGCCGTTAAATGCCGGAGCGCTCTGTCGCGCTTCTTGTGGCCGCCGATCCCAGGCCTGAGGCGTAGTTACTCGTAGCGGCACCGACCGCCCGTGGTGCAAGCTCGCACTCCAAAATTACTCGCACCGTACCACGGGCCAATCACCACAAACATCTTCTAGCTCGCACCACCGTCAGCAACCAGTTTGCTGTCTGTTATTTTTACTGTCCCAGCAAGTCGCGAAACATCATCACTACTTTCACAAGCTTTGTCGGTTTTGAGTATACTTTTCCTCAAGCAATCACCACTAAATAACTTTAATTCCTGCGTGCACTGCCACGCCTTGCTCTCGCTAATAATTTCACACCCCCTCGTCTAGCGCACGTCCATCTACTGTCTCCTCTCGTTCCCACCACGCTCTACCGCATCGGTCGGCATGGACACCACAACTCAAACGTCTCAGAATGTCTATCAATACGGATTTCCAACCTCTTGCCCGCGCTATTTGAATGTAGCGTTGTCATCCCAACCACAGATAGGCAACG
The DNA here is from genome assembly GCA_038098605.1 of Gryllus longicercus. Lineage (NCBI taxonomy): Eukaryota > Metazoa > Arthropoda > Insecta > Orthoptera > Gryllidae > Gryllus > Gryllus longicercus. Next base: position 2,269,715 of record JAZDUA010000117.1, on the reverse strand, counting down.
GTTACAAAACAATTGCATGGAAATATTATGTGTATTCACACAATGTGAATTTGTCGTAATCTTACTGTAATGTATATTCCAATTCAATACTATAGCTATATCTACATTATTATAATTGCTATTGAAAAATAATTAAAAGCCGTTTTAAGCGTTTGGAAAGAACAATAGCTGTCACAATACACATGGTACATCATTGATAAACTTTTTAGTGACTTGGACTTAAAATGAGATATCTGCTATCAATCTATTGTAAATGTGAGATATAGTTCTGTTTCGAGAATAATAAAAGCAATTTTCCTAAATGTTACTAATTGAACTTCATATCATAAAAGAATTTTGATAATTTTCTTGGACCCATGCTTTTTGCTACATTTTCACGTCTACTTTGTCTCCATCAGAGGTTCAGTAGCTTAGACGCATGTGGCAATCACCTAAGTCAGTCTAATCAATGAAATCACTATGTATTTTGCCGTCGAGCATGAAACATCAGATAAATATGCATCGTAAATACACTTTATAGAACATCCTCAACACCATCATCAGAGAACACGTTTGTAGGCGTTTAAGTGAACCCAGGGAGTAAAACAGACTCTTTTATCGATTTATACCACTAGAATAAAGTACAGATATATAAATTCAGATAGAATTGATTACTCTTTGACGAATTTAAGAACATATTGTGTATGTTCCTCGAACAATGTTGATATTTTGAGAAAGTATCATCGCAGAAAAGAGATGCGGAGAATACGAATGCATAGAAAAAATTATATGAAACTGCAAAACAATTGAAATCGTATTCAATTGACTTTTTGGAGAAGAAAATTTATTTCGCGATGAATAGTTGGAGGAAATTAAAAACGAACGAAAAAGACAATATTAGAAATCAAAGTGGATTTCATTGTTTTCTTGAATCGAAGTTCTATATAAAATTTAATAGCAATTATTTAATTACCAAATTAAATAATGGAATGCAATTTTTATGATGATTACACTTACAAACAAACTTTTAGTGTTCAAATAACGGGATAATAGGTAAATTAAAACATCTAGAAAATAAAAAATAAAAAATTAATAGTGTATAATTTCTCAAAATCTCTCAGATATATTCTCAAAAATATTTCCAAATATTAAAACGAATTCAAGTTATTGAAAATTTGTTTAGTATTTCTATCTCAAAACATTAAATTTTTCTTAATAAAAAAACGGACATGACCATGAGAAATAGTCTAAACGATATTAATAAAACATGTAAATGATTCTTAGTGAATTATACATTGAAAACTGACTGTAGTTTGTAGGATCACTAACAAATGACAAAATAATTGGTGTTCGGGCATAACATTAATACAGCCCACAAATGTCTGATATCATGATCAAGTGTTTTGCTTTCTTTAATTTGCTCATAGTTGTCAAACTGCTACTTACATTATGCACTCCGTTGAGCTACACAGAACCGTAATATTCGAACCGACTTAATAATGCGTCATGCGACTACAACACCGGGCACATCCACAACTGCAAGAAGTGCTACCACTCGCCGTCAGAGAGAAACACACAACCAGAGACAGCACCAGCCACTCGACTTTCTGAAGTATAATATTAATTACAAAATTTGGATTAAATTCTTAATTTATCCCTTTTCTAAAAGTTAACAACACATCAAGCAAAATTCTCTTATGATCTGAAATTCAGTTAGTAACATTTATAAAAATCGTTTCTATAATTCTCGAGTCTGTAAAAAGAAGTTACAAGAGACAATTTACCTTTGAATTATATTAATTAATTGGCCATTGTTTTCTAAATCAATGTTCATCTCTCTATTATATTAATATCTTATCTATCAATTTATCGAAATCTGGCGGGTGAACTCAGCCCAACAGAATATCGGAGGGCCCTCGGCCGACAATTCCGTGCTCAGACATTAATGCGAGATCGATGTCGAGGCTTTGGACACATTTATAAGTTTTTAATAAAGTTTTTATAAAAAAATCCAGTTTTTTCACTTCAATGTTTAGTGCTCTTTTCACGTTTTCAATTTTTTTAATATAAATGAAAGAGTCTAATAATGACAGTTTTCAAAGAGAGAAAGTATTGAATTGTAACATGGTTTATGTGTTCGAACGGAACGGACCTACATCGCGCAGAGCAGAGCATCTCTTGACTGAGCGAGGACCCCAATGCCCTACGCCTATGTCCTACGCCTACCGTCATATCACGCCGCGAGGCGTCAATGCATGTGGCAACGCAGGCGTAGGCCAGCAGGCGTTGCGCTTTGCGAACTGACGAAGCTCTGAGCCCTTACGATGACCCTGAGCGCTCACACTTTCACACTCTATTTCTCGCGGGGACGTGAAGTTACGAGAAGTACATCTCAGTGCTATTAACGAAATTTTCGTTTAGTTAACTAAATAGGTTCATGAACACCATGAAAAATCGTTATCTATGTGTTTAATTCATGCGTACAATTAAAACTTAATCGTGCAATTAAAAGTCCACAACAGCCAATATGAACTCAGAGAACTGATCAAAATCGTTTAATTGTGTATCTATAATACAGACGTTTCCAGACGGCCATGAAACATGAAAAAAAATGAACATCACATATTACGTACATCAAAAACATATAACCAGAGAACAAATGAAACAAAATTATAAACGAAAAATTATTTCTACTTTTTAGACAATCATGTTAATATTTGTAGTACAATCAGTTAAATTAGAAAGTATTACCTTACTCATACTTGGCATGGACCATCCTAACCGAAAGTCGCTTTATATTGCACAGATATGTCCAATAGAGCAGAGAGAGCAGTTGTTTTGGCAAAACTCCTTCATTTGTTTGGAAAATCAAGTAAACTGTTTATAATTTAAATTATCGCTTTTCTCCTTTACACGCCACGTCTTCATCATAAACAATTATGACTATAATCATGTTGGTTTGACACTAGCTAACTAATGGGACAACATAAAAAATTTAACATGATCAATGTGTTTTATGAAAAACATTTCGTCTTAACATATTACAAATATAAAAAAATGTAATCGGCAGTTGTATTTACCCGCTCAGGAGCGTACACCAGTAAAACATTTACATCAGAACTGGATCGCCTCCTTCCCAACATTAACAGGTGTTGTTCTCTCATACACGCCCTTATTTTTAGTACGAAGTAATGATTTCATGGCTTTGTCAGCTTTTTACTAATATTTCAACCGGAATACTATAATATTTTCCGTTTTCAAATGTAATTTTCAAACACATTTATTCTCTAAGACACTAAGGTGATCATAAATATACACTGCAAGGCCTTCCAAAATAGGTCTTGTTGAAAACCAATATGACGTCATCAGATACCTTCCTCTAATGGTAAAGATATGATTAAATTTTTCAGAATTAAAATTATCCTTTAATGAAAACTAAACAATATTGAATGTAACATGAGTAAAGGGGTATAATTGCACTCTTGGTTAATAAGAAAACTCCCTCCTATCGTCGCTCGTTTTCTGAAATAAACTTTAATATTTGCAAGTTTTAATATTTAATTGTCTTATTAAAAAGATGGCAATATTCTATTGTTACGTAATGCTTTAACACCATGAAACTTTATTCATGTCTAAATAATCATTAGTTCATTATTCAAGTAATTTTGTGCTCAATATTTGCCAACATCATAGTTTCATATTGTAAATAATGAAAATATTCTCATATTGTAAACTTTCATCACAAATTTCTGTGTTATTGATCGATGTGGCAATTTAGTTGGTAGTTATTTTTAGTTGGTAATTGGGAGAATTCCATCAAACTCTAATGTCGTAACACCCTTTTTATTGTGTGATGTACTTGAATTACTGTTGCCAGCAGAAGCCATCTCCTTTTAAGAATTACATTCACTTGATTTTTCCATATACGTCCATAATCATACGCCATAATCATTCGCCCATTACAGTGATTCCAATTTACAATTCTTGTAACACAAGTCTTTGTCACTGAGCTATTGCTAGGAAATGAGCATGCGCGCAAAATACAGTCATCAATTATTTTAATCTTTAAATCATACCCAATTGGCAATTGCGTAATGCTTCTTTTAGGTCAACCAACATAGCATGTGTTGTATTTGAAATACTACACTGAAGTTAATAAACCATCACGTGCAAAGAGCACATTGATTATATTTTAAACATTGGATACATGGAGCACGTACAATAATCGATCAATCACGTGCTTACATCATGTGTCATTTCCTCATTCTCTTCATGTTTTGACCGTATTTTTTTAAACTGAACATTAGTAGTTTAAGATGATAGAGAAACGAATTTTATTCGTCTGATATCACTCAAGACGTAAGTAGATCTCTTGCCTATAGCCAAGGGTTCAGAATCTATTATGAAATGAGTTGCCATTAAATTCTGGAAATATCTAGGCAATTAGGTAGAGAAGGATAATATTGTCGACAAAAACTATTAATAATTTCGGTCGTGTTCAATATCAACCACTCAGAATGTATAAGTGGGTTTCTCCATTCCGATGAGTGTGGTGGGGAAAAGAAAATCTCCCATCTGGCATTATCTGGTTGTTTGTCTTCCTTATTTTCTATCTTCTCAATACAAAGTGTTCAGCATCGGTTACCTCCAAGATATCCAAAATTGAGAAGTGTCGCAACTGACGTATTCCATTGTTTAATTATCTATTATACGTTTCTTTCTTTTCTGTGGACACATCGATGTGCCCTGGGAACCCAAGAGGGTTGATGAACATGGCCATCGGGCGGCCCCCTTTCCCCGCGAATCAAATACCTTGGGAAGCCACGATCTTCCGCATGGTCGGGCCCAGGGCGCGGGATGGCGAGGCGGTGCGTACACGTCACTAGCCGCAAGCTCTCTCGCCGGAAGCGGATGCCGCGGGGGTGGGAGCGTCGGTGGCGGCGGAGGGGGCTCGGCTCGGGGCTGGGCGGAGGGGGGGGGGGAGTGATTTATGGAGCGGGTGCAGCGTCGCCGGCCGCCGCAAGAGCTGCTGGAAGCGCCTGTAAGCCGCCAATTTAAAACGCTTCCACGGCGCCAGCCACCCACGTCAGCCCACTCTCGCCCTGTCCGAGCAACACACCTGGTGAATGAAGGCCTCCTGCACACGGCTAGTGATTTACGCATTCGGCTTCACGCACTGCGCGGGAGGAAGTTGGAAAAATTGTTAAGAAATCATGGCAAGAAGAAACTCGACGTTCCAACAAAATGGGAGACAATGATAGAGGCGAATGACATTTCCTTCAGCAACTATTTGCAGTAACTCCAGGACACTTGTCAATATTATAATTAAACACGGCAAGGGAATGGGATTAGTATTATGACAAAATATTGAAACTAATTGCATCTTCACATGAACGTACTATATGTAGTTCTACAATAAAGCACATAAATGCAATTGAAAAATAAAAGTTGTTTGTAATTTCAGAAACTAATGTGATAAAATCCTAATTATGTATCGATCATTTATAATTGTAATAGCACACCGAGATTTGGTTCCTAATTTCTCGAGTAATGGCAAAGAATAATTTCAAAGTTATGTACAATTTCTTTTCATTCCTTTTGGTCATTGACTAAAAATTGTATTTATCCCATCTCGATTGGGACATATCTCTAATAAAAAGAATCCCCAAAATCATTGAATTACAGCAAATGCTGAAAAGTTACGACTGACTACTAAAAGGAGTTTCTGTCGTCCAAACGTTATATTATTTTTTAAATGGATTAAATAAAAGAATATATAGTTATATAAAAAAATAAGTATCTTAATGACAGGAAACTGGTTATTTATAGGAACATCATCATGTTATTCAACACTGGAAGGCTTTAAATATGTCCTGGAATTTGCAAACAAATTTGTAAATATCCTAAACAATATTATTGCTCTATTAAATTTGTAATGAATAGCAATTTTTACAATGCTTCACAGATCTTCACATATGAGTAATTAATATGTATAGAAAAATTGCGAGAGAAGTAAAGGATTTGATAAATTACACAGGTGTTGCACGTGAAAATTGCAATACCCAGAAGGATACATACTATTACAATGAAATTTATTCCACAGATTAGGGATATCACAATAAGCAATGATTAGAATTACAGAAACGTAACTTCATTTTAACCCTGAGTATTTAGTCCGATGTGGAGCCGCCAGTGACACTGACAATATAAAGTAACTCAAAGGCAAAATGAGATATACAGAACGACCCCTACAGCTAGTTACTAGACGAAATCATAATGCAATACGATACACAGGAAACGTTTAGTATGTGCTTATAAATAATGTTATCAAATGGAATCCCATTACGCCGTATATACACTTTGACCTCAAATTTTCGAAATTTTCGATTGCTAAGACATAATTACTTTTTTTGAGAGTCACGAAATCTCGATACCAGAGCCTCGCGGTTGCCGCGGAAAAGCACCATCGATACGAATAAATTTGTAGGCCTCGAATAAGCATTCTTTGTACAAACAAATAACTTACCCCCACTACCAGGTTTTAAATAATAATGCAAGCCACAAGAGTTCCGTATATTAATATGCGTTAAGGGTTACTTACAGAACATTTGCGCGACAGTCGAAACAAAAAATTATATTTCTATAAATAAAGAGCGGGTGTTTAGTTGTTTTTTTATTTATTCATGACATGTACATCATTGTAAGTATTACTGAAGTTTTTCAGAGATATTAAAACAGAGAATCTTCAGTTAGAAGAAGGAGATTATTGCATTCAGTCCAAAAAATAAAGCTACTACATTTGACAGAGAAAGAATTTCTGAAAAAACATGAGATAAAAAACATAGAAATTATTGTTATAGCTGAACATCAAAGTTGATGTGTGAAATGTACTACGCATGAATGATGCATCGGTTGGAGCTGTGAAGCTACTTGCTGACGAGCCTCAGTTGCGTTCGCCGCCGCCGCAGCAGCAGAGCAGGCGGCGCCACCAGGGGACGCGCGCGGCGCGAGAGCGGTGGGCGCGCCCGCCAGCGCCCTCCCCCTCCCCCTCCTCCTCCTCCTCCGCCAACGCCTTTGCCTTCGCCTTCGCGGCGCAAATGTCAGCGTACGATTTCATGTGCACACGCATCTCGAGGTAATCGCCGGCCTTGCGACTGTCTGCGATCAGTTCTCTCTGGATCACACGTGAATCTTCAGTTTTGAAGTTCGTTTCAAAAACGTTTCTTCGATATATCGATATTGTGTAATTGCATTGAATATTGTTTTCTTTCAAAAACATTAATCCCTTATAAATATTATTGATCTTCAACACAAAAATCATGCATAGTATAGTGTCTATGCTTCGGGCTAGGAATATTCCCATGTCGGGAATGTTGACAATGACTTTACTTCCAGCGTTGAGAATTTTTTTTAGCGAGATGATGGTCATAAATAAATATTCTTCATTACTAATGTAGGATTCATAAGTATGCTTTTTGTATATTGATAATGCCGATTTAGAATGAATATTCTTTTCTTTCATAAATATTATTGCATTCCATATATTCTTAATCTGGAACTCTAAAATCATGCTTAGTATAGTGTCTATTCTTCGGGCTAGGAATATATTCGTGTCGGGAAAGGTGATAACGACTTTACGTTCCTTGGTAAGCAATCCTCCAAGAGAGGTGATTGCCATAAATTTGGGAACGTTCGCCTCTGAGTCAAACCATCCCGACCCGCAGGCCGCTGCGCGTGGCTCCTCGACCATGATGTCACTGACTTGTAGGAATTCCACTTCCTCGATAGCTCCTCCCCAGAGAAGACTCAGGTTTCTCTTGTCTCACTAGACACTGCCTGCGACCGCGCTGCCTGCTGTCAACGATAAGCCCTGCCGTTTCTGTGGTTGCGCCTTTCAGTCTATAATAGCTGGCTCCATCAATGCCGAATAGTTGCATTCAGCATTATTGTAACAAAGGATAATGAAGAATTGAAAAATGTATGTCGAAATACGAAAAAAAGAAAAGTAACTAGTATATGTGGAATGAACGCAGAACTTATTAAATATGAAACACTCATAGTAAATGAAGATATTTTTTTCACTTTTTAAATATGAGTTGGTTAAAGAACACAATAAGTGAAGATTGCAGAAAGGTTAAAGTAATACAACTCTTGATGTGCAGACAAATTTCTTTTTGATGATTACGGACGGGTTTCCTTCTTAATGTGAGGGATGAAATATAGAACAAGGATTAAATGATAACCTGGCAAAGTTCGCGCGTTAAGTCCTTGATTTTCAGATGAATTAATTGATTCTTTTTGGTAGAAGACAAACAGTTGTTTCTTTAGATTCTCTGTACAATCTCTGTTGTTTCTTTAGATTCTCTGTACAATCTCTAGTTAAAGTACGGCTTTGAAAGGATGACATTTTCTTAACATATTTTGAGGAATAAACATTTTGATGCGTACTGGGTATATTATATCACATTTCGATTTATATTTTAGTTAACTGACAAACATATATTCAGTTTTTATATGACATTGAATCCTTGGTTCGTCGAGGATTTGAAAATTTCGGAAGAGCACACAATAGAACTAGAATCCAGAACGTCGATATCACAAAAAGGACGGGACGAGACAACTCAAAGATATATGTCATTATCAAGAGGTTATAATAGTAACTAGAGACCGGATTGTTATGTAAACATTTTTTTTCTACTTACCATTCTATAGATTGCAATCTTAGCGAATAGTCGCCATAGCTAAGTCAATATCTAATTTTTCGTTACGTTTTTTTAACATATTTAGTACTGAATTACATACTTGAGATATTTATTTCCACAAAATACTATTATTCTACCATTTTACAATTTTATACTTTAAAAAAAAGAAGTTAAAATTCAGAATTTGTTTCCTCCATTATTACTGCGTGCGATCCTTTCAGGGTACCCTATGAGACGATGCGTCTGCTTCAGTTATCTCAGTGGCGGAAAGTACGCTTAAGCGACTGAGATCATTTTCACTTTTATGTGAGAAAAGTATTACTGACATCACATTTCAAAACATGTACCTTGAATTTCCAAGAAAAATTGTCAAACGCCATCGTATAACACATCGATTAGAATGCTGAACACTGCACAAATTGTTTGCTGGTTGGAGATATCGACAGTTTCTACAATTGCTTGTATTGTGTCTGCTCGCGATGCTAAATAACCGCCCTGAATAACAATGAAGATGAATATTTTTCAGCTGATGGACAAGTTGTATGGGGCATAGTCTGCATTAACTTGTGTTCTTCAAATGATTTTTGAAACGTTTGTATTATTTTTAAATTTGTGAAGAAAAGTTTTCATAATTGTAATTCTATATTCTGTATTTCATACTTAGTGTATTTTAATATTACATATTATATCCTATTTTTCATTTTGATTACACATTCTCACTGTTTTCATCACAAATTTGTGTACATATTTTCATACTATATGTTTCATACTACATGTTTTTCCAGTCTCTAATAATAACACATTTTTGATAGGCCATGAAATTAATATACAATTTTCAAACTCATATTTAAGAAGTGAATTCACAATTTTAAACTCATATTTAACAATAGAAGAAATATCTTCATTTACTACGAGTTTTTCATATTTAATAAGTTCTGCGTTCATTCCACATATACTAGTTACATTTATTTTTTTCGTATTTCGACACACATTTTTCAATTCTTCATTATCCTTTGTTACAATAATGCTGAATGCAACTATTCGGCATTGATGGAGCTAGCTATTATAGACTGAAAGGCGCAACCACAGAAACGGCAGGGCTTATCCTTGACAGCAGGCAGCGCGGTCGCAGGCAGTGTCCAGTGAGACAAGAGAAACCTGAGTCTTCTCTGGGGAGGAGCTATCGAGGAAGTGGAATTCCTACAAGTCAGCGACATCATGGTCGAGGAGCCACGCGCAGCGGCCTGCGGGTCGGGATGGTTTGACTCAGAGGCGAACGTTCCCAAATTTATGGCAATCACCTCTCTTGGAGGATTGCTTACCAAGGAACGTAAAGTCGTTATCACCTTTCCCGACACGAATATATTCCTAGCCCGAAGAATAGACACTATACTAAGCATGATTTTAGAGTTCCAGATTAAGAATATATGGAATGCAATAATATTTATGAAAGAAAAGAATATTCATTCCAAATCAGCATTATCAATATACAAAAAGCATACTTATGAATCCAACATCAGTAATGAAGAATATTTATTTATGACCATCATCTCGCTAAGAAAAATTCTCAACGCTGGAAGTAAAGTCATTATCAACATTCCTGACAATGGAATATTCCTAGCCCGAAGCATAGACATTATACTATGCATGATTTTTGTGTTGAAGATCAATAATATTTATAAGGGATTAATGTTTTTGAAAGAAAACAATATTCAATCCAAATCTACAATATCAATATATCGAAGAAACGTTTTTGAAACGAACTTCAAAACTGAAGAAGATTCACGTGTGATCCAGAGAGAACTGATCGCAGACAGTCGCAAGGCCGGCGATTACCTCGAGATGCGTGTGCACATGAAATCGTACGCTGACATTTGCGCTGCGAAGGCGAAGGCAAAGGCGTTGGCGGAGGAGGTGGAGGAGGGGGAGGGGGAGGGCGCTGGCGGGCGCGCCCACCGCTCTCGCGCCGCGCGCGTCCCCTGGTGGCGCCGCCTGCTCTGCTGTTGCGGCGGCGGCGAACGCGACTGAGGCTCGTCAGCAAGTAGCTTCACAGCTCTAACCGATGCACCATTCATGCATAGTACATTTCACACATCAACTTTGATGTTCAGCTATAACAATAATTTCTGTGTTTTTTTATCTTGTTTTTTCAGAAATTCTTTCTCTGTCAAATGTAGTAGTTTAATTTTTTGGACTGAATGCAATAATCTCCTTCTTCTAACTGAAGATTCTCTATTTTAATATCTCACAACAACTTCAGTAATACTTACAATGATGTATATGTTGTGAAGAAATAAAAAAAACAACTCTACATCCGCTCTTTATTTATAGAAATAGAATTTTTCTTGTTTGTTAAGAGATTTTTTCTGTTTTGAAATTTTAAGTCTAAAAATTGTATTTGCTACTTCCTGATTTGGGCAAATCTTTTAAATGCTGTGTAAACGTGGCAGTCAATCTTTTAAATGCATGATAAATGCAATGCAAATTCGATGACATTTTCGAAATTTCGAACATTAATGTGGAATATCTATGCTAATGTTAAGTTCAAAATGTTGATATCGCATTTCCGGTTTTGTGTGAGTTTGAGAAATACGTTGGGAAAATTTGAGTAAAATTCTGATTCTTTTTTCGAATTTGCAAGTGGGAGAGCTAGTCACTTTTCACTCCGACATTTCGTTTGTGATTTGTTTCGTTGTGTGACTTAGGAGAAATTGTTTTAAGGTTAAGCAAACTTGAGCAAAATGATGGTGAAAAAATTTTATAATTTCGCACGTGGGTATGCTAGGTTTTTTAAGTTCCAAACTTTTGTTTGCAAATTCCGGCGTTGTCACTGTGCAAAACGTTTTATTGCTGGAGCAAATGTGGTCAAAACGCTTGATTATAACCCTTTAAAATAAGACCACCTATCAAAGTGTCAAGAAAAGAAAGAAGTAGAGGAACAAAGAAACAAGCAAACAAACTTCTGTACAATCGAGCCTTAAACATACTTTTTTTGCGTACCTGTGTATGAGTTTGATAATTTCTTTGTATTGTTTGATTCCTCTTTTTTTTAAATCACTGCGGTTTTACCACTCACAATCGGATGTCATATATTGTATCCCATTTCATCTATTTCATTTTGTACTTCCACTCTAATTTCATTTTTCACTCGTGGTTCTCCCTTATTAAATTTCTCCATTTTGTGCTTCGCTGTCTTTACTTTCTCGCACTTCGTAAAAAAGGTAATGTGTGCGCCAGGAAACGTCCTATTTTTGGCAGAAAAACTCTTATTTCCTGGCCCTGCTAAAGAAAAAGTGAATACATCCTGTTCTTATTTCTGGTAAATTAAATTCTAACACGTGTGTAGAATGTATGTTTTGTGGATCCTTGATACCGAAAAATTTGATTGACGACAAAAGGTCGGTCTGCCGTCTGTGGTCAATGCCTAAAACGTTTTGACCATTTTCTCCCAAATTCATATTCCCCGATTGATGTGGATGAACTCGACGCTTTCTTAGTTTCAAACGAATATTTGGATTTTTGAGGGTATTTTACATTAAGTCTCAAACATTTTCAACATTTTCTCAAATATGGCACCAATTTTTTTTATTACACTTTGTCCTCGGATAGCGTAAAGTGGTCCCGTTCAAATTTCCGATGAAATAAGGTATGTGAAGGTAATATGGCCACGTTAAGCGTCTCTAATTTTTCTGTTTATATATTTCAACATTTGGCCAAATTAACAGAATCATGATGAAATTAAATACTTTTGCTTAAAGTTGAAATACCAATATCACAAAAAACGTGATTCAGCAATATTTTGTTGTTGTTTTACAAAAACATTGTAATTTGAAGGTGATATGCCTACATGCAAGTTTTATGGCCATTGTCAGATTAACTGGTTTTTTATGGTATGAATATGGAGCTAGGGCTAGCTATTCTAATGAATTGCTCTCGTACAGTCTAATTTTATAAAATACGACCCGAAATAAATCCTTTTTGAAAACACTAGCACGAGAGTTGGTTGCTCGTTTTGTTTTCCATATTGGTTCTGCCCCAAACACTTCTTTTCTTTGCAGAATTCATTTTCTAGAAAATAAAACACAAAAACATAATGAATCAAACACGCGTAGTTAATATGGCCGTACGTATTGCTAATATCCTGGACCATCAGCCTTTGCCATATTAACAGCAAAACAACATGTTATAAAATCTCCCACGTTGGTAAAATATTACACAACTTAAACGGCCTTAATCTGATTATATTGCTCAATAAATGCGTTAAAAGATGATGTTTATTGTCAAAAATGCAAAATCCTCCTTTAAATGTAACTAATGATAAACTTAGCTGGAGAGAAGTTATAAATTCAATTCTAACACGCGGTGTAGCCAGAATTAATGTTTTGTGGACATGTGAACGTATAGCCTCTTCAACGAATAGAGAATTTTTCCTTAATGAAACCTATTCTTTTAAAAATATCTTGAAATAAATCTATAATCAAGTTTTCGAAAATATGAGTAGTTTTCATGTATTTTGGCGCAAAATATATGCAATTATCTCTTAACGTTTTTCAAAACCGCTCTAAATTTTTACTTCCTTGCTAGCGCTTACGCAGAAGCGAGAAAGTTTACGTAATGCTGCGCGAAAAACGACGAATTTTCGGCAGAGAGCTCTTAATACAAGGCCTGGTAACGAAAAAGTGTATAAATCCAATTGCTAAGTTGAGGAAAAATCCTCTAACGCGTGATGTAGCCAGAATCTATGTTTTGTGGGCCCTTGATACACAAAAATCGATTCACGGCGAAACGTCTGACCATCTGTCTGTGAACAAAGCTAGCGGCTAAACCGTTCAGCCGATTTTCTCCAAAATTGATATTCCCCAATCAATCTGGTTGATGTCTTGGTCCCTTGAATTTGAAATGCAAATTTTAATTTTTAGGGTACTTCACATGAAGTCCCTGGAACATTTTCAAAAAAATGTCTCGAACGTTTTTGATTTGAACTTGTCATTGGGTAGTGTGAAGGGCATTTACGGGAATGTTGCAGATCTCATGTTCGTTAAATACCCTTCTTTTCCGAAAATATCAAAAGTTTAAATTTTTTGGGAGTCTTCCTGTAACTAAAATATTACAGCAAAAGGTTTTTCCTTTAATAGAATCTGTTCCTTAAAGATAGATCTTAAAATAAGGTCAAGCACAATCTTCCAAAAATTTGAGTTTTACAAAAAAGTGAGGACTGAGATGTGTTAATTTGGAGAAAGATTGAGGTATAAATAGTATTACGAAGGGATTACTAAGTGAGAGAAAGCATTTGTTGTTTAATCAGTACTAGTTAACTTTGAAACAGTTCATACATGTCTCAGGAAAAATAGTTGGTATACATTGTGTTTAAACGTCATCACAAAATATGGGAAATGGTAACAACGATGTCCATTTTTGGCCATAAATATTTTTAATGAAAATAATTTCAGGGTATACATCTGCAAAGTAAGCCCAACTACACTAATCTCTTCTGAATCTAATAGCTATTGAAAACGACAGTATTTAACTTCCAAATAAGTGCTCCTAAACTCAGTGCTTTCAGTTGCGTGCTCTCATTCCAATACTTTCTTACTTCAAAGAGCGGCGCCTCAAAAGGAATTTCCAATACTATGGTTCGAGGGCTGCGTGATGATAATTGCTATTGATTTCGTATAACGCGGCATCTAATCTATTCAATACAAGACTAATAATTTCAGAGAACATTTTAGGAGAATGTGATTGTGACTTAAATAGCTCAGGTTCTATTATAACTCTGAGTGCTTTTCCATCGTTTTTTTATTCCAATACAAATGTAATATTAATTTATCGAAATTACGACGGAAAGTAAACTACCAGCATGATCACATTTCCTGAATAAATGTTCTTTTCTTATTTCTCTTGCATCTCTATTTTTGTAAAATCTTTATTGTCACTTAAAAATCTGTAGCTGTAGTGGGTGTCAACCTATAACCGATATTCAGGTTGCATAGAAAATCTGCTTCATCAAGAATGTAGTACATTGCTGGCAGACAAGAACTACAAGCCACTACATGCCACTACTCTCTCAAGTGGCTCATTCTCTTAAATACCTGTAATGTACAGTGGCCTGTAGTTGGTCTGTATTTCTTCGTCAAAGAACTGTCTCCTACTTTGGGTAGCAGGCACGAGATATCGTGTGTGAGCCATTCTGGGAGTTTCTTTGGGATTTCTAAATTTTTAACAGCATTTGCTAGATGAGAATGCTGTTAATTTCTTAATCCAAAAATTCTGGATCTCATAAATCCTGTGAGATTTCCAGTTTCCATTGTTCTGAATTACTTGGAGGAGGATCTCTTCCCATAATTCGTGAATGTTACACTGTTTCCACAAGTTCATCTGCAGCATCAACTTCAGATTGAAGTCAAGGCACATCTTTGTTTTAGGATCCGCTTTCTTTCCAGATTCCTGTCCAAATGTGTCTGCTTCATCTTTTGAAGGAGAGGCAGCATTGCCATTTGGTTTTTGAGTCAGATTCCGATAGAATCTCTTCACGACTGTTTCAAACAACTGATTCTGTACGCGGAAATCTTTCTTCGTTTGTAACGTCTAATTCGTTGATTATTATTATTATTATTATTATTATTATTATTATTATTATTATTATACGTGTATGGGCCACTGCTGACCACGCAACACATTTCTTTCCGATGCCCCAGTTGTATTCCATCCTGAAGAGATCGTGTGGAATAATGGGGCTCAGTCTTTCGCCTGCATACCTTGGTTAAGACAAGGTTGTTAGCCTAGAACATCAATTAGGAGAGGATATGATAATAGTATTATTATTATTATCATTACTACTATTAATGGAACCCTGGGACCTAGGAGCCTTGAAAATGGAGGAACAGGTCAATAGGGACTAATATAAGAGGAACTTACCCTCCCAGGTTAGGACTCCCCTAAACCGCAGGTTATTCGTGGAAGTATGTTAATGTATGAGGGGAAAAAATAATAATATTATTTATTAGATTTTAGAGACACTTTAACTACTAAGGTCACTGAGGTCCATTGGTCTTAGAATTTATGATTTAATGAGTGACGATGATGATGGGGAAATGGTAAATTTACAGATAGGAGAAACGGGAGAATTTCGCAAAAACTGCCTCGCTTTGTGAACTACAAATTCTCCATAATCATTGGCCAGCGAAAGCCGAAATCCATTGAAGAAAGATAATTGATGAGGTATTTTAATCTGAGTAAATGTATGATAAAAAGTATTATTTTCAGTTTATGAAAATAATGTTCTAATGGTAAAAATACTTTTACATCATAGTTTTCAAGGAATTATTTCTCTTAACGAAATGAAATGGAGTCTCATGGTGTTGGATGCCACTTACGAAATTTTATTCACCACGTATTTTCGGTTCATAGAAACGTCCACATGACTACCTCACAAAATATATAATTGACGTGAAAGAAATCATTTAGAGGACTTCCCGAAACCGCTCTCGTAAACGGCAATGCTATTTTCACGAGAGCAATTACTCGCTTCATAGCGGCGAATCGTCGTCCTCCATTATCGTCTTTAATGCAGGCGTTCGTGGAGGACGAGGCCCAGCGCGGGCTCAAAGGGCCGGGACGCCGCGACGCCCCGCGCGGGCGGAGGCAAAGGGCTGCGAGCTCTGATTGCGCGCCCGCGGGCCGCACACTGCATAATGCACGGCGCCCGCCTGGCGTCCTGCGGCCCGCGGACACGCCCCCCTGGGCCGCTAGACAGAGCCGCCTCGGTTTGAGGCGGCGCGCCCGGTCCGATCGCCCGATCCGTTCCCTGGAGCTGCGTACGCGATCCGACCCCGACTCCTCGGCCCGTCCCCTTGGTGCGCCCTCCCGATCCATCCATTGGATCCGCTCCGCCATGTTCCCTCTAATCACCTTCCGCCTAATGTGTGCTCACGAGCCTCTGAACCTTCGTTCAGAACGTCTGATTTGTCTCCTTGATCCAATCGCCCCGATCCGTTCCTTCGGTCCAAACCGATTACTTGACCCGCTCCCTCGTTCGGTGCGTCCTATACATGGCCCTTTACACACTCGTTCATTCCGTGTTTTGGATCTGCCCGCGTCCCGATCAGATCCCTCGAATCGCTCACAGCCCAATATGTGGTCTCGATCCACCCGTCCGTTCTCTCGATTCCCAATTCAGGCAGTCCCCTTTCTTCCCCCTGGATCCGCCCACGGCCCGATATGCCTTTTCGAGCCACCCGTACCATCCGTCCTCTCGAACCGATCGTGTCCGGCGGCTCAGATTGCCCGATCCATTCTCTCGATACGGCCCCTTGAAACCAATGTCTGTTTCTCCCACGCAATCCACTCGCTCTCCTTAGTCTTAAAGTTTCAATGCTCACCTAACAGCGCCCAGAAGCCGTGTCAACTCTTAGCTCGTCCACCCTACCAGCTTTTCTCATACAACCTTATGGTTCACCATTTTGACTTATATTCATTAGCATCGTATTTTAATGACAAGTTCATCGCAATTGTGCACTTACCTATTTTCTATCGCACTGTTAAACGTATTTCATAATTTAGTGTTCTATGGTGTTTAATGCATGTACAGCTTCCACCTTTTAACACTTTTTATCCATCGAATACAGAATACTACCACCTGTTATTTATTGAAATTGTTTTTTATATTGAATTATGAAATAGTTGTTGAAAGTTTTTGCAACAGACGTCGTTGAATAGAAAAAACTTAGTACATTATATGACAGAAAATGTTTTGCAATGTGTCTGTCAGAATTTCGTAAAGGTACTTGTCAATCCATACTTAATCAGGACCAAACCGTATATTTCATTATAAGTCATTTCATAACCACGTACGATAGGATAATCACATACTAAGGGTCCTCTGCAATCACATTGAAACATCAAACCCCTTATCACCAATTACCTCCACATTATCTTTCCAAGACTATGCTATTTCTATAAAATGGACATGAATTTAATTTTCTTATTTCTTCGTCTCATTACCCTTATCTTTTATTATATGTATGCTCTCCCAAGCTCGTGTCACAAATATTTTATCCACTATTACAACTAAATTGTGTTTAGTTTATTTACGATATGGTGCTCTAAAAGATTATTGTTTGTTCAATTACTCATTTGGTATGTTTTCTCTATCGCAAACTTTAAATAAATTGCGAGGATGAAAATTCACTGTCATCTCTTACTACCATATCTACCCTTTCATATTCATTCTCATTGTTCTTTTCTTACTACTATAATCTTCCGCATTCAACAATTTAAAACCTCATCACTTCTTTCCAACCTGTTAGATAATACATATATTTAGCCTGAAGGTCAGTCGCATCAATGTTCTCTTGTTCGGTGAACCACTTGGCGCTTCAACCACGCACGTGTTAAACGACAGTAGTTCGTCTCGCCGTTTCCAGCAATTCGTCTGCGCGTTGCTTTGCCAGCCCTCGGTTGCCCAGCTGCTCTACCTGCGGCCGCTGCCCTCTCCCTCCGCCCTCATTTCCCTTTCCTGGCTCTCCAGGAGGCAGCTTCTCCGGCCCACCGCCGGGCCTCTCTTTCCTCGGCCTCCGTGAATAAGGCAACGAGTCGGCGCATTAATTAGTCACTCCTGCGTGTCCGAAATTTTGACTCGGGGCGGCGACGGCGGCGGCTTGCGCAGGAGCGAACCCTTGCCCTCCGGCCCACCCTCCCGCCCCGCCGCCGCCGCCGCCGCCGCCGCCGCCGTCCTACGCCGTCTCCACTCTTATGCGCTTCCGTCTTTTGTCGCCCGAGGATCGCCGCATCAAAGTTTAAAAGAGGAAAGATCCGGCAAAAACGCGGCACGGATCTCGTAAAGTTCTAAAGAATTTTAAAACCTCTCGGAAAGATCGATGCGGCGAGAGCGAGGGATACGACGGTGCGTACACGACGGGTAAGCCTCAGAGCGCCGGCGGCCCCTCGAGGCACGGGAGGGGGGGGGGGGCACGGGGGGGGGGCACGGGCGGGGGCACGGGGGGGCACGGAGGGAGTGAGGGCTCCGCGGGAAGATCTCCGTCGCCGGGGGGTTAGCGGCCCAGATTAAGAGCGGATGAGAGAGAAACCTTTAAAAATCCCATTTCATTGAGATGTAAGTGCAGTGAACACGTAGGCATTGCAGGTAAGTGCACTGAATCACCGGTGCAGATTATTGACTGGTGCACTAAATGTGACAAAGATTTTATATAAGATTTTTTTTTGTGTTTTCAAAGTCATTTAACTAATGTGTGCAAATGTGTTGAATAGTTTAAAATTTAATATATAAAGTTAAAATTTTATAAAATAAATATTTTATTCTTCCTATGAAAATTCGGAAAATATTAACTTCTAAATATATTATTTAAATACACAGAGACATTAGACTGAACAAGCACATCTGTACTACCGATCTCATTTAACTACCCGAGCTCAAATGCATGAAGAAATTCATGGAGTATAAATAATAAATAGTATTTTTACGAAATACATTCTATTTTATATCTCTAATAAGCGATGATAATTAAAGAATTAAAAATGACATTCAAATTTTTCATAATAAAAAGAGAAGAAATTATACAAATTATATTTTGCAACATGTATCACTGTGCTACTAGATTGCAAGCACCAGAAATGAATAATCCCAAATAATGGAAAATTCAACTGCAAAGACGACGACTAATCAGTGTAGATTAACGTTTTGGAATATTTTGGGTTCAGATTCCCGGGAAAAAAATTACGGAATATGAATAAAAATCGGAAAAAGCACCACACGCTCCTTAGAATAAGATTTACTTCTTAGTTATGAAATATGTGTTTAAAATAATATTCACTTAAATGTTTTTAGGTATTCAGAAAAGAACTAAGATTCAGAAGCACAAAAAATTAATTATACTCATATATTGTACAATCTCTGAATGTCTCTTTTCTTGTTTAGATTGGTTTACAAGAGCAGATCAGACTAGAAAATGAATGTAAAACAAATTTATTTGGAGGAACGTTTATGGCCTTTTCTCATTCTACTAAGGTCTCCTGCACCCTACCTAACTCGCTATAGAGTAGTTAAATAGGTACCGAACGGTAACTCGTACAACGTGGACATTAGGATATTAACTCAACTCAAAAGATCTATTTCACGCCACGATTCTTAGTACATTGTGAAGTTAATAACTCGGTAAATAATACTCCGAAAACACGACAATATTTGATTTAGTTATCAAAATAAAAAGAAGCACGGTAAGGAATAATTTAATATATATGTATATATATAATATTAATATGAATATTTATTACTGTCCAACACGTTCAATAATACTGTGAATAAATTAGACCGCATAAAGCCAGGGATATGTTAAATCCATGGGAGGTGAAACGCAAATCCCGGCGAGGAGACGCGGGCTGGGCTGGCCCGCTCGTGGCCGAAGTCGTGGGCCGCCGGCAGGAAGCGCTCGGCGATGATGAACGACGGGATAATGAGACAATTGACGGCGCGTAATGAGAGCGGCCGCGGGGGAGCCCCAGCGCCCCCGCCGCGCCGGGGAATCCCCGTTGACGCAGGCGCCGCTGCGAGATCGGCCGCGCCGCGCCACCTCCGAGCCCTATCCACACAGAGGTACCGAAGCATTCCTCCTCCAGTAACATTCCTCCGAAAGTTATTTCTTTAGCTAATTTGCCAACATAACTTTTTCCAAATAATTAATCAACTTTTTCACAATAGAAATGTACATTACAATTCCTAAAATATCTTACAAATTTCAAGAATGAAACTTTTAACTGAAACCTTTTCAATTATCATAATTGTTTTTCTTCTATTCTTACTCTCTTGAAATGTGAATGATTCTTATAAAATAGCCCAATCCTGTCTTTTACTCTCTCGCATACTATGTGCATAATATAGGGAAAGTACGTATATTAATGATGCTGCAGAAACGGCGATTTCCGGCACCAAAACTCGAATTTTGGGACTCAGGTATCGGAAAAGTGCATAAATTTTGTTCGTTTACGTAGTAAACTTATTTTTGTAACACTTTGTACAGTTAAAATACATGTTTTGGGGGCTGCGATAGCAAAAAAAGTGGTTGAAGACAAAACGTCTGTCTGCCCGTCTATTGTCGACGCTTGCGCCAAAACCGTTCAATGTTCCCCAAAGTTGATATTCCCTTATCGATCTGGCCGAACTCGAGACCCTGTGAATTTAAAACTGATTTTTGGGGTACATTACATGAAGCCTTAATTACAAAATTATACGATTAAATGTTTCGCACGGATAGAGCACAGGACTCATAATTTATGTTGAACTCTAAATTTTTTAAAATTGGAAATGTTTAAATTTCTTTGTCAACTTTCTACAACTACAACAATGATCTTTAAATACGTTCACGAACAATTTCTTGAAAAAACGAACAATTTCCATACCAGACGAGACGTACTTAATTAGTTACAAGACAGTTTATTAAAAAATATTTTTCTTAAAAACGACGCCAATTTTTTCCCTTAATTTTTTCACATATTGAATACTGAACATTTTAAAAAAAACAAAAAAAAAAAAACGGCATCATTAACACCCGACAACATCTTAGCAGTAAGTACGCCAGGGCAGCAGCCTTCATGGCACCCTTCACAAGCACAGCACCAGTCCTGGCTACAAGGAAAAGATAAAGGTGACCTTGAAATGTCTACAACTTATAATCACGGAGAAGAAAGTAATGAAGAATGGCAACTAAACATACGTAAACGTAGACGACGAAGTGATGGTAATCAATTAAATACTAACCTACCGACATTAAAAGAACAAGTGATTCCTCTACAAAATAAGTTCACCCCTCTAATGAACGAAAATCAATTTCAAAATGTAGCGGCGGGGAAAGAATCACATTTTTCTATCCCACCCATATTTATACCTGGCATTACAAATGTACCAAAATTGATTGAAATCCTAAAGCAAAAAGTAAAACAAGAAGACTTTACATACAAAATGTACAATAACGAAATAAAACTAATGCCACGCACAGTGGACGCGTTCCGATTGCTAATAAAGCTCCTCGACGAAAAAAAGGCAGCATATCATACTTATCAACTCAAACAAGACAGAGCTTTTAGAGTTGTACTCCGATACCTACATCCCACTGTCGATAATGACGAAGTTGTAAGAGAATTAAAAACCCTCGGACATACAGTTCGTAACTTACATAACGTGCGGCATAGACTAACTAAACACCCACTCTCACTTTTCTTCGTAGATCTTGAACCAAGCCCAATAATAAAGACATCTACAAAATAGAGAAACTCGTCAATGCCATTATAAAATTTGAACCTCCCTACAAAAAGAAAACAGCCGTACAGTGTCACAGATGTCAAGAGTACGGACACACAAGGTCTTACTGCAGAGAAACCCCTAAATGCGTAAAATGTGGTGAAGATCACTTCACTGAAGACTGCAAGAAGGATAGAAATGCACCAGCCATATGCGCTTTATGTTCTGATAATCACCCTGCCAACTACAAAGGATGCCCAGAATACCAGAAATATATGAAAAGCAGAATTCAATATAGAAAATACACATTCCAAAATCCTATTTTAAATCCTAAAGAGAAGCAAACAGTACCAAACGCCTCAGATTTCCCTCCGTTACCCATTCACTCCCTCCAAAATAGCACTTCCAATTCCAACCCACAATCCGTAAGGAAACATGATAATTCAACCTATTATCCAAATCCTAAACCAGTATGGAATATAAGAAATTACTCTAATCATGGAACTACAAACGACCAAGAAGACCTCAGTCAAATCCTTGATAAAGCTTTTCAGAGATTCGAAAACATTTTGAAACAGCAATCCGTGCAAATTAATACCCTTCTTAATTTAATCACTACACTGATATCCAAAATGCGTTAAATGGCGGGAAAAATAAAACTCCTTCTCTGGAACTAATGGTATACTCCAGCATCGCCGAGAGGTAATAGCAATTCTCACCGAACAAGTCATAGATATCATGCTTATATCTGAAACACACTTCACAGATAAAAGCTATCTACAAATTCCGGGATATGAAATCTACACTACTGAACATCCGGACGGAACTGCGCACGGCGGAACGGCCGTTATCATTCGTAAAACGATCAAACATCATGAGCTTACCGAATATAAAACAGAAGAAATTCAGGCCACCTCCGTAATGATTACAGAAAACGGAAGACCACTAACCCTAACAGCAGTTAATTGTCCTCCGAAACACAAAATAACGGAAGATCAATTTACTACGTTTCTAAAAACGCTTGGACGAAGATTCATAGCCGGCGGAGACTACAACGCCAAACATCAACAATGGGGCTCACGTCTCAATACCCTAAGGGGGAAGAATCTACTTAAGGCAATAAACAAACTGAATGTTATGACACTATCAACAGGAGAACCTTCATACTGGCCCACTGATATGTACAAAACGCCTGATCTTCTAGACCTTTTCTTAGCAAAAGGAATAATACCTGCAACAATCAAGATTAAAACCAACTACGACCTTAGCTCCGATCATACGCCAGTAGAGATGACCATCTGTTCATCCGTTATTGAGCGCAGATCACCACCTAAACTTTGTAGTAAGTTTACTAACTGGGAAAAATTTAGAATATACGTTAACAACTCGTTAAGCGTAAATATGTCTCTAAAATCAAGTAATGATATAGATACTGCAGTTTTACATCTAACAGAGGTTATAAGAAACGCTGCCTGGAGAGCAACACCAAAATCTGAAATAATCAAGAACTTACCGTATCCCAAAGAAATTAGACAAAAAATAACTGAAAAACGCCGACTTCGTAGAATCTATATGTACACCAGACAGCCTGAAGACAAAAAGAAATTTAACGCATCAGCCCAACAACTAAAAAGAGAACTAAAGGAGTACCAAAATACCAAATTTTCCAATTACGTAAACTCCTTGACACCAACAGCTATAACCAATTACTCACTGTGGAAAGCAACAAAAAAAATCAATCAGCCACAACAACACATCTCGCCTATTAGAAGACAAGATGGCACTTGGGCACGAAGTCCTGAAGAAAAAGCCGAATGTCTTGCAATACACTTTTCCACAGTATTCCAACAAATAGCAAAACGAAGTATTACGGAAAATGAGGTAATAGAAAGTTTACAGGCTCCTCTCCAACAGTCGGCACCCATCAAGGCGTTCAATTTATGCGAAATAGAAGAAACCATTAAAAAGCACATAAATCCTACTAAAAGCCCAGGACATGATCTCATAACTGGTACAATATTACAAGAATTACCCAAGGAAGCGCTATCATTCGTCACATCCATCTTTAATGCCATTATAAGCGAGAGCCACTATCCGACTCTCTGGAAGTATGCACAAGTGATAGCCATAGCGAAACCTGGAAAACCTGCTACAGACGTTGCATCATACAGACCAATAAGTCTTCTCCCAGTTTTATCCAAGGTATTTGAAAAACTACTTTTACAACGGCTCAAACCAATAACCAATAATATAATACCAGACTTTCAATATGGGTTTCGTGAAGGTCACTCAATTATAGATCAGACACACCGAATAGTAAACAAGATATCTCAAAGCCTAGAAGAAAAGAAATATTGCTCAGCTGCTTTCTTGGACGTACAGCAAG
This sequence comes from Gryllus longicercus, assembly GCA_038098605.1. Taxonomy (NCBI): domain Eukaryota; kingdom Metazoa; phylum Arthropoda; class Insecta; order Orthoptera; family Gryllidae; genus Gryllus; species Gryllus longicercus. Next base: position 2,245,399 of record JAZDUA010000117.1, on the reverse strand, counting down.
CATTTGATAGGGTCTGGCATGCAGGCCTGCTATTCAAAATAAAACAATTACTCCCGCACTCATTCTATTCATTTTTTAAAACGTATCTATCCAGCCACTTTTTTTAAATTAAATACCAAGACGTTTTCTCTGGATTTAAGCCACAAACAGCAGGTGTCCCTCAAGGAAGTATCCTAGGACCAATTCTGTACGTAATCTATACTTCTGACTTACCAACAACAGAACGCACAATGATGGCTACATTTGCTGATGACACAGCTATTTTAGCTGTCGACGAGGACTCAACTCGAGCATCGCAACACCTGCAAGCGCATCTGGACAAGATAGAAGAATGGACGAATCAATGGAGAGTAAATATAAACACAGCAAAATCACAACAGATTACCTTCTCACTTCGAAAAGAACAGTGTCCCAAAGTGAAATTAAACTCGTCAGAACTCTCAGTAACAACTGTTGTGAGGTATCTTGGTTTACATCTAGACAGTCACTTAACCTGGAAACCTCACATCTTGAAAAAGAGGAAAGAATCACAACTGAAATTAAGCAAATTATCATGGCTACTTAACCAAAGGTCTAAGCTCTCCTTATACAACAAAATTTTAGTGTACAAGACAATAATCAAGCCAATATGGACTTACGGCATCGAACTCTGGGGAACTGCCAGCAAGTCAAACCTGGAGATCCTGAGAAGATTCGAAACAAAAACACTGAGATATATATGCAACGCTCCATGGTTCGTCACCAACAATAATTTGTACAAAGATTTGAACATCTCAACAATGACAGAGACTATCTCGGAGAGAAGCAAGAGGCATCAGAAGAGACTGGAATGCCACCCGAATCAACACTCAGTGAACATGTTGGACAATAGTGAACATGTGTATAGGCTAAAACGTGAACATATTCTAGACTTACCCTTTAGATTCTCTTCATAGCAACTTATATCATGTATAGCATTTACTAATTGTTCCAAGTGAACAGATTGTAAATTAGCAGAATTGGAAAAAAAAAATTAAAAAATGACGCAGTTCTGGCAAAAAACTTTTATTACCGGGTCCTGGTAATGAAAAAGTTGATAAATTGTGTTTATATACATAGTAAATTCTTCCTCTAACAAGTCATGTGGTAAGAATCAATATTTGGTGGGTCTTTGATACCTAAAAATCAATTGTCGGCAAAGCGTCTGCACATCTGCGGTCAACACTAACGCCTAGACCATTCTGCCGATTTTCTGCAAATCGATATTCCCCGATAGATCTAAATGAACTCGAGGCTTTAGGAGTTTCAATTTTTTAATTTTTGAGATTACTTCATATGAAGCTTTAAAAATATTTTAAAAAATTTCTCAAAAATGGCACATTCTTTTATTAAACCTAGTCCATGGATAGCGCAAAGGGCACTTAAAGAATTATGTAGATCTCATATTCGTTTAAATCCCTAAGTTTTTACTATTTTAAAATTACAAAAGTGAAATTTTTGGATGGGAGCCTATTCCTACAACTACAATGTTGAAAAATGAGATTTTTTCTCAATGAAATCTGTTTGTTAAAGACAGATCTTCAAATAAGTCATGTACGATTTATCCAAAATGTGCGTAGTTTTCGTGTAATTTTGCGCGAAATATAGGAAATTAAAACTTTTTTTGCAAATTTTTGTCTAAAAAACTGCTCCAAATTTTATCTTTAAATTTTATTCTCATATGGAATAAGGGACGGTAAAAAGTATAGTGCAGTTCCCATTGTTGCTGAACTATCCGTTTTTTCGAAATTGCTAAAAGGTTATATTTTGTGTATTTTTTTAGTAATTCTGCGTAAAATATAGGTAAGTTTCAAATTTAAAACAATTATTTTCTCAGAAACGGCTCCAAATTTTTTATTTAATTATTTTTACATATGTGGCAAAGAACGGTACAGAAAGTAGCGTTGGTCCCATTCCCAACACACTTTGTACATTTTCGAAACTTTCCAAAAAATTCGAAATAGTAAAATGAAATTTCCAGAGCTTTGTTTGAAAATCTGTCACTCTGTGAATGTAATTTAAGATGTACTTGGAGGCAGTTTGATATTCTGAAAAACCCTCTGACGCTGTTTTGTAGTATGTGCAATTTTATTATTATTATACATTATTCACAGTATCTACTGGTCGGTATGTCAACCACACACAGGAATGATTAACAGGTGTGTGGTTATTTTACTGAAGGTTCAGATGGCTTCTGACAATACGGCATGTATTCAAAATTACACACTTTTGCATATTATATACATTCCTGGCATCCAAGTGAAGACACTCCAGTGCCCGAAGTGTCATTTTTGGGATCACTCCTGTAGCTGATATTATTATAGGCACAGTTGTCACTTTACTGAAGTTCCACTGAGATGCGACTTCATGGGCGAGATCGGTATACTTCTGGATCTTCTCTTGATATTTTCCCGATATGTTGTGGGTATTGGGTATTGATATATCGATAAGGAAAACCTGCTGATGGTTTCTATCAATGTACGTTATATCGGGTCTATTGCCGCCGACATGTCTGTCAGTGATAATGGAGCGATCCCAGTAGAGTGTGTGCTCACTACTTTCAAGCACATTCTGAGGCACATATTTATAATACGGCACGGAAGTGGCGAGTAAGCCCGTTCTCAATGACAATAATTGGTGGACCTGCTTCGCCACTTCATCATGCCTCTTTTTGTATTCCAACTGTGCGTGGCTGCTACATCCACTTGTCACGTGTTGGATAGTTTCGCTTGCAGCCTCACATCTTCTACACGAGTCGGAATGAATGGTAGAATCTCTCAGAATGTTTTCTGTAGTTCAAGGTTGGTACCACTTGGTCCTGGATAGCTATTATGAAGGCTTCTGTCTCCGGAAAGAGATCCCCGTGCTGGAGCCATGCGTGCGACGCAGAGATGTCGACTTCTGGTTTACTCAGCTCGTGAGGGTACCTTCCATGCAGTGCCTTCGCTTTCCATAAGGATATCTTCTCTTCCGTTTCAATGATTGGTTGAACAGGCGGATCAAGCTTTTTCAAGTTCAGAGGACTATAGTTATTATCAACTGCGCTCACTGCTTGCTGAACTCTCCCACAATGTTCCAAGAAGTATCTTCTGAGTGAAGCAATTTGAGAGCTGTGTAGCTTTATGAGATCTACAACACCTCGCCCTCCTTGCGACCTTGGAAGGGTAAAACGCTCAGTACTTGAATGGAGATGATGTTTTCGGTGTTGAGTCATAGCGGTTCGAATTGTCCTCTGGAGGTTGTCGAGGTCGGTATTGCTCCATTTAATAACGCCAAAGGAGTATGTGAGCACTGGAATAACAAATGAATTGATGGCCTGCACAAGGTTTCTAGCAGAGAGTTGAGTTTTTAAGAGTCCATGCAATCGTTTACACACTTCAGTTGTTAGTATGTTATTAGTAACAGTGTGTTTGATTCGGAGTGACTGTTGGAAACCCAAGTATTTGTAAGTTTCATGGGGTTCCATGAAGGTAATCTTTGGTTCATTATCAGTTTCCAAATTTATAACTCGCATATAACCCCGAATGATATTCACTCTCCTGCACTTATCCAAACCGAATTTCATCTTGATGTCGTCAGTGAACTTCTCCGTCACGTTTATTACTTGCCGCATATGACTCTCAGTGTCTGCATAGAGCTTCAGGTCATCCATGTAAAGAAGATGTGAGACCCGGAGAAGAGTTGAGTTCCCCTTTTTAAGAGCGATTCCATAATTAGCTGAATTAGGTAGAGTATACAGGGGATTCAAGGCTAAGCAGAACAATAAAGGGCTTAAAGAGTCACCCTGGAAAATCCCTCGGCGGATGTGTATAGTATCTGTGTGGACGTATTGTTTTCCATTAGAGAGATACAGTTTTGTATTCCATCGACTCATCGCGGTTTTCAGGAAGTTTTGGATAAACGGGTGGACCTTGTATACATCCAAACATTGAAGGAGCCAAGAATGGGGCACGGTGTCGAATGCTCTAGCGTAATCTATGTAGCATGCGTACAAGTTTCTTTGTTTTGCAAGCACTTGCCCCATAATTACAGAGTCTATAATGAGTTGCTCCTTGCATCCCTGAGATCCAGGTCTACATCCTTTCTGTTCATTTGCTAAGATATTCTGTTCCTCAATGTGTGTCATCATCATTCGTGAAACACAAGATGTTATGAGTTTGTAGAAAGTTTGAAGGCAGGTTATAGGCCTGTACATCGAGGGGTCTTTAGTGTCACCCTCCTTTGGTAACATGAATGTTCTACCTTCAGTGAGGAAGTAAGGTAGATTTTCTGGATTGTGAAGAAAATATTGAATTATATTAGCTATATGATGGTGAGTGCTTGTAAATTTTTTCAGCCAATAATTGTGCAGGCCATCACTGCCTGGTGCCTTCCAGTTATGTGCTTTGTTCAAAGCTGCTTGGACAATTTCTACGGTGATGATTGGTTCACCCATTAGAGGAATATCTCGGTGTCTGTCATATTCCATTTCAATCCACGTCCTATCTGGGTTGTGGGACACTGCAGATCACCAGATAGGCTTCCAAAAGTCCTCTATTTGTGCCTTTGGGGGAAGCTTTGACTCGTTCATATCATTTACAAGCCCTTTACCCTTTGACATATTCCTGTAGAATGCTTTCTGGTTTCTGTTAAAAAGAGAATTCTGTTGTTTCCTCGTAGTGCAATTCCTGTAGCGTCGAAGGCGTTTTGTTAACGCCAAAAGCTTTTGCCGTAGGGTGTCAAGATGTTTTGTTATTGTTGAATTCAAGGGCTCGTGCTTCGTATGTATTTTTGTATTGATAAGGATGTTATTCACCTTTCTTCTCAGTTTTTCTGAGGTATTTCCTTTTTTAAATTGCGTGAGTCTCCCAATATCTCTCCTAGTGCTTTCTATACGATTCACCAGCCGTCTTTCCCAAGGTGGCATTCTTTTTTCACTTCGATCATTGTGGGCAGTTGCTATGCGACTGAAAAGCTTGGAACCGTTACATCTTGAAGCCACAACCGCAGCACAATAAATTGCTGTGTGTACTTCTTCGAAAGATGGTCTTTGTTGTAGATGTTGTAGCAGTACTTTCTCATTGAAGACGCTGATTGCTCTTGCTAATTTCTTCGAGCAATTTTGTCTGGGAATGAGATAGCGGTTCAGTGGGTAAGTTCCCTCACATTCTGCAAGTGCGACTGCAAATTCATTGCGAATTTGCACCTCTTCACTACTCTTATCATCCATCCTTTCTGACATGCTTGTCCCATTGTCATCCTGAGTTTGCACAGCTGATATCTCCACTGCCCTCAGATTACGAGGTTCTGAGGAGTTAAGCATTTTTCTCACTTCTTCCTTGATTGCTTCCAAAACTGGTGCAGAGAGGAGATTTTTCTGAACAATTGCTCGACGCTGGTCCGCTATTCTTTGCTCACTAACTTCAGAATCAGGGAAACGGTGAAGAAATCTTTGATGTAACTTTTGTCGGTAGGCCGTAGTGTCAGTCTCCATTTTGGTAATGGTGTAGTATTCACGCATGATGAAGGTATTTATTTCTGTAGTCCACTTCATCCTTCTGCGTTGCCTGCCTGCGGCAGTGGTCTCTGGAAGAAATAGATTGCTTCTCTGGGAAGCACTTGCGGCAGGTGCAGCTGTAAGTGGAGATGGATGGGTGCTGCTATGTTCGGCTGTAGTATATTCGGGGTTATCCCCGACCAGGGCCCGCCTGTTCAGCTCCTGATCACCACCGGCTCGCATGCTGTCACCTCCAGCGGTGGCTCCGAAGGTGCCCCGGCGCTCCCCAGGCAGCGGCTGCTTTTCCGAGGCCTTACGACGCATATTCCGTGTCTCCATATCTATATGGGTGTGCCATCGCCCTGTTTGCCGCCAAATTTTCTCAAGTTCGCCAAGTTCTCAATTGCTCGGACGTAGGGCTGGACTTTGGGAGACTTATTATTATTATTATTATTATTATTATTATTATTATTATTATTATTATTATTATTATTATTATTATATTAATTAGCCTACTATATCCCATAAAGGACAAAGCCCTTCTGCTTTAGCGGAGTTACAGTATATTGATATTTGTAAAATCACTAAAGTAAGGCATCAGAATCATCAAAACAATATAAAGTGAAACAAATATTAGCTATAAGAAACTATTGTAAAACAAACTATAAGACATCCAATATACGAACTAAGAAAATAATACTTATAAGAAACTCTTAGTAGCTTTAGGAAAATATTTGCGCAAAACAAAATAGTAGTTATATGAAACCCTAGTTGCACTGGGGATCATCAAATTCATTGAACGTATTCTGTACATTTCATTCAATTCATCAGTAGCTTCAAGCCGACGTATGAGCAAAGCAAACTAGTAGCTATAAGAAACACTAATTGCGCTGGGGAACATCATCGTCTTTTTGCTATATCCATGTTGTCCTCTCTTGCGGCAGTGTCGTCTAGGTGTGACCAGCTACCTTGCTTAGTTCGTCTCTCCATCTTCTCTGCCTCCCTTGGTTCCTCCAGCCATACCGAAGATCCCTGGTTGCTGTAGTGTACGCCCATCGCTTTTGGTCCTGTCTTATGATGTGTCCTCCCCAACGCCATTTACTCAGTTTGGCTCGCTGTACTGCATCCTTTATTTTGGTCTTTTTCCTTATTTATGTAGATGGTATTTTGTCTATGAGCGAAATGTTTAACATTTTTCATTCCATTTCCCTCTGGCATCGTTGTCACTATTGTTATTTGCGCTATTGTTAATGACCATGTCTATGATCCATAAAGAATACCAAACTTTATAATTATATCTTGGCAATGTCATTTTTAAAATGCATATTTTTACCGTGCATATTTGTGTTTTGGATGTTTCTTGATTAATTCTTGCATATTTGAACATTGAACATTTTTTCAATTAACACTTAAAATTGAGTAGCGTACAATAGGGAGAAGGCTTTTTTTACTTTTTACCTTGGATCAATCTAATTTCTTTTATAAGAATAGCAATAGCTTTCGAACACTTCTCAACTTCTGTTCACAAACGCAGTGAATCTGGAGCGGACGAGTTTGTACTCACATTACACAAACAATACTCATATTTTCAAAAAATATTAGCCCGACCTTATTCAAAGATATGTTTTTTATTAACATATTTCATGTAGAAAAATGTATCTTCACAATTGTAGTTGTAGGACACTAAGCGTAAAATTAAAAATTGTTGTTTGACACTAAAGTTTGCAAAATACTCATGTTTTTGAAAAATTGAACATTATATTACAATTAAATAAGTTTTTCATGGACACATTTCAATTAAAAAACATTCTCTTAATAATTGTAGCTGTAGGAAGACGCTGAAAAATTTTGAATGTTTTCAATATTCAAAAATCAGGGTAATCAATCAACACCATTCCTGGGGTATCCACCAACAAAACTTCATTAAAAACGATGGAGTCGTTTTTGAGAAAAAACTGTTTAAATAAAAATTAAAAATTGCCTAGATTTAATGAAAAATTACGAAAAATGCTCAAATTTTCGAAAAATTGTACATGACCTCCTTTCAAAATTTATCTTGAAGGAACTGATTTTATTAGGAGAAAAATATCTGTTTTTAATATTTTAGTTGTTGGAAGACGCCGAAAAAATTTTGAATTTTTTCAATTTTCGAAAAATCAGCCTTTTTCTCGAAAATGAGACATGGACCATTTTCTTAAACATTTTTTATACTATCCAACAACAATAATTTAATTAAAACGAAACTTTTTTTGACAATTTTGAAAATGTCCCAGGGGCTCCATGTAAAGTACCCCCAAAATTAAAATATCCATTCGCGAATCATAGGGCTGCCACATCTGCCAGATCTATTGGGAAATATCAGTTTTGGAGAAAATGGACTGAATGGTATAGCCGCTATAGCATTGTTCACACACGGATTTTTATGTATCAACAAAACATAAATTCTGGCTACACCACTGTTAGAGAACTGATTTTTCTAAGTTAATCAACTGGATTTACCCATATTTTCATGTTTTGTGGGTCATTGGAACCGAAAAATTGATTGACGGAAAAACATCTTTCTCCGTCTGCCCATCTACAACTGCAGCGTCTAAAACGTTCAGCCGTTTTTCTGTAAAATTGATATTTCTGAATCAATATGACCGATGTCGTGGCCTTTTGAACTTAAAATCAATATTTTAATTTTGGAGAGTATTTACATGAAGGCCCTGGGACATTTTCAAACTTTTCAAAAGTTTCATCGTTTTTTATTAAAATTATTAGTTTGTTAGTGTAAAAGACGCTTAAAACACTAGTTTTGATCTCATTTTCATTCAAAAACCTGGTTTTTCAAAAATTGGAAAAATTTAAACTTTTTTCGGCGTCTTCTTAAAACTACAATTATGAAGATAGCGATTTTTCCCTTAATGAAATCTGTTTCTTAAAGATATATTTTAAAATAGTCATGTTCAATTTTTAGAAAACGAGTACTTTTCGTGTAATATTGCGTGAAATGTAGTTAATTTTTAATTTAATTTAATGCAGTCTTTTTGTCAAAAAACGCTAAATTGTTTTAATGGCATTTTACTTGAAAACCCTGATTTGTCGACAATTGAAAAAAATAAAAATTGTCTAATACAATTATGAAAATATAATTTTCTTCTTAATGAAATGTGTTTATCAAAACAGATCTTCAAATAATGTTTTGTTGAAATTTTCGAAAATACTAATATTTTTTAGTAATTTGGCTTCAAACACCCGCCCGCTTCGAATTAACTGCATTTCAAGAACGTAATTTCATAGGTGTTTTGTTGCAGTTTAATGATATGTAAGTTAGAATATGTATATTATATCATATTTCATTGTTCATTTCTTAGATTCGAGCTTTTGTTAAACGTTTACAAATTAATCTTTTTGAAATGTTAAATTGCGACCTTTAATAGAGTTAAATGTGAAAACGATAGATATTTTCGCTTTGCTTACTAAGATGTGGGTATGAAGTGTGACGCATTTAAAAACGGAGTAATTTTGATGAAAATAAAAAAGAATAAACTTAATTATTGTATTAGTCCATTCCATTTTCATTTTCGTGCTACCGGTATCAACAATGCTAATTGTCGAAATGTGTATCCATACGAATTACCGGTTCTGGTTGCTTGTTATAACACATTGTTTTAACGCCGCACTGTTAGCAGAAGGCAATAATGACGGCTTACTGTCGTTCGCGACAATGTAAGGTAATAATTTTATTTACGGTAAAATATGCATCTTGCATCGTTGGTACACATATGTGGAACGTAAGTGCACTGAACTCAAACTCAGAAAGCTGTTTTTTTATAAGTATTATATATATAAAGTTTGTTGAAATGTAAGACAGTATTGTCATATTATAATATTACATAGCCATTAACAATATCGGTAGAAAGTACTTGCTGTTGTAGCACCACTAGTTTAGAATTTGAAAACAGATTTTATCACAAAATATTTGAGTTCAACCAATTTTCCCTTATTGAAAGACACTACCGCAACTATTTAAAAACACCATGTCTGCTCAATGTATTATTTCATTTTTGAGATGAAAATGCACCATTTGTGTGTTAGTATTGTTTTTTTTGATTTTGTGCTCGAATAATATAATATATGATAGCCGATATCACGAATTTATTAATACATGATTGCCTAATCGTGTTTACTTTCCATAGCGATTAACTCAATCAAATACCATATCTTGGAAAGTATCACAAAAATGTATCAGATCACTCATACTGCGTGTTTTCTTCAATACTTTCACTTTTGGGAGAGAGTATTCTACATTGAATGGAAACTTTTCAATAGATAAAGTATATGAAATACAAAATATCCTTCTCATATGGAAATCAAGTATTCTATTTGCACAAAATAAACAAATTTGGGAAGGGAAAATGCCGCAAACTTTTGCTTCTGAGAGATATTACACCGAAACAAAAGTAAATTCGTAAAATTCCATCCCAACGACTATTCTGTGCCGTACAACTTGCCTATGAAATCAATTTCTCTGCCATTTGTTATCTGACGAAACACATTCAACCCCTTCTCGTCGAGATTACGTCCGTCACAAAACGAGGAATCCGCACGAATTTCGCCATAAAGACAAGTATTTGACGTGTGCGTTTGTTGTGCGTGCACTTGCGTGAGGATATTTAAAGGCCCATGAATCTCATCGGAGGCCTGCGTAGAAAAAATACGCGATCGCAAAACGTTATAAAAGGCAAGCAACGCGTAAATATCGGAAGCTCGCCCAGAATCTCTATTCGCCCGCCTCCCGCCCGTTCCTAAACTGGTTAAGAACGCAGTAAACCCTATCAGCCAGGTTTTATGCGGACTGGAACAAAATTTTCAAAAGGCTTTAGTTAAGCCAGTGAAAGGAAATGAATGTTGTAAAGTTGCCGTTCATTCACATTGGCATGCAGCCGGCAGTCGAGCAGCGCCCGGTTTAACGGCGAGCGCGTGTCGGCATCCCGGGAACAAAACGGGCAGTTCGCTGTGATTCCATAGGGCGAGGTATTGTGGAGAAGTTCAATCCAAACCTGGGCGGGCAGCAAGGGGCCAGCGAAAGCTTCTTGTGTGGTAATTATAGGTGGTTCATCAATAAACGATGGATGCAGATAAAACGGAGGCTAATCTGGGAGTTAATTAATCAAGATCAATGAGAGTCCCTCTCCAATATGGATCCGGCCGCTTCAAGAGATGTATCATTAGAAAACTCCTTTGCTTGAATTATGGTCGTGAATCGGATAATCAAACCATTTCATTTAGGAAAATTTAATACGAAGAAGTACTGCTTTTTTATGTCTTTTGATGTCATCGTTTGTAATTTCTAAAATAACACGAATATTTTTGCAGTAGAAATTGATTATTAAGGTATGTGGATCACAATATGGTAGTTCATTAAACAGAACATTGGTAAGCATGGTAGTCTTAAAATACGAGTTGATCTTTTACACACGTACCGGGAGATATGGCATAAGGACATGGCTCAACGGATGACACTGTAGTCCGTCTGACCGGAAAGTCCTAGGTTCGAGCCCTGACAATGGTGGAATTTTCGACACTAGCTTTCAGATAGGTCAAATTCAATCGTTTTCTGGAGAAGAATTCTAGGGACATGCTGCTCGAATCGATAATTTTCTGTAGTTTCTCCGATCAACACCAGGCGAATACCAGAGCAGTACCCTAACAAACGGGCCACGGATAGCGTACCTCTTTCTTGGCTTATCCTCTCCCCTTACACACACTTGCACTACACAAGCACGTATTGCCGGATCTCGCCATGCAGCGGGGGGAAGATCACCGCCACCTCCCGAGAGAAAACATGCACAACACTTACGGGACTAATGACCCTGGTAGTAGACGCGACCGGAGCCACTAACAATCAATTAGCGTTTTACACATGTGAAAAATAATGAACATAGAAATGAAAGTATATCCGAATATTATTTTATCTTGAAAATAGGTAGCGGGGCCGATCATTTTTCAACTGCTTGAATGTATTATAAATGTCGAAGATTTTAATGCACTAATTAAATATAATTAAAAGATAATGGCAAGAAAAAACGATATGCACTTTGACTAGGAAAAAAATAGTTTGTTTTTAATTGTTGACTTTCATTACTTGTTAACATCGTTAGTATTTTTATCATACAATATAGAACTACAAAAATTATATTTCCCCGTTTAGAGACAATTATGGCGAAAGAAACTCAAAAAATACGAACATAGAATACTGCTCGGTGAGGGGTTGTGGCCGACATGAAATGGACTGTGGCGTGAATAAATTGATATCGTGGTCCATGTACGTGCCTTGCTGATATGTATTAATCATTTTAGTAAGAACACGAAAACCACAGATACATATAACATATTTTACATGATTGTGATCATCCAAGTGTAGACGATCCATAAACGCAAACGCTTTTAGATTTGGGTGGCTTTTCGCGATATTTTGAGCGCTACTGGAATGTAATTAACTTTGCCAATAACAGTACGTATTTTAAAGTGTAAAGTAAGTAAATATCCCAGCATGAGGACAAGAATATTAATTCTAAAAAAAAAAATATCGAGGTAGTTATCACGTAAGTTTTCTTGAACTGTTGATGAATCACTTTGTTAATCACTAAAAATTGAAGAACCTACTTTTCTGTCCCTCAGAAAGAATTGTCAATAACCTAAAGGTTATTAACTGTATAGGAATAATACATAGAGTTTTGTCTGGTTTCATATTCCTTCAGGTACCAGCAGAATGCAACTAATATTGTTAATTACCATAGAAGTGTCTCTAAACCACATAGAACATTAGAAGAATTAAATAACCTGCTTTCCAGCTACTCATTAGCTGTTGAGAAATAACGATACACCATAGAATACATTTTAACGGGACGATCTTGGCGTTTTCAGAAACGCCAACGCGCCAGATTAGCGTGTCCCCGCCGCTGAATCCGAGGCCGCAGCCCGTTAGGTCACAAAAGACCCGTCGCGTAGGCGGGGCATATTCCGCCGGCTGAAAAATCTCGGCGGTGGCTCCGCCGCCGACGGCCGCGCGCCGTCCTGAAAGGACACGATGAACGGCGCGAGCGCTCGCAGCGCCGCATGGCGGCCGCGCCGCGAACTAGCGAAAGCACTGTTAATATGGGGCAGTAATCCTGCGGAACAATGCGTCAGGCCTGTTAATTCTCCTTGAGTAATAGTTGTGTCTGCCGGCGATCCCTGGAGCCGGGGTGAGGAGGGGAGGGGGGGGAGGGGAGGTGCGTTCCAGGGTAAACCCGCGTCGTCGCGGCGGCTGTTCGGAGCTTCCGCCTGCCGGGACTGCAAGCCTTGGGGACTGTGCTTCCTGGCAGGTGCCAGCCTGGGCGTGCGCGATATTACGATAATGCCATCCAAGGATTGTAAATCTTGTCAGCCCAAAATTATGAACTGCGCGAAACAAAACATTAATCGAATTACGTGTTTTAACTAACGATTCCATATTTTGAAAGTGAGTTTTCATTCAAATGTGAAGTTTTTAAAGTAAAAAACAAGCCAAACTCTCGGATTATTAACAATTCCTGCGACAGACAACTGTTAAAAGGATTTTCTAAATGTTTGTTAATGTAGTAAAATCGCGCTTTTTTAACTATAATTCAAGATAAAACGGAAGTCTTGCGCACCCAAATTAAAAGCAAGTGAATACTGCATTCAGTCTTCAGACGAATAGTCTATATTTTGCCTCTTCAACAATCATTTCTCGTGTGTATAATAAAGATAGAAAGGGACAATAAAGAATTACCGCCCAAGGGTGCGTCCAAAAGATGCTAGGTGAAAAATGTAGTTGTGTAGATTATGATATGAAGATTTTAGCTGTCTCGTGCAACCTGCAACACACGTCACGGAACAACATATGTGCATATTGTGCACAGCAAGAAAACGATTTTTTCTAGTCTTTCAAACCAGATTAGGGGATCCCAAATAATGTGTAAGGTATGTATTTTATATTGTAACCTACACAAACACTATTTTGGGCCGTTTATTTCATTTTTGGAGGTTTAGCTCTTCCGAGTATTTATATTCTATTACACAGCTGGTAAGTGATGAACAGAATCCAAAATTCTGAAACTTTTGCCAGAGATTTTCTGAAGAATTTGCACTTAGTTTGTCAACTATTATTAATAATATTTTTTTAAATACTTAACGGACATTTTTTAAATTTAAATATGTCTATTATGTACTTCACATGATCTTCCTAGAAATTGCAACGATTGGAACTATATTAAAAATTGTTTTGCCTAATAATTTTAAAGTATCGTTTCCACTACTCCTTGATGTTTTATAATTATTATTAATAAGAAATATTAATATTTGGTTTGTTGATTATCATTATCATCAATTATTATAATTGGTGTGCTCAATGTGATTGAAAGTAAATAAAATATATTCTTGATTATTCAGCAACAAATTAGAAGCTGAGCTTCGCGATTTATAGAAATAAATAATACCATTAATATGTCAAGAAACATTAAATAAATTGTCTATGTGTACGTAACAACTTGTGATGGAAAATCATGAACACACTCGGCATCACTGCTATTAACTGTTACATGCCAACGAACGCGATATATACACTAGATATATATAGCCGGTATATTCGGACCATGCACGGTCGGTAGGCTAGAACAATGGTCCCCCTTCATAGCAATTATCAGAATTGCACTCCGAACGGCTCTCCCAGCCCCGGCCGCGAGTGGGCGCTGCAATGGGGCGAAAGGAATTCGGTTTGAAGGGCCATCGGACGCGAGTAGCCCTCCTTTGATCGCATGCGTCTCTCAGAAGCCACGCCTGCGGTACAGACTTCAAGCGCACCCCACCCGTCTCGCCCCGCCCACCATTCAGCGCACGTGAGTGAGTGGGAGGGGCTGGGGTGGGGTGGGGTGGGGGCGGCTTCGCTCAAGGACAGCCCCCGCCGCTCACAGGAAGTGCATTATGCTCTCGAAACCCCGTGTGACGTCATATGCAGGATGCTTTGCAGCGTTCCGCTCCGTTAGGCCTATCGCCGGACATGGCTCGGGGAAGGAAATAGGTTGGGTTCACCATCTGGCCCAGTTATAAAATGAAAGCGTTTTTCCAGATGTTTACTTTCATACATTACATTGATTTAAGCATTAATGAAGGTTTCTGAAAAACTGTATTCTAAATGAATACAATAAATTATAATTTTCTAATTCTTATTTATTTTATAAAATTTTAAGTTTATTTGTTAAAGCGAAGCTAGAAAAGTAACTCTAGTTTTTTGGATGTGTTTGGCGGATGAAGTTAATAGCTTACTGTAGAGATTCGCTCTTTATTACGTAGGATTTACGATGACGTGTACCTGCAGTAGTTTATTGTGTGCAGTGCAAGCAATGCGTACAGGTAAATGTTTACCTATTACCTTCGCCGGACGCACTTCGGACATTAGAACATTCAAAGGACATTAGTGGACAGCAGTATCTTAGGTTACGAGCGCTGTACCCACTTTACATCCACGAATTAATTTCCATCGAGTGGTTTCTCTTCGCTTACCAGACATGTCTCATCGATTGGACATTCCCCAAATGACCGAGGCATACGAAACAGTTCACATTATTAAGAAAAAAAAACACGAAAACATTTGAATTTATTTTGTAATTTATTTAAATGGTCATGGGAACAAGAAAGGCGAATTTATTTCGAAAAGTCTAATTTTGTATCCGTGAATGTACGAGTAGTGTATTTAAAAGTATTAATAATTATTTTAAACCATGTATTAAATACACGTGAAGAAAGTGTAACTTGGCAGTTACTTACAAAGCAAACATATTCTAAATTTCTCTAATGAAATGTAGAGTATTCAGTTTCCCGAAACAATTATTAACACATCCAATACAAACATGATTATGAATACGGCGTTATCACACCCTTAATCATTTTAAGAAGAAACCCCGAAATCAAAGACGAGATACAAACATACAAACATACAACCAGAAACGTACCACGCGACACAATGGCCCTACGGCACCCGTGCAGCATCTGGACGCAAACAAATTCTTACAGGGGCCTCCCGTGGGGCAGTGGACTCTCGCAGGCAGATCGAGACTGTGATTGGTTCCTGAGCAGGCCGTACAATTAGCCGAATTCCTCCCCATCCGAAACCGCCGCTCTCTCCGCCCCCCCTCCCCAACGTCGTTCCGCCGCCGTCACCACGCTCTCCTCGAGCTCTCAGGGGTCCGCGTAGCGGTCTCGTCTAAATTAAGTTGGCTGCGAACGCCTAAAGTGAATTAGAGAACAATTCCATCCGGGCGCCGGAACGTTTCATTTTGTTTTTGAAATAATATTTTTTTGTGCCCGTACGCGCGCGGGAGGGGGGCAGATGGAAGCTCTTCCGCACGAGAAAGGCTTTCACAGGAGGCGCCTCCACCCCCTCCCCCAGATGGCGAGGGTGGTTAGAGTGGGGGTGGTGATGGGCACGAGAAACAATACAACTGAGTCCTACTGTGGAATTGAAGCACCCACGAGGCAGGGAATACGATAGGGACGGACCAGGAAAAAGTAAAAGAACAAAGAATGTAGAGATAGCGAGGGGAATGAGTATTTGTGGCGGGGAATGTGCGGGAATAAGGGCCAAAGGCGCATAAAATTCGTTTAAAGTAGACCAAAGGGCGTGAGCACGGAGGTGAGTATGGAGGGCACAAGCGCCAGTTTTGGTGATTAGTGCAGAATGGTGTCAGAATATACAGGATGAACAAAATATCTTTCGCCGAAGATGTTAGAGTGCGCCCCCTATACGAAGCAAGCCTACGCCACGCCGATTTGGTGCCTGCGCTACTGAACGCCCATACTTTGGGGCAACAGGCGTTCGAGAGCGCTAATCTTGATTACACAGTGACTTCACCGCAGAGACGTGATTTTTTTAAAGCAGAGAATCTTTCTTTGGGACGTATTTGTTACATAAAATTCTGCAATCCATACATTTTTAAGTGCTATACCAAGTGACGATCGAATCGTGACTAGTGGGTTATGTTCTCCCATTTCATCTCACGTCACGTTTTAAATAGAGGATAATTCAAAAATTAGGAGTAGGCAGGAAACCATAATTCTCATGTGTGACGGGGCTCTATTGAGGAGACAATCGGTGCAATCACATGTCATCTAATTCAAAGATAAAATTAAAATATTTTTTGAATGAGTTTAGAACGCATTCGAGTCGATGAACAGCACTTTCGTCATTTTTTCTGCCGTAAGTGCAGCTTGGCGGGATCTCACCGGGTGCCCGACGTCGCCTTCATATGCCGGGCGATGGTTCCCAATTTTTCGGCGACCGACAAATTGTCCGCACTACGAGTAGTGAGGGCAGAGATTTGCGAAGGTGCTTTCGCGTCGTGAGGTAGCAATTGGTTGCGATTCTGACTATGACGTTGGAACGAGCATATGCCTTAAGGGTAGGGTATTACGAAAGTACACTACAAAAGATGGGAACGAATGTAAGTGCATGGAAAAAAGTTGTTGGGAGGAACGGACGTGAGTGTTAGGAATAAACTAAAGAAAACAAAAGGTCTTAAGGTGGACGAGGTGCTTGGCACGAGGCACTGGTTTTCACCTAGGTTCCTACATCGGATACTTAGTTTTCAGGAACTCTAGCTTTGAGTCTCGTGTTCTTCACGACTTAATGAACTTCCCACAGAAATATCAGTATGATCAGTACGATGGAGGAACCTCAAACATGTTTTACAACTTAAAGAGTAATATTTTCTTAATTCATTGATTGTCCTCTATCATATTGATAAAAAATATTGGGAAAAAGCACCAGTAATGGCCATAGTTAACAATTTCGTTGGTTGATCAAACGTCTTGGGCTACAGAACTAAATTCATTATGTCAAACGCAATGGGGAATTACCAACATCTTTCATAATGGATTCATTTCCCAAAATGGTAAAGTTTTTCCACACTTTTTATTTATTTATTTCTAATCTATGATTTTGTTTCACTATTCGCCACCTGAAAATTGCAAATTTTTGGTAGTGGTTAAATACTCGAATCAGTAATGGTTATTCAATTATCTACTCTCTGAACAAGTCTGAGACTCCAAAGTCCAAAGAAGTATCCGTTCAGGTTATATTTTTCAATGCCAATATTGTGATGTTTTTAGATTATTTTTTACAAATAAGGAAAGGGAAAATAAAAAAAATTAACGTTGTTCTAACCCTCACAACCGGACAGCACGTTCTGCAAGTTTCCAGCCGGTTGGAATCCATGAATTCTTATTTCCCAAATCTTGTGCTTGAAGTGGCCAATACTGGTGCTGTTAGTCTACAACACAGCGTTTTGATAAAGTATTTAAAGGTGTTTTAAGTAAAGTCAAGAATAGGAAAGTATAGTCAAGTATTGGAAATCTTTATTCTCTTGAGTTAGACTTATTGGGCTAATATTTTTATCCTGAGAGCACATTGCTTATGAAATGTAGTATCAACTGACAGATAATAGTGACGAAATTTGTCTTCCTGCTGACGTCATAGTGCTTCCAAATTCAATAGTCCTCTGCCTGCATAATTTCAAGATAGATATAATCTCTGTATTGAACTATGTGGATGATGGAATAGATTTTTGGTGAGCTCTGTTCTCAACTATCTGTCGAAAGCTTGAGGTATACGCCCATTTATCATTCCGAAGGTGTTAATTGCAGACATATTATTATTATTATTATTATTATTATTATTATTATTATTATTAGATAATTTGCACGTTAGCTATATTATCTTATTTATGTAATTAGCTGCCACCGGGTTGTACCCATTTACAATTTAAATAAATGTATCTATTGATTGGTTGATTGATATCTCCGAGCTCCTATAGTAATCAGTTCTACAGTAATTAGTATGATGCATGTTTTATCGCAAAAGGTGCCGGTGTCTCCCTGCTGGAATGTGAGACCCAGACTCGACTTACCCATCTGCTTGAGGCGGTTTCCCTCCTAAGTATCTACCTACAGCAGGTACCGCCTTAGCCACGACCAACTGTAAATACACAATTGGCTTCCCGACATGAGTTGTAGTGTGGTGCATGTAAGTGTAAATGTGTGTAAGGGGAGAGGTTAGGGCAAGAAAGAGGAAGGAAAGATCACGCCCGCTTTATGGTTTGTTTTTTAGGGTACTACTCTGGCATTCGGTTGGTGTTGATCAGAGAAAACTAAGGAAAACTACCAATTTTCGCAGCCGGCCTCTAGAATTCTCCTCGAGACAGCGGCTGAATCCAACCTCACAATGTAAGTTGTCGAAAATCCATCATCATCAGAGCTCGAACTCTGGCCATCCCGTTTGGAAACATCGCAAAGACAGCAACAGCTGTCGATGCGCGCGAATACACAAAATATTCAATCTATCAACCGAGCATCGAGCCGAACATCGCTGATTCTGTTTGGCGCAGAAATGAGAATGCGGTTTTTGTGGTAAGTGTGCAACTGCGTCGAGGTCAGTGCTTTTCCCTTGCTCCAACAAATACGCGCGACAGAAGCAAACGAATTTGCCTTCGCCGCAAAGCTCTTGTGAGTTCTCCTTCTGCGACGTAGTTTTGCCAGTGGAACAGTGCGTCCGACTGTCGCGTGCATGGCATTGGAAACCACTAATTGGTCCTAAGCCCCAACAAATGAAATTAGTTACGTACTGTTTCCGAGAAATGTCTCGTTCTCGTTAAATTATATTTTTGAGAAAGTTCGTGTTGGAGACAGTAAAGCGGAGCGTACAATTAAAATGTAATTCTAGATGTTTTTGTTACCATTTCGGAGTGGGATATTACATTCCGTCTACTGATTGGGACAGAACAGTTGTCTCGGGCATGACCTCGCTTGGCCCCGACATGTCGGTTCAGGCCGTTCCCATGGGAGTGTTGTGCTGTTCTTTGACAGAATATGTCTGTTCTTTTTTTCTTTTGAATATTATTAACACTTTAGCTTCCCTCTTGTTAAGAAGGAATTAGAAGAGATGTGTTCCAATAGGAATTACAGTATTCAGTTGGATAGGATTCACTTTAAAAATAAATTTTGGCAAATATTGGAAGAAGGAGAAATAACATATCATGCTACTCGTGTACACTTCGCGAGTGTTGCAAGTTCTTCTGTGATGATTTTGGGAGGTTGATGAATGTCAGTATAAAAGCAACCCTAATAATGGAACATCAAAAATATATATAAATATACACAAGAACAGATTAATAAATGATATTCACAATATGTTTTGTAAAGCTAAAAGTTCTTAAATTAACATTCTCTACAGAAAAGTTAAACGTTCAGCTCTATACAATCGAATTATTAGGAGGCATTAATATTTCGTAAAAGTATGAAATAACGAAAATGAAACCACTTTTTTGGTATCATGGATTTGTATGCCAAGAATATTCCAGGAATTTGAAACTCTCGTTTCACACCATTAATATGATTCAAAGAAAATTAAACGGTCTCAAGTTGTAACTCAATCGGAAAGTTCGTAATTGACAATCTTGGAGGAGACAATTAGTTTTTGGAATTTCGCAAATACCAGGTGCCCCAAGAAGAATATTTTAATTAACAGAATATTTATGTCAGCTATTTAACAGCACAAGAAGATGTTTTCTGGAAATTGTCAAGAGAACATAATACAATCTACAAAACTGATAAAATGTACGAAATATTCTTTCAATCTTCGTATGCGGAAATATTTGGCAAGTTTTCAGTTATTGTAAATTCATAGCAGTAGTAGATTGTAGCGATTAATATTTGCATTGCTTGGAAGGGGTGTATGCTTTCTTAGTAATTAATAAACCAAAAATATAAGCAGAAAAATTGTTATCCAAAAAGGAAAATAATGAAAGAAGTCGCCATTCAAAGATATTCCTGCTTGGCAAAACAAGTTATTACAAGGAAGAATTTAAAAGAATATAAACTTGATAATGTAATAAATAGTAAAGAATATAAGCGTAATTCAAATCTCCATTGTTTGACAGAACAAACTCGGCGAACATGATTTCGTATGAAGCGACAATTCCCCGCTTTGCGCCGCTCCAGCTTGCGCGGGTGCACCCCTCTCTGGAATTGGAGGGGAAGTGCGCGCGGAGTCAGGGGAAGATGCCCGTGCGTGCTCACAGGAGCGCCTGGCTTCTCAGGCAGGCACGAAACATGGGCGGGCGCTGTTTGTCGTGCCTTGCCTAAACGAAAACTTTAAGTGTTGTAAAAATGTAGATGCTAGTGCGCATTACGAAGCCAAAGAGTTTGGTTGAGAGGTATTAAATATCAGGTTTGCTCTCGCTTGCGAGGGCGAGTCGATCGACAGCGCGAAGAGATTTCGCGGGCGGATGACCATCGCAGCCCGTCTTTCGTCGGCGGCGCACTCGCGTGGGCGATAAGCTGCGACGTGGCCGCGCGGACGCCCCCAGCTCCCGGGACTGAGCGCTCACGCGCGCGCCGGCATTTGTCTCGTGGAGCGTGCGGTCCGCTCCCCCCTCCCCCAGCTCCGCTTCCAACGCCTCTCCCTACCCTTTTATCCCTTCGACCAGCGCCCCCCCTGTCCCTAGCTTCTTCCTGTCCGACACGCCCCGTATCGCAATGTCTCCCTCCGCTTCCTACATGGCCACATCCGGCGTTTCGATTCCCCTGAGCCCAGTTGCCCCGCCCGTCAGCCTCACGACTGTCCCAAAGGATGTTGTGGTACTTGGTTTGATATGACTTGGCAGAGCATGTTTATGCCCTAAAAATCTTGAAATACGCTTTTAAAAATATGCACATATGGCCTAAAATTTCTGAAATACACACTTTAATATCCAATTCAAATTAACAATTTTAATTTCCACTTTAAACTTTTCTTGATAAAATTCAGGAGAAGCGTGATTGGAAAGAAAATATATTTTTGTGCAAACACAATATAATCAACCCTACTTCACAAGAGAAAGAATTGAAGTAAATATTCACCTTAGTGAAATACTTAGTAAATATTGTATTTCTTCTAACTGGCTTATAAAACGTTATCAAGAATTATCCTACAGTTGCATAAGTAGTTTATGCTCTATAGAAAAATCTAAGACTGTAACTAAATCTTTCGAATCAATGATCGCTCAAAAATCAAAATATTCTATGAAAATATGAAACGTTATACAAAGAAGTCTTATGTTAACAAAATATGCAAAATATGCGCCTATAACATCACAAATATGCACCAGCAGGAAAAATCAGCCAAATATGCATAAATATGCACTAACATATTAATCTTTATAGCATCACAATCTAACTAAATGTCCAGAAATTTCATTTATCTATGAACTGAATCAACGGACAAAAGTATGCAAAATCATAGAAATCCACTCCCTAGATAGTATTCGGTAGTGTTCTTAAGTACTAAATATAGCCACGTCGATTTTCTCCATTTAATGTATGGATATTTCAGAAAAGATTTGTGTTGGCCGGTGTATGATTTTAGATTCAATAAATTATGTGCATGTGATATTATTTTAATTCATATTTGAGAATACTTGGTCTCGAGAGACCAGAATCAACGGTAAGTAGTTGAGACTTCTTGGCGACGTACAGTTGTTTACTGCAAATCAGCCCTTGCTTATGGCTTAACTTAATAACTTGGCCAGAGTTTTATATATATTTGTTGAACACTTGGAACTTGTTGAATACTACATATTTTGTGTCAGGTGTAAACTACATTTGAATGATGTTTTCCTTATTGGCTGATACCGAATTTCTAATTATTGGTTTAGTCTGTGTGCCTCATTACAAATCACTGTAACTTTTGTAAAGGGACCTGGAATGTTAAATTTTGTTTCAACAACCTCTGACTCTCTGTGACATGATATACACATATTATTATTTAATTTCATCCACGTATAGTTGCAAGGCTTACTTCAACTGTAAACACAAGAAAAACTGAAATTCAACTTTTCAATAATAATTAAAAATAATTTTAAATATACACTAATGAAGCCTATATAAAATAACAGACCAGTCCAAAGAAAAATGTATTGATTATTCCTTTTTTGTATACTCTGTTGCATTGATTTTTACAAACACAATTCGATTTCAAAAATAAATGTAATTGAAAGCAGTAATTTAACCCATGTTTTTCAATAAACTATTCAGAAATTGGAATGAACGATTTATTTTCGCGAATATTTTTTTAAAAACTGCAGAAAGGCTACTTTGATCTTTCTAACATGTTTACCCCATTCAAACATCGAAAGCCAAACACTGCAGAATGGATCAGTTATCTCATTCCCCATATTTCATGTTGCTTTCACTCAGCGACTCTAATGATTTCTCCTTCCCACACGTTGCCAAACTTACTAGACGCCACATTGTCTCTCGACACTACATTTTGCAGTTTGCTTTGCAGTTTTTCCATTGCATTACCAAACAACCGGCTCACCTAACTACTTCAAGGGCTGGCACCCTTTTACTCAGAACGTTTCAAAGCTCCACATCACCATTCCATTGACGTCTGTACTTCATCTCAGCAGTCTAGTTCCTTTCCATTTTAATATCATAGAACTACAACGTGTCACCCTTGTACCATCTCATTTCCTGAGCGTCCCACTCCGTCCCTTGATCATTACACTACCGCACCCAACCACCACCCCATCACCATCATACGACCAATTCATCATCACTCAAATCCATCTCCGTATTACGTCACATATACACGCCACATATACATAGTCTACCCTTCATCTCTCCATCACCTCACCAAACCCTCTCTCCTTCTATTCATCAAGCAAACAATCCATCACGCGGACGAACATTCACCTCACCACTCCGTCATCCAAGCCCTCCAAACCCTCCGCACCCTACATGGCCACAACCCACCTCCCCTTGCCCTGCCGCCCCCCGCTGCCTTGCCGTCCCCCATCATTCCATGACCTCGCCACTCCACACACTCCTTCGCCATTCTCAATCACCGCGGACCTCCGCCCTCGCCATCCACGGCGCAGCTTCTACCTCTCCGCGGCGGCGGCGGCCCACCCTCGCGCGCACCCTCGCCGGCCACGCCCCCCGCCCCACGCCCCGCGCCGCCGGCGGCGGCGGGCAGCGCGGCGTGCGCTGCGGGCGCTGGCTGCTGCAGCGGCCCCCTCGCCATTAGCGGAGATTTAGGGCGCCGCTTTTCCTGGCTGCAATGACTTCCTTTTGTTAGCGCGGCGGCGGCGCGGGGGTGGCGCGGGGGCGAAGGGGGTGGCGGTGGGGGGCGGCAACAGCGGGACGGGGGCGGCGGCGGGGACGAACGCAGCTACACGGGCGGGGGCGGCGACGGGGGCGGCGGCGGGGGCGGCGGCGGGGGCGGCGGCGGGGGCGGCGGGGGCACCAGTGGTGACGACGCGATGGCAGAACAGAGTAGTAAGGGTGCCGAGTGTGGGAGTGGGCTGAAAGCGACACAGGTTGGGCGGCTGGACAGTCGGCAGATGACGAGTGAGGTGGGTTGGTGTGGGAGCGGGGGCTGGCGGTGGGTAGTGGGGGTTGGTGGGTGCGGGGACCGCTGCCGCCGCAACCGACGCCGCCAGTCGCCACCGGTCGCCCTGCGCTAAGGCAAAGGCGACGCTCGGCAGCTTGACTGCGCTCAAGGGCGTCGCCCCTCAACTGCTGCGCGTATGGGCTGGGGCGCGCGCCCAGCGGCTTTGCAGCCAAAGGTGCACAATGTATACAGTGCTCAGTGGGCAAAGGAATCTTTTGAATCAATATTTGGCTTAACAGCTAAATGTAAACTATACTAACTAAAATAATAAATATTCGTTTGTACAATTTTCTAGTAATTGAGGGTAAATGCCTTCCTACTATTTTTTATATGGACAGGGAGTCCCTTCAAAGTGAGCTAGTTTATTAATTAAATAAATTTCAAGCATAGATTAACTAAAAACTAATATTTTCTTTATACTGTACATATCCTTTTTTTAAAGATATTTTTAAAAGTTAAAATTTTGCAATTTCCGAAAATGTTACCCCAAAATGAGACTTGTACCAATTTTCTTATCGTCACTTGATAAGAGGAGAAAATTTGAAGAAAAAAGTTTGGACCACTTTTGAGAAAAAATATGTTAAAAATGTTCGAAAAATTGAATGCAACTTTTCAAGATCTGTCTTTAACAAACAATTTTATTACGGAAAAATTCTCATCTTTAATGTTATAGCTGTAAGAAGGCGCCGAAAACAATTGAAAATCAGGGATTTCAACGAAAATACGACGAGCAACATTGTGTTAAGCGTCTATAACGCTGTCCACAAAGTTTTATCAAGGAATTTCGAGTCATTTTTGAGAAAAAAATGAAACTTTTTTGTGATTTCATATATAGTACCATGTTTCCTGCTTAATTGTAAGAGCAGTCCGATCAAATCATATTCTTGGAACATGGATTTTGTAGAATCAGTCGCTACTTATCTATCATCCATGTTTTCCATGTAATCCATGTTTTATTACGTTGGTCAAGTGCCTTGTATTCCCGAGCTATACCTAATAAATTGCTTAGAATTAATCCCGATTTTCATCACTTCTCTTCCTTATTTTACCTTGAGCTTGCGATCAGTTTCAATCAGTTTGTTTGCCAGCACAAAACGCAGTTCAAGAATTTCTTCTTATTTTATTAGAAATTTTTGTTCGTTAGTTAAAGATTTTGTGTAAATTCACTCATTTTAAACGCATTTTTTGGCATATTTTATTTTTTACTCCACATTCATTAATTTTACTGCATATTTTAACGCACATTTTGACATTTTTCATTGCATAAAAATTCGATTGCCAGTTATAATCTTCAATATCGCTGTAACATGAATTTCTTATTAGCGTTCTGAAGTAATGTTTTTCTTGCATGCATACACCCTACGCAAATCGATGCCTAATCGATTAAATTACTTTCCATCCCTATGTCGTTCTTATATACACATGGGTCACTTAGTTCACCGGCGATCAATACTGACAGATATTGATATTCCTATTGTTAAGAAAATCCATGTTTTATTACGTTAGTCAAGTGCCTTGTATCCCCGAGCTCTACCTAATAAATTGCTTAGTATTAACCCCGAACAACTACCGTTGTAAGAAGAACGATTTCAGCATTGTGGGCCACAATATATCCAATATCCCTGGCAGAACACTCGCATCTAAGACCTCAATTTCGCGGGCACAAAAGATCCCCTCGCCCCGCGCCCTTCGCCCCGCCCCCTCGCGCCGGCGAGGCGCTGCCTCCAGATCCCGCGAGCACAGTGTTCTCGAACGCTCTCGAGGGACGCAGGTCGCCGGCGCCCCTCGCCCCTCGCCCCACGCCCTCGCCGTCGCCGTCGCCGTCGCCGTCGCCGTCGCCGTCGCCGTCGCCGTCGCCGTCGCCGTCGCCGTCGCCCTCGCCCTCGCCCTCGCCCTCGCCCTCGCCCTCGCCCTCGCCCTCGCCCTCGCCCTCGCCCTCGCCCTCGCCCTCGCCCTCGCCCTCCCCCCCGCCCCCGCCCTCGCCCCAGCCCCCGGTCTCGCCATCGCCATCACTCTCGCCCTCGCCCATGCCCTCGCCCTTTCGCCCTCGACCGCCCGCGCAACAACGCGCCCGGCGCACAAACGCACAGCGTGCGCTTATCCCGCTCTGCCTTCCTCTATTCATTTGGATACTTCGTTTGCCTGCGCCCTCCCTCGCCCTTTGGGTCGTCCCTCTACGCTCTCGCACGTACTGCTCACTACGCGCCGCAGATTCACGAATACTGGCGTACGCTATTCATACCGGTACTTCGTTTGTCGATGCTCTTTCTCAACCCTTGAGTTGCTCCTCTACTCTTTCTCTCATGCGGTATGACGCGATACCTTCACAATGTGATTCGTGATTTCTGCACTACCTTCTTTCCTTTCGATACTGTTACTTTCCTTAGCACTTCTTCTTGGAATCTACTATTTTTCGTCTTCATGAAATCTAGCGCACTTTTTCACCTATCATTTGCTTTCTTGTGTTCTTTTCTAAGTTATTTTACCTCGCCTTTGACTCTTCGTCATCGACTGCTTGCGTTTATCACCCATCTTCCAACCCCACACCCGGCGCCACACGTAAGAACGCAGTTCGTGTGTTTGCCCCGATCTCATCCCCTACTTTCTTCATTCCGACCCTTCACTTGCCTTTGACCTTCCTCCCTCCTTCGTGTCGCACTTTCACTTTTTCTCGTGCTCGTAAAATACATACTTGTTGCACTTTCATCTCCCATCGCTTGCTTTCTCCTGTTCGGTTCCACATTATCGTTTTCTCTGTCTGTCTGTCTGTCTCTCTCTCTCTCTCTCTCTCTCTCTCTCTCTCTCTCTCTCTCTCTCTCTCTCTCTCTCTCTCTCACACACACACACACACACACACACATTAACCTTGATTACTGCTTTCTCTTACGGCATTTGCTGCGCTCTCACAGCTTTCACTTGGCACCACGCGCTGCTTCTGTGAGTGCAATGCTGATTTGTGTGCAGTACGTACGTCGCTCTGACCTCTGTTTATTCGATATTTCGTTGCCTTCGATTCCTATCGTTTGTGCATCTACTTTTTCTCCCGTCGTCGTGAAATATTTATGCACTTTCTCACAAAATATTTGCATTGTTATGTTCTTTTCCACTTTATCTGCCTCTCCCATTTACTCTCACTGTCTTATTTTCTTTCTCGCACTGACCCCTGATCGCCTTATCTATCCTTCATGTACTATATATTTGCATTCTCTCCTAATTATTCCCTATTGATTATTTCGATCTTTCATTTGCAACTGCTCTTTCTCACTATTCGTGTGTCCCTTGCAAGTGAGAGAGTCACTCGCACTTGCCCTTCCCCTTAACCCTAGCCCTTGAAAACTGCACGATCATAATATACTAATAAAGCGAAATTATTCTTTCGGTACAAACCATCCTTCTAAATCGCAAGTCCCACACACGAACTCTCATGGCTAGCTGTGGAATAAAATATTCCCCGTGATGCCCCCTCCAAAAGGCTGGGAGACCCCTGTCCTCTACTAAATCATCCTCCCGAAAGCCACGCGCTCTCCTAGGGGAGGGGGAGGGGGAGGGGGAGGGCTGTGCGTGCCCGTCACGGAATGGCAGGTCGTGGCGCCCATCGCGCCCCCGCGCCCGCCGCCGCCCGCGCCCCGCCTCACCCGCACAAAGCCCGTCTGAATCACACCCCATTAAATATTAGTGGCCCTCCGTCCGTCCAGGAGCCCTCGGGCAGCGGCGGCCGCAGAATAAATATGCGATTAAAATAACTGTTGTTAATTGCCTGCCATTAATATTTTTGAATATAAATGGCCCTCTTCCTCGCGAGGGCGCTGCGGGGGCGGCCGCTTTCTTCCGCTGAGGAGGGAGTGGGCGGCGCCCTCGTGTACGTCGGGCCATGAGGGTCGGGCAGATGTGTAACTGTGTTGCAAGGCTTCCTTAGAAGACTCTTTTATTCTTTACTTAGATAGGTACGAAGTAAAAATTAAACTAGACATCTTAGCTATTTTTGAGTTAGGGCGGTAAATGTCTCAGTATATTAGAATGTTTTACAAATAGTGAATTCATCACTTAGTATTTGTCATATATCTAAAATTGTGCAGCTATGCCATTGAAAAGTGTATTGTTAGAGGAAAGAAAAATAAATGAAAGGTATTGATTTTTACTTTCTCGTGTACGTAGTACTTATATACGAAATAATGTACGCAGCATATATGAAGTTATATAAGACTGCAAAAAAGGCGAATTTTCGACAAAAAAAACTTGTATCCTGGGACCCTGATACAAAAAAGTGGATAAATATAGTACCAATATGTAGTAAATTACTTTCTCTAACACATGTAGTCAAGTTTGACGATCTGTGGAAGTCGATTTGTGTCGATTTGTGGATCTGTGGATACCGAAAAATTGGGGAACGGTAAAACGTTCGTTCGTACATCCGCCTGTAAACAACACCATCCATCGGTCGCGAAGCCGTTTGATTTTTTTCTAAAATGAACATTCTTCAGCCGATTCGTCGTTTGTTTTTTAAATGAATTTTCCTCAGTCGATCTGACATTGAAGATCGTCTGACTTGAAGTACTGCAATTTTGAAAAAAAACAACATTGTTTAAATTTTAGGGGCACTTAACATGAAGCCTCTCGGATATTATAATTTTTTTTCTAAACAATGTCTCCGAATTCTTTCTTTAAAATTATCTTAAGAATAGAGTGAACTGCAAGATAGCAGAGGTCCTGTCACGAAGTGATATGAGTAACATCATGGTGACATAGGTCACATGAATAACATCAGCCACATGTCAGAGTCACTTGGGACACAGAGAACGTGAGAAATATAAATTATTTATTTGGCGTTGACATTATTTGTGTTACGACCCAGAAGCACTCACTTCGTCGTTCTCTCAAACATCCGCCGGAAGGCGCCGGGACGATGCCTAAAGCAGCAACCCCCTCTCCCGATCCCTGTTACGAACAACAAAAGGGACGGTCGACAGGACCTGGACCTCCTTCAAAATGTCACAAAAAATCAGACAGTTCGCACCGAGCAGCCGTGCCGTGAACATCGTACGCCACAGCTCTCTCACTGTGTAGTGTGTTTAGATTGAGTGTCAAACTAGTTTCGTTTGCACAGCAATCTACGTGTCTATTTTAAATATTATACATTGTTACACCAAAAACAGTTTAATTTTGCAAATAGTATTATAAATATTTACCACAAGTGAGTGAAAACCAACCCGTGACCGCGAGTGGCGAAATGAACGTACAAGGTAACCCCGAGTCGGGGCTACACAGCACATCAGAAGTGTTTGTGAACGCTATGGATACCTTATATGCAAGCAACAGCGATCAGTGCATTCTCCCAACAGCACAATTTCAACTGTTACAACAACAGCAGCAACATCTGCAACTCCTTCATCAGCAACAACAGCAGCAACTACTGCTGCTTCAACAGAATCGACCCATAGCGCAGCAAGGGCAACCGTTAATGCAGCAGCAACCGCCCCAAAGTACCCTGCCTCAAGAACACCAAAGCGAGGAGATGCACGCAACAACTTCCAACGAAACGCTTTCAAACGTAAGTAAACGAAAGAGAAATGATGATGAAAACTCTATGCCATTATACAATGTTCAAACTTCATCGCGTTTCGAAGTGATTCAAAATCTTAAAGACAGCGATCTAAGTACTCCAGAACAAACATTAAAAATGCCGCCCATAATTATGCACAACGTACTTGACTACAACCAAATGATTTCCGACATTAAATCAGTCGTCAAATGTGATTTCACAACCAAGACAGCCGGTGATCAACTAAAAATCATGCTCACTACAATAGAAGATTACCGTAATTTTAGACATCACTGTGTTGAGAAGAACAAACAATTCTATTCTTTCCGCGACCCTTCTATTAAAACCTTTAATGATATGTTGAAGGGCATCCCCACATGTTACTCGGAAGCTGACATTTTAAAAGAACTTGAACTCAAATACCCTGTTACCAAAGTGGCTAGATTATTTGACAAAAAGAAAAATCCAATCGAAATTTGTGCTCTAGAAATAAAAGACAATAAAGAGGGGAAGTCAATATTAACTTTAAACCGCCTGATCCATTGCGTCATACAAGCTCAACCTAGAACAAATCGAAACTACCCAATACAATGTAAACGTTGTTAAAGGTATGGAAACTCGGAAGCAAACTGCTGACTCACTCCGAGGTGCGTTAGATGTAAAGAGTCACACCACTATTCTCAATGTACAAAACCAAAAAGTGACAAACCGAATTGCGTAAACTGTGGCGAGGAGCACACGGCCAATTACAAAGGCTGTCGCATTTTCAAAGAAACTCAGCAAGCACGTTCAAACCTTCTAAATGAACGCAGGTCAGGGTCAGAGCAACAACCGCCGCCGCGCAACAATCCCTCTCGTAGCCCTCCAACATTTAGCCCTCGCGGATTTCCTCTCCTTCTCAAAAGCAATACCCCGTGGTCACCGGTTCAATCTTTGCAAACCCAAATGCCAACTGATGTATCCCAACTAATAACCACAATAGTATCACAAGTAATCTCAGCTATAATCCCGCAAATTCAAAATATTATACAGTCAGTGCTAATAAATTTCCATAATGGCAAATAAAATCACTTTAATGAATTGGAATGCAAACGGAATTAAAAGACACCAATCACAAATAGAAATTTTTCTTCACGAACACAAAATCGATACTGCATGCATAACCGAAACCCACTTGGTTCTAAATGAAAAATTCAAAATTTCTGGTTATAAAATATACAGAAGTGACAGAATTTCAAATGTTGCAGCGGGGGGTGTTTTGATTGCTCTTTCAACCCGAGTCAAACATCAACGGTCACTTAGCCCCAACACTTCTAACCTGGAAACTGTGTCAGTGACCGTAACCATAGATAATAAAGATTACACAATAATAACAGCTTATTAACCTCCAAATAAACAATTTCCAGTAAAATAATACAAGGAAATATTTAATAACAACACCAACGTCATTCTACTAGGAGACCTAAACAGTAAAAACCAAGCCTGGGGATGCAATTGCACAACCCAGCAAGGCACTAATTTGCAATCTTTTGCAGTAAACAATAACTTAGATGTAATAGCACCTTGGCAGCCAACACACTACCCGTACAATAGTAATATTATCCCAAATATTTTAGACATAATGGTGTCTAAAAACTTCCACTTACCTACATCTCAAACCGTACTTCCTGAATTAGATTCAGATCATTGCCCAGTCATCATTGAACTAAAATCTTCAAACCTCTTGCAATCTAATAATCCCTTCACAGTTTTGGGCACGAAAGGGCACGTCAACTGGAATAAATTTAGAGACCTATTAGAAGTAAACCTTCACTACCCGTAACAGATACAAATAACAAATGAAGTAGACAACCAGGTAACTAATATCACACAGAAAATCTACGTTGCATTGCTACAATCAACAACTCCTTTTGCAAGACCTTTCACTAACAATAGAAATCCGATTTCAAGGAGTATTCTAAACCTAATTAAAAGTAAACGTAACCTTCGACGGCTCTGGCAAATCAACTGCAGACATGACCTTAAAGCAAAAATCAACAAATTAGGGAGAACAATCAAAAACAAATTAAATCAAATTCGAATAAGTAATTTTCAAAGATCCATAGCTCAAATACACCCTAATAGTAGACCACTCTGGTCAACCATAAAAAGACTATGTAAAAAAACTACTGACATTCCTATCCTGAAACACAACTCAAATGTAGCTTATACGGATCATATGAAAGCCAATATGTTAGGTTATCTGCAAAATAGTTTTACTCCAAACCCAAATACAAATTCTTTCTTTACTAATTATATTACAAAAAACGTCCTGTTACCAGACTATAATATCCCAGATAAAATAAAATTTATATCCCCATCCGAAACATCTAAAATTATTAAGCAATTGAAAACCCGAAAATCAGCAGGTCACGACCATATTAACAACAGAGCTCTTAAAGAATTACCCAAAAGAGCTATGACTATTTTAACCGCCTTATTTAATTCCTGTCTAAGACTGGGCCACTTTCCAAAAGATTGGAAATTCTCTATAATCTTACCCTTCTGTAAACCAGGCAAATATCCTCGCTTTCCTACAAGCTACAGACCAATAAGCCTCCTACCCTCAATCGCAACAAAAATTAGCGCTATCCCAGACTTTCAGTTCGGATTCAGATCTCAACATAGCACCACCCACCAATTGTTCCGTTTAACTGAATATATTGCAAATTCATTTCACAGCAAAAAATACACAATTGCAGTTTTCCTAGACATTGAGAAAGCCTTTGATAAACTCTGGCATGGAGGTCTTTTATACAAACTGCGCCAACTAGGAACTCCCAAGTATCTACTCCATCTAATCGGAAGTTTTCTAAAAGATAGATATTTTTCCGACCGTATTAACTCAAGTCTCTCAAACAGATTTGAAATTAATGCAGGAGTCCCTCAAGGTTCTTGCCTCTCTCCACTTCTCTTTACTGTTTACATGTTGGATTTATCACAGTCAGACTATACAGAAATTGCCCTTTACGCAGATGATACAGCACTTTTTACCTCTCATTCAGACATTAGCTGCGCCTTCGACAACATACAGATTGACCTAAATAACTACATTAAATGGGCTTCAAACTGGAAAATAAAGATTAACGCATCTAAAACTCAAGCAAAAATATTCACACTCCGCAAACCCCCTCAACCACCCCTCCTCAGCTTCCAAAACACAAATATAGATAGGATGAGTGGAAATACACCAGCAAAATACTTAAGAGTACTACTTGACACCAAACTAAACTGGAAACAACATATCAAATCTATAGCAGATAAAACTTATGCAAAAATATCCAAACTATATCCAATAATAAATAGAAATTCCGGACTTAGCACTGACTGCGGCTTACTCATCTATAAAACAATAATAAGACCAACCCTCACATATGCCTGCCCGATCTGGAATAACGCCGCAAAAACAAACCTAAATAAAATAGAAATAATACAAAATAAATTTCTCAGAAAGATCATTAAAGCTCCTTGGTTCATAAGCAACATACAAATCCAAAATGAACTAAATATATCATCCATTAACGAATATATAAATCTTATGACTCATACATTCTTCTCATCCCTTCCCCAATCGTGCAGTACAACAATATTCAAGCTAGGTAAAACGTATGGTTCATCAAAAAGAATAAGATCACGATTCCCTAAAGGCTCCCTTCGTCCACCTTAAATCACCTACCCATCTTCCACTTTCCAAAAATTCCACCCACTGACACCCTCTCCTCAAAATTATCACATATAACTCCAACATCTGTTATCCACAGTTTCTTCTCAAAGAACAACGTTTTATCAGACCCCTGAGAGAGGAGGTAACGCATGCGGATGTCCATCCCTAAAAGTTAATGTGTAGAATATTGTATAATGAACACCCCTGAAAGGCAGAAATGCCGAGCAGGTAGAAATAAATTTTAAAAAAATCAGAAATAACAATTTTGTCATATTGTCTACTTCTCTTGAAGCAAAAAACAATATTCGCAATAATTACCCAGATCTACCAATGATAAATAGTATTCATGAAATATATTATGACATTATACAATCTAAAAAGACTCACAATTGCTTGGATACCAGATTATAAAACATTGCCTGACCACAACACAATGAGCCTTGAAGAGGAAAATGTAAGCCATGAAACAGGAAGTATTTTAACAATATCACACACCTGCAAGGATTTATGGACACACATCAAAAAAATAATGGATGAAAAGTGGAGCAACATCTGGAAAACCATGAAATCTAGCCCTCTACACAAACAAGTTAAACATTTTTACTCTCTGAAAACTAACAAAAAATTCTCAAAAAAAGATTAGGTAACAATAACAAGAATAAGAACTGGTAATTGCAAGTTCAGTCATCAACACTTGTTAACTGGAAATCCTCCACCCACCTGCCAGAATTGTGATACCCTTCTTAACTTTCAACATATTTTAAAACAATGCCCTATGTTTCAGTACAGCCGACACACATACCCAGAGAAGGAGAGCAAAATCCTGACTTGCTGCTCTCGTCCAACGAACACCAAAACCAAATATTAAAATTATGTAAAGATTGCAATATTTTCAAAGAAATTTAATTGTATAAGGTATACTAGTATGGATACTGGAAACTAATATAGTAGCAAAAAAATAACAAATAATGTCTGTCTTCACATATTTATATACATACTGTACTAAATTGTAAAGTTAACATATTAATATTGTTAAGTTGTATTTAAAGTAGTCGCTAATGACCACAGCTGTTGATGCGACTATAATAAACAAAAAAACAAAAAAGACCTGTACCTCTCTTCGCTTACTGCACATACATCGCTTCCGACGCCTGCCTCTGCAATCCCGGAGCCGCCGTAGACTGGTGTTGGACCCTGACACGCCCGTGCTATGCCTCGGAAATGAAGTCTTTTTAGAATCGACTTCTACAGATCATTAACTAGTTGCCATTTTCAGTCAAAGTTATTTCATATTAATTTCAATCAATTTTCTTATGTTCTTATTTGAATTTCATATTTTAAGAAATACAACTTTCACTGAAATCATATTTAGATCATGTAATTCAGTGGTTAGGTTCTTAATTATATTGTTTAAAGTTAGTGAGGTGTAATGAGTCAACAAATCATTATGTTAAAGCAATTATATTCTTATCTTTGTGTGACATCTATCTCAAGTTAAGTTGGAGAGTTCCCAGGTTGAAACTTTTCTACCCGTTTTGCCAAACAAGTGAACGAGTTAACGATTTAGCGAGTTCATTATCTATTTCTTATAAGTGACGATCACAACATGGTTGACGAGAAAAGGCAATCTAAGGTGTCATTAGCGCCTCTCATAAGCGCCAAATGGTGACCATTGGTGAGACCCAAGCCAGGCCAACTTGCACTGTTAACTTTAAATTTTCTAAAATTACAAAAGTTTGAATTTTTTGGCATCTTCCTACTATTACAATATTTAAGATAGCGATTCTATCTTCCAATGAAATTTGTTCCTCACTAGTACTTTTTTCAACGTCATGTGCATTCTTTTGAAACTTTTAGCAGTTGAGCAATGTTGAGTAAAATTCGGGCAATATTGAAAATATTAAAAACAAGGTTTTCTCAAAAATGTGTCCGAACCTATAAACTTTTAGTGTGGGTACATTACCGGCGATTTGTACATGTAAATGTATTTTTGTGTAAAATCGTTTCATGTGTTATCTTTTGAAGCTTTTCGAAAACTTCAAAATTTTCTGTGAAAATAAACTGAAAATGGCGAATTTCCAGAAACGTTCAAATGATATTTTCTTAAAACCGGCTACAAATTTTTCACCATATATTTGCTTATGCTTGCTCTGCACACTTTAGTTTTTTTTAATAAATACAAGTAATTTTTAATATATCTTCCGTTATTATCTGGGGTAAACGGTACAATGGTTGGCTACCCCCCTTAGTTGAATTAACGCTTGTTCTAACACCATGTTCTAATATTTTGCTTATAAATGGCGCGAAGGAATACTTTCTGTGTATCACATTATAATTACTTTGACCGCAAGAGTACAATTGTTGACACGATGACGGATGTTTGTTAACAGTGCGATGTGTGTTCATTGTAGTACGTAAATATTTCTAATGATTTTCTTTAGAAATCCGATATTCAACAGTGATGTTTGTTGATTTCGGCGGAAATAAATTACAATGATATGTCAGAAAACACAAATCTTATTGAGTGATAATGATATCAGCTGAAAATGAGAAACCTAGGTTTGCTTATTTAGAGACATAGAGAGGTGCCAATGACTGTATATTTGATAGTGTGTGAATTGTGTTATTGGCCATTCTGCAAATGATTGTAGTCACATTGTTTTTAATCGTAATTTAATATAATTTTACAAAGGTAAATTCTGATACTTCTGAAATAATTATCTTACAATGCCAAAGAAGCCGATTTATCTAGAGAAAAAGAAGAAGCCAGTCTAGTTAAATGGAAACTTGAACTAGCCAGGAGAGGTTTTCCAAGGAAGAAGGAAGATCTACAGATGGAAGTTCAATTTTTAGGTGCTAAACCAAGGCCTAGTCCGTTCATCAGCAACCGTCGAGAAGAAGGCTGGGTCAAGGTTTTCCATAAACACTACACCGGACAAGTGAAGCAATGAGAGACGCTAATTCGTGTGCAAACAAGACATCAGAATGAGATTTGAAGAAGTATTAGGGTACATCGAAAGGCAGTAACTTTGATGACGAAATAAATAATCGTACAAGAGTCAAATATTAAGAAGAGGTATTCTGCGAGTAGGAAATATATTTGAAACGTATTCCATGCATTTCTATTAAAAATATGCCTTAGATTCCCTGTGATTCTGTTCGTTGACGAACAGAAGATACATCTGACATAGGAATAGAATCTAATATGTGCAGATCTGGAAATTGTGGATATTGCAATTTACCCTAATAGCACTTATATAAAGTATTAAAGTTATATTAAAGCTGTATCTTACAAATTGTGTTTTCATGGGTACTATAATAATTAATTAAATACATCGTCATACTGGTTGTTTCTGTTAGAAATAATTCAGCAGCCAAACACTGGCATCATGTTGGTAATCACTATAATGTCTGGCCAACCACTTTATAAAATGACCCGTTTTTGTTAAAATACTAATTAAAAACGTAATATTCATTTCCCGATAAAAATTACGATTGCTATACGTAAAAGGATCATTAAACAGTAGAAAGTTAGTAGTAAATTGTCAAAATTTTACTTTTAAAATGTGTTAATACTGACACAATTCTTAGGTGGCCACTCACTTTACCGTTTACCCTACATTACAACTATTTTATGCATTATACATTTGTGATTAGAAATGCTGTAAATTGTGAGACTTCTCATGTGATAATGCTGACGTAATTGCATGAAGAAATTAAAGAAGCCATCTCCATCAACTTAATATATTTATTCAGAAAGTCGGCTTTCGACGGCTTAGCCGTCATTATCAGTCTCGCTGTTGTAACAAAAGTTGGGAGACAGCGCCTAGAACGTAGAATATTATACTTTATAAAATTATTAGCATAAAATAAGTTCTCTTGGAAAGATGGTTGGTTGGGGCGACAGATTTATTCAAAGGACATAGGCACAGTGATGCTTTATCAACTGCAGGGAGTCTCGATGCATGTCATCTCATGGACTACATTTCGCACGATATCTACCAAACGTTTCAAGAAACAATTTCGAGCCATTTTCGAGAAAATCTTTATTTTTTTTATTTTTTAATATTGCACATATTGCACGTAATATTGCGCGAAAATCATCAAAAGTTTCCAAAAAAACTGCGAATGACCTGAATGAAAAAACAAATTATAAACAACAGATTTCATTTGAAGGAAGAATCTCTATCTTCAATTTTGTAGTTGTATGAAGTCGCCCAAAAAATTCTGAAATTTTGAAGTTTTCTGAAATTCAGAGTTAAACATGAAAATCGGTCCTGTGCCACATGTATAAGTGTATTTTACTCTATTCGTACAGGAAATTTAAAGACAATTTTTGGAGCTTTTTTCGAGGAAATTTTGAAAAAATTCCTCGGTGGGCTTTCCGCAACATTACAAAACTTTCCCTATACTACGTATATTACTCCGTATATAGGAACGTATACGAGAAAATAAAATACTTCTTGAAATACACAAACTTCTAAATCTACACGATCCATAATATTGGATATTTTGCACATAATTTGGTCCCATTTATTTTTCTCCATATCCATTGTAAGTTTATTGCTAATATATTTATCGATTTGTCCACGGCATATTTGCAAGTCAGTATTCACTTTTTTCATTCTGTTGAAAACACATCTTCTGGGTTTTCCAGATAATTTATTGTTTCAATGCGAATTGTAAAATTTCTTTTTATGTGTGCAAGACATCCTGCTAAATCACCTTTATCAAATCTGTCGACCACCGACTTGACCACATTGGAGTATTTACAGATGGCTGCTTTTATCCATGTTCCCCATCGTGTTGTAGGCTTTGGCGGCAAGGGTATACCCGGAGCTTCTCCGCAAAAACACTGAATTCTCAATTAAGTTCAGAACACCTATTTAGTATTTTGTATAAGTATATATACTTCAGCGAAACACTTTCTCATCTCTTCGGATACTCTGTGGAAAATATCAGCTACACACGTTACTTGAATAAAATTTTAACAAAATTTTCGTCACTTCATATATATGAAGAGAAAGTTAAAAAAAAACAAATTTAAGTAGTTTTTGAGAAAAATATTGTTTCAAAAAAATTGAAATTTTTTTTATATTTCACTCAAAAGTACCAGAAAATTACTCACATTTTTGAAAACATGTGCAAGCCTTTATTTCAAGATGTCTTTACAGAACAGGTTTCATTTAGGAAAAAATATCTAACTTCAATATTATAGTTGTAGGAATTTGCCAAAAAATTGAACTTTTACAATTTTAGACAAATCAGCGATTTTAACCAAGATGTGACATGAACCAATTTCATACGCGTTCTCTAAGCTGTTAAAGGACAAAGTTTAATAAGAAAATTTGAAGCCATTTTTGAGAAAATTTTGAAAATATTTTTGAGGCTACATGTACATTGCCCTCAAAAATCAAAATATCCGTTTTAATGTAAAGTCTCAAGTTTGTTTAGATGGATCGGGGACAACCAATTCTGAAGAAAATTGACGGAATGGTTTAGGCGTAAGCGTTGACCTACGATGGACGAACGGAC
This sequence comes from Gryllus longicercus, assembly GCA_038098605.1. Taxonomy (NCBI): domain Eukaryota; kingdom Metazoa; phylum Arthropoda; class Insecta; order Orthoptera; family Gryllidae; genus Gryllus; species Gryllus longicercus. The sequence continues at coordinate 2,206,653 of JAZDUA010000117.1, read as the reverse complement.
AGACTGACAGACAAGATTTTTTGCCATCAATTAATTTGTAGGCTTCAAGGATCCACAAAACATGGATTCTGGCTTCCCCACATGTTAGGAATTTCTATATTTAGCAACAGGATGATCTAGTTTTTCGTTTCCAGAGCCCGACAAAGAGTTTTTTTTCTGTCGAAGCTTTGCTGTTTCGTAGTAACTTAGTAGTAACTTCGTAAAAATGAAAAAGTAATCATAGTTTTATCTTCTTAAGTAGTATCTTCGTAAGGGCGAAGAAGTCTATGATGCTAGTCCCATTTTTGGCGACGTCTCTGGATTTGCGAAAATTACAAAAATTCCGTGTTGGAAAAAGTTTGGGTTCAGGCAATTACATTTTTAAGCGTCGGCCCTAGTCCATACCTCATGTCTCTTCTCTACGCAGTGTTATGGGTGAGGCCGAAGTAACTCAAAGGATTTGAGTCCGAGTCTAGTCGCAGAAAACATTTTTTTCTTGTTGAAACCACTTCTGCATGTTCATCATTTTGCCGTCAATCGATTTTTCGGTATCAAGATCTCACAAAATGTAGATTCTGACTGCACAACATGTATGAGGAGGTAATTTACCACACATTTGAACACGATTTATCCACTTTTTCGTTACCAGGGCCGACAATAAGCATTTTTCTATCGAAAATTCGCCTTTTTCCGGTGGACGATAACCTGATAAAATCGGTGGACGATTACCTGATAAAATAATTGAAGATATCTCCGTAACATTCAGTTGACAGAGGTAACTTCAATTTTTTCATCTTTTAATTACGTCCACAATACCTCATCAGCATTCCCACAATGTACAATTACATTTTTCAACACTTGAATACTTTCTCTTCTTATGAAGTAAGTGCCAGAAACTAAAAATTCTTGAGCAGCAACTGCGACAGGCAATAATTATAATACGAAAAAAATTCATAATCATATGTTACAATACGATTACTGTAGATTTTTCCAGTTTGTATAAATACCGATAAACGATAATTTTTGTTTAAATTTTACTACTATTTGACAAAATATGGCAAATTGATATTGATAAATATTTCGTATTAGAACCCTAGTGTTCTAAAACGTATTATTAAGAAACTGAATAGAAATGTTAATTAACCATTAACCATACTTTATAGAACACTTGTGTTCTAATATCTCTCATTACGAAACGTCTCAGTTTCGTTAAGTTCAACTTTAGATAACCAAAGCGGATAAACCATTTTATGAAAACGGAGAGCGATTTCGGGCAAAGAGCTTTGTGGGATCGCCTTAGCCCTCTGGGTGCCTTATTCCCGTGCCGGCTCCCTCGCCACGGCGGCGCGCCATATACAATCGCCCTCGCCCCCGTGGGCGGGCCCCACGCCCACGCCCACGCCCCGGCGGGCGCGCAGAGATCGCGCGGCAGGATCGGGGAGATCTAAACGCCGCCGCTGGCGGCGGCGGGGGCGTGGACGCAGGGGCATTAGCGGCCGAAACAGAAATATACGCTCCTCCCAGCTGCTTTGTCCCGCTGCGCCGCGCCGCGCCGCGCCGCGCCGCCCGGCCTCCGCCGCCGCCGCCTCCGTCGACGCCGCCATTCTCGGGGAGCACGGTTGCGCACTCGCTAAATCGAGAGGACAAAATTCGTTAGCATTTTAGAAGTGGAGGGATCTTTGAAACGCATAAGAAGGTTTTTATTTCTATTATTTTTAATAACATTACATCATTATCATTATTATCATTGCTTTTATTGTTACTATTATTATTATTGCTATTATTATTACTATTATTATCATTATTATTGTTGTTATTATTACTATTATCATTATTATTATTGTTGTTATTATTACTATTATCATTATCATTATCATTATCATTATTATTATTATTATTATTATTATTATTATTATTATTGGCGTGTTAGCCATTACTGACCACGCTACTCGATTAACGTGTGTAATTCTTCCAGGATCAGCGTTTCAGCTGTATCCCTCATTACGACAAGGTTGTTACGACTTGAAGTGTGAATTATGTGGTGCGGGGTAAAGGGACAATCACAAATTCGACCAGGTCTACGCAGGACTCGATCCTGCAGCCTCCTCGGCACAGACGACGGATTTATTTAATATAATAATAATTATTATTATTATTTTACTTTATTCACAGTATCTACTGGTCGGTATGTCAACCACACACAGGAATGATTAACAGGTGTGTGGTTGCTTTACTGAAGGTTCAGATGGCTTCTGACAATACGGCATGTATTCAAAATTACACACTTTTGCATATTATACACATTCCTGGCATCCAAGTGAAGACACTCCAGTGCCCGAAGTGTCATTTTCGGGATCACTCCTGTAGGTGACATTATTATAGGCACAGTTGTCACTTTACTGAAGTTCCACTGATTTGCGACTTCTTGGGCGAGATCGGTGTACTTCTGGATCTTCTTTTGATATTTTCCCGATATGTTGTGGGTATTGGGTATTGATATATCGATAAGGAAAACCTGCTAATGGTTTATATCAATGTAAGTTTATTATTATTATTATTATTATTATTATTATTATTATTATTATTATTATTATTTTAATTGGCGTGTAAGCCATTACTGACCACGCTACACGATTAACATGTGTAATTCTTCCAGGATCAGCGTTTCAGCTTTATCCCTCATTACGACAAGGTTGTTACGGCTTGAAGTGTGAATTATGAGGTGCGGGGTAAAGGGACATTCGACCAGGTCTACGCAGGACTCGATCCTGCAGCTTCCTCGGCACAGAGGACGGATTCATTATTATTATTATTATTATTATTATTATTATTATTATTATTATTATTATTATTATTATTATTATTATTATTATTGTCCCTCAATCCACGATAAAAATGTGGATATCGTTTAAAAATAAAATATACTGCAGGTCCCAACCGAACTTCTGAGGAGTAGATACATTGTCATTGAGTAGTACCTCTACAACACCTTGCGCAAAATATTGAATGTTAAAGTCCCCACGATGCAATGGGAACTTGCCCAATGGCAAAGACACCACAACATCTATTTTAAATCATTCACAGACGAACTTTGACGATGTATTCGAGCAACAGGGTCACTTGAAATAGTTAGACATCAACAAGGTGAAATTAGCTCTGAGGGGTATGGGTACAACACAGGTTAAAGATCGTTTTATTTCTTGTCTTATCAATTTTTACTATTATTGTCTTCGTTATTGTTATTATTCCTCTAATTTACATAGAAACATGTTATGAGTTGAGTGAATGTAAAATTTATTCCACACTGCAACCAGAGTCCTTAGAAGCAGATCTAGAGTCCGTCGGTGGGTCTACAATACTTTGCGCAAAATGTGGACTGATGCAACTAAAGTAATGTCTTGCACTTTCCAGTCCCTGGGAGTTTCACAAAGTTCTAACACAATTTTTGCGGAACAAATCCCAGAGTTCCAATAACTATCAGGACGACCTGTTCTTTTATGCCCCACATTCGGCTGATTTCAACTTCCAAAATTTTGTATTAAGAAAATCCAGATAATAATATTTATTTTGTTTGCCGCTGTCGTGCGATAAGTTTTAATTTATTAGTCGTACAATATTGTAGACAATCCAAAAGACGTCACCGGTTTTGGAGTGTTCGTATCCCTCGGAACATGTGTTTGGACCTTCGAGGGCTTTTCAGACCTGCCAGTGGAGGTAACTACTCGTACACATCCTATCGTGTCTCTTCAAGTACTCGGTCTTTGCTAGAATTGGATAAGGTGAGACATTATTATTATTATTATTATTATTATTATTATTATTATTATTATTATTATTATTATTTGTAATAACATACGTTTTCCTAACCGGAGGTCATATTTACTTCCGAATAGTACGGTAGATTTGTTGTACTGTTGATGCAATGGGTTTTTCTCCCTTTCAAAGGAAACCTAGAGATCCGCACGATTTAGTCATCAAAACTCATAATAATTTAAAAGAATTACGAACAGTTAAGCCATTCTAAAATGTAAAATGTAGTAAAATTTATATGTGTAAATGCAAGTATCTGACAACGTTTTCATGGAGAACAATAGAAAAAATTAGTCATTTTCCACCGCTCGATTACATAACTTTCTCTTCTTACAAAGAATTCGTACGGCGAGAAAATAAAAGCAACGTGCCATGACATCCAAAACCTTTAACATCTTATCACACATGGTTAAACCACACGTAACTACGTTGCTATAATTTAGTTTTTAAAATTAAATAAAAAATTGTCTAACATTGTTTGGGACTTGAAAAGCTGTGACATTAACTATCAAAATATGTCATTTGGTGAGATTCTTAGACTGGTTTATTTTAAAATAAAATATACTTGGTGTTTAATAGAGTATTCCAGAGTAATACCATCTACTCTGTAAAAATAGTTTGTGGCAGCTTATTTTACTACAAAAAGCGGATGAAAATTGTATTTTCTTAGAGTGAGAGATGCAAATAATAACCTAATGTGAATTTGCTTTTCTACACACCAACACGGTCGTTTCATTAACGATTTCAAATTACATGTCATCAATTAGAAAAATATAATGAACAAATTCTGTGATTTTCTTTTGTAATGTAAATTTGTAAAATGGTTAAGATATCCATAAATTAATAAAATACTTTTCTCTGCGTTACCCCTCTTGTGCACTATTTCATCTCTCGGGAAAATCTGTTAGTGTTATATGACCTCTAATGCTTGTATCTCTGCATGTAAAGTACTTGTTGTGTAAATTCATTAATGAAAATTCTAGGAAGCCCTTTTATTATACTAAAAATGACATCATTTTGATGCTCATGCGCTATAATGCTCAAAAGAACTGTTTTTCACCTGTGAATGTGGAGCAGACAAAGAGCGTTTACATTATTCATTTAATTACAATTCCAGACGTGTGAGAAACATAAACGTTGCCACATCTCTTTTCATTTTCCTCTGTAAAACAAATATTTATGTGGAAATAAATTTATGAGCAAAACTGTTTTTGTAATGAATATATATATAACTTCGAATTCCGGAAAATCAAATGCTTTATCATATTAGACATAATGGCAGTATTCTTTTTTATTTTTGAAATGAATGGGTAGAAATTAATACAACTTTCGAAAAAGAAGTTCTAATTATTTTTTGACATTATGTCAGAGTAAAAAAATGGAAATGAAGATCATGTAAAATTTGGTACGTGTACAGTTTTCAAAATAAAGTAGAAGAAAGTGTTGTTGCCGAATTAATTAAATAAAATATCACAAGTGAATACATAAATATTGCGACTGATAATAAATAAAACACACAAGTTACAAGAACGGAAACTATTACATTTTGAGTTCGGATGTTTTGTTAAGAATAATGTAAACACTTGCGTCAGTGTATCAATTTATTTCACATTCCTTTTTTTCAATTTAGTATTGCAAACCTTCGTGCCATCAGGATGAATGAATGTCAACAAAAGTTACTTCCACTACCAGAGCCTTCTCTAACTTTGATGCTTAGAAAACAATTAAAACACGTGGAAGATTTTAAAACGAAAATGAAAAATGTATGGGATTTCAAAAAGTTCTATAGACAAAACCAGTAAACCATTTAAATATTTCATAGTAACTCAGAAAAATGAAAAAAAATATAACAAAGATTATGAACAATGTATGCGTGTAATGTATCACTGTAATATGTATAAACAATGTGTGTGGGAAAATATAAATTACATTGATATACCGTAGTTAACGATGTTGTACTGTCACTATAAGTATCTGATTTGGTACGTCCAACTTGCGTACACTCTACATTGGAAAGTGATATTGTAACTCATGATGGTAGCTTTGCAATGTAAGACTGTAATTTGCATGAGAGATTTAGTTTTATTCCGGTTGTTGTGAGGATCTTCGGCATTATGTGGTGGCCGTGTAGTATTTAGAAAACAAGATTTGTACGTTCTTGGCTCTCCGGGATGAGCCGCGTCTCGTTCAATTGTGCTGATGTTTCGGCCATATTGCTGTGGCAATCTTCAGAGCTATCACTGCGGCTCTGAAGAAGGCCACAGCCAGACGGTCAAAACGTCAGCACAATTGACCGAGACGCGGCTCATCCCGCATAGCCAAGAACGCATTGACTCCGGCCGCAGAAGCCTTCGAACGTATAAACAACATTTTTATCAATGTTTGAAGTTCAAGAATTGGTCTGAAAACTAATTACAAACCGGTACCGTAAAGTTACAATATCGTAAAGTTTCAATTTCCTGTCTTCATTAAATAACATAAACAACCAAAACTCGACTTAGTATGAAACCAAAATCATCGACACTATCGCACTTCCGTACTTCATTACATATTTTTGCCCTTCCATTCGCCCAAAACACTGTCCACGGTGGCCTTTGCCTTTCTCTGTCGCCTCTCGCCCCCTCCCCACCTAACCCCCCCCCCTCCACGGCCTTTTCTCCGGCGCCGGCGCTAACGCGATTAAACGTCGATGTACAGCCGAACCGTATGTTAGCCACCCGGACGTTTTCCATCGCGCGTGGGCGTTGTGCGGGCGGGTAGGCGTGGAGGGCGGGGTGGGCGGGGGAGCGCGCAACAGAGCGGAATGGAAGTGGACGGGCGGCGAAGCGGGCGAGTGGGGAGATGTGAGAGTCCAGTGAGAGGAGGCCTGGAAAACCAAGGAGTTTGCAAGGAGAGGCTGTATAATAGGGAGTGTAGGAACGTGGTCGGTGGTATGTCTGGAAATACGGAGGCGTAAAATTAGAGGAGATAACGGAAAGGTAAATAACGAATAGAAACATTAGCATGGTTATTCATAGAGAAAAGACGTTCCTCTATGGTTACTATCAGAACAGAGGAATATAAGTAGGGTAATAGGAGTAAGAGGCAACTAACGCAATAGAAAAAAAAACATAAAAATAAATGACTGGTAAATGGTGAATAACGACTTTTGGAATTAAAATGGTAGTCGACTGGATAGGGGAACTGTTAGGTAGGCAAATGCTCGCGCAAATAGACAGATAAATGAATAGACGACAGGAGTGAACGGAATTGGAAAATACGAACAAGCTGGCAAGTGAACGGGCGAGGAGACGATTAAATTGAAACTAAAACAAAACACGTGAACATTCAGGACTGAGGATAAACCACCAGCGATTCATTCATAAACAAGGTGACTGAACAAACAAGCACAGTCGGAGAGGAGCCGAAAGACCAGGTGAGCGGGCAAAAGGGCGAGAGCCCGCCCCCCTCCCCCCCCCCCCCAGGCAGCAGAGCGAGCGACAAGTGAGTGCGGAAACGCCAGTCGACAGGCGGGCAGGCGGGCGTCCCCCGGCGCCGGGCGAGAAGTCGACGCGCCGAAACATCGATTCCATCGAGTCCATTTGCGCTGTCGCCGCGCGCGGAGCCTTGCCCGCCCGCGCATGCGCACACACACGCCCGCCGCGGACTGCGCCGGCGGTTAATCTTTCTTAATCTCCGTCCGTCATTATTAACGCCGCTGGGTTTTAGCCGGCGCCGCACGGCGCGGTTGGGTCGACCGAGGGGGGGGGGGAGGGGAGTGTCACCGCGCTACTGCACGCCTCGGGAGGAAGAGTGGGCCACGGAGAGGAATGTAATTACTAGGAGTCTATTTGTTGTTGCACGGTTGGGGTACAAGACAGCGGACGGCTGAAGGAGAGTGAACGCGGTTTAAAGATGATTGTATGAATGCGTTTAACTCGTAATCAGTGGCGAAATGTTGTTTCGATTCGACAATGTTTAGAAAATCCATAAGAATATATAAGCCGAAAATGGATTAACAAAAGGTTGCTACACTAAATATAATGAATCTCAAAGATGAAAATCACACAAATGTGTTTCATCGTGATAGAAGTACAAACCACTACGATTTTTTTGATGTACGTAAACATATTTACATTGAAATTCACATGTCATGAACAGTTCTTTAATACTATACTCCATTCATTAACTAATGAACAAATATTTTCTTGTGGAAATTGTCATCGACATTGTGTACGTGAAAATGTATTCACTGTTGGTACAATTCCAGCAAGCTGTTCCTACTGAAATGAGTGTGTCAAACGATTTAATGACAATCACACAGAAATGTAATTATGAAGGCAACAAAGTCCATGTTTTGACAATTTGGAAATTTGCATTTATACACTTTTACGAGTAACGTGACAATGTCAGAACGTACGTTGAATCGCTTATATAAGGGCAAATGACACAGATGGGCCTGGGTAGTTCTTTGGAATTGGGAAGTTGGAAGAGCCATGAAAACGATTTTGTACCTTCAATCCCCAATTATCCTCGTACACCGCTCCTGTCCTCCACTTCACCCCGTTAAAGCATCTATCTCCCCGCTCCTATGCCTTTCTACATCCCACTTTATCATTCTATTCCACGCATCACGAATTCACACTCAAAAGCCACAGTATTCAGTTATTCTCGTGTGACTTCCGCCTATTTCAAACATGCTTTGTAATAAATACCTTTCATGGTCATAAAAAATGTTCATAGCCAGACATGTCTTTCTGTAGCAATTTTGATGTGTTTTTTCTAATGCTCTTTTAAAGATTTTTGGCACCAATGGTTATCATCAGTTATATGTATGAAGTAGTTCGGGTTACTCACTTTATTGTATTCTACCACATTCGACCAGTTCCACTTCCTATGAACCCTTATACTTTCCATGGCCTACATTGTTCTCTCTTTTATCACCTCTTTCAGCTAATTTGTACTTGCTCTGGCCTAGTTTCACAAATCTTATTACTGAGTACACCCAAAACTGATATCGAGGCGATGATCCGTTACATCCTTCTCCCCAAATTTCCTTTTATTCCTTTTCTCGCATATACATCTACCACATTCCATATTATTTATTGCACATTTCCTTTCTTCTTCTAATTTGAACGGTACTCGCGTTTTCACAATGTACAAACCTTCATCAACAGCATCCCTTCTCCCCTACTACTTTAATTCTTAACTCTGTTACCACATTATACCTCATATCACTACTCACCCACTCACTATAACCCATACATTTTGCATTTTATACCAATAGTTTACTCATTCAAAACGCTCTCTTCTCTCTAACCATTCACTTCACTTTGTTTGATCTAATCGCTTGTAAACGTTACTGTTCTACACTGTTTCTCTTGATCCTTCATCTTAGATTGACCCCTAAACACTTCCTGAGCCTTCTACCATAACCAAACTACTTACCTCGCATATTCTTTCATTTTTCTACCTAATCTCTTATACACCCGTGCGCAATCAAATATCTTCATCCATCCCTCGCTCTTTCCCAGCTACTCCTCTCGCCTACTTGTCTTCTGGCAGCTCATATTCCCCCTTTCCACATCCCGTCCGCCACGTCGACCCCGTCCCCTACCTTCGTTTCGTAGCAAAACCTGCACTGACCGCCTGCCTTTCTGCCCCTCCCCTTTCCCTCGCGCACACCCACCCCCGCCCACGCCCGCCGCATTATCCTCCGCCCTTGCGCGCGTCGCCGCGCGAGCTATCGCCGCGTCCACTTAACGCGCGCAAATTTACCGCGGGGATCGCCCTAATGTGTGGCTCACGGCGAGTGGCACGCGCGCCGCCCGCCCACGCCCGCCCACGCCCGCGCGCCAACAAATAGCGCCGTTTTATTGGCCTGTCGTCGATGAAATCCGTGACGTTTATGCATTTCACGCCTGACTGATAATGATGGTGATGATAATGATATAAATGATGATGATGATAAATCGGCGACACAGGCGGGGGTGCGCTCGCGGTCGCCGAATTGGGCAGATAACGGCCGCAACCGCGCCATTCGATTCCGGTTGTTTTACGTTTTTATTTTGGGGAAATTTCTCCGCTGAGATTTGCAAACGGCACCGGAATACGCTGATACGGCAACGAGTGGACGCATTAACAATATCGCCGATGGCGTATCTTCCCATCTGAATTTAACGTTGGATTCACGTGTTGTTGTTTCAAATAATTAAGTACTCCATGAGAGCAGAGGGTGATATGTAATACTCTGAAAAGCCTGCCTGCCTGTGTGTCATTTTATTTCATTTGAAAGTACCATTTGTGTCAGGAGAGTTTTGGTTATGTATTCATAAATTTCAGTAAAATGTGGAAACGTTTGAATTCTTGCGAGGTAAATGATAAATATGTAATAATAAAATTATATAGAACACCTAACAAATGAAAATTGTATACACTCTAAACTTAAAAATAAAACTTGACAATATGTTTCTTACACGAATGAAATAATGTCAACAATACTTCATCAGTATTCCCACAATATCTTACGCTACAGTAATATTTGAGAAATTACCCCAAAATTAATAAATGTATCATACTTTAAGGCAGGTTCATTTTCATTTCACTTGCCGGTTTCAGTTGTATACAATCTAGTCCATTTAAGTTACAGTTCGATGCATGTATTTCGAATAGATCTTTTTTAAAGAGAGAAAATGTTGACTCCCATTGAAGCCCTATTATATATCCTGAGTGTTGCAGAAATGTAACATATAAGAGCTTTAAGCTTCATTGTTTAGTTTGAACAATTACCTACAATACATCGTAGATAGATATATTTTTTATTAAAAGTTTGAACACATTTTTTTCATTTCGATACGCGCATCGCACGATTTAAATAGGTTTTTCACTAAAATACTATGTGTTTTTGCTCGATTAATAGTTATATAGATTTTAAATAATTTGATGAATATTAGTATTTTTCAAATTTTATATAGTAACGATTCGTTCTTCGTTTAATTACAATAAATTCAATTTTCTTGCACATTCATTTTGTTTCCGTATTAAGTGATATCTACATCTTAAAAAAGTATAGTTGACATTTGTGTCATTAATGAATGGGGTTTGTCTCTCTAAGCATTTCTTTAGTATTATGCAAGTCTGTCAGGCCACTTCCTCACAACTTGACAGGTAGAAATTTACGGAAGATCTCTTGTTCATTCTCCTCACGAGCAAATTTCGGTCCCCTCAACCAGCAGACAAGGTTCTCAGTGCCTTATAAGCGACGGGAAGAAAATCAGCTATGAATACTAAGGAATGGAAAGGGGAAAGTCAACAGGGGCGCGGACGGCATCGTTTTTTACCAAAAGTAAACTGAACATGTCACGGATCAATTTGCATAACCCTTTTGCAGTAAAGTTTCTCACAAAGAAGCCCCTTCTCTTTCTATCCAATACCGGTGTCAAAAAATAATATATAAATGCTCACAATGCGCAGGCTTAGCTAAACGTGGCGTAAGATACTTTTCCAAAACTAAAAGCGAGTTAAGTTGCAATGTGTCGCTGACAAAATGAAATGCAAATATATTCTTAGCAGAAAATGGGTTTACCAATGAAGGACAGCCCGTTCTTTTACATTTTTTCGTAATCGTCTTACAGTAAGTGTCATATCATTCATCAGGCCATATGGTTTTATTCGACAATTATTATTCTCGTAAAACTTTACTGAATACTTTCGCCTCCACTCATCTTTGGTTTTAGAAGTTTCTAAACTATAACAGTATTCAGAATAAAATTGATCATAAGATTCGACGAATTACTAAAAGGAATAACCTCTTTAACTCTCGAAATCGCACGTTAGACGAATAAAACGTTTTAAATACAAAACCGAATTCTATTAAAAAAATATAACTATAAGTAAACAAATTTTGATTACTATTGAACATGAAACTATTTTCTTCGTTTTATTGCATTGATTGTAAATTCTGCCACCATTACGATATGAGATTTTCTTTTGAATCTTAAATAAAAGTGACGACGATCAAATTTTTCAAAGCATGTTCTCGTTTGACGAATGGCATGCAATGGCCGTGACCGTTTAGCCCCTCTGGCCCCCTTCCCCCCACCCCTCCTGTGGCCATCAGCACAGGCGCGAATGCATCGGCTCTCCGCTCGCCAGCCTTCCCGCGCGCCCTCTCGGACCCTCCTCAATACATATGTATATTTTTTCACTTCATAAATCTCCTTTCCTGCGCTGCTCACTCAGCCCACTATTGATTCCTCGACACTGAACCGAGGGCCGCATTCACAAATCACTGCCACGGCTCCGCCCCCGCCCCCGCCCCCGCCCCCGCCACCCCCTCCCGCCCCCCGGCGCGCCGCAGCGAGCGCTCGCTCGTGTCTTGTTCTCGGCCGTCACACGAAATGGACTCTTGGCCGCGGGGCAGTTTTTGTGGCTCAGCCACTGTTCCGTTAGGATTGCGGAAAGAGCAAAACACAGCCTCTTATGAGGCACGATGAGTCGTTATTTCAGTGAGTATGTCAATACCAGATGTTACGTTGACAAGCTGGCCAAATTAATCCATACATGGATAATAATAAACATGTTTTCTTTAAATTCATTTAACAAGATCAGTTGGATTTATACTTTACAGGTTTGAGTTTGAGCTATTATTTATATAATATAATTGATAGATGCACAAAAATATTAACGAACGTTTCAAATGTTAGATTGAGAGCGTAATAAATTTGAAGTTTCAAATACATTTGTTGGGCTATTCTCATTAAAAATGAATCCTTCTATCGACGAAACAAATGGTTCTATCATGTCACTTAGTGGCTGTTACTATGAATTTAAGAATGGATTTATTTCTCTATATATTATAACATATTGTATTAAAACAAAACAATCGCCGTTTTCGACAACCTTGAATGAAAAATATACTTGTAGGATTAGATTCACAAGGAATACAGATCACATATTGAAATATGATATACAAGTATAACTCTGACATTAAATTCTCAAGTTGTGAAAATAAAGACAAGAACAAAATGTAAGATTCATTTAATTATATTTAATTTTGTACCAGTCGGGAACTGCTGGGAATCCTCGGTATACTGAAACGTTTCCTCATTTATAATTATTTCACAATAACTAGTCAAAATTTAAAAAAACCGCGAAACATCATATACAGATCTACAATTGAGGGATAAACTGAATTGAAAAAAAAATATCTGGCTTTAATATTTGACATATTAAAAAAATATTTGCACTTTTGCAAATATAGACTTTCATGGATTTTAATGAAAATCAGAGCTGTACCATATTTATAAATGCGTTTACTCTATTCTAATTATTTTCATCCCTTTCCTATATAAGAGAGAAAAATAAAAATATATTTTGTCTTTTTTTTATTTATTTATCATCGCGTCGACTGCTGGGTCATTAGCGACTTAAGTTACATTTTACATGTACAGGCGTCAATAATGATTCACAACTATTTTCTTATATAAAGTTTAGTACACCAATTTGTTTAAAAAGTTCATAACATCGTGCACACTTTCAATTTCGTCCAAACAGTTCTTGATGTTATCAGGCAATCCAGTTATTTTATATTGGCAACCTTTACACTCTGTTAATACGTGGAAAATAGTGATTGCAGTTCCACATTTAGCTGTCAAAATACATTGAATCTTCCTGTTCTTGATACATGGTTTATGCTCCCACACATTGTTACGGACCAAGTGTAGTTTTGATCTTGAGTTTTCCCAGATTATGTTCCATTTTTTCAGATGCATTTTTTATAGCTCTTTTTTGTTCTTCTACAGTAATTGGTTCTTTTGTACAATCGATTCCTTGGGAAATGGCTTTTTTGGCTGCTGAGTCGCGCTTTTTCATTTCCTAATTTCCCTTGACAAGCAGGGACCCATGCCAAGACAATTTTGATATTACGTTCCACCAAATGTTGTGGTTTTCTTTGCATTATTTGTATTCTTGAATTTTTGTTCCCATTGTTCTTTAATGCATCTAAAGTTAATTTGGAGTAAAAATTATGGCTCTGTTTAGTTCCGAATTGGTGTTTAGATTTATGGCTATATCTATAGCCAAGGCTTCACAGGAAAATATTGAAAACGAATCTGGCAAATTGAAGATAAGTTCTTGGTCATCATAGATGATGGCACAACCTTTTTTTCATCTACCACTGATTCATCTGTATGTATGTGGGGATAGTTTGTTTAGTTATGCGATAATTTTTTGAATAAACGCTTGTAAGCAATGTTAGGAGTGTTGTCTTTGCCATACGTTTCATTCAGAATGTGGTCATCAATTATAAATTTGAGTTCCTCCCATGGTGGAACTGGGTGGATTTGACGTGGCATTGGGAATTCTCTTTATGTATTCTTTTGCCTTAATTTATTATGATTCGGAATATATTTAATGCCCTATCAGACGAAATTCTAAACATTACAGAAACGTATAACTTTTATTGCCTATCTAAGTTTAATAAAGAATTCGTTAAATAGTAATAACAATATTATATAAAAATGCTTTTAACAGAAAAAATAATGATAAATGAATATTAAAACTCGCTCTAATACTATTTCAGCATAATCAATTGTTGAAGTGCGATACGAGAATGAAAAGAAAACACATTTGGATTAAATCAATTTCATTCGAATAGGAAGGCTTTAAAACGGATTACTTCAATATTTTTTTTGAATTGAAATGTGTCAAGAGTCAATGAAATTGTTATTTTAAAAGTAATATTTCAAGACATTTTAGATAGTTTAGAAAATGCACCAATTGGAAAATATAATGTCTTGATCCAAATTATGTAAATTTCTGATAAATTACACGAATTATCGTAAATAAATGTCATATATAGGTTTGTAAACAATAACACAGAATACGAATCCAAAAATTATCTTTGTTTAAAATATATTTCTCAGTGTTTTAAGCAATTTTTAGTTTTTCATTATAATGTAAAATTAAAACAAAGTCGTTGAATAACTTTATATGAAGTAGCTTTAATCACAATTTAAATTACATTTTCTATCTTTTCTTGGATCCTTCAATGCATAAAGTAGTTTAAAATATCGTATTTTAAAATACTCAGTCAATATTAAAAAACGATAGCATTAAAATAAAGTGTACAGTGACATACTATGTACAAAAGTAACATAAATAATAAAATTCCTTTCAAACTAATTTCAAAACATTTCAATTACTGAGAAAACTGCAATTCATGAATGAAATTAAATCGCCAAAAAGAGACGATCTGACGCAAATGGAGGCGCGAATGGCGTGGCCAAACCGCCAGGCGTGGCGCTCTCGCCGCTGAGCTGTGACTGTGGCGCCTGGGGCGCCTGAGGCGTGAGGTCCGCATGGTGGTGCAGCTGCGCAACGGGGCATGCGTAATGCCGTTCATACGCTGCGTCCGTGAGCGACCTAATGCGATCGCCCGACGCGGGAGGTTAAGGCCGCCCGGCCAGGGCCAACCGGCTCGCCCGCCCCGTCACTGCTGTCGCCTCCGTTGCGGCGGCGGCGGGCACTTAATGGCGACTCCCGCCATCCCCCCTACCACTGTCACGTGGGTCCCCGGTCCGTCGTAAGCGGCGCCATGTTCATCATCCCTGCCGCAACCGACACCTCGATATCGCTCCCGACTCGTTACCTCCACGACGTTCTGGAGAGTCTCGCCGTCCCCTTTCCAGTTGCTTTGCATCGCACCCTGTCCTCTCGTGCAGTCCTCTTGACTGCCTTCCCCCACATTTCGCATCGCCACACACCTGCGTCACCGAAACCTATTCTTTCTTTTCAAGACTTTCATCCAGCGTGCATATCATTCGGGGTTTCTGGCATTCAACGAGTGATCATTCCCCATCAGCCCCATTACCAATTGTCCTCATCACCGACTGTCCCCATTACCCACCGTCCCCGTCACCCACCGTCACCATCAACATTGCCCCCATCACCCACCGTCCCCATCACCCACCGTCCCCATCATCCACCATCCCTATCACCCACTGCACCGATAACCCACCGTCACCATCACCCACTGTCCCCATAACCCACCATCCCCATCACCCACCATCCCTATCACCCACTGCACCGATCACCCACCGTCCCAATCACCCATTATTTAGTGTCCGCGTCACCGAGCATCCCGTCACCGAGAGTCACCACCATCTAGTCGTCTTTATCGTCACCATTTACACGTTTCCCGTCACCCACACCACCCACCTCCACATTTGCTCTCTCTGCCGCACTGTCCTGAACTGCTCGCTCTGCCGTTTACCTCGCTCCCATCCCCCCTTCTGTTGTGCTGTCTCTCTCTCTCGCTCTGGCCATCCAAATGCCCCCTCCTCCTCTCCAGCCCATTGGCGCCGCCGCCGCTCCGCGTGTGCTCGGGGCCGCGCCGCCGGCGGCGCCGCCACCCGCCGCGACGCGCGCCACGCCACTGCCGCCGCCGCGGGGCACAGCTCAGCAGCGCCGGACTTAGACTGTCGGGCGTAAATCACGGGCGGGCCGCGCGCGTGGGCGGCGGGCGGCGCGGGGCGGCGCGGGGCGGCGCGGGGCGGCGCGGGGCGGCGCGGGGCGGCGCGGGACGGGACGGGACGGGACGGGACGCGGCGAGGCGGGGCGGGGAGAGGGGGCCCGGTGGCGGTGCCTGATCAGTGCCCGCCGACCGTCACCCCTCTCCCGAAACAGCGCCCCTCGCACCCGACTCATGCGAGGCGAACAATCGATAGTCGATGGCGGCGGGGACGGCGGGGAGGCGGCCGTAGCGAGAGGCGAGGCGACGCGACGCGACGCGACGCCACGCGAACTGTAGGCGCCGCTGCTGGACGCGGCGGGTGTTGGTGCCTTGCTGTCGCACTGGCAGCGGCAGCTCCTGGGGAAATGCGGCCGCCTGACCTCCCTTGTTTGGCACAAGAATGTGACCGATGAGCTTCAGTTTTCTAGTTACTGGTGTAATATGTGTGCTTCCGACTCGCTTGGCCCGTCACCGATTGGTGATAACTCGGGGCTGAAAACAGGCATTAGTTTCACGTAATAACCCAGATGTGAATGCGTTGCCGGCCTGTAGTGTGTCATGCACGTCTCTGACAAACATTACACCTAGACCTTTTTCTCCCTTAACTCGAAACTCTTAGGGACTCCCTTAACGTGACATGCTAGACAAAGAAGTGAGAATTATGTAAATGAGTTTCAGTGTTGAAGGAGTAAGATAAAAACAAATAGAAAGGGGACGTGTGAAATTAATTCACATTTATCGCGTTTTTTACTTAAAAAGTAACTGTTAAGAAATTAGAACACATTTCCTGAAGGCACTGGGGAAAATGCTCAAGGCATACTGGCTTAGTTTGTATGCAACTATGTGTTGGACAATGCGTTTGGCGTGAATTGTTTGGCATAAAAATGCTCATGCAAATTAAACCTAATCGTCTGTGGAAGGCATATGGGCACCTGGTGTTCTCTTTGACGCTAACATAAAACGTAATCATTCGGACGATATCCTAAACTAAGAGCAGGGAGTGCTAATTACTTAAATAAATTTCTCATGATCGAAGCTATAAAGCTACATCGTATTCGTAAATTATGTTTACTATGGAAACTATCATCATTTCATTTTTCCACTACATGAGGAACTAATTAAGTTTTTAAAGGAAAAATATTAAGATTATGTTTAATGAAACTATACAGAATTATACAAACGTTTATATACATTTCTTCATGTGACTCAGTCAAATCTACACAATACTTTCTTTGATACAATTGTTATTTTATTCCTGATTTCTCAACGGAATTAATTTTAATATATCACAATGTTTCACAAACGTTCTGAATCGTTCTGCAATACCCTTCTTTTGAATATTTTCTACTGGTAAGCTAACCATACAATTCGCTCAGTCCAATTCGCCAATTCACACAAGTCTGTTTTATGCCTTCATTGTACGTTTTACTTAGCACATAGGAATTAAGGTAAATTTCGTCTCATCATGTGCATTCATGCTTCTAAAGCCTGGATCAGCGAGATATTGTTAGCAACGCACCTGCTACACTTTGAGACGCCTCTTTCTCCTATGCTTCTCTCTCCCATACCTCTCGCTCTCTCCCTCTCTCTCATCTCTCTCTCGCATCTCTCTCCCATATCTCACCCTCTCTCTTACACACAATAATAGTTTCGCAGCATTAACCTTTAGTGCGAAATATAATTGGACTTGAGGAAAAGGTAATATCATGTTACAACAATTGCCATTCAAAGTACACAGCGTAATTAGAACATGCAACATAAATATTCATTATATTTGCAAACAAGATAGTAGTGTGTGTTTTAAAAGGACAATTAGCACATGCTGTTCTAAATGTGGAGCAACAAAAAAGTATTCTTGAGTGTCTACCGCAGAAAGTTTGCTATTTGAATTTTACTACACAAGAACTATTTTTCGTACGTGCTAAAACCACTCAATTGTTGGCAATTAGATGCAACTAACACCCTAATATAGCAGTTGGGTGGTGAAAACGTGCTTGAGCTCGGAACACGAAAGTAGTGAGAGCAAAACGAAAGTTTATAACCACGGTTCACGAAGCGCCTTCAGAACAGTTCGCGTGTACTTAATTCGTTATTTTCTGCCTTCATTGCATGAAGTTCAAGCAATTGCTAAAGGAAACTTCTCTGTATCCTTGAAGAAAGAAATATTTTAAACTCTTGCCCATCTAGCGATTGAAGAAATAACGATACCTAACGGTCATGAGGGGCGTTTGTTTCAACTCAGAAGAAATCTACGTTTTGCTAAATATTTTTCCAAAATTTGGGGCAATTTTTACACACTTTCAGCTTCTGTACGTTTTACGTTAAGTTAAGTCGAAGTCAGTTAAGACTTTGCTCCGTTTTAGTTACCTGGAAGCGAAAGGAATCAATGCAAACCACTGAAGACTAGTGTTAGGATAACACATTTTTATTGCAGGAGTAACAAGATCATTTATTGTTACAAACGTTATAGATGGTCAGTTATAGTTATCATTCATGTATGCTAAATTGAAAATGTACTTAAATTATTTTATTAATCTTTATTTAAATTATTTTCAACTGAGGTAGTGGATGGCTTTCTTTTTTGTACAAAGCTAGTAAAAACTGCGTTTTGCGAAGATGTGGACGTCGTCTAAAAAACCTGAAGACACATGAGCCACGTGCCCCTGAGGTGACCACTGACCTTAACATATAATCTTTGTTAAACTGTTATACCGTACCGTGTTTTTTTTATCTCACACACTCTAAAGTTTTGCAATGACAAAAGTACTTCATTGATTTATTTCACGATTTATTTAATATATTTGTCACACACGTTATTCAAATACCAAACCTAACACTAACAAGCAGTTTTCTGGGAACTTTGCTGAGGGTTTAGAAGTAATCTTTTGACTCTTTTTTTAGCCTATCTCAGTCATACAACTTTAGGCGGACTAATTTGTTAACTTGGTTGTTGCTATCCATTTTCTAACGACATATTAAACTACAGCTAGAAAGATAGCAAGCACTAGTTGCAGAAACACAATCAATTTGATTTTATCATTTGATTCTATTGGTGAAGTTTAACAAGATATCAAGATGTTAGTGCGTTTACAAAGAGAACTTGTCAACGGACAAACAGAACATTATATTCTTAATATACCATATTATACTCTTATACGACAAAGTTACTGAATGAGCTTAAATTACTTGCTTATATTGTATATTATCAATTAAAAACAAGCTTCTTATCCAAACTACATATTGAATGTCAGGACAGAGAATTGAAAGCCACGTAGGTAAAAGGTCAGTGTTCTTCCCCCTGGGTCACTCCCTCCGAGGTCGCGTGAGCCAAGAGACACACACACACAGACGGTGGCGGAAGTTAGTCGTCGAAGTCACAAAAATATTAAAGCTAATGCAAGATTGAACGGGAGCGTGTCAAAGGAAGCGCAAGGGCAGCGGGGCCAACCCCCGACGCGCCCTCGGGAAATCCCCGCGTCCGAAGAGACTTCGCGGAAGGGCGCCGACGCAACGAAGACACGAAAAGTAGCAGACGGTTACTCTACGAAAGGGAACGGGAATGGAGTGCTGAAAGAACGAGATGAATACGCGGATAGGTGAAGCGTAGCCACACAGAAAATGTGACAAGAGTTACGGAAACAGTGCGTAATGTTGTTAGGGAACAATAGGAAATCTGTGTTAAGAGATAAGTTGAACATTCCGGCAAGCGTAGAAAGGTCGCATGGTCGTAAAGCAGCGAAAGAATGCGGAGAGTAGAGGTACAAAGTTAACAATATAAACTGAATGTAAGATGCGTACAGGCGAGGGTTAATGGGTACTGACCAACGGGCAGAACACTGTCGCTGGGATGAGCAGCAAGTGTTCAAGAAGCCAAACGATACCACGAGACTGGAGTTAGGAATTTGGAAATGCGAATGTTGAGAGGGTGTAAAGAGTAACTAAGCGAGTTCAGGCCATGAGTTGCAGAAAATTGGAGCAGAAATCTGAATGAAATTAAGTTTTACGCACAGCGTGAAGCCATGCGGAGCTCAGTTGAGGACCGGCCGTAACAAGCGGATGAAATGCATGGTATGAAGCATATTAAATGCATGATACGGATGAAATGCATGGCAAGTGAATAGACCCACATACTTTTAATGAAATTAATTTTGTACACTGTTTTAACAACTGAAAAAGGAAGGCAGCAAATACGCTGGCACGGTGAACACTAATAATGCGATAACTTGTGTCCAACACTGTTGTAGTGCCCTCTGCCCTGCTAAGTCCCGTAGCGGAGACTTAAAGAAGTTCCACTGCGGAGACTTAAAGAGCTACTCGAACACCACTCGTCGCCCATAGAAAAAGCACACGTAATCAGTGCACACCATGACAGTTTATATCAACATTGTTCAGTTGCGTGATCTACAAAACAGATCACAATTTGCTGCGCAAAGACCGTTGTTAGGAGCCAGGAAAGCTGGCGAGAGGAGAGAGATAGAAAAGATCTCTTAGGCACAAGGAGATTACATACGGCCAATAAGAAAGCCATTGCCTTTCCAATGCAGATTGAGTGGAAGGGAGTTTTAATGAAAACAAAAGCGAACGTTTGAGGTCATTGGGAGATGGTGCAATACAGCATGCCAGCCAGTCGACATCGATTGTTCGGCGAGCGTTTGTGAGCGAACGTGAACTTGTCTCAGATCAGCTGAGTCTAGGTCACACGCTTCCGGCTGGGCAATGCGACAGAAACGGTTGAGTTCACACACAGAGAGGAAAAATCATGGCGAATAAGCTGTGCTCATTTGCCCTCTGTAAGTAAGAAACACGTGATATGTTTGCAAACACAAAATGTGTTTTCCAGGGATCGTAGACTTCCAGGGACCTGTGACAATGGAGCGAAAATAAAGAGCCAGTCTGCGAGGTCCGACGAGTGAAGTACGATGAGAAAGGTGGTGGATGAGATGGCGATCGGGTGAGAACGTGGTGCCACGAAACAATGTGAGGGAGAAAAAGGTCAAGTGGGAGAGCAGGCAGAGCGGGCGACCAAGAAGTTGGGTGGCAAGGTGAGCAGGTTGGCGAGAAGAGGGCGGATGAGCCTGCAGGCGATTGAGCAAGAGCCGGTGAAACGGCGGCGGAGATGGCAGTCGAGGTGGCAGGAGAGAGTGGGAGGGAGGAAGGTGAGAGTGGGAGACAGAGCAGGTAAGAGAGAAGGGGGAGATGGTGGGAGGGCCGCGCTGCGGTGCGTGTGCCAGCGCGGAGAAGCCGCCGTCGCACACAAGTTGCAGGCCGCCCACGCCTTCCTGATTCAGCGCTCACGCGACGCCCCGGCCCCCCTCGCCCCTCGCCCCTCGCCCCTCGCTCCTCTCCTTTACTCTCTCCTCTCTTTCTCTTTACGATCCCATAACAAGTCCATTTGGCACTGGAGCTGGGAAAAGGTGTTATCAGTGGGCCGTATATCCGATTAGCTTTGCTTCTTTGACAAGATATTTGTTGAAAACTAGCTCCAAATATTTCATATTCATTATATTATCTGATTTATTAAGTTTTATTCTACCTTTGGACTTTCTCGCTGTGTCTGCTTAAAAAAAGTTGTTTTCATCATTAGCGTTATCGTCAAATTCTTAATTGATTATTAACCTTCCCTTGTTCATCAGAATGATTGCATTCTTAAATTTTATTTCGGTTGTTCTCATAACATTCCTTTGTAATAATATGCATCCCATATATATTCATTGTTGTTTAGTATTGCATTCGGATTACAGTACTTTTTGTAATTATTGAAATGATAAAAAATGTTATTTGCGAATGTTCCTGATTAAAGAACATCAAATATAGTAATATTTGCGCACGTATTTATTGTTTTCTCCATTACGAATATCGAATTTGTTGTTTTTTGTGATTAACTAAAACAAAAAAACCTAGCTAATCCACCTTTAGGAAACAAAACAACAAATTTTCATCCCAAGATAAAGTTCATTCTCTTCTCGAGTTCATTAACCGCGCCTCCCACTCTTCCACCGCCGCTCCTTTGTTTCGCCCCACGCGCTTTCTTTGCACGTTCTATTACGGCGTGGGCGTCCCCTCGCCCAATCGGCCGGCCGCTCAGCGCGCACGGCGGTCGACGGGCGCCCAAGTCGCTTTGTGGCACGCACCCCATCAAATGTTTACGCGGAGCCAATCTGCCCCGAAAAGGCTCCGCTTGGCGGAGGTGCGGACCGCAGCCCGGGCGGGCGGGGACTGGCGGGGACTGGCGGGGACGGGCGGGGACGGGCGGGGACGGGCGGGGACGGGCGGGGACGGGCGGGGACGGGCGGGGACGGGCGGGGACGGGCGGGGACGGGCGGGGACGGGCGGGGACGGGCGGGGACGGGCGGGGACGGGCGGGGACGGGCGGGGACGGGCGGGGACGGGCGGGGACGGGCGGGGACGGGCGGGGACGGGCGGGGACGGGCGGGGACGGGCGGGGACGGGCGGGGACGGGCGGGGACGGGCGGGGACGGGCGGGGAGTGGGATTGCCGCGCGCGAGGGAGCAGCGGGACGGGGCTGCGGAGGTGCCAGGGAAGGGTTGTGAGGAATCGAGGCATAGGCTGCAGGTTTCGACACATGCGGTGACGTGTGAGAAGCAGCGAAGTGCGAGCGATGAGAGAACAAACATCCGAGCTGCGAGGATATAGGGTGGGGGCGAGAAGATTCTGGAATAAGGAATGAGGGGATATCATGAGTCGACACTTGAAGAATAGGAAAATACGATCGCGAAACATTGAAGTGAAAATACGAATTACAGAGATACAAATGAACGGCAAGAACGAACGAGGTGTGAAGTGCATATTGAGAATGGAGGACTCTGGGATTCATTGGAAAGGAGGGACAAAGGAGACTAAAGATGCTAGCGACAAATTGGCCGGTTGCAATATGATATGCTGATCGAGGATTTGGATAGATACGGGGAGCCTCCGTATGAAAGAGATAGATATGTGGTGAGCGAGGCTTTTGGGAGCGCTGATGAGGTAAATGATGAGGTAAGCGGGCATGTGGTCGGTGGAGATGTGGTTAGCGGGAATGTGGTTAGCGGGGATGTGGTTAGCGAGCATGTGGTTAGCGGGGATATGTTTGGCGGGGATGTGGTTAGCGGGGATGTGATAAGCGGGGATATGGTGTCGGGGACGTGGTGACCGGTGTGTAGAGAACGGGTGTGTAATACGAGAGGTGAGTGGAGCCAGACCGAAGTGAGCAAAAATGAGAGAAGGAAACGTGATACGTGGAAATACAGTGAGCGAGGACGTGGCTATCGTGATGTGACGCACGGTGCACGGGGTGCGGGGTCGCGAGGCGCAAGGTGGCGGCTGGCGAGAAGGCTGCGACCTGCGCAGCCAGCTCGTCGATCGTCGCGCGCCGAGAAAGCGCCGCGTCCGCGGGGCGCGCGCCGCGAGCGCGGTTCGGCAGCGGTCCGCGCGCGGGGCTTACGCTGCTGATTGCTTCAATTCGCCGCGACGTCGCCTCGAGGCCCCGATCCGCCGGCCGTCAGCGAAAGCGGCGCTCGCGCTTTGCGGCGGCAGCAAGATGTTGAGGATGCTGCTTCTCGAAAGGAACGCAAAGTGCTCCATCTACTTTGAGGCCGGGAAAGAGTCTCGTTGTTTACAACGCTGGCTCAGATTCGAAAGGACTCCGCGAAGGTTTTCAAGCCACTGTTCTGAACGAGGCACGTGAAGTAAATTTACACTTTTGTCTGATGGCTGAGGCAGCGTTCCTTCAGTTGTTCGTGCGTGACGTGAATAATCGTAAATTTACGTTGTAAATCAAGCAAACAATATAACACAAAACGAACACCGGCGTAAATGTCGTTTTATTTGCATTAGCTATTATTGATATGCCAGAGAGTCTTAATTTTCAAATGCCTCCTACTAAAATAAATCCCCCTATTAGAGTGATCTGCGTTGACTTCAATAGGAAGTACAAGATGCGTGGCACGTTAGAAAAGACGTGTACCCGTGGTATTCAGAAAGAGTCGATTTGGAATGAGAAAAGTCACGAAAATAACACTGGACAAAAAAATACGACACTGGAGGATAGTAACACATAGGTGCTAGTGGAAATCAAAGGGAAGCGAGGGTGGTTGAGAACATGTACCTGAACGTTACTCATATGGGCGTATTGGTTTAATACTGCACATTCGTTGTGATAGTAGATGTGAAAGGAGATAGATGTGCAGTGTATATTGAAGCAAGAAATTTCAAATCAGAAGAATTATAGTATGGTAGCAGAGCATTATTAGGGCGGTTTGGTTAGGATAACAAAGCAGAAAACAATATGATAAAGAGAGGACTATTAGCAGAAACGACAATGGTGGGGACTGAAATGAAGGAGAGTTGATAAATAATTATTTGGGCAAACAATTTTGTTTTGAGGAACAAACCAAAGAATTAATAAAAGCCACCCTACTGAGAATCTGTGACTTCAGACGTAAAGAAATATAGCCGTGAACGAAGGAAAGCTACAAGTGGACGAAAGAAGATGTTCGCAGAAGCAAAAGGCACCTCAATTAAAGTTGAGAGAGAGAGCATGAAGGCTGATATCTAAAGAAAGGAGCTCCAATATCTAAGCCGAGTTGATTAACAAACGAAATAGTACCAAATAGGAAGACGTCAAGTCCTTTAAGTGAAGGGCAGTCGCAAATGAACGAAAAATATAACCCCAGCTAGGCGAGAAAAATTGCTTACCAATAGATATAAGAATCGGACCACACCACTAAACAACGAGAAGGCAGAAGTTACGTACTACATCGTGAACATGGAACATGTAGTTGATGGCAACAAAGACGATGAAGCATTGAAAAATTATGAAAAATTCAGCCGCCGAAGTAAGAACCATTAACACAGTTGTGAAGAGAATTGCTGAATCTAAATGCATTAGGCGATGAAATAATGGAAACAGATATTACCAATATCGAGAGGACAAGTATACAAAACACCAAAACCATATTGGAGGTGTTCCAAATGTCAACGCGGCGCTGCCAACAAGGATACTTCGCCCCCGCCAGCAAACGCCACTGATAATGCCTGCCACAGTTGCAGGCGAAACGTATGGACAAGTCTCCATTGGACCACGGCCTTCAAGCCTGGAAACAACTGATTATGATGTGGAAACCGGCCGTGAAAGCCTACATTGTATGTTTCCCATATTAGTTTTCTATTTCCTTTGGCAAGCTATTCGAACTTGCCACATACTCTTGCCTGCTTTCGGCGGCATCTATCGCCGCCGAAAATGCATTTATTTGAAATTTTATTAATTTTTCGGTTTATTTATAATAGAACGGAAATATTATTTTAAGAACATTAAAGAACAATAAAACCGAGTCCTAAATGGCAATTTCCCACATAGCCCCCCTAGAGTAGCGCTTAAGCGCTACTCTAAATTTGAAATTTATACTTCTTTTTCAGAGAAAATTTTTGAGTTTTCGAAAAACTTCATTTGAAGTCATTTGAAGCGCATTAACTCTCAAATTCGATAGTGTTTACAAATTGCTGGAAATGTGTATATTGACGGCGTGCAAGATGTTTAAAAAATTTACACTTGTGTAATTATTGAAAAACAAAAAAATTTACCGAAATGAACTTTACGTCTAATTAAAGAGTGCAATTAGCACTGTTCTTTTGAAACGTTTGGAGAAAAAAGTTGGATCCGTTTTTGAGAAACTGGCGTTGGAGCGATCCGGAAATTGCAAACTTTTCAGCTAGTTTTGATCGAAAACGGTTCAAGAAGCTTTATATGACATTATTTACAGCATGTACTCATAAATATAATAATGTGAACGAATTGACGCTAGTGTAAATATTACCTACGGGAGAGACAAGTCAAAGAAATTATATTTTAGTCATTTTTTGAAGAAAACAACAGAATAGAGCAATATGCCGTGTATGCTATTTCATAAAGTGCATTTAGAACAGTCCATACCAAAGGTTTAAAGAAAAATTTAGAGCGTTTTTTCAGAAAATCTTGTTTTTGTAATTTTGTAAAATTGCACAAACTGCACGCAATATTCCGCGAAAAGTACGAAAATTTTCAAAAAATGTACATGATCTTAATGAAATATTATTAAGAAATTATGCACAACAAATTTTATTTGAAGAAAAATTTCTATCTTTAATGTTGTTGTTGTAGGAAGACACCAAAAAACTCAAATTTTTGAAATTTTCGAAAATTCAGAAATAACCGTGAAAATTGAACCTATGCGACATTTAAAAGTGCATTTTATTATATTCTTATAAGAAATTTAAAGAAAAAAAATTGGAGCCACTTTTGAGAAAACTTTGAAAATGTCCCAGGAACTTAATGCAAAAAACTCCTAAAACTAATGAATGTTTTATTTTAATCACAGAGCTTGGACTCAGGCCAAATGGACAGGGGTTTCTTCAATTTGAAAAAAATCCTTTGCACAGTTTAGGCGCTACTGGTGTTCACATACACCAGACAAACGGCCGGACGGCAGTACGGAGTGACGGAGGGACGGAGGGACGGAGGGACGGAGGGACGGAGGGACGGAGGGACGGAGGGACGGAGGGACGGAGGGACGGAGGGACGGAGGGACGGAGGGACGGAGGGACGGAGGGACGGAGGGACGGAGGGACGGAGGGACGGAGGGACGGAGGGACAGAGGGACGGTCGGGCGGCCGGACAGACAGACGGACGGAAATTTGAAAAAAATCCTTTCTCGGTATCAGAGAACTAACTTGTGTTTCTGTTAAAATCTCGAAATCAATTTTCCGCAGCAATACATAACTTTCCCCATACTACGTATATTATTCCGTATAAACGTACGTATAAGGGAAACGGAATACGTAAATACGTACGTATATAAAACGAGAACGAAAGACGGTAGGAAGTGAAGTAAGCAGAGAGTGTCCGGCGAAGCGGGCTCAGCTAAACCGGAATTGGAGAAACCTGGCTGGTTGGCGCGGCGAAACAACGCCGAGGCGGAGATTGCGGCAACCGCCGAGGAGGAACGTCAGCCTAGGCGCCGCGAGCGGGCGGGGAGGCTGTGACGGGCGCCGGCGACATCCGCCGCCTGGCAGCTCGCGACGCGCCGAAGTAAACCCGCGCCAATATTGAGGCGGAGGCGGCGCCGCGACGCCCTCGGCGTCACCCGGCCGTCGCGACGCCCTCGCCCTCGCCCTCGCGCTCGGCGCTTGTCTCCGACGCGGGCGTCGGAACGTGGCAGCGCTTGTATTGCCTCGCTGCAGACGCCACCGCAGCTAACGCACGGGGCGTCGCGACGCCTCGAGCGCGCCCTGAGGGGGCTTCCTGTGCGGAATCCCTTCGGTCCACTTGGGCGCGCAAGGATTTTGAGTAAATGAAGGTGGAATAGCGGCAAGAATTCAAGAATAATGTTAATATTTATTAAAGTTAGCTTGTTACATCACTGTTGTTTGGAAAATGTCTACTTTGCTGGCAATAAATTTAACAGGATTTAACTTGAATGCAATAATGTAATAATGTAATAAAAATAATAAAATATATTATTATTATTATTAAATGATGTATTATTATTAAACCAATGTTAGTCCAATAAATTTCACAGCACGTCGCACGTGTTTATTGCTGTATCGCAGGAGACTTCATGGCCATTTTTAGAGTACCTGACGTCTTTGAACTACAGACATATATCACCTACGCATGATTTTATAAGAAGACTCGATTTTAGTTTAAAATACTCTTCATAATCCTAGATTACATTATGGTCAATATTTAAAAATATGACGAGAAATAATATATTATGCCTATTTTGATGAAATTTAAGACTGTTATATTCATTTAATGTATTTAAAATTGGGAAATACAATTACAATATTTTATTTGCACGTCGTATCAATCCTCTGTTTGGGTTTTTTTCCAGGTGGATTTATATATATTTTTATTTCGTGTTTATTATTTTACAGATTGTTCTGTTAAAATTAACATTTGATGCTGGTGCGGAAAGAGAAGCGAAATTTTTTATTATCGTGGCTGTTAAATTTCAAAACTTTCTCCTGCCAAATAGTTTTTCTGTCTGACAATTCCTCTGCGTTGAGAGAAAGGAAATTGCAGAATAAAAAAGTACCATACGATCAGCGGGTTTCTCTTCGATGAAGTTTAAGTAATGAAGTGCATGTAAATATAAACTTTTAAACTAAAAATTCGTTTCACTTTGAGTTTCTTCAAATTTATGTCATTTTGAGACTAATTTTTGGTGAGAGGTAACTGAAACCTGTACGTAACGTAACTGAAACTTAATACGTGTGTGTGTAGAATGGAATAATATAAATACATTTTGGTCTCAATATTTATTAAAATGTAAATAATTAAGTTATTCTCCAAAGTAATTGGTGATTAATATGCTAGCAGATAGTTGTACGTATTACGAGCATAATTATGAATAGAACAAATTACAGGGCTCATTAGAATTACAAGACTATATAATGATATACCGTGAAGTTCCCCAAAAACAGGGAGCATAGGCTGGATATTTGGATTAGAAAAACATTTAAAAACAGAATAGTATCATACACTTTCATAAACAAAAGAATGATAACAATGAGATTTCGAGTAGATAGAAAATATGTTACAGTCTTATAAAATTCTACATACAGCTATAAATACGATTAATAAAAGTGATTATCTTCTTTTATTAGGGGAAATTAAATGCAAGTATAAGAAAAAACAATTAAAATATTCTAGGCACTGAAGGTCAATACACTCGTAACAATAATGGGAAGAAATTAACAGAATTTGTCTGATACAATGAACTGAGAATTACTAACTCTTTCTTTAAATACCGAAATATTTAGATATTCACATGTACACTGTAATTCATTACGTTCATGAAAATAATAAGACTTGGATAAATAATAAGAAAGTGAAAGTATGTAGAAGTTTTGATGTATTATCTGATCATTTCTTAGTAAGGTGTCACATAATGTTCCCAAAGAGATAGATGAAAACTTAAAATAAAAGAAATAATAAAAAATAATCTTAAAATCCAAACCAGAAACAGGAACATTTAAAGTTCACCTGTTACAAAATTATAGCACAAGATGATTATACCAGAATAGACTCAACCAGAAAAAGCTCATTAATCCTATAAGTAACAATATAAATGAAGAATAAGCAAACATTAAAGGAATTATAACACAGGTAGCAGTAGAAGCAATAGGAGAAAAGAAAAATAAACTTTCAAAAATAAGTCCTAGGTTCTGGAATGATAATATTAAATAACTAATTAAAGAAAAAAAGAAGCGTATTTAAAGTCTCCCTAATCTTCTAGAAATATGAATGGAATATAAATGAAAATCAGCATTAGTTGAAAAAGAACTCGGTAAACTTAATCGAGAATGATTGGAAAAGATATGTTAGCAATATTGCACACTTGGAAGCCAAAGTATAGCATAAAAAATTATAAAACTTTTAAATAATCAAGAAAGAGATAGAGTTCAACTGAATATAATTTCAGAAACTAAATGGCTAAATTACTTTAAATCGCTATGGACCTCTGAAGAAGAAAAAGAAAAGAAGATATGAATTAATTAACTTTATTAATATCTGCTCGTCCAGTGGATATTTACTAGAAGAATGGAATCGACTCTAGTTTACTCACTATATAAAAAAGGCCACAAATCTGAATGTTCAAATTATGGAGGTATAAGTCTTCTAAATTCTTGTTATAAAATCTATGCAAAAATTACAAAATAAATATTTGTTGAAACTCAAATATCTGAAACCCAAAATGGTTTTAGAAAGAGTAGATCATCTTCAGATTCTATTTTGTCTATTTTGTTCTATTGATTCTAAATACAATAAAGCTGAACAATTGCACATACTTCTGTGGAACGTTTCAACGAACTCTAATGCATAATGTGCAGAAAGAAACTGTTCTCAGATTTTACAAACTTCTTGCCGTGCCATTACTGCTCTATGGAAGTGAGACATTGATATCAAATCAGCTACGTCGAATTGAATCTGCATAAATGAGATTTCTTCGTTTTGTGGCAGGATATTTACTATTAAATCACAAATTAATATCAGGGAAGAATTAAATATTGAGCCTGTTATAGATATCATAAATAAATATCGAAAAAGGTAGTGTCCTGAGAATGGTAGAATATAGGAGAAGAGAAAAAATTATTCTTCAATACGCACCTAAAAGAAAAAGAAGTTTAGGACGTTCCTTGAAGAGATGGCATGAACAATTTCGAGACGGAGCAGATCAAGAGGTCTAATCCTTGCTGTCGATGATGATGATTATGAATTGTTGTTTCATTTTCACGTCGACTGGTACGCACAGTTTTCGCGAAGCAATACAACTCGTTTACACTATATTATGTTCACTGCACATATACGTTCTTTTACACTTCAACAATGAATCTTATACATAGCTCGTCTTTAGTATTTTTTTTTCTATTTTTGATAACTTTGTTTTCTTTATGTTCTCTCTTACACCATGGCTTAGTATATTCTTTCCCTTCAGAAATATTTCAAAACATTTTACATTGGAAAGCAAACTGCGATAAAAGCAGCGTTAGACACAAACACTAAGTAGTTCTTGTGATGGTTGTAATCATTGAAATTATTAGTGAGAACGATTAAATTACACATCTTCTAAAAAGTCCATAAGTAGTTGTCAATCTTCGGCTAATCGATGTATCATGAGGTAACCCTTATATTTGAGATAGATTTATAGTAATGCCCACAGTATGAATAGTTTTCATATTCACGTTCATTAGTACGCCCCAGTGAAGTATATTAATTTTGCTTTTCTGTTGTCTCTTTTAAAATTATTCAGGGCATACGAACATTGACTCCACAGTAATTTAATTTTTCTTTCTATTAGGCGTACGTCATGCATATATTCATGTTTATAATATCTTCAACTCGACGCATTGATTACCAACTTTTCATTTATTCGATTAATTCCCTTCCAAAAGTTGCAATTAAAGGCACGGCGCAAGGCAGAAGCGTTGTTCCGATCTGCAAGCTCGTGGGGCCGGAGGTGCTCCCCAGAGCACAGGTGGCACACCGGCAGCTGCGCTCGGTGCTCCCGCCCCCGCCCCCGCCGTGCTTCCCCCGCGGCCTCGCACGGCGTCGCGTCACGCCCGCTGTGCCTCACGCGCCCCGCTTCGTCCTATCACTCCCCCGCTCCTCCCCTCCCCGCCCCGCCTCGCCACGTCACTCCGCTCCTCTCCGCCCCCCACACTGCTCCCGTCACCGTGCCTCCCCGCGGTGCTCAGGCGGCAGTTGAACCGAGGCCGCATGAATTAAACATGTCGGCGCCGGGGGCCACGCAGACTCGGGCGCTTTCCATACCTGAGCGGCAGGCGGTGATCGCATCCCTGCAGGCCCATTCGGGACACGACTCCGGTCGGTCTATCGGCCTGCCCTTGCGCCCGGAGCGCCTTCAATGGGCAAAATCAGAACTTGCGGCCGCGGGATCGCAGCACGAAAACCAATTGCGAAATAATGTGTAACACTCTCCTCGTACATTTTATTAATTCGTAAATTTGTCGCTTTCCCGGAAATCCCCGTTCTGTATGCAGAATGATTCAAAATTACCATTTGACCCGCCTATCTGGAATTCGGTTAAAAACGATGCCATTTTTGTGAAAAAATGTGCAATTCGTTGTTTTGAAACTATCAAAGAAAAGTTTTTTTTTTCAATACAAAAGTCAAAGGCTTATGAAACACTGCAATACAAAATAATTCATTATCACCATTAACACACGAAAATTTTGTTACCACACGACATTGTATACGTAAGATTTGTATTCGTATTGGTACATTGTTTTCGTATGGTACGTTTGACATAAATATGAATTGCACGAAAATTTCGTAAGGAATGATGATACTCTCTGTGTCACACAGTCACAAAGCTAGAAGCGTCACACAGCTCTAAGCTGACGGTCTCTGTGTCAGTGTGCATAGAAAGTTTTGTCACCCTGGGGAGCGTCGTTTTCCTTCGCGACTTTACGATTTCGGAACCACAGGAAATCTCACACGTTTTGCCTTCTTAACGCAGTCCTTCAGAGGTGTGAAGGTCATTTTGAAGCATCCTGTAGACGAAAGTGATTACATGTGAGTCTTCACTTTCATTTGGAACCTACGGACTATTTGATCAATGGCGTCACGAGCACGTTTCTCAAGATAAAGACAAAGAAGACATTAGAATAAACTACTTCAAATGAAACTTTCAATAAATTAGATTATATCCTTCAACTTGCATTGGAATAAGAGAAATATCTATTTGTTTAGTTTGCCCTTTCACGCGTAATGCAAGAAGCTCAAGGTGAGATTACATCGGATTGCATCGTGCGCAAACTGCCATCTGTCTGCGTCCGGACACATCGTGACCATTGCCCTCGTCCCTTTGATTTAGTTGAAAGACGCGGTCTAAACGGGAGTTTAAGAGATGTTGAGATACTCCCTGAGGCTGAAAAGAGTTTTTATTAAACTTTCTCTTTTGTGTTTACATGAGCACTGCGAGAAATGGGAGATTAACACACGAGATAGTCTTGAAAGGGAAGTCTGACAGTTCCTTCTGAGATCGATTGATATCGGCTAAGTATCGCTTTAAAGAGCGAATATTTTAAAAATCGATCAGAGATCAGATTTTCTTCTAGCTATTACATCAAACACATATTTTCCCTAAGTATCAAATCAAATATTTTGTTCAGTAATTACATTCCTAAAATGAATATAAGTGATACATGTCCTTCCACCTCTCTTTCTCGAGGATCAGCCACCGATTTTCATGCAATGAAGTGAAAGTCAAAGAAATCTATAAAAAGTTAAGTTCTAACCGTTAACCATCTCACTTATTCAGTAATCGATCGTGATCATCATCATGCCAATAATTTATTAATTTGAGAAATGTTTACACACTTTCTATTGTTAATCTTCTAATTCCCTCTAAAGAATTGATTTAGTCAAGAAGAGCAGATTTGTATGTCTACCTTTTCTGAAGATGAACTGCTTAAAATTATAGAGCAGTAAGAACTATTGATTAATGAACAAGAAATTTCTTAACTTCGTAAATTAACATGGCATATCGTCGTCTGGAGAAAATATAGATCTAATCCTTCATCGCCTGCCACAGCTGTTCTTTATAGTTATATTAGTGTCCCATTCACACCGTCATATCATGAACTATATTCCTTTCGACCCTACTAAGCCATTTTCGTATTTCAAATTCTGCTTTCATTTTACTTTAATATCTCTAGGAGTTCTCTTCGTGAATTAATCAAAATAGAAGTGTAAATCTGGCCAGAGTTGAAGAACATTTGAACTTTTTCCTCTGGAAGTTCTTGGAACAAATGACTGGTTTTTGTGTTTTGTGTATTATTGTCAGGTACGTCCATTTGAATTGCTTTTGAAATAGATTATTTCGTGTTTCCGGTCGCATCAATTGCAATGTTTGTCCCGTAAGCATGGTGCATGTTTTATCATGGGAGGTGGCGGTGTTCTTACTCAGTTCTATTGTGAGATCCTGACCACGGAAAACTGCACTGACAGCAAATCAGCTGGTGACCTGAGCTATCTCAGACGGATTAAAATAGAAATTAATGCTCAAACAAACGAGATTTGATTAATTTGATGAGGGATAATGAAAGTAATTTTAATTATCTACCTTTGAATTAATGACCAGACGCTTTCTGTTATTACAGATTTTAAACTTCTTAGAATTCTCAATTTAATTCAGCAAAGGAATTCACTCAAGAAGCAACGAAACATGGCTTTGACAACCAATAAGAGCAATTCGCCTTCGGCACAAAATGAAGATATTATTTATTTATAACTACTGTCTTCATAACAACAAGATATCTTAATTCATCAATTATTGTCAAAATAAAAAGTTATGGACTGGCGAGGTGTACGTACTATACTCTAGAAACAGCATTGTTAGTGCGAGACTCATACGGCTGTAATACAACCCGCCAGACCTTGTACCCCCGACTGCGCCATTGTAATGCAACCCGCTTGTCCCCGCAACCTCCGACGGCGGCGGCGGCGGCGGCGGCGGCGGCGGCGGCAGCGTCTGTAGTAGGTCCCCCGAGTCGCAGTCCTTTGTGCGTCCCTTCCGAGGCTTAGCGCCTCCGAATACACGGCGGTGGGCTGTGAGCGCGGGACGGGGACAGGCAGTGTGAAGCGGTGAGGGACTGGGCGGCGCGGAGGCGGGTGAGAAGGACGAGATGGGACTGCTCGTGATGTGGTGGAAGGGGGTGATGCGAGGTGGAGAGAGAAAGAACCGAGAGAGAAGGGGAGGGGCGGTTGGTTTAAGATGTGGGATGGGGATGAGACAGGACGAGACAATACGAAGAGCCATGAGGCGTGGGCGGAGAGTCGTGTGGGCTCAAGGAGAGACGGGGCGGGACGGGGCGGGCCGGTGCGGGGCAGGGCAGGGCGGGGCGGGACGGTCCTGAGCAAGGCGGGCGTGACATAGTGGGAGAGACGCTTGAGGAGGGACAAGACCGCACGGCCTGGCACTGGGAGAGGCCGGGCGAGGGCGTGGGACAGTTCGAGACGAAGCGGAGCGCGGCAGGATAGCGTGGAAGGCGGGACTACACAGCTCTGAACGCGGCAGGGGGCGTGGGGGCGGGCGGCATGTGCCGCTTCGCTCCCCAGATAAGCCCGCCTGGAAATAGAGCGGTGTTCGTAGGCGCGCGTCCGCCTCAAAGAGGTGCCACCGCTTCCCCGCAAAAAGCAGCTAAGCCGCCCCGCTGCCGCCAGCCCGGCCGCCCACCCGCGCGTCGCGTCGCGTCGCGTGGCGTCTTAAGTGTTCGGGCGCATTCCTTTAGCCGAGAAAACAATGCGGGGCTGAGCGAAGCCCCGGGATTCCCATACAGTCGCAGGGCTGAAGTGCTCGGACCGCCCCCGGCGGCAGAGCGCGTGCAGTGGAGCGCCGCCCCTTCGTGTTTTATGTGGCATGCCTCGCGTATTGACGTCGCTATAGGAAATCGATGCAATTGGATTTTCCACGGGCTTATGTGTTTCTCAGAAAGGTGGATGAGCACACACGATTCTGTAATCGGCCGTGAGTGAGAAAACTCAATTTCGGAAGTCATCAGTTTATTTCAGCGTCATAGGTCAATAGAATGATGTTTCATGGCCCTAAACAAATTGCGTAGAGTCGGTAGAATATGAAGTTAATTTTGCTTAAAAAATACCATTATTCTAAAACAGTGCATGATGTTATTTTCACAATATTGAAGTTTATATAAAAACGGACATCAAAATTCTTGAAAAATAAGCAATTGTCATGGATAACATTCAGATGTACACGGTATATATTTGTTACACGTGATCCCAATACGAAATTTTCATAATTTTCTCTAAGGAGATACGAAGAACAGAGCTACAGACGTATAGGAATAATACGTACATTCCCGCACACGTCGTCTGTCGATCATAACGCTGATTCATCCTGGATTCGAACTGCGGTACACGCAGCGGCCGAAAGGGTGCGACGGACGCGGGAATCAATGTCCACGACATGCAGGCGCCCCGCGGCGCGGCGAGGGGTGGCAGCGCCGTTATGTGCGATGAAACGGCGGGGTGGAGGAGGAGGAGGGGGAGAGGGAGCGAAGGGCTGCGACAAAAGGTCTCTGATATATTACTTGTCACTAAGTCCAGGGCGACCGCAGATCAATACCCAGAGACAAGCCGCAGCAGTCCCCTTCGGCTCGACGGGCCGCGGCGGCACGCGCGTTGAAAATGAGCAGATCAGCGAATATGGAGATGTCACCCGGTGGCGGCGGCGGCGGCGGCGGCGGCGGCTGCCCTTCCGCGCCGTGCGTCGGCTGTCCCGGGATCGATAGTCGTGGCTTGTGTCAACACGCGGCGCTTGACTGACGCAGCCGCTCGCGCTGCCGTCGCCCTCCGCGCAGACGTTGCCGTCTTCGGCGGCGTCTCCGCCAAATCCCGCTCGCAACACTCCCTTCTGGCGGTGCTCTGTTCTCTTCACCGCTCTGTCTACGAGTATATCGTCTGCACAACTCCGGGTTGGCATAGCATGAACACCATTATGTGCCATATGTACTATTTCATCCTAATGCCTTTCCCAAACATTATGTGTTCCTCGCGAACACGCTTTTCGCCACCCCTGTTGTTGTAACTTACACAGTTTACGGAACCATTCATTTTATTGTAAAATGTATTACATCATCATCGATCGTCGAATCTACGTCCTACACCGCCATCTATAGTATGAAGTGTGAAGTGAAGCGAGTGAAGTGTAGAACAGAGAAATAGTAAAAGAAATGATTAAAGGGTCATAGTGAAAAGTGAAGTGAAATGAAGTGAAGTGAAGTGAAATGAAGTGAAGTGAAGTGAAATGAAGTGAAGTGAAGTGAAGTGAAGCGTAGTGAAGCGTAGTGAAGTGCAGTTGAACAAAGATTCAGGGCGGAGTTTGATTATGTTTCTTTTTTTTAAGGTAATTTTAAATTTTTATGAATTAGAGTTTTATATCACTATTATTTTTATTATCAATGTTATTTTTATTTTCATTATTATTTTATTATTATATTATTAATTTATTATTATTATATAATTTGCATGTTAGCTGTAGTATTTTATTTATGTAATTAGCTGCCACCGGGTTATGCCCATTTGCAGTTCAAATAAATTTATCTTTATCTTGATCTATAGTGTGTTTTTTCATCGCCTCCCTCGCTGTTTCCAACTTCATGTATATCGGCACTACAGTCTCTTGTGGAAGCTATCCTTCAATGTCCTTTCTCTAAACCTCAGTCTGTTTACCCTCCACATTCGCGCTTGTTTCTCCCTCCGCAACCTCTGTCTCTGTCTAATCCGCCACCTCGGCTATTGTTCTCGCAGCCACTCGCTCCGAACTGCGCCTCCGCGACGGTCGCTGACGCAGTCGCATCCTCCACGTTCAAGACTGCCGTCGTCGTCGTTTGTATCGACGCCTCGGCGCTGTCTGTCGCCGCCGTCGTCTACTGCCCTATCCACCAGCAGCGCCCTTCGCCGCTGCCCTTCCATTCCTCGCGCGATTGTTCGCTGCGACATCACCGCCCACCGAGTCTCCTCCGCGCTTACGAGCGGCGTCGCGGCGGCCGCCACGGCTTCTCGCCGCCTCGTTGCTTTGATCTCCGTCGCGACACTGCACCGAAGTGAACAAGACCATGTGCTGGATTCTTTTATTCATCTGGCACTTCATGTATGCTGATATTTTCTTTGTATGTTTTTGCCCCACAGCAAACAGATAGTCAAAACTCACAAATGTGTTTAATGTTACAGAGAAGTGTGGAAATGTTTTCAGTGATTGAAACGCCGTTTTGAGTATACACTGAAGCGAGACTTTTATCCCTTTTGCTTTTGCGAATAGTTCAATTTTTCAAAGGTCTAACTGTTCAATAACACTGTATTGAACGTTTTCTAAATAATTATACAATACAAGTAGTAAATATATATTGGAATTTTATATCTAATAATAATTACTATTTTAAAATATTCAAATTAAAATCTGTCTTCAAATCGTCAGACGAGTCAAACTAGTGTCAAAAACGGAAAGTATCATTAAAATACATTTATTTTTCAAGAGTCCATTGCAATATAGTATAATTATTACTTAACATAGCTTTAGAAACAGTATAAATTCACAGATGACGCACTTTATACTGTTTTGAAATAAATAAAAGTTAACGAAGCATTTTTCCACTTCATAATTAACGTACTTGTTACAGTGTATTCTCTGAAACCATCTCAAAATCTAAAAAAAATCTGTGAAGCATGCCATATTAATAAGAAAGGTGATTTACATTTCCTTATTGCAATACTCATTCTTCCACATATTTTAAAAGAACAATTCAATTACACGCTGTTGAAATGATTTTGATTGAAAATAAATAATGGTGACTGAAGCATTTTTAAAGGCAGAGACCTATGTAAAACTTCTAAAGGAGAACATTCAGTTCATTTCCCACGCATCTCTTATTCTTAACATTAGTTCCGTATTGAATCTAGACTCCTTGTATTTATTCAAGTCCCCCTCTATTATTTCTCCCTTTGTCTTTGTGCTACAAGTTGGGTCGGTTGAGTACCTCCGACACAAAACCAGCGCCATTTGCAGCCGAGCTGCAACTGTTCTCGTCCCTTCTCCATTCCAGAGCTCGCCACAATCGCTGACAGATGAGCATCCAGAGGCGTCTTGCGACGCTCTAACTCAGCTGCGACAGAGAAACCAGAGGGGAAACATCAGTCGGGAGTCAGTCTGTATCAGGGATAGCAACGTACGGAAGTGCATTTTGAACAATGTGGTTCCAAAGCGGAGGGAGCGTAAAAGAAGATGTGGGGGGAAAATGGCCAGGATTATTTGAATGATTTATTGATTCATTATTTAGTGTTTCCTGGCGCTTCAACTACTTAGATCATTGCAATTGGTGCTGTAAGTGCAGCACAACTTATGTCCTCAGAGGTGATGGGGCTCCTCCGGTACGGAAATGTGGGTTCTTGCCTATACGTCGGTTTGCGAGGTTCTTTCCTGGGTGTATCTCCCCTACCTGGACCGCCCAGACAAGACAAGCTCTAAGCTCCCGTCCAGTCTCCGGAAATGTGCGGTAGTGTAGTGCTCGTAAGTGTGTTTGTAAGGGAAGATCAGGGGATGAGATGAGCAAGTAAAGATTACGCACGGTCCGTGTCCCGTTTGTAAAGATACTGCTCCAGCATTTGCTTGCCATTGTCGGAAAATCACGGAAACTACTTGTCAGAGAATTCTTCTCCAGACACTGGTTGAATGATCTAATTAAGTAGCAAGATTATTTGAGATGTCTGTTGACTCCATAGAATAAGTGATGCAATTTTCTGCTTGGCATTGTATATACGAATAAAGGAAGGACCAGTTTTGAAGAACGAATCATATGCACATAGATAAAACTGCAATATTCTAAACAATGGAGGACGAAAAAGTATGTGTACACCAGAGAGAAGTAAGTCCAACATGATGGTCGAAGCAACAGCATACCTGCTGTTGTCGTTGTCAGTCGAACTTACGTAAAAACTGTAAAAACTAGCTCTTCAACTACTCGCGAGTGACATCACCAATGACACCACACGTGGATTTCGAATCACTGGCCAACGCCGCTTTTTACTTGGCCGCAGGCGCGAATCCTAACATGGACGATTGCCGCCCCTCAACACATGGCTGGTGTCACCCATGGTGCGCATCACACGATTCGCGAAATATGTGTTCTAACTCCTTGCCTGAAGCAAACTGCTTGCGCCATTCTGGTTCGATAGACGTTCTACATCCGCACAGGGATTTCAAAACGAGTCCCATTTACACCTTCTATGCGAGCCATTAAATACGTGTGAAGCTACTTCATAATTAGGAAGTTGACATCAAAAACGCGGCACTTTGGCCCACTTCAGTATCACAGTCAGGGAAACCGTCTCAGCCGGGAGGCAAGAGAAACAATCACCTCAGTAGTGGTTTCTCGAAAGACCCGTTCGAGTCGGAGAGAATATCATACTGAGGCTTGCTCACCGTATCAGGATGAGGTTGCTTACGATGTGAAAGCAATATTGTTTTTACTTGCTCGCCCTTCTTAAGATGAGAAAGTATTGAAATCGTGCGTTGGAAAACAGTGAAAAGCTCCCCGTCCCTGGAAACAAAAAAGTAAAACAATCTTGTTCCTATATATATATATATACAGTAATCTGGTGTCCCATTTAACTTGACAACTCGAAATAACTCAAAAAATACGTGATGTACAAAAAATTGAGCCGATATTAAATCTTAACAGTTTTGAAGGGGGAATCATTCAATGCTAAAATCAGCACCCCCCTGCCCCCAGTGGGTGGGGTGGTGGGCAACATTGAAATCTTAAATAGGAACCCCCATTTGACGGAATAATTGGCGATAAACTTATCGGACCATACTTTATTGACTATAATCTAAATGGTGATAAGTACTTTTTTTAAAATTTATTTCTACCTGCTCGGCATTTCTGCCTTTCAGGGGTGTTCATTATACAATATTGTACACATTAACTTTTAGGGATGGACATCCGCATGCGTTACCTCCTCTCTCAGGGGTCTGATAAAACGTTCTTTGAGAAAAAACTGTGGATAACAGTTTTTGGAGTTATATGTGATAATTTTGAGGAGAGGGTGTCAGTGGGTGGAATTTTTGGAAAGTGGAAGATGGGTAGGTGATTTAAGGTGGACGAAGGGAGTCTTTAGGGAATCGTGATCTTATTCTTTTTGATGAACCATACGTTTTACCTAGCTTGAATATTGTTGTACTGCGCGATTGGGGAAGGGATGAGTCATAAGATTTATATTCGTTAATGGATGATATATTTAGTTCATTTTGGATTTGTATGTTGCTTATGAACCAAGGAGCTTTAATGATCTTTCTGAGAAATTTATTTTGTATTACTTCTATTTTATTTAGGTTTGTTTTTGCGGCGTTATTCCAGATCGGGCAGGCATATGTGAGGGTTGGTCTTATTATTGTTTTATAGATGATTAAGCCGCAGTCAGTGCTAAGTCCGAAATTTCTATTTATTATTGGATATAGTTAGGATATTTTTGCATACGTTTTATCTGCTATAGATTTGATATGTTGTTTCCAGTTTAGTTTAGTGTCAAGTAGTACTCCTAAGTATTTTGCTGGGGTATTTCCACTCATTCATTCTATATTTGTGTTTTGGAGGCGGAGGAGGGGTGGTTGAGGAGGTTTGCGGAGTGTGAATATTTTTGCTTGAGTT
Organism: Gryllus longicercus; assembly: GCA_038098605.1. Taxonomy (NCBI): domain Eukaryota; kingdom Metazoa; phylum Arthropoda; class Insecta; order Orthoptera; family Gryllidae; genus Gryllus; species Gryllus longicercus. Next base: position 2,165,639 of record JAZDUA010000117.1, on the reverse strand, counting down.
TTAGATGCGTTAATTTTTATTTTCCAGTTTGAAGCCCATTTAATGTAATTATTGATACATCAATTGGCATTTGGGTTTGCATAGGTTGAACCGGTGACCACGGGGTATTGCTTTTCGGAAGGGGAGGAAATCCGCGAAGACTAAATGTTGGAGGGCTACGAGAGGAATTGTTGCGCGGCGGCGGTTGTTGCTCTGACCCCGACCTGCGTTCATTTAGAAGGTTTGAACGTGCTTGCTGAGTTTCTTTGAAAATGCGACAGCCTTTGTAATTGGCCGTGTGCTCCTCGCCACAGTTTACGCATTCGGTTTGTCACTTTTTGGTTTTGTGCATTGAGAATAATGGTGTGACTCTTTACATCTAAAGCACCTCAGAGTGAGTCGGCAGTTTGCTTGCGAGTGTCCATACCTTTGACAACGTTTACATTGTATTGGGTAGTTTCGATTTGTTCTAGGTTGAACTTGTATGACGCAATGCATCAGGCGGTTTAATGTGAATATTGACTTCCCCTCTTTATTGTCTTTCATTTCTAGAGCACAAATTTCGATTGGATTTTTCTTTTTGTCAAATAATCTAGTCACTTGGTAACAGGGTATTTGAGTTCAAGTTCTTTTAAAATGTCAGCTTCCGAGTAGCATGTGGGGATGCCCTTCAACACAGCATTAAAGGTCTTAATAGAAGGGTCGCGGAAAGAATAGAATTGTTTGTTCTTTTCTACACAGTGATGTCTAAAATTACGGTAATCTTCTATTGCAGTAAGCATGATTTTTAGTTGATCACCGGCTATCTTGGTTGTGAAATCACATTTGACGACTGATTTAATGTCGGAAATCATTTGGTTGTAGTCAAGTACGTTGTGCATAATTATGGGCGGAATTTTTAATGTTTGTTCTGGAGTACTTAGATCGCTGTCTTTAAGATTTTGAAGCACTTCGAAACGCGATGAAGTTTGAACATTGTATAATGGCATAGAGTTTTCATCATCATTTCTCTTTCGTTTACTTACGTTTAAAAACGTTTCGTTGGAAGTTGTTGCGTGCATCTCCTCGCTTTGGTGTTCTTGAGGCAGCGTAGTTTGGGGCGGTTGCTGCTGCATTAACGGTTGCCCTTGCTGCGCTGTGGGTTGATTCTGTTGAAGCAGCAGTAGTTGCTGCTGTTGTTGTTGCTGATGAAGGAGTTGCAGATGTTGCTGCTGTTGTTGTAAAAATTGAAATTGTGCTGTTGGGAGAATGCACTGATCGCTGTTGCTTGCATATAAGGTATCCATAGCGTTCACAAACACTTCTGATGTGCTGTGTAGCCCCGACTCGGGGCTACCTTGTACGTTCATTTCGCCACTCGCGGTCATGGATTGGTTTTCACTCACTTGTGGTAAATATTTATAATACTATTTGCAAAATTAAACTGTTTTTGGTGTAACAATGTATAATATTTAAAATAGACACGTAGATTGCTGTGCAAGCGAAACTAGTTTGACACTCAATCTAAACACACTACGCAGTGAGAGAGCTGTGGCGTCCGATGTGCACGGCAGAGCTGCTCGGTGCGAACGAGGGGATAAGTACTGAAACCTTCTTGCTAAAGCAGCCAGGACCGAGAATGTTCGAAGACGTAAGTTTGGAAGTGCGACAAAACTTGTGGTTTCAACAGGATGGTCGCCCAGCACATTGCTCATTAGTAGCACGCGAGGTATTGGAACGGGATTACAATAATCGTTGGATCGGTAGAGAAGGACCAGTGCACTGGCCAGCCAGATCACCAGACCTTACCTCACCAGGTTTCTTTTGTGGGGTTACCTAAAAGATATTTATAAAGAAACACCTACTACTCGTGAAAACATGATGCAACGAATAAGGGACGCTTGTGCCGCTATTACACCAGATATGCTTATGCGATGTGTTCGTTCATTTGTAGGACGAATCAATAAATGCATTGAGGTTCAAGGCCATCATTTTGAGCACATACTAAACAAATGCTGAGGTATTTGTAGACTCATCTAAAACTAGCACTCCGATTGTGAGAGGCAAGGGGACTCACTGAAAACAAGCACCCCGAAGGGAACAGAAAACTACTACGTCCACGTAGTTGTTCCTGTGTTACGCTAAAAGTAGTTTATTGACATCCGGAGAAAATATTGATTTTTATTAACCACTCAGAAATAATCGACCACGCTCAAACCACTCAAATTACAGTCGGAAATCTTCGGAAATCAAATTTTTGCGATTACAGCGCCATCTACCACAAATCAGAAAAATCGTTTCAGACAAAACTTATGTATTTTTGTCCATAGAATCCGAATCTCAAATTAAAAATGGGGGTTCCTATTTAAAATTTCAATGTTGCCCTCCACCCCACCCACTGGGGGCAGGGGGGTGCTGGTTTTAGCATAGAATGATTCCCCCTTCAAAACTGTTAAGATTTAATATCGGCTCAATTTTTTGTACATCGCGTATTTTTTGAGTTATTTCAAGTTGTCAAGTTAAATGGGGCACCTGTGTAACGAAATTTATAACGAAAACTATAGCGAACACTATAACGAAAACTATACCGAAAATTATAGCGAAAACTACACGAAAAATTTAGCGAAAAATATAGATAAAACTATAGCGAAAACAAACGCGAAAATTATAGCGAAAACTATAGCGAGAACTATAGCGGAAACTATAACGAAGACTATAAAGAAAACAATAGCGAAAAGTATAGCGAAAACTGTAGCGAAAACTATATAGAAAACTATAGCGAAAACTAGTGAAAACTATAGTAAAAACTATAACGAACGCTGTAGCGAAACCATAGCGAAAACTATAGCAAAAACTATAGCGAAAACTATAGCGAAAACTATAGCGAAAACTATAACGCAAACTATAACGCAAACTATAAAGAAAACTATAACGAAAACTATAACGAAAACTATAATGAAAGCTATAACGAAACTAAAATGAAAACCATAACAAAAACTATATTGAAAACGAAAACTATAACTTAAACTATAACTATATGAAGTTTAAGGATATCTTTAGGAAACTTAGATTTGATTCGACTTGGAAATTATTTTTTTTTTATTCTCGTCATAAGCACTCGATAAAACAGTGAACATTCTTACTAAAAACATTATTATATTTTCTGATAATTGCTCAGAAAGAGCAACTAAATGAAAATATAACATTAAATGTCCCTGGAATCGTTAAATATTTTTAACATTGTAACAATACATATTAGGAGTAATATATGCCCAGAATCTCCAGCGCAGCGCAGGTGAATAAACACCTCAGAACATTGGAGCCGCGCGTGCCCGGCATTAGCACTGGAGCGCGGCGGGACCCAATACGAGCATAACTTCCACCGGGGCACTTCGGCCGCTGAGAAATTGTGTTGATTTAGCTTTCCCATAATGCGAGGCCGCGACCGCCGGCTGCTTGTTTAGTATAATGAGTTTTGTTTTTGTTGACTGCCTACGTCACGGCGCGGCCTAACCCAATCACGGCGTTCCGCACAAATACGCGCGCCCCGCCGTCCGTTGGGTCTGCCGGCCGGCCGGCCGGCCGGTTCAAACGCCGGTCGCCATTGTCAGGGCCGCGCCGCGCCCCCGCTGGAGGGGATGAGCGCGTCACCGGCGCGCGCGCAAATATTCGCGGTTCGCATTACGCGCTTTACCCCCCCCCCCCCCCCCCATCAATAGCGTGGGCACCTTTTTTGTCTTTGCGCTCCACTGTATTGCTGTGTTTGTAGAGGGAGGGAAGACATCATAACTTGTTTGCGATGGGAAGAAAGTTATATAATGAGTTTTCCGTTTGAATGAAGAACGTGGGGGGGGTCTGGAAATGAGGGCAGTTAATAGCTTTGATATTTTCGATTTATTGACGTGTTCACTGCGTTGATTTTATTTGTGATGAAGCAGTACATACTGGCACATTTTCCCCCTTTTGTGTCTCATACTGAGGTAGTGTCTTAGGTAGAAGATGATTTATGTTAAGGGGTCTAATTAATTGTTTTATAGTTTTGTATTAGTGTGATGACAACAGGACACTGAATTTTGTCCCCGAGTGATAGAAATGATTTGTATGATGAACATACGAAAAGGTTGCCTAATTGTACTTGAAAGTCGCGAGAGTGTCCCATTTTCGAGACGTATCATTTACATGCAGTATATTAGATCATCACCTAAATTTTGCCTACGAATCATCATCAGGCTTTTGCCTACAAATATTATGACTGCCTATTACGCAGCCGGCGTCTCGCCCGCTCGTCTTTTCTGTTGCCCGATGCTCTCTCTGTGCAGCGAAGATGAAAGAAATACAACAATCGAGGAAGCAACCGCCGAGAGGATCCACATTCGAGCAGGGCAGTGCGATTGCTCGCGTCGACCGGACGAGTTGCGGCCGCTGTGTTGACTCGCCAGGAAGTCCGTCCGTCCCCTTACATCTGACATCGCCGTCCCGACGCACGGCGCGCCATCGCGGTGTCCCACCTGCTTACGCCGTCACCCGTCCCACGTCAGTCGCCCCGACGTTGGTCGCAGCGCTCGCTGTGCCGGCGCCCTCGCGCCTCGCGTCGGCGCTACTCGTAGGCCCCCTCGTAACATTTGCGCGTGTCTTCGAGTAGGCACCCGTGCCCCGACATAGCAACTCAAATTAAAGTAGTAAAAGTCTACTTATTACAAATTGCATGTATGTACTTACGTGGCGAGACAGTCCGTGAACGGGCTCAGGCCACCGGCGGCGTCCCTACCGGTGACGACGCGGCCTTGGGTTACGGGGGTACGTGTGGTTAGCACATAGTCATCCCCACGCCGTACTCCGGTCTTCTCAACCTGAGAAGTGCATTTTATCGTCGTCAAAGAGCAACATATACGGGAACATTGCAAGGAAAACGCACACTATAATCTTGCCTGTCCGAGAATCTAACCCGGGGTCGCGTAACTTATTACAAATTATCAACATTTATTACACAAAACTTGAAATACGGAGTTGTGAGAAGTTTTGAGAAGAGTGAAATATTTCTATCTTGTTGAAGCAAAAACACATGATATAACTGACTAGTAAATATAATCTAAGAATACAAAAAGCACAGATCTGTAAAACAAAATGTTTTCTACAATTTTCTCTATAACGTGCAACTAACACATTGTAGGGCTATTAAAAGGTAATGATGAAATAAATAGTTTCACATGTTATGGAAAATACAATCGTAACCCACTTTTGCTGATCGAAGTGCATTACGATAAAATTACTCCTGGAACAATTGAACCAAATGCTTTCTGAATACAGCAAATTTATCCATTTTCTGGATTAATATATTGATTAGAGAAAAAGAAATGCTGCCTATCTTCTCAATCATTTTTCATCTGTTTACTCTAAATGTCTTATTCAAAACTCCCGTCCTTTAACTTTATGGCAATATTAAAGTACGGGCGCGGGCGGGCGCGGGCGGGCGCGGGCGGGCGCGGGCGGGCGCGGGCGGGCGCGGGCGGGCGCGGGCGGGCGCGGGCGGGCGCGGGCGGGCGCGGGCGGGCGCGGGCGGGCGCGGGCGGGCGCGGGCGGGCGCGGGCGGGCGCGGGCGGGCGCGGGCGGGCGCGGGCGGGCGCGGGCGGGCGCGGGCGGGCGCGGGCGGGCGCGGGCGGGCGCGGGCGGGCGCGGGCGGGCGCGGGCGGGCGCGGGCGGGCGCGGGCGGGCGCGGGCGGGCGCGGGCGGGCGCGGGCGGGCGCGGGCGGGCGCGGGCGGGCGCGGGCGGGCGCGGGCGGGCGCGGGCGGGCTGACTCTTGGGGAGGCGGCCGGGATTAATATTCAAGACGCGGGCCGGCTCATCAATATCAGCGTCCGAAGACAAGAGGCCGTTATCTCCCCGACGACCCCGATGCGCGCTGCGCGCCCTCTGTCAACGCGCGCCCGCCCTCGCGCCCACCTACCCTCTCGCTCTCCCTGCCCCCCCCTCCCCGCCCGCTCTCTAGCCAGCCCGCCCTCTCACCCGCTTGCGCCCTTGCCAAGTATAGTTCTGCCGATGCTTTTACCCCCTCGCCTCCCGCCCTCCTGTGTTGAAGGGGAGTAAGGAGTCAATTGTGCCACCCTAGGCACCCCGACGCTTTGATGGGCTTGAGGTTGGCTGATTGTGAAAGGTACAAATGTGTTGCGTTATGATTTATCCGTAAAAAATATTTAAGAAAAATTGTTGGAAACGGTGGTTTTAAGATACATTTCTCAGCTATTACAAACATTCTGCTTGTTTTACACACAAAATTTGACACCACTATCAGTAGCTGCACTATCCTTTTGTCACCTATTCCAGACTTCTCAAGGGGGAATGTGGGATATCTGCAACCGAAGTCTAGTTTCCTTGCATCATTTAATTATATTATTGTTCTTTTTTTCAGTACTATATGAACTAGGTTTAATGCTCTTTAAAAACAGTACATGCAATTAGTTTGCATTGTTTTTCACAATACATGATTTGTCATACTTTTTGCTGGTGGTACTAAATTATTATGATTTTCAACTACACACGTACTATAAAGCCGCCAACTCACTCCAGCTGTGCCAACTGGGTTGATGGAGTAAGCCTACTGGCAAACGCTTGTTCACATTGACTGTCCGTGGAAAAGCTGACAGCTCCGAAAGAGCTCACTACACAATTCAAAGATAAAAATAGTGGAGCTACAACAGATTATACTTTCTCGCATTATTTCTAAATTTGCAAATTTTGAACATTCAGGGAATTCAATGAAAATGATACAAGAGCCATTCTTTTAAGCGTCACTTCCTCTATCTGTGAAAAAAAATTTAGCGCATAAATTTCTAGCGCCAATCCCGCAAAAACCACTAGCTTTTTCAAAAAATTGTACTTGACATTTTTGAAAGAGCTGATTTTACTTTTTCAGAGACAAAAATCTCTATCCTCAAATTTGTAGTTTCGTAATAGTAAGTTTTTGCAATTTTCAAAAAAAAACAACCGAAAATGACACTTACATCAAGTTTTTACTATTCCTGATTACATGTGGGGGGGAAATTTAAAGAACAAATTTGGAGAGTTTTGTGAGAAAAATGTTAATACTTATAAAATTGCCAATAACCGAGCGAAGTGGCTCAGTGCGTAACGCACTGACTTCGTAATCGGAAGGTCCGGGTTCGATTCCCGGGCCGGCCATCCTGACCGGGGTTTTCGTGGTTTCCCTCGGTCATAAAGGCGAATGCTGGGATGGTTCCAAAAGTCCACGATCACCTATCGCCTCCTAATCCATTCCTATCATCTTTCATCTTCCATACCCCCGGGCTAACAACCATGGGGGATAAAAATCGGATCCAGCTAAAATGCTGGCCCCTCCAAAAAGTTGTTGCAAGCACCTGCCACCGTGATAATAAATAAAAACTGAGCCACGGTATATGCAGGATGCTTGCTTGCGTGGTCCTAGTCGGCCGATTAACGAAAAAAAAATGCCTATATTTCGCGCGAAATTGTAGGTGTCATTTTCGTCGAGCTCTCCGTATATTGGAAAATTGTAAAAACTAATATTTGGAAACTACAAATTTGGAAGATAAAAATTTTCATCTGAAAAAAAATGTTCTAAAAAATCAGCTTATTAAGAAAGGTGAAGTTTGAGAAAACTAGTAGTTTTTCGTCAAATTTCAGCTGGAAATTAATGAAATATATACAGGACTTCAACAAACTACGGGCCACCAGATAAATTCTCGGAGAGCAGGATTGGATCAAACGGATAAACAATAATTAATTTAATTTTAATTATACTTTACTATTGAAAATTCCGATACTAATACTATTTTTTCACTATTTTACAATTTTTAATCTCAACGTAGTGATATATTTTCTTTCAAGCAATCTGAAAACCTTAACTGAAAGAAGCCAAATTAGGTTTCTCTTAAAAATATGATTTAAATGTAACATTAAAATTGAAAAAAATCAGTGCTAAAATTTTGTACAACATTTTATTTAACTTTAATTTTATATTACCATCGTAGGCTGCATTAGGTACCAGTGCAGCGATGAAGTTTTGAGAACTTTATTGTCGAACGGCGACGTGATGGAAATGAGATAAGACGGTTTGATTTACTTAACTTAGTCCTACAATGTTCTCTACATTCTGTAAAATGATATATTGAACTTTATTACAGTGGGGAAGAATATACAAGAAGACAAGCGTAAGTTAATGATATCGTCGTTTTGAATAAATTCATATATTGATGTTCAATTTATATGTCAAATTATCATTGCTTACTTGTATGTGCAAGAAATAATGCGGGCTGTTACAATTAATATGAGCAGTTACAAATAATGCGAGAAAGTATATGCTGTTGTAACATCACTAGTTCTGAATCAAGTACCCGTAAAACATGGATTATGTTTACCCGAAATATTAGATGAAGTAATTTACCATTTTGCTCTAACCTGTAAACAGAGAAACGACAATTCAAGTCTACTACTACCGCTTACCACTTACTTCAATTACAATGAATCTTTCTTATACATTTTTAATCTATACTCATGCGTATCTAAATTTCTTCCAATAATCGTACCACTCATTTCATCTAGCGGACCTTAGTTGAACCACGCGGTAAGGGTAGGAAGCACGGCATGTTCATATTAAAGAATATATATTTTCTTTACACACACACACACACACACACACACACACAAACTGCTCAAAATTGTTTCTTCAAATTTTTTCCACGTCTAGAATAAGAGACGCTTTAAAGAAATTTTATTTTCGTTGAATTGTCTGAAATTTTGCAATTTGTAATGTACTTTTGCGGCACCACTAGTTACAATAGTTTCAGTTCCAAAATCTTTAATATCAATTCCGATAATATATCTGGTTTCTCTACTGATCTCTGGACATCAGTAACAGAGTAGTGCGTGTACGTGCGTGTACGTAAACGTGAGTAAAGGCAGAGGCCAGGACAAGGAACAGCAAGGATATTTACCATCCAAAATGTTCAACATGATTTTATCATGATGCAGTCATGATTTTATCTATTCGAGTTCAATGTCACCTATTGTGACGTGTGTTTAAACTAAATTTACTACAGAATAAAATAAACTTACCGAATATATGCAATCTATATATAAAGAATGGAGAAACTAAATCCTGGGAAATGAAAATATATTAAATCATGAAGTCTTTCGAATACAGGTACGAACCTAAACGCTTATAATTTCTTTAATTCTTGTTACAAAACACTAGTGAACTCGGCAATTCTTCGCTATTGCAGTGTAATGCACATCACATACTACTAGTCACGTGATTGTTAATCACGTTTTACGCAACGCTGAGCAAAACTTCTTATAAGTAATAGACTTTCTCGCATATGTGGGTTTGTTCCATCTTCTGGTTTGGACATGGTTGTCAAGTATCCTACTGTTAAAACGTTCTCCATCAAATTTGGGCATGCCCTCGCTATTAAACTATCTCGGAGAAATTTTATTTACTTGTCCGATGTTCAAGTAAAAATTCCCGCTTATGTTTCACAATCGCAGGGGCAGAATACTTTATACAGTGAAATCGCGCGTAATCCTCGACGGTTCGAGTTGCAAAGAGGTTAGGGGTGCTTGAATCATCATAAACTAATAAACGAATCAAAAACGCCCCCACGTGTGCGAGTTAATTCAAATGACTCTTTAAGCACTCCCTTTACTAAAAAAAACAAAGTGTGAAAATTTCATCGAAATCGGTTGGGTAGTTTTCGTGTTAAAGCGCGACACACATACGCACATTCTTGATATAACTGCACAAGTCTTGATGTAACCGAGATTGGTCTTAACCTTTATGCTCATTCTTTAGTTTTTGTTTTTGTACTGAAAAAATATTGCTTTATGACCATTAACAGAACTTGATTTATACCCATCAAAAATACATTTCAGTACTATTTTTTTTTTACAAAATGTCAGCAATTAAAGTATTACGCTTCTTCCTTTGAAACAATACATTCATCGTGCCACCTGTGCGGAAAACAGTCACCACCCCATCCACCCCCTGCCTCCTTGGTCGTCATAAAGAGATTGGCAAAACGCGGGGGGGGGGGACCTGAAGAGAGCGTCACCGCAATGATACAAGCGGCGCGCCGGCGTCGGTGGCGCGGTGAGGTGGGAGAGGGGTGAGGGATGGCGGGTGCGGGGGAAGGGGAGGGGGGAGAGGGAAGGCGGGAGGAGGGCGGCCGGCTCTCGATTTACGACGGCCGCTGAGAAAGAAGCCTCCGTGCCGTAAATCTCGCGCGCCACACCGCCTCAGCCGCCAGGGGCGCCACCGGCCGTCGGCACGCGCGCTGCAGGCGGCGCGCGCCGGAACCAGCGCAGGATAATTGCCGCCGGGACTTCTGGGAAATCGAGGAGGCTCTAGCGAGAAATAATGGTGCGAATGGGCGTCAAGTCGGTGCGTGGGCGATGGAGGAAATTTGTTATCGCTGTGTCGACGCATGCTGCGAATGTGCGTTACGTTGCTGCTGTATCAGGAATCGCGTATTTGCGTTATGAGAGAGCAGATGTGGTAGAGTGAGGTAATTAGTTACCGAGAAAGGCATTCATTGCCATTCGGAAAGCAAATGGAGCTGCTCGTAATGAGTGAAGTGCATTTGCTTAATAATCAGTATGCTACGGCATAAATCCTTGTCCTGTTCGAAGCCCGTCAGAGAGTCTCTGTAGAATACACTCAACAATAATTTCATGGCGTCGCATAGAGATATTCACAAAAAACTTGAGATATAGTATAAATAAGATATTTTAATGAGTAATGACAACAATCGATTGAAAACATATATTGCAAGAGAATCAGTTTGTTGCAATAAGTACTGCACTTGGAACTACACATCTCTGTTAAGTGACCTAAGCCAAGAACAAATACTTTTGGTTGTTTGATTACCACGATAAACCTTAATTTTTGACACGTTAAATGGGTTGGATACGGAAAACCAAAACTCCAAACAGACGTGAAAGCTCGTATATTATCTATATCTGAGAAAAGTAAACAATTATTTCTTAAGAAAGCATTTATCGCCCAATTCCGACTTCTCTACATGTACTTACTACATGTACTCAGTACGTGCTGCACAACTAATAATAGAGCAATATTTGCAATACATCTCGCTAAGAATAATTTTTTATTAAGTAATACTGTATTTTTACGTGTAAAAATTTATTGTATTTACTGCCACCCTTAAGTACATACGGAAAGTGTGTAAAAAATATATTTTTCGTTTTCTACATGCTCTCTCTTTTCTACATGCGTTCTCTATGCTCATTAATTACATGAAAAATTGTTTATCACTAATTGGCTTTAATGGCACGCGTGCAATTAAAACCACGCAACTACCAATGAGAACTCGACGAAAGGCTCAAAATCGTTTAATTAAGTCTCTACGGAAACACAAATAAATAAACGAAAGTTGAAATTCAAAGGTTCCGTGTAACATGAAAAACAAACATTTATGAACACATCTAAGCTTTATTACTACTACTATTATATATATATATATATATATATATATATATATATATATATATATATATATATATATTTTAATATTCAAAGTACAATTAGTTAATTTTGAAAAAAACTACTCCAGCGTTACTTGGAACCAACTCTGAAGACTTGTGAATATTTACATCACTAATTTCAATATGACTCGGCCCAGGGACAGCGCTGTGAGTTGTTGACGCAGTGGGCACTGCTGCGACTGATAAATCTTATCCCACAGCTATACGCCATACGTTAGCGATTTTCCACGACTTGTATAGATTATATTCATTTTCATAGACTTCTTTACTTTTTGTAGGGAGCGATGCATGCATTGCGTTTTCAGCTTCTTCTAATATTTCGTCCGGAATATTATTGTAATCCTCCATGCTTTCTAAATTCATGAAGTCACTATGGTGATCGTAAATACACAGGCAAGGCCTATTAAACTTGGTCTTCTTCGGAATGAAAATGACATCATCAAAGTAAATATTGAATGCTAAAGATATATTTTTATTATTCAAAATAAAAATATTTTTGAATGGAAACAAAAAAATATTGAACGTAACACGTGTATAAATGCGTATAATTGCACTCGTGGTAAATAAATAAACTCGCTCCTATCGTCTCTCGTGTCTTTAATCATACCGCATCGTGCAATTATACGCCTATTTATACACTCGATTCGATAACTACTATAATGTAACGCCAACAAATTTTCTGCAACTTTGAATAAAGAGAAATAGACACAAAGTTAGAACTCTTCCGTATACCAGTATTCCAGAGATACAGCCACGCAGAATCTTTTGACGAAGCACAACCACCAAAAATACAATATTATGCCATAGAAAGAACGGCGCTGACGTCCGAGGGAAAGAGCGGGGGCTTTCAACAGAAATGATTCGTCGGTGAATTCGTTTCCTGCACTCCCCTGCCACAACTTTCTTTTTTCTCTGTGCTCAACTCGTCCCGAAAATTCTCCGCGAGAGGGACAAGCCACTCGGCAAAGTTGGCTGACGGTTGGTTGATGCGACGGTGGGGAAGCCGGAGGGGGAGGGGGAGGGGAGGGGAGGCGAGGGAAAGCGAAAGCGGTGGACGAGAGCCGGAGACCCACCCGCAGCCGACTTTGAGAAACTTCCAAAATGAAACGGCAATTTCCCCTTAATGGTCTTCCTCCTTCTTCATTATATATCGCTAGATTAAACATTTTTGAGGAGGCCGAAAGGAACGCATTTGATGTGTGTATGTGCGTGTTCGACGATACCCGGGCGGAGATGTACAAACGGAAGAGAGGAAAGGGGAAAGAGGTCTTTCTTTTCGCGGGACGACGTTAAAAAAGAAACGAGAGCACAGAAGGAGAGGGAGGGCGGGGAGGAAGAGTCAGGGCTCTGATGCGGAGTTTCGTGCCTCAATAATTTGCATACCCCTGCCATTAGTGCTGGGCCCCGACGGATGGCCCGTTCGTTCAGCTTCTCCCTGCAGACTTTGAAAGGGGAGGAACAAAAATTAGACAACTTCCGTTGAGTGGGAGCTCGCAATAATCCTTCGATGCCGAAAGCGGACTGCTGAATCACTTCACTGACATCTGGTGACCAAGTCCAACTGCATTTGAGAAATTCCCACCCATCAGCTACCTAGATGTGATACTGATAAATTGAAAAAAAACGATACTGATACCATTGCACTACAGATTTACCTGTGCTAATTTTGACTTGAATGGAAATGCTTGAATCAATGTGATATATGCATGTAATGTTTCAATCGTTTTGGTTTGAAATAGAAAGTTCACGAACTCATATTTTAGCTCAGTTTTTTGATGTACTATATGTGCTTCATGTTACATGAATTTTCATCTTCAACTCTAACCATAAGGAATGTTAATTTCTAATGAAATTAATTTAAATCTCCCTTCGGTTTGGCCAGAAACTATAAACCATGCGACAGAAGATCATTCTTAGCATGTTTTGTATTAAACTGAAATAAATATCAAAATTTGTTCAAAAATAATCTAAAAAGATATACCTTTAAATTGAAACTCCAATGCAAATTTACTTCTGTATTACGATATTACAGTGGGATAAGACACAAGCATAGCATTAAAGCTCCATTTTTTGGAAATTATTGTTAGATGTCTTTACGGTCTTGTATGAATTCAGCTAGCAGTATATCAGAGACATGTGAGAGATTATTAATAAAAATAATGATAATCTGGACTTTCTTCAGTTAAAAATAAATTCGTAAACCCAATAACTCCCATCTAATTTGAGAAAAAACTTACTAATGGTGAATGGTTCCAGAAACTGTAAGTCAAACATCTAGTTACTAGCCAATTGATCCTGAGAGGATATAATGACGACATAAACATATTGTCTGTCAGTATAACAAATGTCTTTGTGTACTGTCTGTCAGTATATATTATGTTTGTACACCAAATGCATTAATATTGGTAAATGGGTGCAAAGGAATCTACACATCATCTCTCTATCATCATCTACGTAGTCTTATTAATACTCGACATAAATCGCGAAAAGCAGCTCCCCATCTGCACATATTCCACGGAAGGGCTCCGGGGGGTCGCACTGTCGTGCGATTCTGATTCTGCTGAACGCAGCAGCCGGTGAACACAGGACTTGCGCGCGGGCGCTCGAGCGGGGTTGAGTGGTTCGCCGCGGGAGGCGACACCGGCGCGTCAAGTGGGAGCCGCCGGCCAATAACCGCGGGGCTAAGAGGCTTTGCGCGAATCAGCACAAAGCCCGTCCGTCCGTCTGCCGGGCCGGCGCGCACCCCGCTGCGGCCTCCGGCTACACGGCAACGCACTCGTCCGGCTGCCTAGAGGACGCTCGAGGTGCGAAACAATGGGCGCCATTGATTGGCGACACGGCGCGGAATTTGTCAGGTTTGCTCCGACAAACAATTTGCGGACCGTTTGAAGCATTCGCGTTTTGCCCCGGAGTGTTTTGGCATTAGTTAGAATCGAGTTTGAAATGAATTTCTGAGCCTTTGCTAGAGGTCGAAGAGGTGTTTGATTTCGCTCAACAGGCTGTTCTGCTTTTGTTTGGCGCACACGGATGTAAACATTCGCTCTGCGCATGTCCAAATTCAGAAGTTGATAATTGGCAAACTGTTCTGATTTCAAACTGTCTCCAACTAATTAGGAAGTTCGCAGGAACATGCAACTGGAAGAGCACTTCTCGTATGAGTGTATGTGAAGGATTCTACTGTAGTCTTTTGTGAAATATAGACTGTAGAGATGTAGTTTTGATAAATGACAGTGGATACGGTCAGTTAATCAAACATTCACATTGTTTGACGAGAACTGCTTCATGTGAAAGATAAGTAAATAAAGTTTTACAATGCTGCATTCTACAATGATTTAGATAATTTAATGTTATATTGTCATACACGTAGATATAGTTAAGAATCCTAGAATTTCAAAATTAATCATTTTGTTTTGGAAAAATTACCCAAATGTTCATTACACCTATTAAATTTAAAATTAAGCCTCTCACGCATACAATTGTGAAGTTGTCTACAAAACTTTTCCAAGTTCAAGACGTACGAATCTAAGTACACAGACAATTGTGCCCAAAATGATAGAAATAATATTTATGCACTACATCTAGTCTTACGCTAAAGGTCTAAACCAACCCATAATATGTTCGCATGCAACGAACCATTCCCACATTTCTTTTGAAGTGCGGATCCTCCATCCCACCCCACATTCCAGCGAAACATCTTCTCATTCTTCCAACTGCTAACTCGAAAATCCTTCAAACAAGTTGAAAGGCCCCCCATGATCGTTTCCCAAGTTGACAGCGAGCGTCTTCCATTTACATATTCATTTGATCACGGCTTAGCGGGCTGCTTGAGGAGGAGTTTCCTTGGCGACCGCGTGAGGTCGGGCGGAAGCGGCGGGCGGCGGAGAAGGCCCTCGGGCGGGCGGACGCTCCTTTGACTGGCCCGCCCCGCCCGGGGCGCGCTGGGGGCGGCCGTGCCCGTGGGGGACCGCGGCGTTCAGTGCGATCTGCGGTCGCTGGCAAGCGCCCAGGCAAAGGTTAGTATATCTGCGGCTGCGTTTGTGCATCGTGGCTCAGCGGCGGAAGTTCAAGACTCGACAAGAATACGTTTAATATCCAGCACGAGAATGATTGTGCCACTCGTTCGGTTATTAGTGTCAATACGTTATGTCAGGTATTTAGGTTGGTTGGACAGTATGTATCATAACGCTCAGGAAGCTGGCTTTCGTCTGAGGAAGTTGCTGAATCAAATCCTGATTAATTCGCAAGGAATTTGCAGTGAACCATTCAGTTTTGCAGAAGATTGTGTGGCGTCATACGGGTGTAATCGAACACAGACGAGAGTGGTTTGTAAAACAGTAGCTTTATTAACAATCTAGACCGTAGTCTCAATTTAACAACTACCCTGCTCACAATAAACTAAATAAATAGACCCACTTCAAGGAGAGATAATTTAAGAACGGCTACCACACCGCAACATACCACCGATGTTCCCTGTATGAAGCCGCTCTACTTTGAGACCATCTACGAGTCTCGCAAGTCACGACAATGAATTGCCGGCCCCTCGCCCTAGTGCACCTACACGCACAGACACGCGCTTCACCTGTCGCCGACGCCGCTAGAACAAGAAGACTGGGACATTGTTCTCCTGGCCTTATATAGGCCCTTTTGGCTCTACCCGCCGCCCCCATTGCCTTCTCCCCAAAGCCGCTCTGGGCCCTCTACGTCCACGGAAAGTCCCAGTGCGTCATCACTCCGCCCTTTGTTTAACATCCGGCGGTTTGAGCGTGGCACGACACTACAATTGCGTTTCATTCAATTAATATATCCGTCTTCATGTATTTTACTCTCATCACCTGTTATTGACTTCCCATTTCAGGCGCGGTCATGGAGTGCGATGTGTGTCTGCTGGAAAAGTGCCCAGTCGATGGTTTGTTTATCAGTGGGTGCTACATGATAGAGTAGCTGACTTGATGATGTTGGTCTGAGGATAGAAAATATCTCACTAACAGCGGTTCATGCCTCAATTTTCAGTTTCCAGTGTGGTTGGGCAGTCGATGGCTTAGCGGAGGGTTTGATGGCTTTCCATGTGCAAAGATCACTGATTCGACTTTCGGACACCTCACAAAGAATTTCTGGTGGATAATTGGCTTAGGCAGTAGGTTTTCTGTGCATTCCATTTCAATAATTTATCTGTCTTTATATAATTTGCTCAAAGTGCCTTTCAATTAGTTCCCAGCTGAGGTGCATTCGGTGCCGGCGTTATCAAGGAGTGCTGTGGACCGGGTCGCGAGGCGCGACCGATTGGCACCAGCCCAGGCAAAGGTGAGACAGTGTTGTTGTTTACGTGCCATATTGAGAACACTAGTGATTCATTAATTAAATTGGGCAATCTATTGTAAGATTTTCAATGTTTCAGAAAGGAAATAACAGTCATTTCGGGTATTTTATGGTGCTGAAGTCGAAAACGATCCCAAAATGGTCAAATATGTTTAGTCTCTTGTGTATTTAAGTAAGAAAAATATTATAAACTGTATTTTTCTCCCCTTGGCAGCATAATTTTTAAACAACTAAAATTTGTCCTTCTATCAAATTTGACCCCAAATATTGCTAAGAAGATGTTGTCTGGATTATATAACTTCAAAATATCCTTAAGATATTGGTATTGTGGTGAGTTATCGTTGGCATTTACAATGAAATAATTATACGAGTCGTCATTGCCAACAATATTGTTTATTAAGATAGCATCTTTTGATGGCTTAGCCATCACCATTAGGTTTCTGCTGTATGGAAGCCACAAAACGACTACGACTGTGTATCTCATTGCATTAAATAAAGATGCTGTGTGTGTAGCACAGAGCAAGTCAAAGCGCACGCCACCAGCACGTCGGAAATGGTCGGCGCAGCAACCGAATGTAACAGGGCCGCACTGAATGCACCCCGTCTCCACGCCTCGTCACACTTCAATGAGCCCACGTATCCCTCCGCGTGCCCTCCCGCCGCTGCACGTGATACGCACTCGCCCCCCCCCCCGGGCGGAGAAAGACGATCAAGAACCAGCCCACGGACTCCGAGAAGAGGACGGCGACGCGCTGCACTTGGAGTCTTGGCATTTGAACCACGAAGAGAGCGAGAGAGAGCGAGAGAGCGTGAGAGTGAGCGAGGGAGAGCGAGAGAGAGCGAGAGTGAGCAAGAGTGAGCGAGAGAGAGCGAGAGAGCGCGAGAGTGTGCGAGAGAGAGCGAGAGAGAGAGCGAGATAGAGAGAGCGCGAGATAGAGAGAGAGCGAGATAGAGAGAGAGCGAGGAAGAGCGAGATAGAGCGAGAGAGAGCGAGATAGAGCGATAGAGCGCGAGATAGAGAGAGAGACGGCACTACAGCAAGACTGCGGCCATTTTCGCGCGACCAGGCACATCTCTGGACTTCAACAAGACCTGGTCGATTCACGGAACATCCTCAGCCAGATGAGGACCTGATGTAGAAGGTTTACGCGGCCAGAGTCATGATCTGAGCTGCCCGGGTGACGCCTGTTCGATGGCTGAGGTGCCGACGTTTCAGCCATCATATCGTGGCCTTCTTCAGGGATGTTGTGCATCAGGATGGCGCACCAGAGCTCCGAAGAAGAGCACGATATGATGATTAAAACGTTTGCAATTCAGCCTTTGGCGTGGCTTCACCCGGAGAGCACAGAATAAGAAGACAACCTGACGCCGATTTGGTACTCTCGGAGAATAAATAGACGTCTGACATCTTGTGTGTGTCTTTCCAAATTGTCCCGTGTCACATCTACACATAACACTTTGTCCTAGACATTCATTTCTAATGGATCTTATAAGTATACCTGATTACCGTTCAGGAATGCTAAGGTTGTTATTAGTTGCAATGATATATTTCAGATTTACTGAAATGCTGTTTAAATAGTGAAATGGTTTGATGAAAGCGTTTTTTATGTTCAGCGAAACTGAATTTTACAAAAAAATATACAAATGGAAGTGAAGAAAATGATTTTCAGAATGTGATGGCTCGATGCAAGGAAAAGCTTCTTGAAGTGCGGAATCTTTATGTCGACTCTCCAATCACAACGGAAGCAACCGTACTTTAATGTTGAACTCAGAGAGAGATGGCAACTTTGTTCCACTCTGTATATTTTTCAATTAAATGTTTTGCCCCAAATCGTAATTGTTTCGATTTAGAAGAATTGTATTTGTTAAGATTTATCTCTTTAAGTTTCTTTACTGCAAAGCCCGTAGGAATAGTTGGTGAGACTTTTGTGGAGAAATACAAATTTCTATTCTAGTAACGTTGCTTGTGCGGTTGTCTTTAAGTTTAACTTCTTTTGAAAACAGTATCATCTCATACCTGAAAATATTGTTTTTAAAGCTTTTGGAGATACCTTGTACGTGAAAGCAACAATGTCCGCAAGGTATTTCTTCTGAAATAGTTGGGGCATTAAAAGTTTTGATTTCGAAAGGTCTGAATATCTCCCACGATGATTCAACATATTTTGAATAGCATTGTTCGGATGATTCACGTCATGATAAATCTCATGGTTGAATGCGAGAAAGAACAGAGGAAAATATACGTCTCAATAGTTTTAAAGATTCTTCGCCTACATTTTGAAAATGGAGACCATTATTTACATTTTTAATGTGATGTTTTTAACTATGGAGCAGAAAAATAATAAGGAGCAGAAATCATTTATGTCATATCCGAAACTATTTGGCCACAAACTTGTGTTGTATCAAATATATCTACCTCTCCAACATCATCTAAATAATTAATTTATTTGTAGGTCGGCTTTGTCCGGTCGGACTGCGGATGTAAAAAGCTAATTGGGGGCAGTTAATTCCGCATTATTTAATTTTCGGAGTGGTTGAACCATAGGAAATGGAAAACCAGCACACTCTCCGCTATATATAGTGTGAAGTGTGCTGGTTTTTCATTTGCGGATACCAATGATACAAATTTTGGTCACTTCATGAGGAATTTCTGGTGTACTCATCGCGTGAGCAGAAAGTTTTATTTCTATTTTGTTCCATTAGTTTCTCCGTCTTGATATTCTTTATGTACAGCACCTGTCAATGAGTCTCCAACTGATGTCCATTCGGCTGCCGCAAGGGGGGCGCGCGCAAGGGGTGCTGCTGATTGTGTCTCACAGTGCGATCTGCGTTTGCTGGGAAAGAGCTCTTCAAGGGGTTTTCATTTACTTATGTTCAGTTGCCCATTTCCATTCACAAATGCAAGATGATATAAACATCTTTCAAACTCTCACTTTAAGTGTTTTTCTCCTGTAAATGTCTATTTGTGTCTCAGGATTCAAAACATTTTGTATTGTAAATAAAATAAGTTGTCAAATTCATGATTTCATTAATTATAGAGCGCTACGTATCATGGGAGTTGGTCACAGGTATTATTAAATCATGTCAAGTTTGCCTCCTTTCCGAAATATGTAATTCTACCTTCACAGCTATTAATACAATCCCAAACGTTACATCGTACTTACGAAAACCTCAGCAAACTTGACATTTTTTAATGTTTGAATACTATCTGTGAGCAAATCCCAAGATCCGGAACATTCTTTAGTTTAGCTTAAAATTGAAATGTTAAAAAGATGGAGGCTGAGATTCTTGACTTATAACAATTTATTTAATTGTAGAATTTACAAGGCAATCGCTTCACAAGAATAAACAAGTGATGCCGAAGTCTCACTTGCCAAAAGAAACTACCTGAGTTGTCGCCGAGTTTAGTGGCGCCTAAAGAAGTTGCGCTTGCAACGCTGCAGTTCTGGCTCAATCTCTTCTCTCTTCTCGTGTGCTGAACCGCCCGTTATATATGCGGGCCCCGGGCTGTCGCAGACTCGTTCCCGCAGCTCGCTTGTTCAAGCGGTTAGCTTGCTGTTGCCTTGCGCCCTTTAAAATAGAGCGCGTGCCGACTCGTGCGTGCGTGCCAACTTTGAATGTAGCTGTGCATACAGCAATGATGGTCGTGAATCTTTGTACAATCGTCAATATCATTAATGTTTTGAAAAGTTTGTTCTTTTGATTTTGTTCTTTCGTCACAACGATATTGTACAATTATATGTGCTTATTTCTTCCGTATTTCGTTCTTAAATGTTGCGCAGCATACGAAAACGGCGAATAGGAATATCGTTAGTTTTTGTTGCATGGTTTTCTTGAATCGATTTTCGCCCAACGCGCTCGGAAGATCCATCCACAAACTCCACTGAACAGACTTTCCCCCCGACCGAGTTGCCGCGTTTCAAGACGAGTTTGTGGCGACTTAAGAGAAAGGGCCTAGACTTCTACCTCACGGCCGATCTCCTCCCGGACCCCGCCGCTACAACCCCCCCCCCCCCCGTGCGCATCACCATCACCCCCGCTTGGCCCTACGCATCACTTCAGACCCGCCAGCCTCTTCCTCACCGAACCACGCCCCTTCCATGCCCCTCCCACATCGCTTCCGCGCCCCTCCCCAGCCCGTCTCACGCCCCTCCCTCGCCCGTCCTCCGATGCGCCGCAGATACTTCCACATCCCCGTCCCATCACAGACACTTCCCCCATCTCCCTCGTCACCCTCTGCCTTATCCCCGGCCCGTCCCTGCTTCACCGCTCACCCCCGCGGGTAATTTTCCATCCCCGTCCCTCAACACTTCCCCACCCCGCTCTCAACCCCTCCGCCCCACTTTCTTGCCCTCCCCGACCCCTGCATAGACTTCACTCATCCACTTCGCCCGCCCCGCCAAATCTACACGCCACCTCGTCCATCCCCTCCCCTCCCCACCCCCGACCCTCCACACCCCTTCCCCCGCCTGCCCCGCTCGCCTCCCTCGCGCTCGCCCCGCCACGCCCCCGCGGAGCCTCAAAGGCGACGGCGGTGTCGCGCTGTATCCGGGCAGCGACCGCCTTGTTGCAGCTTATCCCCATCAGGCTAATTGGGTTTTGAATAACTCAGGCAATGAAAGCTTTTAGACTAATTCGCTGCGCATTTGTGAGTTCGCTTCCGGGCCCCCAAACCCGGAGGAAAGAAGGCGAAAGCGAAGCGGAAACGGATAAGAAGGCGCCTAAAGGAATGCGAGGAAGGGGGAGAAGGGAAGGGGTACTCTCGCTCAGGTAGTCACGCAGCCGGTATCACGTTTCTTCACTATTTGAGGCAGAAATGGCACTGTGAGATATTGAGTATTGTCTACCTTTTCAGGTATATTTTCGCGACAGAAAATGCATTTTCAGTAATGGCGCGTGCTTAAAGAGGGCTACAGTACGAGTTTAATTACCCGAGTGCTTTTTGAATAAATAATTGGAAAATAAAGGCATGGAAGTTGTTGTTGCGAATGGAATGAAAAGGGGAGCTTTGTTTGCTGCTTTTCATTTTGAGCAATACACACTCTGTTAGGTAAGTATTTGCTTAACTTTTTGTGCGCTAGCTTTTGCCTATGGTCTACACAATGCTCTAAAAGCGTTACTATTCCGGATAATTAAATGCAAACGTACACAGAATAATGTCACAGCAATTAGAGTCAATTATGTGTTCAACTAGAATTAATGCGAATGGGATGACGAATTTAGTTTTGTTGGAACGATACAATTAGTAGTGAACTAAATTAATGATAAAACAAACGTTTGACTTTGATTGCCCCTGAAGCTGTTGGGTACGTACGCCATTCTGAAAATATAAGACGTGAATACTCAGAGTTCAAACTTAACAAAGTGTTCATTCAAACCGAGTATCTCGTCTCTCATGAATCTAGTAAAAGCGAAGATAGTAATTATTTACGTGAAATATGTTCTATTATTATTATTATTATTATTATTATTATTATTATTATTTTATGATATTCCTCTGCATCACGACAAAGATGTTATGGGTCGTCTGAATATAAAATCTACTCCAGGTTGCATCAGCTACATAAGGAGCTGATCTAGTGACTGTCGGTGCCTCTACAATACTTTGCCCAAAATGAGGGCTGTTCCAAATAAAGCAATTTCTTGCACTTCACAGTCTTTTCAATGACCTGGGAGTTTAGCCAAGCTCTTACACAAATTTTGCGTAACGAATCCTAGAGATCAGATGACTATCGGCACGACTGTGTTTTTACTCCCCACCGTCGGCTGGTCTCGATTTCCAAACACTTGTATTAAAGATGTTTCTCTGCATCCGTGATTACGATGTTTTGATCGCAAAGCACAGCAACATCTACAAGTAGATGCGATTTTCCCCCAAATCTCAGGTAACAATATCCGGTTTATTTGCTGCTAGAGTGCGATTCGATTTGTTGGTCATACAACTTTGTATAGAGTCCAGCAGATGTCACTGGTTCTGATGTTTTCATACCAGTTATGACATGTGTTTGTAACTTCGAAGACGGTACAGATCTGCCAGTGGAGGTAACACTGGCTGGTGGAGGAGACACGCCCTGTCGCTTCTTTTAAAGTATTCCGTCTTGCTAGAATTGGGTAAGTTGAGACGATATGATCAATGGTTTGTACTGGGTCGTGACAGATTCGGTATTTATCATCTTGGGAAATTTTGAGAACTGCTTTATCATAATGTCGTGTTCTCAACGCCTGATCTTGAGCATCTATTAGAACTTCTTCCGATTCTGACTTCCATTCTTCCTCTTTTAAGCCACATAAATGATTGATCTTTATTTATCTACATCTTCTCCATTTATTTTATATATTGTCCATGGAGTGGTTTGTTTCTCCACGATTTCTTTAACATTTTTTGTCTCACATTTCATGTTACGTAGCATCAGAAGTTAAGTGTCTGTTGTTATTGTTATTATTATTATTATTTCTAATATATATATATATATATATATATATATATATATATATATTTAAATACTTATGTCATTCTTATATTTGATTCAATTATCTCTTTCAATTTATTTATTTTATCTGACAGCCTTTTCCTCCCGCAAGATCGCAATGCGGGGGGGGGCGGGGCTTAGTTTTTCCTGTCAAGGATGTAATTTTCTCAAAAATCACTGGAAATGTTTTGATTAAACTTTGTCCTTAGATAGCCGAGAAAACGCAAATAACGGCGCAAGCCTCCGTTTCGTTAAAATCCACGATTTTTCAAAAATTGAAAGTAATGTAGAAATTATTCACCAATGTCTTAGCATTCTAAAACAAATGATACGGCCATTAAGCAGAAAAAAATTGCAATCTTAGTCTTTAAAGAGACTTAAATTTTGGCACTATATTGCTATTTCTTTGCTTCACTAACTTAAAATGGTTATCACTGAAAATATCACTTATAACGAGTTGTTGTTACAAAGATTGTTTTAACAATTCAACGTTCTACTCTAATTTGGAGTTTTGCACAGAAATACCATCCAGTAATTTTGTAGAAATGCCTCCCTTGTTCGAAAAAATCATGAATGAATAGGGATTATTAAGATCTGTGATAGCACATATGTGAAGAACCTGAACCTAGGTGATTACTACGTGACACATTACAAAGAACCTCACAAGTCTATAAAATATTATTTCTTCTCGTAGGAACTTACATTCCGCTTTCTAGCTTTGAGGACCAATCAGAAGCCGCGGTGTCGCGTTCGCCGAGCCCTCGTGGTATTGTCGGGGCAGAGGCATTCGTTGAAGACTCTGCTACTGATTGGACGTATTCTTTCATGTAATACGTTACTATATTCGCTAATACAAATTCTTGCGATAATTTGTGCCTCATAACTTTGTAACAATGATCTTCCCTGCAATAGACATTTCTCTTCTCGACCTCATCCTGGCGCGTCCTGACTAATAAGCTCGTACTTCAAATTTTCATAGGTATATGGTTAGCATTAGTCACATTGTATCTCTTCAAACATTGCTTCTATTATGAGAAACTTTTCAGTTTAATACCCGAAGGAAAACAGGATGTTTAAAAATTACCACCAATCCCTCGTCAGAGGGGTTTCTCTGTTTCATGGAGATATGTAAAAATAAATTTAGAAATCGCCAATGTTTTGAAATTATCAAAAACAATTTACTGGTAAAACGTTGAGTTAATGACTTACGAAAAACTGTCTTAGTATAGAATAAATTGTTTATTTCGACGTAATGAAGTAATGAAGTCGTAGGCTTCCGCGGCCAGAGTCATGTGCGTGATCTGGGCTGTCGGGGTGACGCCGGGTCGAAGGCTGTTTGCCGACGTTTCGACCATCTTGTCGTGGTCTTCCTCAGGGCTGGTATGCGTCGTGATGGTCAGCGCTCGGGCGTATATGCTTGTCTGGGCCGAGTACTATTGGATGGAGCAGCGGCCAATCGGAAGCCGCCGGTTAGCAGCGTGGGGTGGTCAAGCCCATAGCGCATACCAGCCCTGAGGAAGACCACGACAAGATGGTCGAAACGGCGGTAACACAGTCTTCGACACAGCGTCACCCGGACAGCCCAGATCACGCATAATGAAGTAATGTTGCCGATGGGAATGTACACATAAGGTAGAATTCTGACACTTCAAAACCTCAGAGCACGATAATGCTGACAAAATTATGAAAGAGTCAATGATTATGTCAAGAACCTAACGTCATAGTCACCTTCACTGTTTTCACGCGAACATCGCTGTGGTACGGGGAAGTTATTCTCTTCTAGAGCTGAGATTGCTAACTCGAGCCGTGTACATCAAAAGCTTTGTCACCTTGGAGAGAGTAGTTATATTTTCGCTGGCGGGAATTAGCTTACGATTTAGAAAATAAAATAATATAATCCATGTCTTATCACATTGTGACGCAACCGAAATATCAGAGGTCCGAAGACCTATACATTACATGCATACAAGCATACCTATACACTCAAGATTTTCTTTTGGCAGTTTCTATGTCTGTCTTAAATAAGAATAAGTGTGTTAGCAAATGAAATTGTAAGGCTCAGGAAGATCTTAGAGGAGCTGGTAATATCCCCGTTATAACATCAAATTGTCATCATCATTAATTTATTCAGCTATTTGTACAAGCAAGCGGGAAAAGATTCAAACACAGCTTTACAAATTACTGCTAATAGAAAACTTCATCCTACCCTCATACATTTGTCTCCCTTCATTTCTTCAGCTTTCTTTCTACATTTTCCTTTGTTTCTTTTCATTCACATTCTCACCAGATATTCCTTTTCACCTATCATTTTCAAAATAACTCTTCAGTGTATTTCGTAATTTGTTTCTTATCTCTAACGTCTCACATTCTTACATTATCCTCCTGCTCTTGGCTTATCAATCATTAGCTTTGCGCAGGTGAACCGAAGGAAGAAGAATTATCGGGTAGAATTGATATAGAATACCTTATCTGTATCGGGTAGCGCGGGTAAGTGTTTAAAGGAGAAACGAGAAAAAAGTGCTCGTAACGACGTTGTGATGTATGGGCTGCGGGAAGGGTGGATAGGGAGGAGACCTAATGCCCACCAGATGATTGGAAGAAGATTTAGATGTGGTGGAGTCTGTAGTGGTGGCGTGGGAATCACGGAGTGTTGGAATGGGAATTTCAGTTTGCGATAGGAGACGTGTAAAATGCACGAAGGAAAAGGGGTGTAGGTGACAAAAGAATCTCCACTAAGGAGCATGAAGTGTGTAATAATAATAATAATAATAATAATAATAATAATAACTAAAGATTACATATTATACAATTACGAGTATAATAGGATTTCCTTAAATGCAACTTGTACACTCACGAATAGAATCTTATTTTGAAAGTACACCATTCATTAGTAAAGATTTAATGTCATCGTTATAAATAGACAATTTTCGAATGTGTATTCATATATGTATGAAGAACAATTTAATTATCTTAAAAAAGATACTGTTAATACAAATAAAACAATCAGTATTAACATTGAAGAAAATGTTTTAAAAAAATTGAAAAATGTGTATCGGATAGAAATCTTCAGATGGAAAGTATGGTTCGCACAAACAGACTTGTAGTGAGGATGGCAGGATGGTGCAAGCAGTGGGAGTCAAGAAAAGGGTACAGGTGAGTTGATTGAAATGAGCATCTCCAAAATCAGGTTGAGGATTCTTATTGGAGACTGACGGAGTTGACGAAAGGAGTTTTGAATGAGAATAATGAAGAGTAATAAAATTAGCGCTGTTGAGGTAAGGTCTGCTGGAATTGAAAGCAGAGTTGGTGACAAAAGAAGCGCTGGTGATAAAAGATTTGTTTGTGACGTAAGAGGATCTAGTGTCGAAAGCATCACTGGGGATGCAAGTCGGTCTATTGACAAAACCATCGGCGGTCAGAAAAATGCCCTAATTATTGCTGGTGATGAAAGCATCACTGGTGACAAGAGGTGCTAGTGTCGAATGCAATGTTGTTGGTGCAAGCCGCGCTGGTGTCACACGCACTTTGAGCGACAGGGCCAGTGTGTGAATCCCGGGCGGGGCGAACTGGGCGGGGCCGTAGTGGGCGGGGCGCGATGAGCGGAGCGCAATGGGCGCGTGTTTTGGGAGGGTACGGTGTGCGGACGCTTTAGGGCGCGGTAGGCAAGCGCTTTGGACGGGGCGCTGTGGACGGGGCTCTGTGGACGGGGCGCTGTGGACAGGGCGCTTTTAATGGGGCGCTGTGAACAGGGCGCTTTAGACGGGGTGCTGAGAACGGAGCGCTGTGGATGGGACGCTGTGGACGGGGTGCTGTGCACGGGGCGCTGTGTACAGGGCGTAGAGGATGAGGCTCTGTGGACGGGAGACTGTGGTCGGAACATTGTGGACGGCGCTCTACAGACGGGGCACAGAGGATTAGGCAATGTGAAAGGTGCGCTGTTGTCAGGGCGCTGTGGACGGGGTTCTGTAGACGGGGCTCTGTGGACGGGGCGCTGTGGGCGGGGCACAGAAGATGAGGCGCTGTGGACGGGGTGTTGTGGTCAGGGCGCAGTGATTAAGGCGCTGTGGATGGGACGCTGTGGCCGGTGCGCTGTGGACGGGGCTCTGTGGATGGGGCGCTGTGAACGGGGCACTGTGGACGGGGCGCTGTGGACGGAGCGCTGTGGACGGAGCGCTGTGGACGGAGCGCTGTGGACGGAGCGCTGTTGACGGGGCGCTGTAAACGGGGCACTGTGGACGGAGCTCTGTGGGCAGGGTGCTGTGGACGGGGCGCCGTGGAAGGGGCGCTGTGGACGGGGCGCCGTGGAAGGGGCTCTTTGGACAGGGCGCTGTGGACGGGGCGCTGTGGACAGGGCGCTGTGGACATGGCGCTGTGGACGGGGGGCTGTGGACGGGGCGCTGTGGACGGGGGGCTGTGGACGGGGCGCTGTGGCCGGGGCGCTGTGGACGGGGCGCTGTGCTCGGTGCGACATGGACGGGGCGCTGTGGTCGGGTTGCTGTGGCGGCAGCGCGGGCGGGGCGCGGTGGGCGCAGCGGACGGGCCTTCGCCATGCGTCTCAATACGCGCCGTGGCGGCGGGCGGCGCCAGACGAATGGGCGCGGCGCGCCTCCGTTGTTTCTCTTAATTCGGAGGGGAGTGGGCGCGCGTTAGGGGCGGCGCCTGGGCGAATTGCCGCGGAGCCCTCGGCGGCGGCGGCGCCGCCGTAAATAACGGCCCGCGAGGACGGACGCCGCGCCGCCGGGGACGGATTGAAACGAGGCGCGTCTAGCACCCTGCGCACCAGGACGTGCGATGTACTCGCCTAGAAAGCTCATAGCAGCTCTAGCTTGTAGGAAGGAACGAAATTGAAATGCAGATGAGGAGAGAAAAATAAGGAGAAAAAATGAGAGCGCAGGCTTCCGCGGCTGGAGTCGGTATTTACTTGGCTGGTCGCATTACGCCCTGAGGAAGGGCGCAGAATGGCGACCGAAAAGTCGGCACCTTTGCCATGGACGCGGCGTCACCCGAACAGCCGAGTATATAAATAAGGAGAATAAAATACTCGTATTTTCATTTTCATCTTGTTTTATGTTTAAAAAGAATGTTCTATATTATAGTATGTTTTTGAAGGAAATTCAGAATACGCCACTTATACATTTTAATGAATTATCTAGAATATATAATAATTATACTAATAATAATTATTAATAACATTTAATTAATTAAATATTACGAATTAATAATATACAATAATAATTCTATAAAATATCAGGATAATTTCAATAAAACGAGTAATTTAAATATTTTTTTAAGTAATTACGTAAAAATATTAGCTTTAATATTATATGCATATTTTTGAATACTGAGCAATTTCCATCACACAATCTTCAGTACTTATGGGAAAACAAACAAATGATCTCCCATTGTCTGAATTTGTCTCATTTTCTGAAACAAGTCGTGAGACGTATTTGATAGAATGCTCACATCCAGATCTGGAGGTTATATCTCACGGTAAAACTTTTTTTATCCCTTTGAACCTAAATCAAGAACTTCTTTACAAGTAAATCTTTTTACGAAGATATTCCCTTTAAGCATCTGAACAACGTCTTGAATCGCTGTACATTTGAGACAATTTCACTTACTGAGTTTTGATATTTAAAAGAAGTCTTTCAGTCATAATAATATTACAATTTCTCGTCGAATTCTTTTGAGAATGCTTCCCCTCAACATTTCTTAACTCCCATTTTCCAGTAGGTTTCCTCGTTTCTTATGATCATTCAGCGTAACCTCATAGAAAAGAAGTTTCAGCTCTACAAGCAGATTCAGCCATCCTTTTTACGAAAAGCTTTGAGTATATACGATAAGCTCTAAAGTTCCATTTCAGAAGCTTTGTAAACGAAAATTACATGGTTTCTTATTTTTGTAATTGATATAGATAGAAACAAAAATTTGAGTAGTATTATAAATCGAGTGCAATGGAAAGTACATTAGCTGCAATTTGTGTCATTAGCTGATTCTGTAATTTGTGTCTTGAAAAGTAATTAATTAATATAGTCGATGTCTAAACATAACACTATTCTTGAACAAATTTTGTGCAAGAAATATGAGTATAACAATAAAAGTAAAAAAAATAGTCAAAGAAATGTCATTGTTCATAAAAACTAACGCATACATTCTGGACATGTTAGTTGTCTGGAAAGTTTTAATGCGCGAAATATTGCTGGAAACATTTTTTATGAAACAGTGTTTACATCTTAGATTTTGAGATCAAAATGTCCCGTCTCCAACAATCTAATAATAATAGAATCCGTAGGAAAAAATTAAGTTAGCATTGTGGTACTGCTAATGACCGTCAGCTGCATATTCTGTCTTGATATGGAGGAGCAAAAGCAAATATATCCCTAATAATTTTACTTCTAAACATACGAGGATCAGGCAAAATCCAATATGTCCACAGCGTTGTTGCAAGCAATAAAGAATATGTCTGTGTAACCAATAAGATTTCAATATTAACGATCACGTGACTTGTTGATGCCGCATAGTTCACTCCGTGTGTGAAGTCTTTACAACATCATTCTGTTTTATTTATTAGAAGATTGGTATCTCAAAGACACAAACAGTTTTAGTAATATAAGTGCAAGAATGTTCAGAACATCAGAAATGTGAAACGAATTATTATTCATAAAACAATGAAAGGGAAGAAAATTCAATCAAAGTCAAAGTTATCCCACAGCAATACTTTAGATTTCATGCTTTAACCCTTGGGAAATATGGTATTTCATTAAAAAATATTTACAATTTAGCCATCAGCAGGTGTCACTTGAAACGGGTATACCATTGGCAAAGGGATATAATGTAGCAGGTCCATTGACTAAACTTTTAGGAGATAAATGGAGAAAATTCTTTAGATACTCCAGGCCTAGAATGATATTCCTTTGTTCTAGATGAACCAATAGCAGATACTGAAACTAATGGATAGTCAAGAACTAAAGATAATTGTGATGGTTCAGAATATGATCATGGCTAGCCCATACAGATTTTAATTTTGTTTCTTTTTAATTTCTTTACAGAACAAAAAGTGATTATATTAACTACAGGAATTGTTGTAGTAGTCCCCGGTATGTAGACGCGCTGAACCCAGAGACGAATCTGAAGCCAGAATTGAACCGTCACCCTTCAGTTTTTTATCGCGAAAACCACCGTGAAATTGTAAATAAACTGAAAGTTGGTGATGCAATTCTGGCTTTGGATTCAGAGAGAAACGTGTATAAAGTCTTTGGTCTTACAATTTTTGGTTTCTGTAGGGTATAATGGTACAAGACACCAAAATCTAGTATACGTATGTGTTTTTTCGCAATTTAAAAAAACTGGAGAGTGGTGACGCAATTCTGGCTTCCGATTCATTGCATAGAGAAACTCGTGTCAAGCGTTTGGATCCGACCACCCATACCAACCCCCGAAAACAAAAAATAGAAGGTTACGGTGATTTTTTGTGATTCAAAATATTAGAGGGTAGTGGCGCAACTCTCGCTTCAGATTCGGATTCAGAGCGTCAACATTCATAGAGAAACATGCATCACGTGTTTGAAACTGACGACTTTTTTAAATTTTGTGTGCCTGTGTAATTTATCTCAATCAAACGTAATAATAATAATAATAATAATAATAATAATAATAATAATAATAATAATAATAATAGTAACACTTTTTTAGTAAAAGCTGCTTCGGACAAAAAAAATGTCCAAATTTTTGAAGCGAAAGCAAACGTGTCAACTTTTAACCTGAAATATCGTCATAATTGTACATTTGATAGCAGTAACTATTGTAACTATATACTGGTGAGCATTAGAGCATATTACATTGTTTGAGAACGCAATAATTTGTCGACAATCAGTTTTTCGCTGCTCTGAAAAGTCTGATTTCATGGACATATTATTATTTGCATGAAAACTTCTCATTTAATCTCAATATAAAACAGAACATTTGGTTTAGATACTTATACACCCAACGTACTTTAGAAGGTTGTTCGTTTTGTTTCAAAGATAGGGAATTCATTACAACTTCATTCCTCTCTATGTTGCAGCTCCGTAACAGTTCACCATAACATTCAATCAGGATCATCGCGTGCAAAAAACAAAAAGAAAAAAAGCTTCAGGCGGTTGCACTACCTGCGTCTTCGGAGCGCTTTTGCCATCACTAACACTCGCACCTTCAACCAAGTAAGTGGTGGGAACCGCAAACCCTGGCTGGAGGTGGTGCCGCCCTGCGCTGGAGGTGGTGCCGCCCTGCGCTGGAGGTGGCGCTCGGTGCGGAGTACCCCAGGGCGGCGCCATCTGGCGCGCCGTTCTCCCCTCCGGCCTGCGCTAAGTCCGCTCCGGGCGTGGATGGGCCGTTGGCGCTTGCGGAACAAGCTGCTTAAGGGCGACTTTCCTAAGCGCCGCGCTTCGCAGCCTCCCTGCGCCCCTCCCCCCCCCCCTGCCCCCGCCACGCCCCGCCCCGCCCCCGCCGCACCGCAGCGCCCCGCCGCGCACCCCGCCTCATAGCACGCGCATCAAAGCGACTTTGAGGTCGTTTTGAAGCCGCCGGACCTAGCAGTCGCTATCTGCAGGCACGGCGGGGTGGGGATGGGGAAGCAGAAAACGTTGGCATGTGACGGTGGTGTTGGGGATTCTGTAGAGTGGGGTTGGGGGTGAGGCCAATGATAGCGGAGACGCAGTAATAGACCTGATAACTGCTGCAGCAAATCCTGAGTATCTAGGAGAGACTGGTAATGCGACTGAGAAACTGTTAATGCGACGTGGTGACAGGATGGTGCATAAATGATGGTAGTGGGCGTATATTTGCGGTGAATGGTAGCTGGGTGATGTCGGCGAGGTGGGAGAAAGATGGCCGACCGTTGAGTAGAGCGATGAATGCGTAAGTGTGGTGGCCGCAGACATGCCAGAATAATGCTTCCTACTGCGCCTTAGTAGCTAATTGCAACGACTAGGTGCCAGTGATTTGCAGGAAGCCGATGAAATGATAGCGACGTGGGAAGGCAGACAGATGACAACACAGAGAGCTGCGTGAGCGAGGCAGCAGGGAATTCCACCTGCAGAACGGGGAAGAGGAAAAGCAATAGCGTGGGAGTGTGCTGCGCGGCAGGGATGGTAGAAGCGCGTGCAAGCGCTAGTGGAGAAACGCGCGAGTGATGGAGATGGCGGGGGGGGGGAAGGCTTGCGGGGAGGCCCTTGGGCGCTGCACAAACTTTCGCCCCGCGCGCATTCCGCGGTCTGCACTGCACCTGAAGTGAAGCCCCTCGACCACTCCGCTCCGCTCCGCCCCGCCCCGCCCCGCCCCGCCCCGCCCCGCCCCGCCCCGCCCCGCCCCGCCCCGCCCCGCCTCGCCCCGCACGTCCCCGCCCCTCCCCGCCCCTCAACCGGCCGCCCCGCCTCGCCCCGCCCCGCCCCCGTCTCATCCGTTGTACGTTGGGCTGCCTTCAACGGACGAGTGAGGGAGAACCCATAGTCCGCGCAGAAATGTAGAAGTTCTAGTTGCTTTGCATCCGAGGAATGCGCTAAAACGCAGCGCAATGGAATACTTTACCTTTCTATTATCTTTCATTACAAGTCGAAGGTATGTACGATATTAACTCTCTTCGCCATAAGATGAGCAACAAAATTTAACATCTATTATTGTACGAAACGACGCAAAATAAAAGTTAGCAATCTGGTAAGTGAGGAGTGTTTGCAAACGTGAAATTTATTATCTATCCTTAGCTGTTAAAAACTACTAGTTTTGCTTTGCTAGTCCAGACTATGGTTTTGCTTTAAGAAGTTTCCAAGTCGGCTCCGCTCCAGATGTATCGGAAGGAATGTCGTTAGTTTCATTGAATTACTGAAGTGGTCGTCACTGACTAGTTTCGATAGTGAACCTGATATAATCGAATATTTAATTGAACTACAGTTCTGAAATTGACTTGTGTATCAACGGAAGATTTTTTCAAGTGTTATTTATTATTTGGATAGCTGCAATTGGTGTGAAAACGCGCTAAATTATTTCCTGAAAATAATGAAATAATCTTCAAAAGGATATTACAGTATGAAACAATATCCGATCTCCAAGTTCAAGAATGTATTTCTAAAGTTAAAATTTGTTAAAGATTATGATAATCGGAGATAACTTTCAATTTAACCTAATCATCTCGTTTACTTGAAACCTTCTTCAACGCTCAACGGTAAATAGCCCGCCAGTGGGAACATTTGTCTGACAGGCAGGCACAGCATTTGTTATCACCCGGAGCGGGAATATTCTTACATTAGGAGCAATTTTTGTGTAATTTGTTTTGTTTTCATTATAATTTCGGTTCTTTTTATGAAACTGCTTTGAATGTACTACTGAAATATTTTTTGTTAGGAGGTTTATGTATTTTTAAATCAATTAAAAAATGTTGACTTTGTTTAGCTATAGAAAATGCTTATGCTGACCAGCTAAAATATATCTGACAATGATTATGCAAAAAGATAACAAAAAATCATTGCAGAACGTTTCGTTGTATTTGGTGTTAAAGATAGTAAAATTCACGTTTAATTTTTTAAGTAAGTCTTTTTAATTTTCTAACATATACGAAAAAGCAAAAAAAAATACTGTTTCTTGATTAAAGGGTGAGCCATTAATGCTTTTTGGTACCGTCTACCTCTGAGACAGATATTCCCACTGAAAAAAATTATGTTCTCACCATAGAAATATAAAAGCACTAGTGGTATGTGAATGAAACGAGAAGGTAGGAAGTGACGTAAAATTGGCAAAACTTACACGACATGTCACACTATGTAATGACTTAGTCACGAAACTTAGCTTGAATTAACTCGTAAAGTGGCAAAATCCTTAAAGTCTTACAGCTTAACTTTTCACAGCCCATCAGAAAGGAGTGTTTTTCTAGTACATGCCTCTCTTGTTCCGGGCGAATTAGTTCCAGTTTAGTTGATTTAGAAGACACGTGGAATACCGTGCAGTTAAAAACATTTGGCACGCCTAATTAGTAGGTAGGTAGTAGGTATTAGTACAAGCACATTAATAAAAATTTGGATATATTGATATTTAGTGTCTTATTAACATGTAGGACATTAGCGACCAATATTACATTTATCAGTACGGTAACTATGCAGATGACATGATATGGTGATGATAGGGGGTGAAAGGACAAACACAAATACAACCATGCCCGAGGCGGGTTTCGAACTCGTGATCCTTCGGTCCGAGATCGCTACGACACTACTGCGTTAAAGATCTCGGCCAAAAACTTATGATTGTATTGAAAATCCAAAATGATTTGTAGTGACTACGAAATCTCTGTAAATATTTGAATAGATTTCAATATTTGTTTGGTCTTATCGCAAGAAGTGTAAGCATTTTGTCCATTTTCAAAAGCCAAGTTACGTATTTCTGCACCTGTCAGTGCACTTTCATTGTAGCTTTCAGTGTACGTTGTCGCTTTACACCTCCAAGACAGCGTGCAAAAATCTAAGAGAAGCGCCTCGATTGCCTGTACGAAAGCTCCACATCGATGAGCGGAGGGCTCGTCCTTGAATTATGGAGTAATCGCCAGTCCAACCGGCGCGGCCGCGGCGTCATTATCTGCGCCTGGGGACGTCCCATCGCGCTCAAACACGACCTCTCGCTCGCCGCGGAAGGTTAAGACGCGCGCGGAAAGAAGCCAGACGCGCCGTGACGGTGAAATTCTCATGAGCGCCGTTCCACAGGCGGACTTCGCTCCGGCTGCCCTACTCCTCCCCTCCCCTCCCACCCCTCAGCCCACCTCGCGGGAGTCTTCGAGGCGTACGCAGGTTTAACAATTTACGAGAGCCAAGTTTCCCTCCCGACGCCAGCGCGGGGAATGTTCGCCGCGAGGGGTTGGCAGCGCGGCTGTATTGTTGGCGGCCCTCGGCGACTGCCCCGCTGGGGAGCCGTGAGAGATGCAAGTTTTATATGCTGCCGCTGCGCCTCCGGCTCGGCGCCGCGCCCCACCGATCGCCTCGTGGCTGCAGGGCGAGCCGCTCCCCTCGCCGATGCCTGCTTGCCTTAATGGCCGCGTCTTCACCTCCACGTCTGCGTTGGCTGCTGGGGATAGCAGCAGAATCAAGTTGAAGGGAAGTCGTGCTAGTCCAATTCAGACATGTCATCATTCAAAATTAAGTGGAACCGATGTGTAAAGAATACTCGTTTATGGTAGAATTCAAATTATTGTTCACGTTAATGTTTGTATTTAATAATCATTTTGTTATCAAGTATGAGTACATTAACTTCCATTTTTTTCATTCCCTAGGCAATCGTCGGTAGTTTCTTCTATGGTTTTTACAATTTTAGGTGATTTTATACAACTGGAAACGAGTATAAACATCTGAAAGCGAAACACATTAGAAAAAGAAAAAAAAAACAAGTTCGTTCGACTTTCGTTTCTCAACTTTGAATCCCAACCCTCCCACATCACATTTCCACATCACAGTCGTCGAATGTAAACTCAATTTTCGTGGCATCGTAAACAGTTACAAATTGCTTTCTCCTTTCACAAATCTCTGACCAGGAGTGGCGAATTCTGCCGTAATATTCCGTGACTTAACTTATCTTTCCATTACCAATACTTAAGTGACGAACAAAATCTCACCGCCTCTTTCTCACTTTTATCTATGCCCTTTTACTCAATCATTAACTTTGTAATACACCACAAGTTTCACTTTATATTTCACTGTATTTTCTCTCCTTCACTTCTTAATCATATAGTTATAATTCTTTTATTTGACTATTTCCCCTTTCCACATATTCATAAAAATAACTCTTTTACCACACTTTGCATCGGCTACCTCCGCCAATCTCCTTTGAATGGACCGAAGAAAATATTCAAGTCACTAGTTACGTTCCAATATTATAAGCCTCGCCGAGATCTAACATGCTGTACATGACTGGTTTTTTGGAGATTCGTGGAGCTCGGCCCGCGATAACGTCAGGTGGAGCAAGAAGACCCCAGCTCGGCGCCGCCACCATTAGCACCGGATGACATTGCTCTGCATCCCAGGCTGTCGTTTTTCTTTCCAAATTCCCGTTGCTCTTTGTAGTTGGTACGCTTCCGGAACTACTATGCACAGATGTTGAACTGATAAACTAATCTGCGGAACCCCTGTTCTCAACTGCTCTTTCAAATTCTTTTCTTCTGTACTCGAAGGCTCGATGCCCCCTCCTCCGTCTGGCATCGCTATGAAGCTGCAGGCTCCCGATTTCCTGACATATTACGTTTTTCTGTCGCTCTTGCGAGTGGGATCGATTCTTGCCGAAGATATTTGCCTGACGTTAGTCTGTATCGGTGACGCGCGTGAAAGATTTTTGTACGAACCGCCGGCTGATGACATAATATGAGCGGGCGGTCACAACCTTCAGATCGCCTACACATACCGTGATTACTCATGTTGAATTACCATAAGTAATCGTGGTGTGTATTCGTGTGGTGAAGGTGTATTTATGTTCACCACATACCATGAGACGTCCCACTTCAATGAACATGTAGCTGGTTTTTTGTTTGGGTGTTCACTCTTTTGGTCGTTGCAAGCTCTGATGGTGGAAATTAATTTTTTGGAACGTTGACAAACAACCGTGTTAAAATGTTTTGCTCCTATTGATAAAGCCCCGTAAACCTGACTCCAGTATAGTATTTACGGTCGTTAAGGATTCCATTTTTCCAATTTTCGAAAGATAAGTTATCTTAACGAAAATGAGACTTGCAACAATTGCGTTCTTTGCGCTAAACAAGGACAAATTTTGATAAAATATTTGGTGCTATTTTTGAGAAAATTTCGAAAATTTTTTTGAGGCTCCTCGTTCCCTCAAAAATCAACATATCCAGTTTAAACTTTCAAAGCTTTGAGTTCGTATAGATCGACCACGGAATGTCAATTTTCAAGAAAATCGGCTGCACGGTTTATCCGACAATCGATTTTTCAGTATCAATAACCTACAAACCATGGATTCTAGCTACATCGCGTGTTAGCGTTTTTTTTAATATTTAGCCGTAGGAATTATCCACTTTTTTATCTGAGCCCAGCAATAAGATATTTTCTGCCAAAAATTCCCCGTTTTCCGGCACAGGATTACATAATTTTACGAAGAACTTTCGTAAGGGCGAGAAAGTAAAAACGTTTCCTTTTCTGGTCGCAGAAATGCTGAGACTTATGGCCGATTAACACCCGAGGAGACCAAAAGCTGAGAGTTCCACCTAGAAGCAATTTTCACGATTTCGGTCGTTTTGCGACGATTAAAAGCGCGAGTGTTTAAAACTCAATCAAAATAAATTGCAGCATAGCTATCAACTCCAAATTATACATTTTCCCTCAAGTATCCAATAAACAATTTGTTCAAAACAAATGTTTAATAAACAATTTGTTCAAAAATGTTCAATTCAAATGTTCAATGTTCAATTTGTTCAATAAACAATTTGTTCAAAACAAAACAATTTGTTCAAAACAACATTCAAAAGAAGAAAATATGCGAGAAAAATAATCCTCACGTTCCTCCGCTGAGAATTAACCAATCGCGTCGAATTAATTTATGGAAGAAAATAACGGCAATTGTCGATCAGGGTATACGGCCTCTAGAATTATCTTCGACACTTTCACACTATCCATTTAGCAGCTGCCGAATACCCGTATTGCGACGCTGTCCAGCTTCGTACCGAGAAGCAACCGGCCTCTGAAGTTGTAGTTGCGGATTAGCGCTTGTCATCGTAAAGGTTGTAAGATCAAAACATAATGTTTTTTATGTTATTGAATTTCAAAATACAAGCTCACGAACCTAGGCACGGTCTTTCTCACAAACACACATACATACGATTATTTTACTTCATTCCTTATTATTTTCATATTCGATTTTATTAAACGTTCATGAGTTGTCTCAATACAAACTTTATAATTTTTTTACACAATATTCATTTTTTTTTTACTTTTATCTCTCTTGCTCACTCTACTTCTGGGAGTTCAATGTTTGTTGTTCTGCGAGATTACATACTTTCTCCACTCCAGTTCCCTTTGTAAAGCAATATGTCAAGTGTTGTTTTCGTGCTCTAAAACAGACATTTAAAGATGATTGCCTGGACTATAGATAAAAAGAAGAGGCTGCATTCATTTTAAAATCACTCTGAAATTAAATTTGAGTTCCCTCTCTTACCCTGAAATTAAAATCATCTTACATGTCGTATCAAGAACAATAGAACATACCTGATTATCAAATTACGTCAATTAAAACAAATTGAAAAAACTATAAGTTACTTTAAGAGAAAATATGTGTGAGATATTGTATTTAATAATAAGAGAAAGAATAGGAAAGTAGTAACTTCCTTTTTCGACGATAACAATCAGCTAAGAGCAACCGAAGACGAGTTTCAAAGAGAGAGAAGGATGGGAGTGGGACCTGGAGCATCTGGAATAATTAGCAGAGACATTTGTCGAGATTGCTAATCAAAGAATTGCGAGTTGGTCGTGAAAATGTCAGAATTTGGGGAGAAATGTAAAGAAGTTCATTCATTAAAACGGTTCTTCTAATTAGTTCTTATACTTCCATAGCTCACGCTAATATTGTCGTATGCGGTTCAAAACCTTTGGAGTCAACATTTAGATCTTGTTTCCCTTGGATTTGCTCTTCATCCAGTGATTAGTAATCGTGGTTTTAAAACGTCTTTCGAGAAGAAATATTACGACAATATTTGCATTTAAAATAGCTTCGAATAGGACTCGTGGTTTTTGGTGCGCTGTGTTTGTAATTTGATGAGTTTCAGTGATTATTAAGCAAACTCTTCTATAATGAGTCTCTATAGGGAATGGATTATCACAAGTTAACTTCAATTGATTAATTTTACACTGAATTTTTTTGTATGTACTCTGGCAGAAAATTTAAACTTTAAAAGCATACTCGCCAATCCGCTTAAACGTATTATTGTTTATAAAAAATTCATTCCCAATATATTTGCGTTTACTTAACCACATTCGCGTTTAAAATGTCTTTTAATGGTGAAAATCGAACGAAGAAGTCCTTCTTCAGCAGCTGCGAACTGAATGGACCACAAAAGAAAACCGTAAATCTTGAAAGAGCCCTTCCAGCGGAAGGGTCGTCTAAAAACTTTTGTGCCCTTTCGGGACGCGGACGATGCGAGCATGTTGCGCGTCCAAATATGTGGCGAAGCGCGTGCGAGAAGGACTTCTTGACAGTCCGGACGCTCTTTCGAGCGCGGCGGCAGCGGCAGCGCGGCGCGACGCGACGCGACGCGGCGGGGGCGGCTGTCAATGTCGTAGTTGAGGCGCTGCCAGCGCAGCTGTGCGTCGAGAGGTCGGAATGCGCGAGGGCCAGTGGCGATGACAGTGGAGGAGGCAGTGATGAAGGTGGAGATGGGAAGGGCACGGATGGAGATGAGACGAGAGAGTAATTGAGGCGGGAGAGGTCAAAATGGGTGGAATGGAAGGGATGGCGGGAGGGGATGGGTAGGGGTGGGAGGGGAGCGGGTGGAAATGTTGGCAGGGAAGGAAGCGAGGGTGGAGATGGGGATGGGAGAGAGGGTGGAAGCGGGAACTGAGGCAAACGAGAAGACGAGGCCAGAGGTGAGGGTGGAGATGGGGATGGGAGAGAGGGTGGAAGCGGGAACTGAGGCAAACGAGAAGAGACGAGGCCAGAGGTGAGGGTGGAGATGGGGATGGGAGAGAGGGTGGAAGCGTGAACTGAGGCAAACGAGACGACGAGGCCAGAGGTGAGGGTGGAGATGGGGATGGGAGAGAGGGTGGAAGCGGAGACGGAGGCGAGAGTAGTGGCACGGACCAAGGCGAGGGAGAGGAAGGAGACAGAGGCAAGGGTGGAGGCGAAGGTGAGGGTGAGAGCGGAGACTAAAATGGGGAGAGGACATGGCAGGGCAGGAGAGGGCACTGCAGTGGCAGGGGCGGTGTTGTGGGTGGTGGAACAGACGGCATCGGAGGCGCGAACCCGCCTTGGAACAAATCAAAAGATTGGACAGCTCCTAGTAACTCCTCTATCGAGTTATTGCGGCGCCCGTAAAAACTGTTATGGAACGATACGTAAGTGGGTTATCCGCTCCCAAGAGGCGTCGCGCTTTACGACCGTTTGGGCAAGGGGAGGGGGAGGGGGAGGGGACGGGGAGGTGGTGAAGGGGCGGGTGGCGTGCTCAATAAAAAAGACCTGCGCCTTCAATTCACTCTATGTTCCGTCAGT
This sequence comes from Gryllus longicercus, assembly GCA_038098605.1. NCBI lineage: Eukaryota > Metazoa > Arthropoda > Insecta > Orthoptera > Gryllidae > Gryllus > Gryllus longicercus. Next base: position 2,125,148 of record JAZDUA010000117.1, on the reverse strand, counting down.
CGTGCTATTGGAGTGTTTATGTGCTGATCCCTTCGTGTCGATAAAGACATGAGTAATTTTAAAATGTGATTCTGAGCATTACCTGTATTTGTGCTGTGATCAGATGAAAATTCTATAGGGTCTTGTATTAGGTCACAAGTCGTAGAATTTGCTATGTACAATTTAACCTGTCACTATTTTTAATATAATTACCTATTATTAAAGTTGCTGTAAATATTTATTTCAGATTCAACCATGTCATTATATTCTGAAAACTTTTGGAAGATTTATTTGTACGACGTACGAGTCGGCGTATTAAATTGAATATGCAAAAAAATATGTTTAGTGCAATATTTTGAATGTGGCCAACGTCAATTACCTCGAAATCAGACATGTCAATATTTTGATAAGTTGCAGATACTCTTAATTTTTCTCGCACCTAACTTAAAAATCTCTAACGAAAAATCGTTAATTTCCGTGAGTTTTACATTCTTGCACTTACTAACGTGAGAAGAAAAAGTATTGTAATCATGCGCTGAAAAACAGCGAATTTTCGTCACAAAAACTCTTAGTGTCGGGCCCTGGTAAGCAAAAATAGGATAAATCCATTTGCTAAATACAGAAAAAAATCATCTAACACGTGGTGTAGCCAAAATCCACGTTTTGTGGGTCCCTGTTACTAAAAAATCAAACAGCAAAACGTCTGTCTGACAGTCCGTCTGTGCACGTCGACAGCGCATAAACAGTTCGGCCAATTTTCTCCAAAATTGATATTCCTCAATGGTTGTAGCTGTTGTCGCGGGCCTGGGAATTTGAAACTGATATTTTAAATTTGGAAGATACATTACATAGAGCCCATGAGAGATTTTCAATATTTTCAAAACAATTGCTCCAAATTGTTTGATTAAATTTTGTTGTTGAATAGTGAAAATGACGTTTAAAAGAATCGTCCAGGTCTCATTTTCTTTGACATCTCCAATTTTTCGAAAATCGGGAAAAAATGTAAGCTTCAAAATTGGAGATAGAGATTTTCGTCTTAGTCAAAGTCAGTTGTAGGAAATTAGATGTGCAAAAAAAGATCGTATACAATTTTTTTAAAACAAATGAGTTGTTTTTGCGTATTTTGCGATTGAAATTTACAAAAAAAATTCTCACAAACTGCTCGAAGTTGTTTTAAAATTTTATTCACTTATGTAACAAGAGACGGTAAAAATGTGGTGCTAGTCATATTTTCGGGTATTACTCGGTTTTTTTAAGATTAAAAAAATACTATTTGAAGGTTTTTTCAGGTCTACCTATCACTTCAATAATTGCGAAGGTAGAAAAAAATTTCCTTAATGAAATCTGTTCTTCAAAGGTAGACTTCGAAATAACAAAATATCTTCGTTCTTTATGTTCTCTCATTGTTATTCGAAAATATGTAAAAAACTCAAGTAACTGTTATAAGTTTGAAAATTTATTATTAAAAATAGAGATGTTAAAAATTCTGGATTTTGTAAAAGAATACAACGCACGAGTCATCGTGTCTCAAAAATACGCGCGAGTGCTCGAAGGTAAAATATCTGTGTTATTTAGGCCATCATTCGTAAAATTAAAATATTGTCCAATTTAAGACAACTGTGGATTGCAAGCAACACCACCTAGTAACTGTACATCTAGGTGATAGTATATTGTGACGAACGCGAGTGACTACGTTCGTCCCACATGCCCACATATCAAGGAAACGTTTGTAGTAGACCCGGTGACCGAGCGCGGCGCGGTTTGAAAAGGGCGCCCGCAGCCTACAATACTGTTGTGCGCTATGTCCGCGGGCCGGCGCAGGAATATAACGTAGAAGCAGTCGGACTGGAGAGAGGGAGATGATGCGCACTACCCCTACACGGAGGGCGCGTGCATAAATAGGTGATATCTCGGACAGTCACTCTCTTTCGTTCCTGAGCCAGCATCACTCTCATCAGTTCTTGACCGCGGATCCAGCAATAACTTCGCCGTGCCAGTAGGTAGAAGTATTGGACGTCGGACAGACGTCTAGATAGCCGTTCGTGAACTGTATTTGAATTTTTCTGGAAGAAAGTATTTCTTCAAACAAGACGCGGGGAGTTAATCTAGAGCTTATCAGTTATTGTGGAGCAGAGGCCAAGTACAATAGGGAAGTAGTTCGTGCTGAGGTCAAATAAATTTCAATCAGTGGCGAAATTTGGGACAGTGCGAGCGAGAGACACGTACGCACGAGTTCTTCAGTGCGGTGCAAGGAACATTCGCATGCGGGCATAAATAGAAACGTGGAGGGGGACGAAACAGACGAGGACGAAATGCGCGCGGCGATGGTGTAACGGTTAGTGTATAGGAATGTTGTACCCAAGTTGGCGGGTTCAAACCTGATCGAAGCCGTGGATTTTTAAGGGCGAAAAAGTCCTACGTACGCCTTCCCTCGGAGGGGAAGTAAAGCCGGCTGTCCCATGTTAGTAGATTTACTTGCATGTAAAGATCCTCAAGCCTAAATGACGCCTCTGAGCAAAATTCAAATTGCCTGCTTCTCGCCCAAGAAATACCTCCTTTCTCCGCTAGTTGGTGAAAGGAGCGCAGCGAAATTTGCGTGGTCAGACGGGCATGGACTGAGTCTCGCCACGTAAAATAAGGCATCAATTCAATACAAGCGATAGGTGAAGAAGACGAGGACAAATGGCGCAGGGAGAACAAGACCCGAAGACGCCGCAAGAGGGCGAAGACGCCGCAAGAGAAGTCACCGGTGACCAGGGGCCCCGATCGGCTACGCGAGGCCGAAGGCAGAATTTGTTGACCAGGAAATTGTGAGGGAAATAAACATCCGCGGGTATCTTTCAGGGATTCTTGCCATTTTAAAAGCACAATTGCCTACGAAACTGTAAGTAGCTCAATATTAGTTTATGTTGTTTGCGGCCAGAACGAAATTGTTGTATACTACATCATTTGTTAATGTAAATAGAAATGATAGTCGTCTACTACAGAAAAAATGCTTCTGAAGAAAATCACACAACATTATTGTCAAAAAAGTAGCACGTACACTGCTCAAGAACAACTAATAAAATACTCTCGTGTGACTGTAATATGTTAAATGTTTTAACCAAAACGGGATTCATGAATACTGTAATAGCATAGTGTAGGATGTAGAATACAGTACAACAGTTCTTTACATACCCAAAATATAAAAAAAAGGGGCTGTTCCAAAACACAACCCCTGAACAGCAAAGTGGAAGTGCTTTTCCTTGGAACTTTGCTGTCGCATGACGTCAGGTGAGAAATATGACACATTGAATAAGAAACTCTAGTCCGTTCACGCAGGATGTGAAAAGGTGGAGTAGCCGAAATATTTGAATTTTCCATTCAAAATCGAAACTGTTTCCTTGTTTTTTGATTTCTCTTTGAGTCCTTGGCTATAACAAAACCTTAGACACCTCGTACATGGCTGGAGACTGTATAGTTCTGTATCAGTTTCTGCGCGCATTGGATATCAATAATATAGGCCTTGAAGCAGTAATTGTTAGCACCATATTCTGCGGTATGTGTCTTTAACTCTCTGCGGGCAATTAATAAAAAACCTTCTCACACTAACAATAAACTTCAACTTCAAGAACAAACCTCAAGAACAAACGTCAAGAACAGACTACGCAAATATAACCTCATCTGTATGATTACAAACATACACATAGCAGAAGTCTGTAAAATAATTGTATTACATATTAGTGCAGAAACTAAATCCACAAATCTTCAATTTAATTAGTTTTTCATAAAAATTACGTTTACTCTATTTGACTGGTTTACTGTCAGCTCGGACAACGCCGTGTTTTTGCTGGTTGTAAACAGAATAAACCAAACATCAAACAACATTACAGAGAATGGAAAACATCATTTCACATCGGCGTATTTTGCCTCAAAGGTCTGCCACACGCAAACCCGTCTTGCAAGCCAGAGGGCGCACCGTCAGCTGTTTGGAGCGACGGCGTCGCATGGCGCATGCGCCCCTGCCCCACGGGCCTCCCCGTTCGCGTCCTCGACGGCAGCGCGTGCGCTCCTGGCTCGCCGCTGGAGGTCGCGTCTTCTTGAGAAGTCTGTCGCGCGAAAGGGGGCTCTTTCCCCTTCGGCTGCTGCCAAATAAGCAGGAGTATCGCCCACCGCGAAGTTCCGCTTGTTCTGACGCATCGATCTTCGCTCGCAGGAGCGCGGGGTGGGTGGGGTGGGCGGGCGGGTGGTAGAGGAGCAAGGAAGTGATGGGGACTTGAATGGAATTAATGCCTCATTTTACGTGACGAGACTCATGCCATGAGGCCTGCTCTTCCGTCTGACCACGCAAATTTCGCTACGCTCCTTTCACCAACAAGCAGAGAAAGGAGGTATTTCTTGGGCGACGAAACTGAGATTTCAATTTAGCTCAGAGGCGTCATTTAGGCTTAAGGATCTTTTACACTCAAGTGAATCTACTAACATGGGACAGCCGGCTTTACTTCCCCTCCGAAGGAAGGCGTACGAAGGATTTTTCCCAATTAAAAATCGATCCCCTTCGATCGGGTTTGAACCCGCCAACTTTGGTGCAACAGTCCGATACGCTAATCGTTACACCATCGCCGCGCGGGAAGGAGGTACGCCGGGGAGTAAAACGAGGCAGAGAAGAAGTCTCTATCTGAGAGAGGCCGACAGCGGCGGCGGTGGTGACGGCGTGGTCTGGGCCGGAGGCGACGGGTCAGCAGTGGCGGCAGAGGACGAGGACGAGGACGAGGCCGAGGCCGCGGGTGCGGTCGTGGGCAGAGGCAGAGGGAGCGGAGTTAGTTGGGCCGGTAGTGGTGACGGAGATGGGCGAGGGAAAGGCTCAATTGCCGGGGCCGCGAGCCCGTGTGCGCGGCCGTTGTGGCGGCGGGAGGAGTGTGGCAGGGTGGGCGGTGGTGGTGGCGTTAGTGGCGGGGGTGGCCCACAAGCGCAGCAGCTGGGAGGCTGCGATCGATGCTCTCCTCTGTCGTCCCTTTTGTGGCTTTCTGAAGACGTAGTCGTCGTTAAATTCCTCAAAGAATTACCCTTAGAATGTTAGTACCCATTGCGCTGATTTTACTGCCTCTTTAATATACCACAATTTAATTATGATTGTCTGGTGTTTTGTGGCTTTGCTAAGTTATTAAATCTACTTTAATAATATTTCTTTGAAATAAAGGCTCTATTTTCTACTTATAAGCATTATCAATCCCTAAAATTTCATTTGCTAATTTTCTTGCATTATCTTTAAATGTAAAATAATATTTTTGATGATGCTTTTGGGAATAATGTGCAAATAAATTAAAATCGATTCATGTTGAAGAGAACGTTCTTTTATTGTTCAAGTTCGATTTCCCCCTTTTCGTGATTCTGGTTTAGGGGTGTGAAATAATATAACAGATTTATTTGTCAATAAGACAGGACGGAATTAATTCTTGTGAAAAAATCTCTTCACAGGCTCAGTAAGTTATTCAGTTCTTTTTAAATCATTACTAAATAGTTGTTCGAAGTGTCCCACTCCGGTAGGTATTCGTCGTTTTTAAAATCAACTAGCTGATATTTCCACTACTTAAATATACTCGAGTCATTCTGTATATTGCGTTTTGAAAACATTCATGTCGTTAGATCATGCCAGAGTCACAACACACTATTTGATTCGATTCAATCTCTTTCCAGAATAATAACGGTTACTTGCAGTTCTCATTTCGCGAGGTTCATTAATTCCGACATGGAACAAAAAAAAACTCAACAACATTCAATGTGTAGTCTAACAAAACCGCAGTGGCAGAAAAAAACCGTCAAGTCCAAGCAAATTGCGGCTGTAGGGAAAGGGGGTGCCTCGCGTTGTACGTTGTCGTTGGCGGCGGAGGTCTGGAGGCCTAGAAGACGTAACGACGTGCTAACGAGAGAGGCGGCACTCCACGACGATGCTCCACTGTGGAGGCGCCGAGTGGAGTGGGGGCGCTCCCCCCCCGCCCCCGCCCGCGACGGAGGCTGCGGCGCAGCCCTCTGCCCGAGGAGTTCGGAGTTCGAGTCCTGCGCCCACTCGCCATTAATGTTTGGTCGAGACGCGTGCGACTTTCGAGGAAAGTGCTGTTTTAGTTGCGGAGCTGGAGACTGAAAATTGGAGTAATTATTTGAGGAACATTATTGCAATGAAGTATGTTTTTTAAATATTTCCTTTTAAGGAAGCAATATTATTTAAAGAATGAAATTTCTATGATGCTCTATTTGCTCAAAATTAACTATACAATCGCTGGGACGTAGAAAATTTTGTTATCGATTCTGTAAGATCTGTCCAGCATATAATCATGTGCGCAATTGTATTATGTCCATTAAAAGAGAGTATTCAAAAAACATATCAGAATTGAAAAAAAATTCACGAGATACAATGTTGTTCTGCTGAGCCTTCAAAAGTGGATCTAAATTTATCACCTGTGCTGCTGATACAGGGACCAACTGGTGTGATTCTCTAGACCGGGGTAGTCCAACCGGCGGCCGGCGGGCCATATGCGGCCCGCAGTGCCATTTATTGTGAGCCGGAAAAGGTTATTAGGAAAAAGTGAAAGTCTCTTTCACCCATATTCTTCATGTCTTCCGGGCTTCATGTCTTTCACCCATGTTAGGTGAGAACATGTGAGCCTAGCGCACGCGTCCTGCCAGGATCAACACCCTCCTTCTTTCATGTAAAATTAGGTTAAGTTGAGATTTAAAGGATTGTTCCCACCTGAGGAGTACACGACCATGAAGTTGGTGGTGGAGCTTGTGTGCCTCCGTGAACCTGAGCTCTATGCCGGCGGTAGCGTAGCTACCGGTAGGGCCACCCTTGCCGGACTGGTCAGGGGGGAGGGGTAAGGCGAAGAAGTACTCGAGAAGAGGATCTCAGCGCAGAAGTCAACATCAGAAGAGGACCCCAAGATATCTTCGGGGAAGAAGATACGAGGGTTGCCTTTTATATTTCAGGATTAGAGAACAAAAACAAATATTAATCATCGAAAATCACTTTATTGTTTTTCAAAATATTCTCCATGAAGATCTATAGACTTTTGCATGCGTTTAAACCAATTGTTGAAGCACTTTTGCCACTCTGATTGAGGTATCTCCAAAACATGCATTCTGAATGCAGCAACTGCTTTTTCAGGTGTCGAAAAACGTTGAATCTCAGTTTGTTTTTTACGTACAGGAATAAATAGAAGTCATTCGGTGCCAAGTCAGGACTATACGGCGGATGACTCATCGTATTTAGCCAAGATGGAGTGAGGCGCCTCGAGGGGTAGATGGAACCCATAGCCGAAGTGAAGGCAACCATCCAGGGGAGAGTCCCCGAGTAATTAGCTGTTGGCTGGTAACTCACACTAAGAAATCATAATCTACTCACACTCTCCTCTGTAAGCCGGATAGTTCCATACGACGACCAATGCATGCAAAGCCCAAGAGGAAAGGTATTGGGGAATTAATGAATGTTGCTACGTGGAACGTGAGAGGACTGGGAATGAAAGTCATAGAACTAGATAAGCTTCTAAATGAACGGAAAATTCAAATAGCTGTAATAACTGAGTCTAAGAAGAAACTGAAAGGCACAAAAAATTAGATAACTATATAATGATATATAGTGGTGTGTCAGAGGATGAAAGAAGAAAACCTGGGATGGCCATATTGATTCCGGAAAGACAGAAATCTATAATAGAGTATTATACATATGTGAATGAAAGAATAATGAAAGTAGATTGAGGTCATCTGACGGTGATAGGGGTATATGCCCCTGAAGAGAGAAGAAAAGCAGAAACAGAAATATTATACAACCAGCTACAAAAGCAAATCGATAATGTGAACAAGAACGACAGTCTTATAATATGCGGTGATTTTAATGCCAGAGTAGGTATTATACCAATCCCAGGAATTATCGGAAATCAGGGTGAACTGCTCTTGAACGAAAATGGTAAAGAGCAAAGAACATTTGCTTTCACCAACAATTTAAAAAAATATTTTCTTTAGAAAAGAGACAAATAAATATACATGGTGCGCCCAAGGATTCGGATCAGTAATTGATTACATATTAATAAATAAAATACGGGCACAGCTGAAGGATGTACACGTTTACCGAGGATGCTATCTGTACACTGACCATTACATAGTGATATCAAAGTTCGCACCTTGTAAAAGATGGAAAACATCAACAAGAAAGAAAGCACACTCCCTAGAAGAAGTATTCAAAGTGCATCTTCTGCAAGAAGAGAGCATAAGGAGCTTGTATCAGAAGAGATTACGACAATGGTCGTCGTAACAGAGGATGACTTCGAGAAACAATGAGAAAACATAAAGATTAATACCAAGAAAGCAGCAACGGACGCACTTGGTATAAAGAAAAAAATTAGAAGCAAAAAAGGTTTAAGAATATGAAACAAAGAAATTGCAGAAGTAAATACAAACAGGAAAAGTATTAAAAAATGGCTTAACAGAACAACGAACTATCCCGAGAAAACTATAAAACAGCACGTAACAGAAGAAAGTACATAGTCAAAGAAGCTCACCAGAAATCTGGGATAAATTCATAAGTAAAATTGAAAATGACGTACATGGCAGACCAAATGCCGCATATAAAATAATGAAATATCTGAACAAGACAGAAAGAGATACAATGTGAATTAATGTTGCGAAGAAAGAAGAGTGGAACAACAGCATTCATCCAATCACCATCCTAGAGCTACAAGAATCATTAAAAGAACTAAAGAATAGAAAGGCTACTGGAACCGACAAAATTAATACTGAACTTCTAAAATATGGCGATTCACTCCTGCATTGGAGATTACAATATCCAATGAACCAATACTAGCAATCTAAACGGATATCAGAAGAATGGAAAACTGCTGAAGTTATATCAATATTTAAGAAAAGAAATCGTAAAGAGGTGTCAGCTTGCTTAATTCAACATATAAGATATATGCTAGAAGTATAAACGAAAGACTCGTAAAAATCAAGATATTAAATGAGTATGTGCTGTGTAGTGCGGTGAAGTGCTGTGAAGTGCTGGTCAGTGTAATTCAAAGCAAAAAAGTGTAGTGTAGTGATGTGAAGTGAAGTGCGGTGAACGTGATCAATGCACTTTTCAATGCTGCTTTTCGTCTTGTACTGTATTGTACGGTATTATTATTATTATTATTATTATTATTATTATTAGTAGTAGTAGTAGTAGTAGTAGTAGTAGTAGTAGTAGTAGTAGTAGTAGTAGTAGTAGTAGTAGTAGTAGTAGTAGTAGTAGTAGTAGTAGTAGTAGTAGTAGTAGTAGTAGTAGTAGTAGTAGTAGTAGTAGTAGTAGTAGTAGTAGTAGTAGTAGTAGTAGTAGTAGTAGTAGTAGTAGTAGTAGTAGTAGTAGTAGTAGTAGTAGTAGTAGTAGTAGTAGTAGTAGTAGTAGTAGTAGTAGTAGTAGTAGTAGTAGTAGTAGTAGTAGTAGTAGTAGTAGTAGTAGTAGTAGTAGTAGTAGTAGTAGTAGTAGTAGTAGTAGTAGTAGTAGTAGTAGTAGTAGTAGTAGTAGTAGTAGTAGTAGTAGTAGTAGTAGTAGTAGTAGTAGTAGTAGTAGTAGTAGTAGTAGTAGTAGTAGTAGTAGTAGTAGTAGTAGTAGTAGTAGTAGTAGTAGTAGTAGTAGTAGTAGTAGTAGTAGTAGTAGTAGTAGTAGTAGTAGTAGTAGTAGTAGTAGTAGTAGTAGTAGTAGTAGTAGTAGTAGTAGTAGTAGTAGTAGTAGTAGTAGTAGTAGTAGTAGTAGTAGTAGTAGTAGTAGTAGTAGTAGTAGTAGTAGTAGTAGTAGTAGTAGTAGTAGTAGTAGTAGTAGTAGTAGTAGTAGTAGTAGTAGTAGTAGTAGTAGTAGTAGTAGTAGTAGTAGTAGTAGTAGTAGTAGTAGTAGTAGTAGTAGTAGTAGTAGTAGTAGTAGTAGTAGTAGTAGTAGTAGTAGTAGTAGTAGTAGTAGTAGTAGTAGTAGTAGTAGTAGTAGTAGTAGTAGTAGTAGTAGTAGTAGTAGTAGTAGTAGTAGTAGTAGTAGTAGTAGTAGTAGTAGTAGTAGTAGTAGTAGTAGTAGTAGTAGTAGTAGTAGTAGTAGTAGTAGTAGTAGTAGTAGTAGTAGTAGTAGTAGTAGTAGTAGTAGTAGTAGTAGTAGTAGTAGTAGTAGTAGTAGTAGTAGTAGTAGTAGTAGTAGTAGTAGTAGTAGTAGTAGTAGTAGTAGTAGTAGTAGTAGTAGTAGTAGTAGTAGTAGTAGTAGTAGTAGTAGTAGTAGTAGTAGTAGTAGTAGTAGTAGTAGTAGTAGTAGTAGTAGTAGTAGTAGTAGTAGTAGTAGTAGTAGTAGTAGTAGTAGTAGTAGTAGTAGTAGTAGTAGTAGTAGTAGTAGTAGTAGTAGTAGTAGTAGTAGTAGTAGTAGTAGTAGTAGTAGTAGTAGTAGTAGTAGTAGTAGTAGTAGTAGTAGTAGTAGTAGTAGTAGTAGTAGTAGTAGTAGTAGTAGTAGTAGTAGTAGTAGTAGTAGTAGTAGTAGTAGTAGTAGTAGTAGTAGTAGTAGTAGTAGTAGTAGTAGTAGTAGTAGTAGTAGTAGTAGTAGTAGTAGTAGTAGTAGTAGTAGTAGTAGTAGTAGTAGTAGTAGTAGTAGTAGTAGTAGTAGTAGTAGTAGTAGTAGTAGTAGTAGTAGTAGTAGTAGTAGTAGTAGTAGTAGTAGTAGTAGTAGTAGTAGTAGTAGTAGTAGTAGTAGTAGTAGTAGTAGTAGTAGTAGTAGTAGTAGTAGTAGTAGTAGTAGTAGTAGTAGTAGTAGTAGTAGTAGTAGTAGTAGTAGTAGTAGTAGTAGTAGTAGTAGTAGTAGTAGTAGTAGTAGTAGTAGTAGTAGTAGTAGTAGTAGTAGTAGTAGTAGTAGTAGTAGTAGTAGTAGTAGTAGTAGTAGTAGTAGTAGTAGTAGTAGTAGTAGTAGTAGTAGTAGTAGTAGTAGTAGTAGTAGTAGTAGTAGTAGTAGTAGTAGTAGTAGTAGTAGTAGTAGTAGTAGTAGTAGTAGTAGTAGTAGTAGTAGTAGTAGTAGTAGTAGTAGTAGTAGTAGTAGTAGTAGTAGTAGTAGTAGTAGTAGTAGTAGTAGTAGTAGTAGTAGTAGTAGTAGTAGTAGTAGTAGTAGTAGTAGTAGTAGTAGTAGTAGTAGTAGTAGTAGTAGTAGTAGTAGTAGTAGTAGTAGTAGTAGTAGTAGTAGTAGTAGTAGTAGTAGTAGTAGTAGTAGTAGTAGTAGTAGTAGTAGTAGTAGTAGTAGTAGTAGTAGTAGTAGTAGTAGTAGTAGTAGTAGTAGTAGTAGTAGTAGTAGTAGTAGTAGTAGTAGTAGTAGTAGTAGTAGTAGTAGTAGTAGTAGTAGTAGTAGTAGTAGTAGTAGTAGTAGTAGTAGTAGTAGTAGTAGTAGTAGTATTAATGTAAGTGTTGTAATTTTTGCAATTATTGTCATTAACTGCCACCGGGTTATACCCAATTGCAGTTCTAATAAATGTATGTATGTATGTATGTATAGCAGACTTGCTAGTGGGCCAAGAACAAACTGGTTTTCGAAAGGTAGGTCAACTAGTGACAATGTATTTGTTCTACAGCAAACCATAGAGAAACGAAGAGAATTCTATTTACAATGACATATGGCATTTATTGATTTCGCTAAAGTCTCTGATAATGTCGGTACAAGAAAACTTTGGGACATTATGTAAAATGAAGGCTACCCTAGCGATCTCATAGAAACAATTAAAAGCAAATATAATAATTCAAAAATAATTATTAAGATAGATTACATAAAAACAGAAAAAATTTTAATTAATACAGATGTTCGACAATGATGTTCAATGTCGCCGACACTTTTTAACATGTATGTAAACGACATATCTCGGTGATGGAAACAAAATATTAATATTGGAATAAAACTGATTAGAAAAAATGTTTTAAGCCTTCTACTTTATGCAGATTATGCTGTCATAATTCATGAAACTGGAAATAATCTACAATATACCCTGCACCACTTAAATTAGCCATGCAGCTCTTACAACCTAACCATCTCAAAGAAAAATCAAAATATTAGCGTTTTGGGGAAAAGATATGTGTTCAAAAATAATTCTGGACAATGTAAGCATAGAACAACTTCTACATTTTAATTACCTAGGATGTGACACAGAAGATCAAAAAGACATTGATAAAAAATTAGCACGATTTCAATCCATCTGTGGGACTATACATACAACTCTTAAAAACAAGACCCGAAAAGATACTAGAATCAAATTTATAAAACATTAGCTTTCTCGATATTGCTTTACAGGCTGGGCTCTAACGCAGAAAAGAGTAAACAAAATTCGGAGCTCAGAAATAAGGTTCCTTCGAAGAACAAAAGGCTGCATCTTAGAAGACCAGATAAGAAGTGAAGAAATCAGGCGAGAATTGAGTGTGAATAGCATAAATAATATAATGGAAAAGATCAGAAAGATGTGACTGCAACACTTATAAAGAACAGAAGAAACATGACTGCCAAGATTAGCATATGCTTACAAACCAAGAGGGAAAAGAGATTTGGGATGACGCAAGAAAAGATGGAAAGATACAGTGGAGACGGAACAGGCGTAAGCCTAACTCGGGAAGTGTAGAAGAAGAAGAAGAAGAAGAAGAAGAAGAAGAAGAAAAAGAAGAAGAAAAAGAAGAAGAAAAAGAAGGAGAAAAAGAAGAAGAAGAAGAAGAAAAAGAAGAAGAAGAAAAAGAAGAAGAAAAAGAAGAAGAAGAAGAAGAAGAAGAAGAAGAAAAAGAAGTAGAAGAAAAAGAAGAAGAAGAAGAAGAAGAAGAAGTAGAAGAAAAAGAAGAAGAAGAAGAATGTTTGTTTTTTCAGTAAATTCAGAAGTTCGAAATCATCCCCACGATAGGACCCGATAGCACGCATGGTTCCATTCCCTCCCTCCCGTCGTTTCACAGAAGCCGCATAAAATACCGAATTGTAGTCCTGGTAAGTCAGATGTGGTTCGCCCAAGTAATGAAAATATGGCTTGCAATCATTTTATAGCTTTTAGATGTGACCCTTGAGATCTTGCAAGTTGGGCACGCCTGCTTCAGACAAACATGTTTACTGTGACCTCTCGCCCCGATCTGGGTAGCGGAGTGGGTCACATGCGCCTGTATCGTCATTTGATTTCCTGCGAGGCTAGAAAAGAAAGGGCGTCGTGACCAAAGAGTTTCCCGCCACCAGGGAGGAAAGAGCGCTTCAGTCGTGTGAGCACTGAGCGTAACCAAGGCTAACGTTTGCGCGCGGCGATGGTGTAACGGTTAGCGTATCGGACTCTTGTACCCAAGGTTAGCGTACCCGATCGAAGCCGTGGATTTTTAAGGGCGAAAAAAACCTTCGTACGCCTTCCTTCGGAGAGGAAGTAAACCCGGCAGTCCCATGTTAGTAGATTTATTTGCATGTAAAAGATCCTCAAGCCTAAATGACGCCTCTGAGCTAAATTCGAATCGCCTGTTTTCTCGCCCAAGAAATACCTCCTTTCTCTGCTAGTTGGAGAAAGGAGCGTAGCGAAATTTGCGTGGTCAGACGGAAGAGAAGGCCTCATGGCCTGAGTCTCGCCACGTAAAAAAAGGCATAAATTCAATTCAATTTAACGTTACGGGAAGAACTTCGGAACTCATAATCTTCCTTTTCCCGGACGTGAAGGCGCAAGCACGGTTTTGCAGAGTTGGATGTTGTGATGGAAGCGTGCTGTGGTCCGGAAGTACCTCTGAAAAGTTGATGCGAGGGCGCTCTTTTTAAGCCACCGATGAGACAGCCCAGATCTCCAGAGGTAAAAGAGCTGGCGCCGTGTTACTGAGACAGGAAGATCGCCAACATCTCTAAATTCAAGAAGATCTTACATCAAGTTGCAGGACATTTAGTTAAGGAAGAATATTGAACAGTTATTTTGATGGCGAGCGTATGGTTGCAAAAAACTAGTGGAAAAGGTGAACAAAATTGAAAATACAGGCTTTGATGTTAGAGGAGACAGTGTGGGGTGAAGTGACTCAAATCAAATCTTCTTGAACCGGAGATAAATGCACGTATTGTTTTGTTTGGAGAATGCATCATTCCGTGTGGTGTCCATGGATTACATGTTCTTCGTGAGGAAAACAAGAAATTAGTGACAGTGCGAATAAATCAAACTTTGGGGAAAGGTCTCGGCTGCATTGTTAACGATGCATTGCTAACGGTGCTGCTGATGTGCATAAACAGTTTTTTTATTCACAAAGCACTTAAAAATGTGTTTGACTTTAGTGTAAATTATGTCCAACAGAGTTTCAAAATTAAAGAAATATTGAAAATACCTGAAAGCTATATTAAAATAAGAGGTTATGTTATAGTACATTCACAGTTTATTGGACATCATCATAGCGATGATGTATATAGCCTCCTAAGATAGACGAGTCACAGTAAGAAAAACCGCCGTGATTGGGGCATTTTGTATGTCTAGTTAAACAGTCGTGATTTTAATTTCGCAGATGGAGTAGTCACATGAATCATTTGGTAAATGCGATTACAAAAGGAATCGTATGGTATAATACAGAAAGTGACGGTAAAATAATACTGTGACTGCGCTGATTTTATTTGAAACAATAATGGTAGGAAAGAATAATAAAAGCAATATAATTACTTTTGCTAGGAGACAGCAAAATAAGAAAAACCAGTAGTAATCAATGTTGAATTTGATCCTTTATTTTATTTTCTGTGAAGATTCTCTAATACAACATTCAGTTTGAGAATACTGGTATCTCCCAGTAGAAATTTATTGAGACGGGAAAATATTTGCTTTTGTTTTGTTTCCTACTGCATTACACGAGACAAAAAGACATTGTATTTTCGATCGATTCTGTATATTGTGGAATTTATCTTCGAGGGGGATGAAGTGGCGATAGGCCTCAATGTAAGCGGAACGAAGCCTCGCTTTCAACTTCCTGGAGTCTTATCGTTGCGGCGATTGCCACAGGAAAGAAAATGTAGCGCAGAGAATGATGGTTATGAGAGGGGAGTGCGCTATTTCGAACAAGAGGGAAATTACGAGAGTACAGATGTAATATCGAGATATCGGTTGAGTAATAGAGCAATGTGGGAAGGCGGGGGAGGAAGACGTGTACAGAAAGGAGGGGCGCGTTCTGGAAATGATTGAGGAGTTGGGAGCGGAGGGGAGGCGATATTGACTGTATGTATCTGGAAGGTTCGTTGATAGCAATCGAGCTGAATTCATAACGTGTCGTGAATTCATTTCGCCTAATTTTGATCAACTCCTGAATTTGTATTCACAAAATGAAAAACGTGTCGTGGAATCGAGCAGCATAAACTGTATACAATGTAAACTTTCACGGCCGGTTTCTACATCATCATTAGTTGTTTTCGGGTTTGTAGGTCGTGGTCCAAAGGAGACTGGTCCAAACGTTTCGCCTGCAACTGTGGCAGGCATCATCAGTGGCGTTGCTGGCGGGGGCGAAGTGTCCTTCTTGGCAGCACCGCGGACACTTCGCCCCACATAAGCATAAACTATAGTTCACCTATTCCTGCTTCAAAAATACGAATGGTGGCTAGAAAATAAATAGGACTGATTTTTTGTTCGACAAATAGTGCAGGACCGACGTTCAAATGTCGCATAGTCGCCTGACATTGCCCTCCGCATTTCAGCCGGTGCGATGACCGTATCCTGCTCAATCGAGTCGGCCCACAGCCTTCGTGTTGGATCTGTTCCTGCGGTTCGTCGGAAAAATGAAAGGCGTGTCACTGGAGCAACCGAACATAACCGTGTCACAACCGAAACATAATCTTCCTTACAACAAGTATACGGCGATGAGTGTACGTCGCACACGCGTTTTTTTAATAGTATATTTTTTTCAAAGAAGGACGAGAAGAAATCAAAGATGATCCACGTCCAGAACGTCCTTCCACTTCCAAAGCGGACGGAAACATTGAAAAAATAGGCATTCTCAACCTTTCAGATGGCCCTTAGAGTATATGCGCAGTTATTTAGTCTGTAGGAGTCGACAAAGAATCAGATCAACACATTGTACGTGAGCTTTTTAACATAAGGAATGTTTGATCAGAAACGTCCCCAAGATCCTCACGCTAAGGTCGGATAGAAGAACATTTCTTCTGATATTTAGAAAAACATCGACAAGGTCCCTAAACTGTTGGAAGGAGTATTTACGTGTTTTTTTATCTACTACCTAAAAACTGCTACTGCTGTATATGAAACTTTTAATCAGCTCCGAGTTATAACAGAGTTACTGGGATAACATAACGCAGAAAGTGATATCAACTACGACACGGGCAGTCATGAATGAAATTGTCAAAATATTTGCAGATATGCACCGCAGGTGCTTTGTTTAACTTCTTTGGACGTTTTCAAGTGATAGCTAAAGTGAGAGAAGAAATAATATTACGTAACCGTTCCTAATAAAGCGAGAAAGTATGTGCTGTTGTAATTCCGCTAGATTCTCTATTCTACAATTTGAATTATCAGTTTTTGGAGTAATTTTTAACAAACACGCAAACCTTAAATGAAATAATGTCAAATAGGTTTTGTCTCTTAAAAATATGATTTAAATGTAATATGAAAGAGAAACCAAGTAAGATAATTTTGTACGAACTTTTATTTAGTGTACGATAATTTGATATTATTACTGTACGATTTAATGGCATGGATTCTTTCATAGTTATACGATAATAGTAGACAGCACGGTTCGATATTTACTTTTCAGCTATATGGTTATACAGTAATGAATTTAATCAATAAGAAAATATTCGCTTTTATTTATCGAATTTGTATATATTAATTTTGTAATATATTACTTTAAAAAATTAGTTTTCGGGCATAAGTTCTACAATTTGTAATGAGTTTTACAAGTGATGACTGCGATGTGTTAATATCGGCAGCAATAGCGGCATCATAATATCTCGTAACCGTTACGATGTGCGAGAAAGTATATGTTGTTGGAGCACCACTAGTTTTTAATTTAAAGACGTAACACATAAATAAAATGAAGTAGCAATTTCATTACAGATACAGAGCGCGATGAAATTGGACGTTCGATCAGAATTTCCATCTCTCCATTTTTCTTTTATTTTCCTCCTCCCTCCCTCCTCTCTCTTTCTCTATTTCCCCCTTCCTTTCCCTACTCTTCTCTTAGTTTGTCCGTCGTCCTACGCAGACCGCTGGCGCCGTCCCTTATTTCTCTCACGTTCATGAAATTTTCAGACTTTAATTTTGAACTGATTATGCTGGAGTCTGTAGAGAGTCAAGGAGATTACTCCCTAATCATTTAAAAAGATTTAATGGCACGATGCGAGCTCTCCTAAGTGTCTCTTCTCGTCCAAGGCAAACTTCGACGGATTCCGAAGCCGGGCCAAGTTGTATTTAAATAATAATCAAGTATTGACAAGCATCTCGCGAGGGAGCTGTGCTTTATAATTAATGAGGAAGATGAGTGGGAAGGGATGGTACGCGAAGATTTTACGTACTTCGGGTCTTTCAGAAGGTTAAGAACACTCTTCGAAATGTCGTAAATGCACTCTGAGTGTCTATTGACGAAACAAGAGTAACTTGAAGTGATCACTTTTAAGAAACTATCAAGATTAATTGGAAGTTTTGTAGGCAAATGTTCGCTATCAATTATGTCTTATAAAATCATTTCTTGAGAATTAAGTTATTTAATTAACATTAATTGTGCAACCAACAGAAAAAATAATACGTTACTGACAGAAACTTGTATTCCAATAAATTATTGGCAATTTGATGTATGATACTTGTTTTCTTTTGAAAATAAGTTACTTCGAATGTAAGAATTAAAAATAAACAAACCGGTGTACCGATATTTAATTTTTGAAACAATTACAAGCGAGATAGTGTCAGAAGCAATTTTTATGCCTTATTGAAAACTTAACCAACAAATTAAATTCACGCTGACAAAATTTGAACTTAAAGGCGTAATTAATTTATATTAACTTTTTAGTTGGAGATATTCCTTGTTTACTTGTGTGCATTTGAAAACCATAAACAAACTTTCTATGCTGCAAGTAAATCAATAATTTCATATTAAATGAAGAATACAAACCAGCGTAAAATAAGACATTGTTAAAAGAATATTTAAACACGAATGCAGATAAAACAATAATATTGTATTTTAGCGTTTCATTGAAATATTAACGATAGATTAGATGCAATATAACTTCAAACCTTAATATACATTAAAGGACGCCAGGAATTTGATTTTTCATATGAACTGTCCTGAAAATATTCAATTGAATTTTCTTAATTTAGTAATGCCGTAATTTCAAATGAATGACATGTTGATTATTACAAACTACTTATTATATTCACATACTGCATTAAAAATTATGATCTAATCTTTTTTATAATGTTTATTGACGAGTAGGAAACGGATAGTGATTACGAAATCCTGTGGTGTTGAATCTGATTTGCACTATGAAGGACGAGCGACAAAGAATGATTATATTGGTTCCTTTAATTTTCGAATGGGTTGCAATTTGTTATCCTCATCTAATTCGAATCCATAGTATGCGTAGACATATCCTTGCTTCCCTCCTCGTTTTCTTGGTGCCCTCCCCCTTTGGAGTCATTATCCCCTACGATTTTGCTATTCCGCATCTTGTATTGTGGTTTCCTCACTCCCTCATGACAATATAGGGCGCGGAAATTACTAATTAATAAGTCTTAATATGTGTCAGTGGCAGTTCGTATCTGACTCCTTCGCCTTCTTTCATTCCTGAACCACACGTTCGATTTCTGATCTCCCTTCTCCCTATTCAATGTTCTCCTTATTCTCCATTACACTACATGTACATTAGTTTCCCGTAATTACTTTTTTCTAAATACATTCTCCTCAGATTTCTCAAACTCTTCTTATCCATCCCCCAAACCTACCAAATACAACCACTGTTGAACCTTAACCATCTGTTGGCATGTTTACGCCATCTATCCCATTTCCAACTCTCATTATTAACCCTCCATCGTGTCACAATCATCCTATTGATCAAATCCCGCTTCTTTATACCGCTCTCTTTCGTATACGCTCCCAAGAACCTGCCCTGCGCGTGTCTGCAAATTCCTTGGTATCTCCAGTCTTTTCTTTAGCAACCCATTTTTCTACCATATACCTCCTCCCGTCAAATTTAACTCTAAATGGCCAAAATTCTGTGTCACAAACCTTGACCAATCTTCATTATTATTTCTTCCCTCTCTCAGACACATCCAGCTTTCAATATTCCACATCCTCTCTATGACCCAATTGCTTGATGTCTGCGATACTTCACAGACTCAAATTCTCTTTTCCAGACCTAATTATTATTACCACGTACCTTCTCTCTTCAACTTTAGCAGCCCAAATCCGCGACCTATTCCTTCGTCGACTCTATTATCTCTCCACCCTCCGACCACACACATTATCTGTGCTTCACCAACCGACGTCCTCAGCCATCATCCTCTCCGTCCTCCCCGTCCTCCTCGTCCTTCCGGTTCTCCCCATCCTCCCCGTCATCACGTCCTCCCTTTCCTCCCCATCCGCCCTGTCCCCCTCGATCTGCCCGTCCTCCCAGTACTTCCCGTCCTCCAAACCTCCCGTCCTCCAAACCTCCCGTCCTCCAAACCTCCCGTCCTCCAATCCTCCCGTCCTCCAATCCTCCCGTCCTCCAATCCTCCCGTCCTCCAATCCTCCCGTCCTCCAATCCTCCCGTCCTCCAATCCTCCCGTCCTCCAATCCTCCCGTCCTCCAATCCTCCCGTCCTCCAATCCTCCCGTCCTCCAATCCTCCCGTCCTCCAATCCTCCCGTCCTCCAATCCTCCCGTCCTCCAATCCTCCCGTCCTCCAATCCTCCCGTCCTCCAATCCTCCCGTCCTCCAATCCTCCCGTCCTCCAATCCTCCCATCCTCCCGTCCTCCAATCCCCCCGTCCTCCAATCCCCCCGTCCTCCAATCCACCCGTCCTCCAATCCACCCGTCCTCCAATCCACCCGTCCTCCAATCCACCCGTCCTCCAATCCACCCGTCCTCCAATCCACCCGTCCTCCAATCCACCCGTCCTCCCCTTCCCCCCGTTCTCCCCGTCCGCCCCGTCCTCCCCGTCCGCCCCGTCCTCCCCGTCCGCCCCGTCCTCCCCGTCCGCCTCGTCCTCCCCGTCCGCCCCGTTCTTCCCGTCCGCCCCGTTCTCCCCGTCCGCCCCGTTCTCCCCGTCCGCCCCGTTCTCCCATCTCCCGACCGCGCTCCCCCTCTGCCCGGCGCGTCCGCGAATTCCTTGATGTCCCGACGCGTTACACTTGACCCGCCGCGGATAAATAGCGCGCGCAACGACAGGCGAAATGGCGGCGCCGCTGCCGCGATCGAGTGGACGCGCGCGTCGGGGGGAACGTGTTAATTTATACGCGCCACGTGCGCTATGCGACGCGTGCACGTTCCCTGCCTGGCGCCCGCCCGAGGGGGGGCGGCAAGCCCCGGACAGCGCCCGCCCAGCCGCGCGCACTGCCCTAACTGAGTCGTAAAGACACGGAGCGCTGGAGCGTCATTTCGGTAGAAATGCTGATTCGCTGTTTTCAGTTGCCTCGTGTTGTTTATTACGCGCGATATATCAACTCGAACAGGTGATTAAAGAAATGGTGGAATGAAAAGGAAGTGTAATGGTTGTATATGAAATGGTTTCTCATTTACTCAATTGCTCTGTGTGTTCCAACAATACCTTCGTTTTACTGATGTTCGAAGAATAGTTGCATCTATGATAAGTGTTCATTTGAAATGTAAGTTCAAAGCAGTAAATACTACTTTTAATTAAATTTTACATGATTGTATGCTGTACTGAATATGGTGAACAATTTGAGATATAATTGAACAATCTTTTTTCTTCATTTGAGCAATTCGGACCTTGTATTTTAATCAGTCCCACTGCTGAAGTTCTAGTTAGACTGATAATCATTATAGGCAAAAATAGGAAGTTGTGTATTCCTATTGTGAAGTTGTCAATTT
Organism: Gryllus longicercus; assembly: GCA_038098605.1. Lineage (NCBI taxonomy): Eukaryota > Metazoa > Arthropoda > Insecta > Orthoptera > Gryllidae > Gryllus > Gryllus longicercus. Next base: position 2,104,164 of record JAZDUA010000117.1, on the reverse strand, counting down.
TGGAATGAAGATTGAAGGTCAGTTAGATGGGAGAAGAAGTGGCACAATGCTACTTATTTGTAATCCCTAAGTCAACACATAAATACCTGTTCTTGGTTGCATGACTAAGCGAGAGTGTGCACATAATTTCAATATTGCAATGTATATATTTTATTAAATGTATTCTTGTTAAAATGCCAATATAAATTATGTTATTTTAATGTCTTATAACAGTAGTCCGCATATCAATCATTAGAAATCTCAACAAAGTTGTTCAACATTGGAAGCATACCATGTCCCTTTGCAGCAAATTTCAGACATCCTCTTCGTGTGCCCTCTCGTGTACCGAGCATACTTTCTGAAGTTCTTCCCCCTCACTGGCGGCATTCCAGAGATGGATGATCATATAACTGCCGTTCTTCTAACAAAAAACGATCTTATATATTTTCTTGTTAGGGGAAAGACACATTCAGAAGTTCTGGAGAGGTAATTGGATATTTAAGAGCGTAAATGCTAGGAAGTACAATTCGCTTATCACCTTACTTCTGCCCTTCTCCGATATTACATGAGTTACCTTCTGTGCTACAGCGATACTATACACAGCGCTGACACACTAGCACTACTAAAGCATCCATCATCAACTCTCCTCTTGCCACTTTCATTCCCTCGTTTTTTATATTCGGACTTAACTTAATAACTTGACTATGCATTCGCACATCACGATTGCGTTCGATGCGTCTTTGCGGTCATCGCCAGTTCGTCTTCACATCATCATCACTGGCACCGTCATCGCATGTGTCGTCATTGTCATCGCCACCATCATTGCCATTGCCACGGTCGTCATCATCAGCGTCTTTATCATCGCCACCGTCGATGTCTAAGTCACCGTCAGTGTCATCGTCATTTTCATAACCATAGTCGTCGACATCGCTACCGTCGTCGACATCGCCACCGTCGTCGACATCGCCACCGTCGTCGACATCGCCACCGTCGTCGACATCGCCACCGTCGTCGACATCGCCACCGTCGTCGACATCGCCACCGTCGTCGACATCGCCACCGTCGTCGACATCGCCACCGTCGTCGACATCGCCACCGTCGTCGACATCGCCACCGTCGTCGACATCGCCACCGTCGTCGACATCGCCACCGTCGTCGACATCGCCACCGTCGTCGACATCGCCACCGTCGTCGACATCGCCACCGTCGTCGACATCGCCACCGTCGTCGACATCGCCACCGTCGTCGACATCGCCACCGTCGTCGACATCGCCACCGTCGTCGACATCGCCACCGTCGTCGACATCGCCACCGTCGTCGACATCGCCACCGTCGTCGACATCGCCACCGTCATTGTCATCACCGTCATTGTCGTCACCGTCACTGTCGTCACCGTCACTGTCGTCACCGTCACTGTCGTCACCGTCACTGTCGTCACCGCCACTGTCGTCACCGTCACTGTTGTCACCGTCATTGTCGTCACCGTCATTGTCGTCACCGTCATTGTCGTCACCGTCATTGTCGTCACCGTCATTGTCGTCACCGTCATTGCCACTGTTGTCACGGGCCCTGTCGTTATCAACTCCACCGTCGTTGTAATCGCTATCGTCCTCATCATTGTTACTGTCGTTGTAACTGTCTTTTCCTCACTTTGCGTTTCACATCATCTGTCGCCTCACTTCGCCTTCATGACCAACCCCATTCCTTCCCCACTACTGGTCACGCGATGGTGGCTGGCGCCGTAGCCTACGCCACCACAACCGTCACCGCCACGGCCGCCGCCGCCGCTACGGCCGCCGTGCATATTAGCTCAGTAAATCACGCGGAGCAGAGCGGCGCGGAACGGGGCTGGCGAGCGGCGGCGGGGAGGGGCGGGGTGGGGCGGGGGCGGAGTGGCGGTGGAACGAAGAGGGACGTGGGCGAGCACCCTGCGCAATTTAATTACCCGCGCAGTAGGCGACGCTGCACCACCGCCGCCGCGCAGCGGTCACGTGGCCGTCGCCGCCCCCCACGTGACGCGCGCGGAGTTTGCGGTGTGGCGGGCGCATTTGCGGACGGGTTTCGAGGCGCGCGGCCGTCGCTGCCTCTTATTCCACTCGCCGGGTAATTGTTATCGTGCCCGAAATACGAATTACAACGATTAGTCGCGCCTTCCAGATATCAACACCGGGAGCGGCGAACGTGAAGGCGACGCCTGGCCAAGCGGGCACGCCGATGATTAGGAGGCCGCGAAGTCGGTCTCGACAAGGGATGAAATTCGTTGTCAGGCAGAGCTGATCCATGATTTATGCGGGTTCTTGATTTCCGTGGTTCATCTGAACTCTTCCAGGCGAATGCCGGAGGAGTGTCTTACACAATAAGACACGGGCCACGCGCGATCTTTCCTTTCTATTCCTTTCTCATCATCGTCCTCATTACCTTTCCCAAGCCGAAATGGGGCGCCGCCGAGGGGGATTAAGACATCCGTTAAGCCGGCAAAGCCATTTTCAAAAACCGCAAGGCAAAAGAAATGTCTCGTCTTCCTGATGTTTCTTCCCTCTGATTGTAACAAATGCAGTGTATGTATTAATACAATTGAATCTGCGCAGAAGAAAAAAGAATGGTACTGTTAGCAACTCATTAACTATTATTGATGTGCTTTGCAGAATATTTGATATATTATATCCGGAATTGTGAATGTAAAATATAAGGATGTTTCAATTTTTGATCACATTCTCAATGTCTTCTATCACAATTTTACGTTCATAGGGAGATAAGTTTTTAGCTTAAGCATAGTATAATAAAAAGCATTATCCAAAGGACGTCTTGCATTTGGAAATATTTAGAGAATAGATTAGAACAGAAATAATGGTTACAATTAAGAACATTTTTGTATTTGTTCTTAAGCTTATTGGACTGTACTAAATTAGTGTAGGGAAAGTCAATGGTCGATCGGAATACTTATTTCAGAATAGATAACTTGCCTATAAGACACAAATTTTTAATTTGTTCTATTAATTTATTTCCAAACCCTGATTGTGTTCTAGTAGTGTCCATTTGAAAATAGCATCATTTTGGTAATGAACAGATATTTGATTCAGTTCCAATCGATTTTACGATACGATAATCGATTTACTCACTGACTGGACATCAAAAGAAACAAAATCAGTATCGGTTTATGTTACATTATTTCAATGCCAATATTAGTAAAATGTTTCCGGATTATGATTTAAATATGACATAAAGTAAAAAAATAAATATTTTTCATTCTTATCCCTCCTATTAGAAGGAATAATCTGAAAGTTTTCTTGAAACAAGGGAGAAGCCTCCAATTCTTATGTTTTAAGAGTTGTGCTTCAATTAAACTTCTACTAAAACGGTGGCCACTGCTGCAGTCGTTACCTTGTATTTAGTGCATTGGTTTGAACTCGAATCAAATTGTTCCAAACGATCATTTCAAATAATATATTGCATCATTTACATCTTTAAAACAGGAAATAATACGTACGTATAAAATTGTTTAGAAGCTATTTTCGTTCATGTAGATCGTTCAAAAATTCCATTAGTCAGAACATACATCATCTAACATTATAAAGCATTGCTATTATTGGGATGTTTTGTATTCCATCTACACAATCAGCATTGTCTAATATGAAGAATAATTTTCTCTATGTCATAAGTATTATCAACGATATTACTTATGCAATAAGAATGTTTCGCTTTCAACTGGCAGTCCGTTAAATATCAAAGACAAAGTAAATTAGTAGTAAAAGTCCCCTAAGCAGCAAAAGCAAATTAGTAATGGAAGCGTAATGATATTTAGGAAATTTTCTCCGCTTCTGCACTTTACAAAACGACGTCAGCGTCTCACCGCGTGCCCGGCGTTGGCACACGCCGCATGTATGCCGGCCACGCGAGACCCGGGAGGCAAGAGTTCAGTGGAGGCTAGCGCTTAATCCACCGCGGTCGTCACTTGTTCGCAGGTGTGTCTACGCCTCCTCGGCCGCACCTTGGGGCCTGCGAGTCCTCTGGCGGTCGTTTGGAGAACCAGCCAGGGCCCGCCTCGCTTCTGAATTATCCAATAAAGGGTTTTCTCGAGTTCTGGAACTATCCGGAGAGGTCTACAATTAGCCGGAGTATCGGCGTGACGGGGAACAGTTGGCTCCCCTGCGCACGCGCAACAGTCGCGATGCCGTTATGCAGATAGCGCTGCGAGTCGCCGCGCTCAGGTTCCGCACTCTTTCCTTATAATTAACTCTTCAGAAGTTGGTAACAATGAAAGAAACTTTGAGAATCGTCTGGATTTCGTTCCACCGGTCTCGAGGTCGGGGAGGTAGCTGGAGAAGAAAGTTTGAGTTCCAGAGGGAAAAAAGAAAGAAAGAAAGAAGGGGATTCTAGGGCAAGGGTGAAAACGCGGAGGTGGAAGGCGTAAAAAACGAGTTCTTGCTGCGATAATTTCCGTAGTCTCCAGATCTGTGATTTGGGAATTTATTCAGATTCTGGCTTGTGATGAAGGTTGGAATTCCCTTTCGTGCTTGGGATTTGTTTTTTGGACGATTTTTCGATGAAAACGCCTCGCACCAACAGATTTCCAACTAATTGTTTCTACAAAGATGGGTGCTCCAAATTCCGTGACGGAATGTGCATGGCAGGCGAATGTTAGGGGATGGCTTTTTAACTCCCTTTTTCGACTCTGTGCGGAATGTGCCTGAGCCCCACAGAGTTGCAGGTTTTGCTGGAGGGCATTAGTCAAAGGCTGATGAAACGAATTAAGGAAGGAAATAATCTATTCCGGTACTGTGATTTCCGACATTAGTTTTATTTTAACACTGTGATAATATAAAATATGAGTATGAATTCTCATAACGTCAAAAAAAACATTACATGATTATAACAGTTTGATGTTAGAGACGTTAGTGTTATTCGGAAGAGATAATTTACAGACACGAGAGTGTGTAAAGAATGTTAAAGAATAGAATTGAGCACTTATTAACGTAGTTTATTAACGTGGTAACTTAGGTATTCAACGCTTCAGCTCTACTTCACACTTATTGTCATGATAGCAGCCAGTGTACCTATGCAACGACAATCTGCCATATCTACACATTACGTGTGTACATTTCCTGGCACAAAATGTGTGATATCTGACTGAAAGGACTGTCTTTACACTTACATTTAAATTTGCCAAACTTAAGCCGGAGTTCTATGTCACAAGCATAACATGCTGTCCAAGATTTTTCACTCTTCGAAAATTCTCCACCCCCTGTCGGATTTGAATCCACAAACTTGGGTTTAAGAAACCAGTTTACAAAACCACAACCAAGCAATAATGATCCATGTAAGTCCATAACAATGCAGAAGCGGGGTTCCAAATGTTTAAATATATTTTTATTAAAGAAATGTTTTACTTGTCTCGACAGAAAAGAAATTGCCGTAGTAGTAGAGATGCAATGTTATCTTAACATTAGAACGTTAGAACATAAGAATTCTTATTTTCTTCAGAAAAATAGGGACCAGTTAATATAATAATCAATAATGATATTTATGAAAAACCGTCACAATCTGTTTACATACCGTCCATTGAAATGATCACGGTTCATTTCCTTATTTTCAGTTTAGTATTTTAATTTCAGCCCACGAAGTATCGTTAAGAAATCTAGGACTCTCGGATTGCTCATATTCAAATAACACAAAAAAATGTGGATGGTAGGAAGAAAGAAATTGCAAACCTGACAAAAAATTACTCTCAAGAAACATTATATGTTAAATGAGTACTTGAAATGCAGATTATAATACTTAAAAGCAGATATTAGATGGCTCTGTGTTGAATGTCTGCACTCGCAGTCATTTTAATATCTAAAATAAACTCTCGTATTCCTCCGAGACTTCCTAGAAAACTGTTAATACGAGCTGGCATTCATACATTCAATCTCGTCTTTTCTTAAAGGGCCGGGCGCGCCGACTGTTCCACAGAATGCGGCGGCGTATAAAAACGCGAAGTCTCCCACAGAAATCCTACGCCGAGATACCTACGCTGGTGAAAGATTTCCTCTGGGATCTGAACACCATTCATATCGCGTGATTGATATTCAAATCTTTGTTCTGCAGACGGATTTTTATCATATGGCTTATATAGATATTCCGTACCGGCCTCGCTACACCCTGAGCAGCCCCGGAGACACCGCTGCCATTTTACGAGCGGTTACAAGGGGACCGCGGAAGTGCTCGGAGGGGGGGGAAGAGTGGGTTCCAGAGGGCCGTGGAGAGCGGGATCCGAGGCGTGCGGAGTCTCCATTCAACACGTTTCTTTCTACGCTTCGTCTTTGCGGGCCCGAGAGCGGAGGAGAAGCAGGGACTGAAGGCGAGGTCGATAATCAGAAGAGCTCCTCCGAATCGTCTTTTGGACGCGAGATGCGGCGGGCTCTTGCGGATGGCTGGAGGTAATCTACAGAATGAGCGAATCTCGCTTCGGGAAATGAGAATACTGTTTGCATTTATTTATTGGGCGGGGAATGGGGAAGTTACATCACCTTTCAGATCAGACAAGAACGCGCGCCTCCTGTCTCGTTTTACGAGAAGGATGCCTTTGAGAGGTAGATATCGAATTCGTTGAAGTGAACTTTTTATTACTACATAATTTTAATGCTGTAATGTGTTGCATTATATATATATATATATATATATATATATATATATATATATATATAAACTTTTGCTATATTTTGGTGATGAACTGATTAGAAGAGTTCAATTGTGGTCGTGATTGCTGTTTGGAAACTAAGAGTTGTTTCAATCCAATCCAATTCAATGTGAGACTCATTGAAAATAATTACTAATGCAATTAAAAATGTGGTAGAACTGATACTTATTGAAATAATTTAAAAGGTTTAGTATTCAAAAGGGAGTTTCATTATTACTATTCTAATTCCAAAGGCTACTAAGCGATTCAGCCAGTAAAGTAATGTAGGGCGTCCAGTATTTATGTTATGATTCTCCCTTCAGTCATTCGCCATCAAAGAAGAACTTAGAAGATACTTAACTGTAATTGGTTATGTTGAATAAATCCGTTCCATTACCTTCGAATTACTATTAATCCTATTCGCAAACGAATTTCACGAGAGATTCTCAGTCCATGAACGCTCTAGGTAATTTCCAGACTGTAATTCGCATTATAGACGTCGCGAGTGGCACTGTGGTCAATGTACTCGAGGAAGTTTCGAGACATCTCCAGAGATCAATGGAATTCCGCGACTGCCGATCCGCAGGCGCCTGCACCAGGTGGCTTTTCATTCAATTAGCTCGGGAGCAGGCACCTTGACCGCCGCTCTGGCAGAGCGCGCGCGCGCCTGTAGCCGCCGACGCCAAGCCACGCCACACCTCGCCACTCCGCGCAGCATGGATTACGAGGGCGCGTGCCATGAAAATTTTAAAGGGACGGTGCTGCGAGGTAGTGGAGGCGGCGGCGGCGGCTAGTCTGCGACGGCGGCGGGGAAAGAGGCTGTGGCACGAGGCGTCACCATCGCCTACCGAAATGGTGGTGGTGGTGGTGGTGGTGATAGCACAATGTGGTGGTGGTGGTGATAGCACAATGTGGTGGCGGTAGAGAGCGCGGTCGGCGCAGGAGGAATTCGTGGTGGTGGTGAAGTCGTAGGAGTGGCAACTGAAGTTGAGGCAGTGTTCTCAAGGGCGGCGTTTCAGGTGAGTTGGCTTGGGAGAGGGGGGGGCTCTGGGAAGGGAGGAAGAGGTGATGAGCGTGGAACTGGCGGACTGGTTTGTGAGGACGCGGCGGGTAAGGTTGAGGCGGTGGCGGTGGCGATGGTGATGGTTGGCGGCGAGTTAAAGGGGTGGACTTGTTAGGCGTGGATTGAACAACGGAGGCCAAGGAGAAAGTATTGCGTGGTGAGGCGAGGGTTGACAGGAAATGTGTGGTCAACAGAGGAAACGGAGGTAATCGTGGTAGTTATGCAGACGAGACCTGGAAACGGCGGGGACTGGCAAATGTGGGTGAGGTTGTTTAGTAGGGGACAGAGCAGTGGGTGAATCCGGACGACGCAGTAGTGACTGCGGTGGAACTGCAATGACGGGGGTGGTGCTGGCGGTGGCGGTGGTCGTGGTGGCTGTGATTTTGGCTGTTGCAGTGATGGCGATAGCCACGGGAGTGGTGAAGGTGGTGGTGGCAGTGAGTGCGGAGGAGGCGGTGCCAGCCGTGGCGACGGTGGTAACGGCAGAGGCAGCGGCGGTGATTCCGCGATGGCGGCGGCAGTGGCGAGTTTGAGGCCGAGCTGGGGGGGGGGGGCGTGGCGGAGCGACGGCGGCAGCGAGGTGTGATGTGGCGGTGGACTGCGGAGGGCGGGGTGAATTGAATTTGAATTGAATTGAATGAATGCCTTATTTTACGTGGCGAGACTCAGGCCATGAGGCCTGCTCTTCCGTCTGACCACGCAAATTTCGCTACGCTCCATTCACCAACTAGCAGAGAAAGGAGGTATTTCTTGGGCGAGAAAACAAGCGATTCGAATTTAGCTCAGAGGCGTCATTTAGGCTTGAGGATCTTTTACATGCAAGTAAATGTACTAACATGGGACAGCCGGCTTTACTTCCCCTCCGAAGGAAGGCGTACGAAGAATTTTTTCGCCCTTAAAACTCCACGGCTTCGATCGGGTTTGAAGCCGCCAACTTGGGTACAACAGTCCGAGACGCTAACCGCTACACCCTCGCCGCCGCCGGGTGCGGGGGCGTCTGGCTTCAGAAGCGCCGCGAAGCACGGGAGCTCGCATGCGAAACGACCGTCCGCCTCCACTTGCTCTCGTCTTCCCTGCATGTAGGCTCCGTTCCGACACAAAAGACATTTCTTCGACCTCCCTCAAAAACATAAATCGAAAATCCTTTTGTGGGTGAGCGAAGTTTCTTATGCTGAGGGAATACGATTAGATGATATTTTCAAGGCTTCAAAAATAGTAAAATACGTTTTAATAATGAGTATTAATTTGTGTAGGAAAACAGTTCACACAACAAATCATAAACATAAATTATTTCTAAAAATGAATAAATATTCTGAGAATGCTTCAATCATATTGCAAGTTTTATTTTATACTCGTATATTGGTTCGAATGTGCAAACGATATGTCAATAATTAATTAAGGATACATTAGAAGGGAATTGCGGGAAATAATTAAAACATTACAAAAGACATTGTAATTTTAGTCCAATCCACAGATTACTCACGCTTCGTGGGCAGCTACTTTGAGAACTATGGGGATCTCTTTTGAGCTTGGATGGAGTCTACGTTTAAGTACTAAACCTTGTGACCCAGGCTACTAGGTCACTGCCTCCACAGGCACCTTCATTTCTACTAGAGACTCGGTCTCGTATTTAAGTCCACTTCTCTCGACTGACCTGCTCCTCGCACTTCCATTGAATTACCCAGGGAGCCTTGTGATATTCGTAGTGGTCCATAATCATGGATCTCCCAACAATTAAAGTACAAATTATATACGTACTAAAATGAGTCTGAATACTCAAAGCCAATATTTTATTATTATTACTGTTGTTAATATTATTAATAATTTTATATTCTCTACTATTTCAGCTGTCATTAAACCGGAGCTACACTCAACTTATAGTACTAGTTGCACTCTTAGTCGAATTTACAGTACTTAAACTGAATTTATATTACTGCGCTTAAACGCCTGTTTTTTAAATACGGCTCCTAATTTTTCAAAGAAAATTGCCATTTGGAACGAGGTTTTATTATTCTTAAATATTCTTAAAATAACATTTCCGTTCTACTATTAGGAAACCGAAAGGTTAAGAAAATTTTTAAAAAAAGTACTTTGGGTGGCGATAAATGTCAGTGGGCAATAGTATGTGGCATGCCCGAGTAGCTAGCCGAGACCAAAGAAAATAGAAAACTAATGCGGGAAAGTCTGTGCCATTCTGGAGCATCACACTTTCTCGTATACATACGTATATACGGGGTTACATACGTAGTATAGAAAAAGTAGATAAAATAGAAAAAAACTATTTTTTCTTGAAACGTTTGGTAAGTATAGTGCTAAATGTTCTACATGAGGTGACATGCCATTTTGCTCTATTATTTTGCTTTTGCAAAAATTACACGTGTACTTTTTTGACTAGCCTATCACGTTAATATTTACATTATCGGCGATTTGTTCAATTGATTGTATTTACGTGTACATGAACTTTAAATGATATCTAATAAGGTTTCTTGAAAACGCAATAGTTTTCTGTTGAAACTAATTCAACATTCCGCAATTTCAGAATCGCTCATGTATCATTTTCTCAAATACGGCTCCAATTTTGTCTTCACACTTTTCGTACGGACAGTGTTTATTGCACTCTTTACGATGGCACACAATTAATTTATGTGTATTCTTTTGTTTTTTTCAAAACATTCAAAAGAAAATTAAGATCTCTCACGTCGGTAACATGGACATTTTCAGCAATTTGTATGCATTATTGCATTTCTGGGTGACTGCTTTTCAAATGATTTCAAATAACTTCAAATGAAGTGTTTCGAAAACAAACAAAAAATTCTGTGAAAGTTTCAAATTTCACATTTACACCAGAGGTGAAATGAAACGATTTTTTCTCAAAAACGGCTTCAAATTTTTCAACAGAAATTTCTATAGGACAAGTTTATACTCTTCTCTAATATTTTAAAAGTAATTTTTCGAATCTACTATTCGGAAACCAAAAAATTGAGAAAATCTCAAAAAAAATTAGGGTGGCGATAGATGGCAGCCGAGAAGAGGATGGAGCCAAGACCGTAAAACTAGTTCACTCCAAAGAAATTCGAAAATTTTACTACGAGAAAGTGTGTGCCATTCTGTAGCACCACTAGTTTATTCTGATTTGGAGATGTTTTACGGCCGGATACCCTTCCTGACGCCAACCACATGAGACCCACAAGCACATCACAAATGAACATCACACACAATCACGAAATCCACCGAACTATGTCCTTGGAGGGATTCAAACCCACGAATCTTCGGTCCGACACCGCCACTGCTTTAGCGATCTCGGCTACCTAGATCTGCTGTTATATAATGACAAATGAAGATGATGTCTGGTATCAATACTTTTTATTCTGCTGTTATATGTTTTAAAACTGCTTGGAACAAAATATTCCCAAGCTAATAAATAACTATGAGCACATTGTAGATAAACACCAAAACCTCTCTCTTTCTCTCTCAGTCTCAGTCTCTCTCAGTCTCAGTCTCTCTCAGTCTCAGTCTCTCTCAGTCTCAGTCTCTGTCAGTCTCAGTCTCTCTCAGTCTCAGTCTCTCTCAGTCTCTCTCAGTCTCAGTCTCTCTCAGTCTGAGTCTCTCTCAGTCTCAGTCTCTCTCAGTCTCAGTCTCTCTCAATTTCAGTCTCTCTCAGTCTCAGTCTCAGTCTCAGTCTCTCTCAATCTCAGTCTCAGTCTCAGTCTCTCTCAATCTCAGTCTCAGTCTCAGTCTCTCTCAATCTCAGTCTCAGTCTCAGTCTCTCTCAATCTCAGTCTCAGTCTCAGTCTCTCTCAATCTCAGTCTCAGTCTCAGTCTCTCTCAATCTCAGTCTCAGTCTCTCTCAATCTCAGTCTCAGTCTCTCTCAATCTCAGTCTCTCTCAATCTCAGTCTCAGTCTCTCTCAGTCTCAGTCTCTCTCAGTCTCAGTCTCTCTCAGTCTCAGTCTCTCTCAGTCTGTCTCTCTTTCTCTCTCTCTCTTTCTCTCTCTCTCTTTCTCTCTCTCTCTTTCTCTCTCTTTCTTTCTCTTTCTCTCTCTTTCTCTCCTCTCTTTCTCTCCCTCTCTTTCTCTCCCTCTCTTTCTCTTTCTCTCCCTCTCTTTCTCTTTCTCTTTCTCTTTCTCTCTCTCTCTCTCTCTCTCTCTCTCTCTCTCTCTCTCTCTCTCTCTCTCTCTCTCTCGTGTGTGCGTTCGAGTGGCACGTGCGTTAGTACCATCGACATGACCCGCTGCCGTTCCCAACGCACACCCGCGCGTGGGCGAGAGTGGAGAGCGGTGCGGGGGCGGGGCCGGGCAGCCACCGGCGTGGCTACGTGTGTTCTTTGAAACGCGCCTTTAAATATTAGCGAGGTCAAGCATAATTTTCCGTGTTTGCCGACTTGCGCGGCCATTGATCTGTTTGCCGAACCCGCTCCCTCGCGCGCGCGCGGCGGCCCGGCCGGGTGCCGCGCGCGTCCCTGGGCGCCGCTGTGGCGGACGGCGCGCTTGAATCTTTTATCGGCTGCTCCCTGCAATATCGGGACCCTTAAATGTAAATTTAGGTGTACAAGGTGTCTCGTAATAAATGTTTCAGACTTCAGGTTATATAGACGGGTTGAAAATTACCTTTTTTTTAACTAATTTAAATTTGGCTAACGAGCATGTAGTGGGCATGTGCATGTACCGGGACATAACGGAGTTACACTTGTAACATTTTAGGTATCTTCTTACGTACTGATGATCAGCCGGTCATGTTCTGTCGCTGTCAAGATTTTATGTTGTACCTGCCGAACAACTGTGTATACGTTGTTATCTAATAACACAGTGTAACAAATTTGGACTTTGTGTTTTGCCGCGAGATGAAAAATACCTGTTCTTTACTAAATCACATACGCTGATGGCGAAAAATGAAATCAGAAGTGTTCTATCAAGTACCAATTTTTGTGGAAAAGGTACGACCCGTGTTCCACTTTCGAGAAACTTATGACTCCATGAGAATACAGGAGGAATTTGTGGGATATTAATCGACAGATCATGTAACAAAAATTACATGTTACAAAAATTGTTTATATTACATTATTTGTATAATTAATTGTTTATATTACAAAATATAGAACGAAAACAATATGAGAAAGTTGAATAAAGCTTGAAATATACTTACAAGTTAGAAATTTTTCTTGGAAACATTCCGTTTGTGTGTGGATGTGTGGATACTTGTAGGGGTGGCCAGCAGTAATCCGACAAAAGGTTTGGTGTTCATATTCCCTTATATCGCCTTTACATGGCAGCGATGTTCGTCACTCACTTCTCGAAGACTAGGTGGGAAGAAATCCAAATGGAAATGAAGGAAATGTAATTTTAGAGATGTGTTGCACCCCACAGCCTTGTAACAGCCCAGCATGTGATCAGGCAATTCCCTGTAATTCACAGACATTGTTTCTCAAGCCATTGTCGCATACATCTTTCAATGCAAGCCAAACTGTCTTCTCAGTACCCGTCAGAAACTGCTCAAAGGTAATATCTTTCATCGAGTCACGGATCTGAGGGCCAATGAAAATTCCTTCATTAATTTTTTCAATACTAATGACAGGAAATTTAGATTGTAGAAATTGAAAACCATTGCCATCTTTGTCCATTGGTTTCACAAATTTCTTCATAAAGTTGCATTTTGGTGGTAACATCACTGTCTTCGTCAATTAGCTATTCGTGCGACACATTTTTTTCACCAGGATTGAAAATTTCTCTCAAAAATACCACTCATTGACCACATACCCGGTTTCCTTACCCTAGTATACGAGTAACACAAGAAACAGCAATATTTTATGTAAGGGGTCTGCATTCCTAGAAGTAGTTCCAGAACTCTGAAATGAACACAAAATTTCCATTTGCGACTCGAATAGCCAGTATACTTCAAGAGTAGCCTCATGTTCTCGTAGATTTGCTTTAACTGAACGGAAAGGTCTACTTGTATCGAAGTTTTCTCGTTTGCTTTATGTAAGAGAATGACTATGAGAATGTTTGAGACTACTAATTGAGGAATCTATAAATAGGCGCCATTTTTTGCGATTGTGAATTATTCAAAAATTTTAAGCAGCCCATTTGTGTTATTAGCATTTACCAAACTATGTGTTAGTTTGCGTTTTGCATTCCGTTGGTGGTTTTGGGACTGGGAGAGAATCAGAATCCGGAACTGGGCATTGCAGATTTTAAATTTGGATACGAAACTGTGTGTTTTGAGATTCCTGTTACTTTAAACAAAAGTAAGCAATTCGTTAAACAAAATTATTAATTTGTAATGTGGCCTTTACGTTCCCTCCTCAACTGTGGTACGGCAAGTGGCACAGATTCCATGCCACGAGGGAGAAATAGATGAAAAAACATGAGCAACAGTTTTGTGGTGACCAACACGTATCCTCATCCACCTTTGATTCAAAATACAACTCGTGCGCCTTTTTGGCGCTGAGAGAAATGGGATGTCTTTGAGACTGTCGTAAACTGACCTCACACATAACAGAAAAGATTTGGTGAATTAACAGAGTTCCTAGACATCGTTGAGTATAAGAAACATAAGAACATGCACAAACATTATTCTTCGCGTCAACGGAATTACACATTTCAAGAATTGCTGTGTGATCTTACTATGGATTGACTCAAGCAAGTGCAACCATCTTTTACCCATCTCAAGTGCATACCTCACCTTCCCCTCACAACACTAGACAATAATATTCCTAAAATAACAGAATGTGAAAAGCGCCGCGACAACATAAATAACGCAACCGATTGCAGATAAAATTGCGTTTCCAGAGGAAAGTTTAGGTGATAGCGAAAAATGATTTTCACTATTGTCATCAGGGCACTGAACTTCATAACAATCACATATTTTTGTTCTGCGGCAAATTTCATTGTCGCACAGTGTAATCAGGTGCAAGTGTCTCAAGTAGATAAACACATATAAACCCGTTACATGCAAGTTTCCACTAAATATTTCGTACTCATTACGGATAACGTTTATATAATACAGACATTTACATTTCAACGTAGAGAATTTTATTCCACACACAAGTTAGGAGCATCAAAAGCAAGTGAAGTGCCCTTGTACGTAGATTCCACTTGTGTATTTACTAACAAAAAGGCCCGGCGTTGCACATAATACTCCATTCACTGCAAGTTTGAAGTACAATTGGACACAAGTTCTCGTTAGTGGTTTTTATAGGGCTTACCGAATCCATGAGTACTTCTTTTACAATGCATAATATACCGCTTAGTTTGAATAATATTTTCGTTTCCTATGAAATATAAAATATGAAGATGCAGTCGACTCCGGTTATAGTGAATTTAAGTCACTGGTCCCGTTTCCCTTACATTACAAATAAGCATAAGAAGATTCGCTTCTTACAGTGAGCACTGAAAGTCGACTATAGTGAAATAGGAAATACGTCCTAGAAATTAACTCCCTTATGGGGAAAAATATATCACTTCAGTGTCACAAATTCCAACACGGCAGCTTGGAAAAAATATCGTCAGCCAAAGGTTAAAATCGAAGACGTCTCTCCTGAGGTGGAGGTAGAGGACCCGTGCAATCAGCGTGAATCATTCAGCGATCAGTTCCGTTTGACGCTTGCGCTACTGAATAGTTCTCGTAAGTTATTAGGCGAGTGAAAGGGCCTTCAGAAAGTGGGGCGGTGTTCTAACACGGGAAGGGTGAGAAGACTGCATTACGATACTTAGAGACAGTGGACAACGCAAAATCAAATAAGGAGAGAACGCGAACTCCGGAGAAATATATAGAGGAATTATTAGCGAAAAATATACGAAACACAATTGAAAATAATTAATTTTTAAATAATTGATTAAGACGAATAACGAAATTAGAAATTTAAGTTTGTGCTTTTAACGCATTTTGTTGTATCTCTGTAATCATAAAGTTAATGATTGTGGTGAAATTCGATTTAATTTTGACATCATTCGAAATAGTGAACATTTTTATAGTGATCCAAAAATGTTGGTCCTCAGAAGTTCACTATAACCACAGTCGATTGTACTTTTTTTATCATTTAGGAAATAAATCTGACTAGCAAAATTGATACAGAAATGATTATTTTGGTACTTTCTTTGTTGCGATGTGTTTCGTAGTCAAACGTAAGTTTGATTTGCAGGAAGTGTCATTGCATGACCACAGTGTCACTTTTCTTTCGATTTCGTTGATATCTGTTGAATTAGGTCTTCCCTTGTAGGTTCAAATACTAACCGCAGCGAGGAACGACAGAAAGAAAGCGAGTTTTTGATCTGTCTACCTTTGCGGTCAGTGTTTTCAGCACCCATGTGGCACCGTTTGCTTTATGCTCTTTGAAGAGCAATAACGGTTTTTAAGGCGTTGTTTTCATCTGTTATTGAATTCACTTCGGAAGTTAACGTCTCCCGTGGTCGATGTTTTACTTCCAGTGACATCTCCTCCTTGTCTCGATGATTTCCTCGCGTTCTCTGTGCGAAAGTGAGTGCGAAGCGAAAAAGAGCACAGCACGCAGAAGAGGGCCGCTCTCGCTTGCTCGCTCTCTGCGCGTCGTGTTGTGGCAGCGGCCGGGCCCCGTCGCGCTCTCTCGTGCTCTTTGAAGAGCAATAACGATTTTTGAGGCGTTGTTTTCATCTGTTATTGAATTCACTTCGGAAGTTTACATCTCCCGTGGTCGATGTTTTACTTCCAGTGACATCTCCTCCTTGTCTCGATGATTTCCTCGCGTTCTCTGTGCGAAAGTGAGTGTGAATCGAAAAGAGCACAGCACGCAGACGAGGGCCGCTCTCTCTTGCTCGCTCTCTGCGCGTCGTGTTGTGGCAGCGGCCGGGCCCCGTCGCGCCCAGTCGCGCTCTCTCGTGCGCCGCGCAAATTCATTCTAAACGGAGGCGCATATTCAAGCCGTCGGCCGCATTCGCCAATGCCATCTGTTACGACGCGGGGCGAACCGGTGTGGGGCGGGAGGAACGGGACGGAGGGATGTGGGGCAGGGCAAGGAAAGGAAGGGTGGGGTGACTGAACCACACGCGGGGAGCGGGGAGGCAGAGCTGGGCGAGGGAAGCGGGGCGGAATTGGACGAGACGGACCAGGGAGGGGCAGGGCGGGGCAGGAGCAGTGCGACGTGTAGTTGGGTGAGGCAAGGCGTTGCGGGGCATTGCAGGGCGTTGCGTTGCGGGGCGTTGCAGGGCGTTGCGGTGCGGTGCGTTGCAGGGCGTTGCGTTGCGGGGCGTTGCGGGGCGTTGCGTTGCGGGGCGTTGCGTTGCGTTGCGGGGCGTTGCGTTGCTGGGCGTTGCGTTGCGGGGCGTTGCGTTGCGGGTCGCACTGCGGCACTTCAGGCGGGGCGGGGAACGGCGATGGAGTAGACAGAACCCACAGCAGCAGCAGGGATGTCAGGGATTGGTGGCCGAAGGGGGGGGCGCTAGCTTGCGGGTCGTGGGCCTCGATCTGTATCTGGCTCCGGCCCCTGTGGTCGCTTCCACGCATGCCATCGTCCTAATCGCGTCGGTTACACAGGCGCCTCACATTTCGAGTTCACTCTAAATGGGCGTGTGGATGGTCATTGCAGCTAGAACCCTCTGTGGTGATGAAACGATGATGGAAGTGGGTGGCATTCTTCATGTCAACAAATCCTTTGTTCTGTTGGAAGGGTAGATTTGATGGATCTTCTTAGGAATGTAGAGAGCACATTATTCTTCAGTCCATTGTATTAATGAATTTGTTAATCGTGTCTCCCTAACATGCAAAATTAATTGTTTCAGTTAATTAATTTTATTAGACTTTTAGACTTAATTTTACAGTTATGTCATGTTCTTCTTACTTCTATAGAAAAAGATTCCTGTATAAGCATTTTTTTCTTCGTGAAAATTATTGATGATATGAAAATGATTTAACTTGCTAGCACATGAATACCAAGCCTTGATTAGCTCCTTCTAAGGTACGTTTAATAGAAATTTCCTGCTATATTTGTAGCACAATTGTTGTAAAACAAAATTTTAATTATCTCGTCTACATGTAGGTATTATGTGCGCAATATGATGTAAAGTTTCGTACAAAACATTATTTTCCTCTTTTGAACACAATTCTTCTATAAGTACCAAATTATATTTTACCACTATCCTCTTACGTAGAGGTATATTGAATCTCAACAGCACATAAACTGATACGTTGTAAATGCTAATCGAAAAGAATATTGATCGGTTCTTATCGTAGCATTTCTATTTTCTTACATTACAGAAGACACCATTCGAGGAACTGACCGCGTCATTCTGTATTTTCTTTAGGTGCGAATATGTGGAAATCTAGTTTCTAGAACTATCCTGGAAATACTGACTCACTTCTACATTTCTTTTTCTCTATTTTATGAATCGTGATATTGACTAGGTTATAAAAATTAAATTTGAGTAGTAATTTATGTGTTTTGTTCAGCACTTTTAGGGACATTACTGCTCGAAAATCTTTTAACGAAATTCTTAAGTAATTTTTATAAAAATCAGGTACCCATCATTTGAAGGGGTTCCTTGTTTTACATTGTTTGCGTTCTTGGAATTATTTGATTAATCATTACGGCAATAGAGAATTTGTCAAATATTTGCGATCCTCTCACGATATTTTTAAACTTCTTTCTGATTTAATAAGGAATAGTCAGCAAACCCGAAAGACTTTTATTTAACATTATGTACCCTACAGACAAATTAAGTATTTTATTCAGACGTTCACTCGTGAAGAAGAGGCGCTTTTTTATTATAACAAAATATATCGTAAAGAATGTAATTTTGTCAATTTACAACTACTAAAGAAGGCGTCATAGTATTTACTCATACTCTTAGTATTTACTCACATTCGCTGCGACTTTCCTCATCATGAAGTTGTGATCTACCAACATTTCCGATGAAAGATTTGAAAGTATTTGCATGAAATACTTCCAACCTTAAATAGAAAACAACAACTCACATTAGATTGTCATACTTTCCACATTCTTGAGAGAATATGAGTTAATCGATAATTTTTATTTCCGTTTTCCTTATGATAATAAATTTAACAATAATCAACTATAGTAACTTTCCTGACGTGATTCATCAGAAAAAGAATTCCAAGTAGTGTGTAAAAGAATTTTCTCATTCACGAGCGATAAAAATGAGAGGGATTAAATGAACATTACTGGTTAATGAGTCAAAAGAGCAATAAGAAATATAGCTCATTTAATACTGTATATTTCCCAAGAATAATTCTCTGGAGTTAAATTTGCGAGAGCCGTTTGAATTAAGAAATGTGTGTGAAACTATCTGCCTAATATGCTATGTTTTCAATAAAAATGAATTTTTAATGAAAAGCACACACGCAATAAGTCAATTTTCATGAAATTTCAATAACCACTTAATAATTTCAATGTGATAGTCTAGTTCAATCATTTCAACCTAGTTTCAAGTCTAGTTCAAGTATTTCCACCAAACAATTTCATTTCAAACAATATATTAATTTTGTTGCATTTACAGTTACCATCTCAAATTTAGTTCGTTGTACATGAATGACAGTTAGACCTGTTTCGACAGATTTCAACACGAACGTAAACATAGCAGATTTCCCACCGATAATTAATTGAATCAAAAAGATTTCTCAAAGTCGTTCAACGATAGCGATTACTCGCAGATAGCGATTCCTGCTGAAATCCTGCGGTTCCTATCTGCCACCCATTAGCCGCTCCTGCCCCCACCAGCTCAGAGAGGGAGCAGAGGACGGGGCCGCTTTGTAGGTGGAGAGTTACAACCGCCCATAAAAATATTATACCTCGCGAATTTTATCTCCAACCCCTTCCTACAGTTCGGGGCCGGGGGTTGGCCGGACCGCGAGCTATATCATTCAGCGTCACACAGCATTTCCACGCCATAACCGATGAATTTCTGCTGTTTTATTGTGGAAAAGCCCGCCCGTAATTTAAGATAGGTGGTGCGTCCCCATTAATTTCGACCGACGCTGCTATTAATCGCATTCGCTTCGCCTTTGCCCCCTTCCCGACCCCCCTCCCAATGTCCCCCCTCCACTACCCTCCGCCAGTCCCCTCTCCCCAATAAATAACGGACCCCTTGCAGCGAGCAGTTGCTTCAGTGCTGATGTTTTACTGCAGCAAGGGAAGGAAGATTCGCGATTCAGGTGCAGGATAGAGGAAGTAGGAGGGGCTATTAATTACATTTTTGACCCCCTACCACTTATTCGCATACCCTGTCCGCAGTTTGTGGTGGGCGACCTCTATTGGAAAGCTAAGGTGTGCCACTGGATAGGGGACGTTTATGTTCGAGCAAACGAGGTCTGATTGCTGCAGGCTGCTCCGTGATTTCTGTTTCGGCGCCCCGTGTTTGGTTTCCCTTTCTTGCGTTGTGTGAAAATTGTTGTTTAACAGCTGGCTCCCCTCCGGTGTTTGCTACTGAGGCCATTGTTTGTTTTGCACTGTTTTAGAAATTCTTTTCAACATGCTTTTTGTGTTTTACTTTTCATTTTATGGATTCTGAAATGGGCTTTCTACCTCCTAATAAAAGAAGATTCGAAGCAGTGCAATGCCATAAGCCAATTCCATAGTTTGATATATTCTATAATTTATTCTAACGAACCTGCTGACTCTTAAGTTTCCATTTCGAACAATATGTTCACATTTCGGATCGACAATATCGAGCATTGTTTATCAACAGATTTAGGTGAAATAATAGTTCATGCATTTAATTTTATTCCATTGAATTCCACATCGTGTAATCCTCACCACAAAAGTTTGATATTATGAAGAATTCAAAATTTACAGAAAAATGTATTAAAGAAATAAAATTTTGTTGCCCGTTTTACAACACAATATTATCTTTCATAGATCCTGAAACATTATGTAACAATGAACAGTGTTTTAATTCTCATTACGGTTCCGACCAGGAATAAATAAGACAAATGGAAGAAATAAGGCAAACGGCGTGTGGGAGCGAGAGGTCTAAAGTAGGTCGTGACGACACCTTCCCTAAACAGGTTGTGGCACCAACGGTGCGTATTTCATTAAGCGAGCCATTCCTCTTGTTCTCCTCGGCCTCTGGAGACGGTCGCGGAAGGGATCATCGCCTCCCGGACCATCCAGCCCCCTCCGCCCTCTCACGGAACACCCCGCCCCGCCCCGCCCCCCGAGCGCCCGCTCCCCCAGTGGCATCTTAATTCGAGGCCTTGTATCGCGAGGCGGCGCCGCCAGTGCGCTTCTTTATTACGACCGCCCCCCCCCCATCCTCTTCTCGCCCTAGCTCTCTCTCCTCCCTCGGCGAACCCTTCTTATTTTTAATTAAAAATTATACTTTCAAAAGCGAAACCGGAGTTTGTTAATTGGGAAAAACCACGTGTTCCCACATGGCGCGCGCGGCGCCGGCCGGCCTGCCGGGGTGTCGGCGCGCGGGCGGGCGGAAGCGGGTGGGCCCCTCGCCGCGTCTTCACTTCCCCTCGCGAGCCCGCCGTCTTGGCCCTCCGTCAACCCTTCGCTGCGCCCGGCCCTCCGTCTCCCGGCCCTCCTCAGCCGCCGCCCTCTGCCGCGCGTCGTCGCTTAATCCGGGGGAATTAAAAGTTTCCCGGCGCGGGGGTGGGGGCACGGAGCCGGAACAGGGTAGGCGGCTTTGGCGGAGGTGGCACGGGGGAAGCAGGGGGCGAGGGCGAAGGCGGTGGGGGACGGAGCGGAGGAGGTGGAGACGGCGGATGTGGAGACGGCGGAGGAGGTGGGGCGGAGGTGGAGACGGCGGAGGAGGTGGGGCGGAAGTGGAGACGGCCGAGGAGGTGGGGCGGAGGTGGAGACGGCCGAGGAGGTGGGGTGGAGGTGGAGACGGCCGAGGAGGTGGGGCGGAAGTGGAGACGGCCGAGGAGGTGGGGCGGAGGTGGAGACGGCCGAGGAGGTGGGGTGGAAGTGGAGACGGCCGAGGAGGTGGGGAGGAAGTGGAGACGGCCGAGGAGGTGGGGCGGAGGTGGAGACGGCCGAGGAGGTGGGGCGGAGGTGGAGACGGCCGAGGAGGTGGGGTGGAGGTGGAGACGGCTGAGGAGGTGGGGCAGAGGTGGAGACGGCGGAGGAGGTGGGGCGGAGGTGGAGACGGCCGAGGAGGTGGGGCGGAGGTGGAGACGGCGGAGGAGGTGGGGCGGAAGTGGAGACGGCCGAGGAGGTGGGGCGGAAGTGGAGACGGCCGAGGAGGTGGGGCGGAGGTGGAGACGGCCGAGGAGGTGGGGTGGAGGTGGAGACGGCCGAGGAGGTGGGGTGGAGGTGGAGACGGCCGAGGAGGTGGGGTGGAGGTGGAGACGGCGGAGGAGGTGGGGCGGAGGTGGAGACGGTGGAGGTGGCGGGGCAGGGGCAGGGGCTGGGGCGCAGGGGGCATAGGCGGGGGCGATGGGGCGGAGGGGGCGGGGGCGGATGCGGCGGGGTGGAGGAGGTGGGGGCAGAGATAGATAGGGCGCAGGTGGTGAGAGTTAGGGCGGTGTGACGAAGGCATTGCGGCTGAGAGGGCGAAGTTGGGCAGGGATGAGTGGGGTCGGAGGAGGCGGGGGTTTGATCAGAGGCGTGGGCGTCGGATCGGGAGCGGTGGCAATAGAAGAAGGGAAACAGAGGAGGACGCGATGAAAGTGACAAGTGAGCGATTGGTAGATTCCGAGACAGTCAGTCGGGCTGGTAATAGGTCCACGAACAAAGGACAATTTGGTTTAGGGTGGGGATGGTTGAGGGAGAGATGGTGAATGGTGGCGACGTCGGGGGAGGAAGCAGCAGAATCTGTGATGGATGTATTGGGGAAGCCTGCCACGAGGAGCTAATGTCGTCTACATCCCTCGTGATACCTTCTCTTCGAGGGATGAACCCTCAGCGCCTTTGAGTCATCTTTAGAGCAAACGTTACAACAGCGTTGACTTAACACATTAAAACTGCTAACTTGCTGATAGAACCATTTCGCTAAAATCCCTTCAGAAGTGACGGGCTTTGTTGAATTGCGAAAAAGAGTAAGTCTCGGGCAAATTTATTAATAATTGTTAATTTTTTCGATGAATCGTGCAGTATCTTACGTTTACCGGTCGCCAATTACAGCGAACATACGACAAAAATGCACTAGAAAAAATTAACACTTAGTGATAGTGGTCTTATTTCTTTGTTTTCTGTTCCAATGAAAAGCTTGAGTGCTTTTTGTTCCTTCATATCTATAAATATCAGGAAAGACCTTTACCCTTATTTCCTCTAAATTATATGAATGCCATATACAAAAGTGTCTGTCCATTTATTTAATTTTATTTAATATTATATTTAGTTTTATTTAATTTTACTACATATTTTATTTAAAATTCGTCTTCCAATAGATAATTTAAATTAGGTAATATATCCAAAACATAATTCAGAATGCTTTTTCTAAATTCAAGGCTGAATGAACTTTTCTTTACCATTTAGGTTCAGATAAATAAACACTAATGATTCTCTTGCTGCTATACCTGCCTTCTAGAAAAGCAACTTGAACAATTGACTTATCATTAAAGAGAGAAAGAAACGGCATTGTTTCAAGAAAACAATGTGGAAAGAATGAGCTTCATTACACACACAGCGTATGCAGAATACTATTGCAAGAGACACACAATAATAATTTGCACATTTTGTGATAAAATGATTATAAAGAAATTCCTAAATAATTTAATTAATATTTTATTAAAGAATTTCTTTCAATCTTACATTACTTTCGTGCAGGTTCGTAGTTTGTTTGGTAGTAATTTTTACTTTTTCGCTACCACGGTAGAGAGAAAGTTATGTAATGCTGCGTGAAAAAAATCGAATATTTGGCAGAAAAACTCTTATTGCAGGGCCCTGTCAACTGCCTGTCCGTCCATCTGTCTGCTGTCCGTCCGTCAATCCGTCCGTCTGTCTATTAGTCCATCTCTCTCTCTGTCCGTCTTTGAACAACGGTAGCGGCTAAACCGTTCAGCAGATTTTCTCCAAAATTGATATTCCGCAATCGATCTGGCAATTGCGCGACCCTTGACTTTGAATTCGATATTTTAATTTTGGGAGTACCTTGCATTATGTCCTTGGGAAGTTTTCAAAATAATGGCTCCATCGTTTTTCATTACATTATGATGTTGTATAGTGTGAAAGACGTTTAAGAGAATGATGCAAGTCTGATTTTCGTTGAATTTTTGTTTATTTTTTTTATAAATTACAAACTATCAAAACATTTTTGGCGTCTTCATACTACTAAAATATTAAAGACAGATTATTTCCCTTAATAAAATCTGTTCCTTAGAGATGGGTTTTAAAATAAGTTTATGTATAATTTTTTTAAATTTGAATATTTTTCGCGTAATTTTGCGTGAAATATAGACAATTTTTAATTTTGTTTTAACAATTTTTTCTCAAGAACGTCTCCATCGTTTTTGTTGAAATTTTGTTGTAAAATAGTCTGAAGGAGGTTTAAGAGAATGATGCAGATCTCATATTGGTTGAACACTCTGATTTTTCGACAATTGAAAAAAAAAATGAAATTTTTTTCGGTGACTTTCTACACTTCTATGAAGATATAATTTCTTTTTTTTTTCTTTCTACATCAAAAGTTTTCACTAATTGTTATATGTTAAAGCGTATACCATGATGCGAAAATGATATTTGAAATATTGACAAAATAAACGTTATTTTATATCGGAATAAATGTTCTTCTATGAAAACCAACGCTTTACTTGTGGTCCTTTAGTAATTCACATTACTTATTAATGAAATCATTATGGTAAACGAACGACCAAACATTTTAACAAATCAACTGTAAAATCATACAGGAACAACTTTAAACATTTATCCTCACTTATTTTCGAGTGTAGTGCTTTAATTGTGAAATGAAACACGACAAAATCAGTTTTAGAAAAGCAATTGCTCCTGGTCAGCTAACCAACATCTAAAAAACACACAAACGACTTGGACGCCACTGGAAATCAAATAGACATCCGGATTCCAATTACATCACCGAACAGCGAACTGGTTAACTGCGCACCTGCGCTGGCGGCGGGCGCGTGCCCGCAACGCTGCTTCGCCCGCACACGCACACACTGGCACACGCCCCCCCACCCCGGCCGCACACCGGCGGCACTGCGCGGGGTGGAGGCGATGCAGGTAGCAGTGGCCATGTTGTAATGATGATGGTCGAGACACTGGTCGTTGCACTGGTCATGGTGCTCGACATGGTGGTGGCCATGATGGCGGAGATGATGGCGTTGATGGTGACGGAGATGGTGGCGTGTAGGGTCGTGGAGATGGCGATGATGGTGGTCGCGGTGATTATGGTGGGTCATGGTGGTGATGTCGGTAGTAATGATGGCTGCAGTGAGATGGCTGTAGTTGAGGTGGTGATGCAACCGCGGTTGCGGCGACGGTGGAGAAGTCCTTTGCGGCGGCGGTGATCGTGGCAGCGGGGAGAGCGGCGGCGGTGGCGAAGTGGCGTGGGCGATGGTGATGCCGTGGAGGTTGTGGCGGTGGAGAGGGCCGTGGCAGCGCACTGTTTGCCCCGGACGCGGGCGCGCTCCCGCAAACACGCGCACAAAACGGCCTGTTTGGCCGCGTCGCAACCGTAAAACGTTAATTTACACGCCCCTATAAAGTTATTAGCCGGCGCGTGTATATACGCACGCGCCGACGCGTGGGGTCTCTCGCCCGCGCCGCGCCGCGCCGCGCCAAGCCAGCCGGGGGCACCTGTTCGAGGATGCGGGTTTCACGCGCTGCTGAGCCTGAGCCTTCACAGCGCATAGGTACTCCCTCTTCCTTCTTGGAAATAAACGT
The DNA here is from genome assembly GCA_038098605.1 of Gryllus longicercus. Taxonomy (NCBI): domain Eukaryota; kingdom Metazoa; phylum Arthropoda; class Insecta; order Orthoptera; family Gryllidae; genus Gryllus; species Gryllus longicercus. The sequence continues at coordinate 2,078,689 of JAZDUA010000117.1, read as the reverse complement.
AGCACGATAGTAGAATTTTGGGCATACTTAGCTGCCAATCTTAGCTGTCTGGTCATCTTAACTATGTAGGCTTGTAGCTTGTTTCATCTTCACTTCCAAACATCGTTATTGTTCATGTTATTTTTCACGTCTTTGATTTTTATTAAACTCTACAATCGATTTTACCTCTCTTTTAGTATTTAGTGTTGCTGTAAGTTTCATTCATATTTTTTATTCTCCCTGTGATACGCTCTCTCATAAAATATACTCGTTCAATGTTCTGCTTACAACATATTTGCCGCATATTCTTGCCTGCTGTCATTATCGCCGCCCAAAGTACATTTTTTGAAATTTTCTTAATTTTTCGGTTTCCTAATTGTAAAACGGAAATATTATTTTAAAATTATTTAAGAACAGTAAAACATCCTCCTAAATGGCAGTTTTCTTTGAAAAATTTGGAGCAGTTTTTAAAAATACTGGCGTTTAAGCGCTACTGTAAATTCGAATTTTGAACCTTTTTTATAGAAAATGTTTGAGTTTTTGAAAAACTCTAAAAGTATTTCGAGTGCGTAAAACCAAATTTACGTACGTAAGTAAAACGACAAGAATACTACATTACTAAATGTGCTTCTTGTGCCTTTGATATTTCTCACATGACCTCTCACAAAAAGTATGCAAATAAATAAAAAGTTAACAATGCTAAGATTCTGAAGAAGCATCTGATGCACAAAATATTCTCAAAATGAGTGTTGTCACAGTCATGGAGCTACGAATAGCTCCTTGGTCACATTTATAGTTTTCATGGTTCGCAGGTACAATATTTGAAGTTTGGCTACCATACCAACTATATGAATAAAAAAAAGCATATTGTCTTACTGTACTTTTTTATTTCACAATTTCCTTATATAAACATTACGTACTCGCATCAGAAGTTGAAAGGGAAGTGTCCCAAAGTTTGGGGTTGGTAGATGGGTAAGTAATATAATTGATATCAGCATTGTGCAAATCATTATGGTTTCTTTGTAGAAGATTTCAAAAATATTAATGGTAGTCATCCGTTTAAGGACATCTTAAGTACACAATTTACAGCTCAATTTTCTTCTCTTAATTATGGTACAAAAACAGTTAAAATTGTTGGAACTGTGTGTTTCTACAAACGTAAAGAACATAAAGAACTTCTATCAAAATCCTCTTCTTAGAAATGAACCGAGAATAACTCGCTGCAAGTACTAGACTTACAGTTGTTTCGCACAGGTATAATCCAGAGAGCTCTCCTTATTGAATATGAAGAGACAAATTACGAAAATTAACTAATATCTTCAAATGTTACAATATTCTCCGAACTCTACAGAGTAACTACTAGCCTGTGAAAAGTAATTCACCATTTTCGAATGATTTGTGCGGTAGTAAGCCACACAAAAAGCCATGAAGTACTGTTACGGAAGCTTGTAAATCTGAGCAAGGCTTTTAAATATTAAAATATCTGACGAATAACATACCACGACACGAGGACGCTTACAAGTGCTTTGGGCACAAGCAATACGGCGGGCCGTTGCTTCTGGTAGCTTCAAGTTTGTGACGTCATGCCATCTTCTTGTATTCGCAGCTCCATGAGAGAAATGCAGATATTAAAAAGTGATACACATATCTTATGCCATTGTTGCGGAAAACGCGGAACCAATTACTTATCTCAAAAATTACATTAATTCTCAACAAGGCAGCGCACATGAATCACGTGAACTGAAAGCAATATAAGGTGGGAGGGGGGCTCAAGGAGAGTGATTTAAGATGTGATGTTGAATTTAGTTTTCATGAGATCGTGTTGGGAATGTGTGAGGTTCAGTAGAGAATGTGTGTTTTGAGTATTATTAATAGGAGAAAATGATATATTTTGTTTTAAAATATTTTGGAAGATGTAGGGCAATTTCTACTTGAAGATGCATTAGCTGCATTTGCTGACTCACAGTTAACTCAGAGTTCTTCAGTTGAATTTGTAAAGAGCGTTAAAAATGGGCGTTGTTAAGGCGACATGTGGGGAGATTTAGCCACGGGGGTTTAAATCATCTTTGGGGAAATGAAATTTTATTCTTCTAGGAATAAGGCTTGTTGCCCCCGATGACAGAAAGAAGCACTTGGACACGACGGAAGAAAAGAATAAAATTTAGAGGATAAGTTTATTAAATAGTCACCCAGCCATGACGCACCTAGTGAATGAACGTGTGCGAGTCACTTCAATTGTAATTTGGAGCTTGACGGCGGCCTCAAACCTCTTTTCCACGCAAACCTCATCTCACGAGGATGCCCGGCACCACTGTCCGGACCACCACTGTCGGGTGACACCACTGTCCGGAGCGCAGCCCCCTCGCGGCTGATCGGAGGGGAGGCGGGCGCGGGGCTCTTCGCAGTAAACCGGGATCGATGCGCGGACAGAATGACTCTCTGCTCGCGCCACCTCTTTCGCGGTCTTTTACGACCGCCGCCTGGCTGCGCACCCAGGAGCGAGCCCTCCCACGCGGCGCGCACCCGCCCAGCTGCACTCGCCACTGCCCGAACCGCTACGCTACCCGAACCGCTACGCTACCCGAACCGCTACGCTACCCGAACCGCTACGCTACCCGAACCGCTACGCTACCCGAACCGCTACGCTACCCGAACCGCTACGCTACCCGAACCGCTACGCTACCCGAACCGCTACGCTACCCGAACCGCTACGCTACTCGAACCGCTACGCTACCCGAACCGCTACGCTACCCGAACCGCTACGCTACCCGAACCCGAACGCATGCACGAATGGTAGTTTGGGGGTAGGGACTGGTGCATATTTAAACCATTTTTTACCATCACTCAAAACGGGGCAGTCTGCTTCAAGTGTTTTACTTTCTCATGCACGTACGTACATACGAAATAGTGAAAGTGGTATAGAGAAAGTTATGTGATACTGCTGAAAATCGAATTCTAGATTGTAACAGAAATACACGTTTTGGGTGAACGCTTCTTTCTTGACGCCATGTTGTCGCGTGACGTCGGCTGTAGGGTAAGCAGTAACACATCGAGTGTGGAAATTGGGGGAGTTGGCGCCGTAAAGAGAATAGATAACAATAGGTGTCTCTCACCAGGAGAATAGATGAAAGCAGGTACCTGAAACCGATACCTCTCACATGGCATGACTCATGCTTAATTCTGGCTGCATTTAAAATTAGAAATGAAGATAATGCAAATTATATTAGTTTATGGCGTACATTTATATGAACAACGAAAAAGAAGTGTATGGGTTCAACATTTAGCGTGTAGTAACTACTACATGGTAAATATGATCTTATTAAAATAACTAAAACAAATAAATTGGCACGTAATTACGAATATGCAATAGAAGATACAATATTATTTATTGAAATTGTTATTCAGTCTGGAGGATGAAGTGTTTAGTATATGACTCTCAGCCGTTTCAAGCACGCATCAAGGAAGTTCGCGATACCAACGATAAATATTTCTATTAAAATAAATACATGTTATTACGATATTTCTTCTTTTAATTACGAAATCACTCTACTGCTACTTTCTACTCTCTCCTTAAACCTGCAGTACACAGTATATCATCGTATCTAGTTACTTTCAAACGTCAAGGTATAACCTTTCTTTAGCACCATCTAATTCTAAAATCAGTGCACCGCTATTTAAATCCCTGGGTTTGTACGTGTTCCAAGCGACAGGGGTTGAAGTCGAGCAGCAACGCGTAAAGGCTAGCGTGGACGGAGGCGCGGAAAGCGGTCGGGACGGGTTGCGGCTGCGTGGGCGACGAGAGGATGGGACGAGGACAGGACGAGGACGGGAGCGAGGACGAGGCTCGAGTCGACAGCCCGGAAATGGCGCTGCCAGTCACGAACGCCACCGCTGCGTCCCCATCCCCCATCCCCATCCCCATCGCCTCGCCATCGACGAGTGCGAGTGGGAGAGCGAGGGCGAGAGCGCGAGCGAGGGCAAGGGCGAGGGCAAGGGCGAGGGCAAGGGCGGGGGCAAGGGCGGGGGGCAAGGGCGGGGGCAAGGGCGGGGGCAAGGGCGGGGGCGAGGGCAAGGCCGAGGGGCACGGGCGAGGGCACGGGCGAGGGCACGGACGAGGGCACGGGCGAGGGGCACGGGCGAGGCACGGGCGAGGGCACGGGCGAGGGCAAGGGCGAGAGCAAGGGCGAGGGCAAGGGTGAGGCCAAGGGCGAGGCCAAAGGCGAGGTCATGGGCGAGGCCGAGGGCAAGGGCGAGGGCGAGGGCAAAGGCGAGGGCAAGGGCGAGGGCGCGAGCGAGGGCAAGGGCATGGGCGAGGGCAAGGGCGAGGGCAAGGGCGAGGGCAAGGGCGAGGGCAAGGGCGAGGGCAAGGGCGAGGGCAAGGGCGAGGGCAAGGGCGAGGGCAAGGGCGAGGGCAAGGGCGAGGCAAGGGGCGAGGGCAAGGGCGAGGGCAAAGGCGAGCGCAAAGGCGAGGACAAGGGCGAGGGTAAGGGCAAGGGCGAGGGCGAGGGCAAGGGCGAGCGCAAGGGCGAGGGCAAGGGCGAGGGCAAGGGCGAGGGCAAAGGCGAGGACAAGGGCGAGGGTAAGGGCGAGGGCGAGGGCAAGGGCGAGCGCAAGGGCGAGGGCAAGGGCGAGAGCAAAGACGAGGGCGAGAGAGGAATGGCGAAGCCGAAGGTGAAGGCGAGGGCGAAGGCGAGAGCGGGGGCGAGAAGGGAATGAGAATGGAATCGAGGGTGGGGTTGGGGAAGCAGCAGTGCCACGTGGGAAGGGGGCGTTGCCAAGGGCGGCGCTGACGCGCGCCAGTATCAGATGCCAGCCACAACTGCTACCTGACACTCCACACACGGCGCTCGTCGCTTTGTGGTTCTGCACAAGGCGCCTCGACGATTTTTCGCGATAAGTGGGTGCGATTCCGAGAAGAAAACGCACAGAAGTTCACCTTTGCAGGGAGGCTTCACGGCACATCAGTTGGAAACTGCGTTTATGACATACACTGAGTGAAATGCCTTCAAGCGTTTCGTATTTCATCGGTGAAATGTTCTTGCCTGTCATCGAATTCGATTGAGAAAAGGGCGTTTATAATATATTACAGACCATACAGATTGCAAATAAACTACTTGAGACAAGAGTCTACTACATAGGAATTATCATTAACATGTCAAACGTGTGCATTAAAGATTTGTATTTATTAATGTTTACGTTTCTATGATTAGTTATTATGTTGAATGTTACGTCATATATCATTGCGGCCACACGCGTTAACATGTATGAGTTTTTAGAAATAGGGTTGATTTTAGACGTTTTGGACTTCGTTATTAATTAATTTTATATTTTCTGTAGTTTAATTAGTTTAAAGTTGTGGGTCGATTGCATATTAGAAGGTGAAACTTCTATTTGAATGATATCTCGTAATAGCTGAACATTATCTCTACTACCCTCTCGTCTTGGGAAATGCTTCTTTGGCGGTAGATGCAACTGACGTAACCTATAAACGAAAGCCAAGCCGCATATCCATCTTAAGCTTCATAAATGAGAATTTTAACTGTGCATCTTCACACTCATATTCTTCAGTGACATTACAAAGCTCGTTATTGATCTCGATTCACAACCACCACATATATCCCCTCCATCATCTGACTCCATCGCTTTCGTCACAGCAACTGCCTTCTTCTGTAAAAACACCCTTTGCAAATAATACCTTAGCCCTGGAGAGACACGAGTTACCGTATCCGTCTTCACCACTGGCTTGCTGCACAGCGCATACCATTCTCCCTGCCGGCCCAGAATCCCCCACCGCTACTTCGACGAGTGTCGGGGCGGCGACGACGCGTGGGCGCCCATTGGTGACAGCAGCCCTTATCTCTCCGCCGCCCCCTCGGCGCGGGGGGGCCCGCGGGCCCCGTCACGGGACAAAGCGCGGGCGTCGCGTTGCGTCGCCAGACTGGCCCCCGGGGGCCCGCTGGACGCCCAGTAACACCCCACCCCCCCGTCGCCTCGTATCCACCGCCGCCCCTCCCGCCGCCGTTGGGATCCGAAGCGGGGACCCACGTGCCTCCGACGCACATGTAATTAAATCCGTCGGCCGACGCTTAGCGTTCTTGATAAAGCCGAGCGGGAGCGGGGGCGGCGGGGCGGTGGAGGAAGCGCGGGGGGTGGAGGTTTCCAGAACTAAATTAATGAGTCCGTACCTCGCCTTACGCGCTCCTCCGCGCCTCGCGGTCTCCGTTGCGGGACGGCGACGAGCGGCGGTGGCCGCGTCCTCGCCCCTTCGCTTACCCGTCAGCAGCCGCTGTCACCGTCTTTCAGCGGCCGCGACTTTCGCGCCACCTTCCCTTCCCTCCTTCGCCCTCTCTTCGGCCTACGTCCACCTCCGTTCGCATCCAATCCCTCCACCTCCTTACCTGCCCACTTTTCCGACTCCGCCACCTGCCGGCACTGCATTTGACACTGTATTTCTACTCCGACGCTCTCTTCAATCCTTCGCCGTCTGTCTCTCCACAGCGTCTCCGCCTGTCTCTCCACAGCGTCTCTCCACTCCCTTATTGTCTCTCCACTCCCTTATTGTCTCTCCACTCCCTTATTGTCTCTCCACTCCCTTATTGTCTCTCCACTCCCTTATTGTCTCTCCACTCCCTTATTGTCTCTCCACTCCCTTATTGTCTCTCCACTCCCTTATTGTCTCTCCACTCCCTTATTGTCTCTCCACTCCCTTATTGTCTCTCCACTCCCTTATTGTCTCTCCACTCCCTTATTGTCTCTCCTTTCTACTATTGTCTCTCCAGTCCGCCTCCATCTCCCCAGTTCACCTCTGTTTATCCTCTCCACTTCTTCGTCATCTCTTCATTCCAACTCTCTACACCGCCACCATCCCCACGCCCATCAAGTACCAATGGCAGAGCCCGCTCCCTGTACCATCTCCTGTGCAGCTTCCGCCCGCCCCGAGGCGTCCACTGCCGCCGGGCAGCCAGCGAGCGGGAGCCCCGCTCTCCACTTGGGACCCGCCCCTCGCCGCCCCCGCAGCCCCGTTTGCATGTCTCATGAATATTTGAATGTCCCTCCTCAAGCCCTCGGCTTGGCCGTAGCTATTGGGGAATTTTGACCCTTTCTTTACGTTTAATAGGGGCTTCTTGATGTTTTACGCTGGATGATGGCTGCAAGCGCATTGTGCATTTCGAAAATGAGTGATTTCTTCGTCACCATGATGGAAAAAATGGAGCTTGAAGAGTACTAAATTGTAGCAGTTAATCCTGCCTTAACCATATCTAGGTTTGTTGCAATTCAGGTATGTTTAGATATGTCTTTCCACTTTTGTATTAAAAAAGGAGTATACACTCTCTCGGTTATGGTCTGCTCTGCAATTCAATTAAACAAAGTAAGATAAAATTTAAAGAATTTTTTGTATTCCGAATTTATCGTACATTATTAATTTAGAATTTGATGTTTATTAAAGCGATTCGAAGTCCATGCCTGTCATTCAGTGGGGAAAAAAGTCAAATAATATTTAGTTATGAAGCATTTAAAAAATAGCACCCTGGGCACGAATTGTATTAAAAGGAGTAAAGCAACCTTCTTATTTAAACATTCAAGGAGACCAAATGTATTTTGACTCACCCCAACATCTCGTACAGTGGAAAGTACGTGCGAAGGCCCACAAGACTTCAGTCTTCACAGCCCTTTTACCATTAACTCCTTCATCTCTGAAATCTCTTAATTTCTCCCTCTATTTCATTTACATCAGACAACAGAGGACCTAAACGAGCAGAATCCCCTAGGGGAGAAAGAGATACAACGTAATAATTATAACTGCGGCGCAACCGGGCCGCCGCCACCTCGTCGGTGGAACTCGTTCTGTGGCGGGGGAGGGAGGGGGGATGGGGGCAAGCAGGGCGGATCTAAGTACTTTAATTTTTTATGTCGCTCCTACTTCACCCCGTGTGGAGTGAAATTATATTTTGTATTTTACGTCTTCACCACAAAGGGGCAAAAGAAATCCTTCTGCAACGTCTTTCCTCCCCTTTGAAGGAATTTCCCTGCCCTGCGCTCGCGCTCGCTCCGTTGCAGACACCCTGTGGACGCCATTTATTTCCGAGGGGAAGAGGTAAAGCAGGCGCAGCGGGGAGGAGTGGGGTGGGTGCCGGTGGTGGCCGCGGCGGAGGCGAGGCGGGGATGGGCGGGGGAGAGGCAGGCTCAGGGCGGGGCAGTGTCGGGGAGGGGAAGATGAGGGTAGAGATGGGGCAGGGGGTCCAACACACTGCAATGCTCCGGAAGACCGCGAATTGGTTTGTCATCCGCCACTTCGTCCACTTTCGGAACGAAGCATTTCATCCACTAGCTTGGCCGTAGTTATTCATTCTAAAACTACAAAGACGGTAGAATATTACATGAAATTATTCAAAATACGATCAAGAAGATCATCGTCTTAATACCTACGGTAACTGAATATACCGTAAGTGAACACATACGACTTTAATATTTCACGCCTCTGAATTCTTGGTTTTGCAATAAGATGGAATACTGTAGGGAAGCAATCATTCAACAAAAAATCCTCACTACAACACTGTTTTATTCTGATTTATTTTAAAAACTCCTTTATTAGTTTTAGAACATTCTACTTTGGAAATAAATGTAACTAGTGCTTGATTTACAAGATTTTAGGTTCCGAAATGCGCCATAACTTACTTACTAACAAATTACTTTTTAATAGAAATAATTGATTTTTTAGGACAATTTAATAATAATTTTGGAGGTAGGGCACGCAGTTCTGCACGCAGAAATAAAGCCTGACTATAACACATTTTATAAACTAAGATTAATTTAACATATTCAAATAAGTTTATTTTTGGGGGTTATATCAAAGGGTTGACATTCCTGGCAAGAAGTTTTTGTTTTCATTACTGAATTAGTTAAATTACGAAATGAGTATTTATAATATTTTGTGTTATGTTTCTTACTTTCATTACTTTAAAAATGAATCTTCGAGGAAGGCATACAAAAATAAATCTTAATGTATCTGCTTAAGCTCGTTTTATCATTTCGCTGAATCTTTTTTTTTATCATTTGAGGGTGCAGAAGAGAACAAATGCCAGAAATATCTAGTTAGGTTTCTTAGACCAAATATTAAGTATTATACAAAGTTATTTTTAAATATTACAGATATATTTGAGAAATGCAACATTTCTTGGGTACATTGGGTTGTATCCTATGGTAATCCTTTTTTGATTTAAAATCCCTTGAGACAACAATCCTACAACATTCTAAGTAGTGCGAATGTCTAGTTATTTGATTACTTAGATATCCTAACTGCTGCAATTGAGATGTTATGATCATAACTGCAGTGACGTGTGATTTTTTTTTTCGTTAATCGGCCGACTAGGACCACGCATGCAAGCATCCTGCATTTACCGTGGCTCATTTTTTATTTATTATCGCGGTGGCAGGTGCTTGCAACAACTTTTTGGGGGGACCAGCATTTTAGCTGGATCCGATTTTTATCCCCCACGGTTGTTAGCCCTGGGGGTATGGAAGATGAAATGATGATATGATGATAATGGGGGTGAAAGGACAACACATACAGACATACACAAATACACCCATGCCCGAGGCGGGACTCGAACCCGCGATCTTCTGGTCCGAAACCACTCCGGCACTACTGCCTTAGCGATCTCGGCCATCTGATCGGCTATTATTATTATTATTATTATTATTATTATTATTATTATTATTATTATTATTATTATTATTATTATTATTATACAACATTGTTTTCTCGGTATTCACCAGGTTTTTTCACTGTGTATCGGATTAATAACCAATTCATGTTTCGTCGTAATTTAGGAATTTTGGCACAATCTTGCTTGTGTTTAATACGATAGATTTTTGCATAATTTAGAACGCATATTTTAGCATTTGAATATGTTCCAGATTTTTATTGATGGTATTTGCTATAATCCCTATGCACGAAATGACCAGACGCATAATATGAACTTTTTGGAGACGCCAAAGTTCCTTGACTTATGCTGCTAGTTATGTATAATTAGTTATTTTTTCTGATTGTGCTGTTTGAAGATTTGCTCTTTGTGGAACAGTGATGTCAACCAGATAGCCAATCTGTTGCCGTTTTGTCTACAAAAGTTATGTCTCGTCTGTTATGATGAATGGTTTTATCTCTGATAATTTCTAGGTCATAGTACTTATTGTTTTAATTTATTATTATTATTATTATTATTGTTGTTATTATTATTATTATTATTATTATTATTATTATTATTATTATGATTATTATTGTCGTATAGGCCATTACTGACAACGCTGCACGATTAACGAGAGTAATTCTTTCAGGATCAGCTTTTCAGCTGTATCCCTCATTACGACAAGGTTGTTAGCCCTTGAAGTGTGAATTATGAGATGATAGGATGATGATGGTGGATGAAGGGACGATCACAAATAAGACCATGTCTACGCAGGGCTCGAACCTGCAGCCTCTTTGGCGCAGACAACGGCTACGCCACGGGACCGACTTATAATAATAATAATAATAATAATAATAATAATAATAATAATAAATTATATTATTATTATTAATGATAATGAGCATAATGATGATAATAGTAATATATAATAATAATAATCTTGAGTAAATATGTTGGTGGCAGAGAACTTCGAGCACAACGTAATAAGATAAACGTGGTTAATGAAATAGTTTCCGTCGCTACAAATTTCAATAGGATTCTGTCAAACTCGAGCATTTTCTGTTTATCTCCTAAGTACTTCACTTCGAGATTAAACAGTACTCATCGACCCATCTCTAATTGTCATCGCCATCTCGAACATTCTGAAACAACTGACGGGGCGCACAATGGCATCGAAAGACAATCTTGTTTACGGCATTAATTTGTTTAATGCGGCGCGACCCGAGAGCTAAAAAACAAAGGGTACTTTTACCCAGAAGTTACGATTTAAACAAGGCTCTTATAGCTCAGAATTTAGTTAGGAAGTTCATTAGTAGTTCAGAAATAAAACCGTACACTCAGTTGACTGTCGCCGAACGACAGCAAAAAGCGTGCTCATTATTTAATGGATTCAGAAGTCCGCTGGGGCGAAGTCCCCGAACTCGACGGCGGAGGCCAAGATCTTAAGATCGCAGCTGTTTCAAAGGACCTCGAGGCAAGATTCGTTGTCTTGGCTTTCCGTCGATCCCGCTCGCAAAATTCTCCTACCGCCGTCTTACGCCTACAGCGGGCTACGTCTGCCCCCCCCCCCCGCTCCACCCACCCTCCCTACCCGTCGCCAGCCCTCGGTCTGCCTGTCGCGGAAAACACCCAGGCAGCGCAAACAATCGTCTGAGTTCATTATATTGTCTTGGGCTGCTGTGTTTGTACTGCCGGGAGGAGCGTCGTGCTTTTTCCGTGTCAATATTCATGTTCTGCTTTTCCCCCAGACTTTCTTCGTTGTTTCCTTTTGTGTATCGTCCTGACGTTACAGTGGCCTTCTGAGATCCGGCAACGAGTGCTGCGATGACGGAGAGGAATGGTGAAGGACGAGGTGAGACGGAAAGCGAAGAGAAAGAGGGATAAAGAGATCTTTCTGAAGGATGAGAGGCGCCAAGAATCGGTTCAAATGCTGGAGAAGTGAGAGAGATTGGGTTGGTGAAAAGACAAAAACTGAATTTAGAGGCGGCAAGATGAAATGGAAAGCAAAGGTGACTTATTAATGAAGGATTATAATAAGCCGTAGTAACGATTTTTTTGCACGAAATTTGACCCAACAGAAAAAAAAGAGTATTGGTACTATATTTTCATAATTATTTATGAAAGGCTTTTCAGTAGTCTTCAATATTAAATATCTAATATATTTTTTTAAAGATTGATAGTAAGTTGCACAATCGCGAATTACAAAATTTTAGAAACATAATATAACACGAAAGGAACTCTGCTCGATTGAGTATCCACAAAAAGTCTGAAATTTCTAGTGAATAAATACTGCACGCTTTTTAGATTTCTTCAATTCATACATCCATTGAGATTACACTTGCTAATAGTCGGCATCGTTAACAACCTTTTAAGTTTAATAATTTATTTTTATTATTTGAGCATATTTTATCTGTATATGAGTGACATTTCATTCTAGATATCCAATGAAACTTCTGCAGAGTTCTCGGTTGTAGTTGGGCAAAAGGATCTCTGCGACGTCATTGCCATTCTTCAAAGACCCCTTCCCTCACAAAACCTGTCAATGGCCTTATTGAAGTCCACATCACCTGTTGCAGCTGCATTGAGCCACACATTCTGTAATTTTCTCTCAATTGATATTCAGTATCAGAAATTAGAATCATTATCAGGATAATATTTCAAGATACTAAATATTAATTGTTAATATGTGTACAGGTATACCTTTACAACGATCCTTTAATTCTAGCGCTTTCGATCTTAATTGCGTTGAGTGGGTTTGATGGATGGGTGAAGGGTGATGTTAAGATTTGAACTGTGAATAATAGTAATGTAGAATGAGAAGTGGGGGGTGGTGACATTTGAAGAATCAGCATGGAACTTGTTATGTCCGCCACTATTTACAAACGAATCGACCGCAATTACAAAGATAGAAATCCACTAAACCACGGGTCGTGCTATCAAAAGATATAGAGCATCATCAATATATTTTTGTCAATTGTTCCAAATATGTTTTATGTTATTATATTTAAATAGTTTTTATCTTTTGAATGAACTATCCCCTTGATATGCAAAGTGAACAAAAAATTTAAGCAAATAAATAAAAAAAACAAAGAAACTAACAAATTTGTAAATTTTAACGATTTTCTACAAATGATTAAAGCCTACACCAAAAGACAAAGAAGAAAGAAGAACATGAGTCGAATCATCACAACAGTATTATACTTTAAAATTAGTGTTAATGGCTTATTGAGTGATAAAATATGGTTCATAACGGGTATTTTCAACGAAAATAGATACACATTTTACTAATTTAAAGTTTCAAAATCTTGTGTCAATATTTCACAAAATGAGACACTTTTATTTTAAGAGACCGTCGCGTGGGAAACACAAAAGTACCGATCAAAACATCGTGTACTCCGCACTCGGTAACCCTCGCCAACAACCTGCAAACTACGGCAGGAAGCGCGCGAGATCTACAGGAGCCTGAGTGAAGTCAGCAATGCGTTCTCCCCCAGAGCATACCTTCCCCTGCTTGTTATCCCTGCCGACACAAGGACGCGGAGCGGGCGGCGTGACGCGCTTGTTTCACCGTCGCGCACGATGTCGGCGCCGCTTCGCAGACACGGAGCGACGGCCGTGACGCGCCGGAGCAGTCATCTGTTAACAACCTGCGCCCCTCCCAACGCGCCTGCCCCGGTCTCACCCCGCCCCCTTCGCGCCCCGCGACCGGCCCCAGATCCCCGCGCTCCACCTACGACATCCTCCCCACACCCTCATTCCCCCGCACCTCTCCCCCCGCGCCCGGCGACCCGCACTCCTCTCTACTACCCCCTCGCGCGCCCCTTGCCTCACGTCTCTGCTTTGACGTTCCCGCCCCGCAGCTCCAGTCCCGCAGCTCCAGTCCCGCAGGCCCCGCCTCGCACGCCCCGCCTCGCACGTCCCGCCTCGCACGTCCCGCCTCGCACGCCCCGCCTCGCACGCCCCGCCTCGCACGCCCCGCCTCGCACGCCCCGCCTCGCACGCCCCGCCTCGCACGCCCCGCCTCGCACGCCCCGCCTCGCACGCCCCGCCTCGCACGCCCCGCCTCGCACGCCCCGCCTCGCACGCCCCGCCTCGCACGCCCCGCCTCGCACGCCCCGCCTCGCACGCCCCGCCTCGCACGCCCCGCCTCGCACGCCCCGCCTCGCACGCCCCGCCTCGCAGACCCTGCCTTGGCGCCTCCGTGCCGTAGCTCCCTGCACGGTCCCTAAACCTAGTACCCAGGCCCTCCACGCTAAACACTCCCTGTGCCCAGCGTTTCGCTCCCCGTCCTCTCCACTCCGACCCCCACGACCCAAGCCCGACACCCCGCTGCGAGCTCCTCTCCCCGCATGCCTCTTTCCACTCCCCTCTCTCGACTACTCTCTCTCCGCACCACACCTCCGCTACTCGCCCTCCGCCTTCCGCGCTCTGCGCCCCATACTCCTCGCTTAACGTTCCACACCCCATGAGCCCCCCAGCCCAGCAAACACACCACACAACCTGATCAACCAGTTCTCGTCCCGCATCCCCGCACCGTTTCCCCGCCACTCTCCCTCACCCAGCTACTACAAGATCCCCGTTTCCCTTTCCTGCGCCCCGCCCTGAACCCCGCCCCGCACTCCCGCCACGTTCTGTGCTGCTCGCGCAGCACCCCGCTCCCGAAATCCTGGGCTCTGCCCCCCCTCCTCACCCGCGCCCTCCGCGCCCCGCCTCGCCGCGTACACGTGTCGCCTGTCGTTCAAGCTATTTCCGCGCGACCTTATCGTGCGTTCAGTGATAAATTTTGATCGGCACCTCGCCCTGCGGATGCCTGGATTGGAAACTTTTTGATGGGCGCTGGTTGGACTTCTAGCGCTAGCTAACTCATTTTTATTGGTTAATGGCTATAAAAATTAAACTTCAATTTTTCCTGATGTTGTACGCCGGTATTTAAAAAAATGTTTCACACATTATTACGGTAAATAAAATATTGAATTGCATCCCGTCATGACATTATTCTTCTGTTCTCTTTGTGTTTAAATTATTTGTAGAGATTCCTTTGTTCGTTGCAATTCATTGTATTAAGTTTTGCTTGTTACAGTTTGGCAGTAGTTTAAAATGTGTTATATAACTTTTAATTATAATACACATTTTTGTCTAATGAAGAATTGTTATTCTGGTCCGTGTTATTCTCTTCGATAAACATGTCGCATGACAACTAAGCTACTTCTGTTTCGAAGTATTGCGCAAACAATTGTAAATATTGACACGATATTTCATCTTCTGAGTCCGTCAAATTTAATATTTGGATGATTTTTATAGAATCCAGCTTCCGCATTGTTTTTATTAGTGTAAAATTGAAACTGAATTTGTTGGTTTAGAATAATATATTTTTACGTCTTTTCGTTTTCTAATTCTTATATATTTCAGCATTTAAAAACAGTATGAAATACTTCCAAACTCGATTAAACGTTGATTAGCTGTTTACCTCATAGTGAATGCTGTGTATTTTGTGTAGCTTAGTGATTGAGTATGTTAATACGTATTAATATTTTAAAACACTGAATTTTAGTACAGTATTTCCAAATAACTTTGAATTGTTAGCCTACTGAATATAACTGTTATATAATTTATTCTCAAACTTCGTTTGTGATTAATGAGCAATTGTTGTGTATTTAAGTTCAAGCTGAATACAGGATTAAATCAGGGAAGGTAGAATTTCGTTTCAAGATGAGCATGGCTTTAGTTATTTAGAAATGCGTTAATTAAAAAAACTGAATCATTTGTAACTGAATTAAAAATACGTAATATAATTAATGAAACAAATTCAAATTTTCAGAATGATTAAGAATGTCTAATACTGATAATGGGCATGAGCTTGAACATATGCTTAATTAAGATTCAGTGTCATTTCCAAAATCCTTGTAATGATTATGTGCACAAAATTTTCTTTGTTCAATAGCTTAGATCAGAGCAATAATATGCTAAAATACGATTTTTTTTGTTTCTGAAATGCTCGTCACACATCACAAAACAGTAAGAAAAACGCCACATTGTTTTATCCCCGCGTATTTGTATTAAGCTATTTCTAAATACTCTTTAAACGTAAATCCTGGTTGATTTTTGCAAAGCATCGCCCTTCGGAGAGGATGAAGGAATTTCCTTCGCCCAATATATGCCTTGAGGGGTTCCCATATTTTAATCGCAAGAGGGCGACTGCCAAGGGGCCCTTAAGCCGCGGGCAGCGGGGGCGCTCGACACTCGACGAACGCTCGGGGAGAAAGAACTCATCGCCGGAAAGGGCTCTCCGACTTGTGTAAATAAATTGAAAGAAAGCAGCCGTTCGATCTCTATGCAAATGCAGCGACCCTGACCCTGCACGGCACTCCGGAGACCGCAAGTGAGGTTAGGAAACGTTTTCTCGGGAGATTGTATTGTCTTGTAACGTAAACTAAAATGTAGCAAATGGGAGATAAACTTAAATTAGACTCTGGTAGCGAACGATAGTAGCTTCAAGGACTCGTATTTCAGTCACTGTATTATAGACTACCCTGTCGATGTCTGGGACTATGTTATGATAAAGGGACTTTACGTTTGAAGAAGGTTCTTCATTTCAGCCTCACAGTTTTTACTAGAAACGACCTTATGTTGTTTATACTCAATTTTGCGAAAGTTGTTATCTAATTTTCTTCTATTAAATGTGTTTGCTACTTGTTTCGCGACATGCACATAGCAAGGGAGAGAATTCATAGTTAAAAGCTTTGCGAAATACAAAAGAAGATAAATACTTCTCTTTAGTATTAAGCGTTTTTCTCCATCTTCACTATATGTAATTTTTCATGTAGTCTAAAAATAAATGTACTAGTAAATAAATGTCACATATTTGCTTACGTGTTGGCTAAAAACTTCAAATTTAAAAATGTTGCAATCTTCTCTTGCGAAATGTAACGTAAAAAGATTTCAAAAAGGTTAATCTTTGTTGTAAACTCAACTGATAATCTCTCTCAAAAGAATCTCGGTAGGGTATATTTCGAATATACACATGTCCAACTGTAGGCCACCCCATAACTTTTAAATAGTTAACTTCTAAATGGTGCGCGATATCGATATGCTGTTTTCGCTCAACAATGAGGATTTATTGCGCAAATAATTTCCTGTGGATATTTTCTTTATAATATTTTTATTTTTCGTGAAATCTAACCATTATTGAGTTTTTAAATGGAACTAGTATGTTTTTTATCGCAAGCAATGAATAGATAATAATAAGAGGAATATAATCATGTACGATTTGTGAATGTTTTGACAGTATTTTGCCTATAAAATAGTACTCATTCACTTATGATTTTAAATTAAACCGACAAAATTTTCTTGAATAGCCCTTGCCTTTGGGGAAGGTCGCCATCATTGTCTTGACTACAAGGACACGGGAACAATACTAACAATACTAACACATCAGTACTAACAATCACAATGGAGATTTTGCCATAGATTCATCTAAAGTGAACATTTCTTTAACTGATTGAAATTCTAAAGCATTGATCGTTGTATTGAACGATACAAAGAAATTGGTAGTATAAGGAATATGCCATTTTCAAACTTAACAAGAATTGAGCTTGATGTCTAATGACTGTAAGATCAAGCATTTTATAACATTTCAAATACAAGCAAAGGGAATGAAAGGAAGATTTTCACTATACTGTCGCCAGGTAATTCATCAGAATATAGGAAGATAGACATTTTGTTATTATTGCTGTTACTCAACTGCTGATTATAAATTTACAAAAATAAAATGACATATAACAATCGAAAAACAAAATATACGCACATAAATTATTTATTAAGCTCTGTGTCCCCCATCAACAACTATGCACATGTGCAGTCGTGAGTGCAAGGGCAGATGAACTGACAGGGGTGATTTGTAACGCTATACGTCGATGTTTGGGATTTCAATCAGAAGAGAAGTTTAAATATGGAGAATCAAAGGAAAAATATTTAATTGTGATATTTGTTCCTGTGACAAGACCATGGATTGCTGTAGTTTAAACTCTACCCCCCCCCCACTGCCACATCGCTCAATCTCCCCTCTCCCCGAAACAGTGACGGAACCGCGAAGACACTTTCCCTAAAGACGGATGTCGGAAGGGCTGCTTTCAGGGAATATTGTCCGTTTCATTTAAAATCACATGCTGAAATGTCTAATTTTATATTCAAATTACTATCAATATACTAACATTGCATATATCATACTATATGCATAGCATCCTCTTTTTATGATCTATCTATTGTTGTAGAGATATGTCGAGAAAATATACAGTTCCACCTCAAAAATCAAAAATGATTAATTTTGTTAAAAACTGAAAATATGATGAACATATTTGCCCCATTATTCCACATTGTTGAGTGAAAATTGCTTTTCAGTATCGTTAACTATTTAAAAGTTATGGGGGTGGCTCACAGTTGGTGAGACACACTATATATGCTTCTTATTGGTTTTATGCCTTTTGATGACACTAATACACTTATTCATTTTAAGAACTCAGGATAAGACAGTAAGATGTCAAAAGAAGAATATTCCACTGTGTAGTACAAAATATAGAACTATACGGAGCGGAAATGTGGCCACAGACAAAAAAATTAGGGGTAAGATTAGGACAGTAGAAATGGACTACATGAGACGATTCCTACAACTTACTCTCAGAGACAAAGTGCGAAATGAAGAAATATGGAGAAGGATGAATGTAATTTGTTCTGTTACGAAGACCTTGAGCACTACAATGGTATGGACATGTTCAGAGAATGTCTGAAAACAGATGGCCACACAAGATCTTAAAGTGGCTACCGCCTGAGAGAAGAGGACGAGCAAGACCCATTTTAGAGCGGGAAAAAATACATCCGGAAAGCTATGGAGGATAGAGGCTTCAAACCAGGAGATTGGGAGGATCGAGAATTGTGGAGGATGAAAACGGGAAACTCCTACGGGAAGATACCGAAGGAGGAGGAGGAGGAGAAGGAGAAGGAGAAGGAGGAGGAGGAGGAGGAGGAGGAGGAGGAGGAGGAGGAGAAGAAGAAGAAGAAGAAGAAGAAGCAGAAGATGATGATGATGATGATGATGAAGAAGAAGAAGGATAAAATAGAACAAAATGGACTAAAATAGGTGAAAATGTTTTCCAACTTTATATCATCCCATACTCTTATGTCATAGACCATTTTATACATATATTTCTATCTTGACAATTATATATCGTAATGAATTATTTTTAAAAGTCAGAATCTTCTGAGGCATATCGCGAATTTTAGTGTGAAAAATGGTTTTGAAATTAAGATGTGGAATTCAAAATTGAGCGTGGGCATCTGCATTTTACATCACTTTCATTACGTACATAAGACTGCAAATTATTCCTCTCTTTCTTTTCAGATGAGTCAATTTTCCACACATAGAAAGGCCAGTCATCGGAACTAGCGCTCACAACAGTTCGATTGTTGATTTCTGAGCAGGTCCCTTCTCATCGCTGATGATTTGACCCTTGCTATCTGCGGCCGTCGCCTACCCGCCCGCATCGCCCCCTCTCCTCCCCCCCCCATACCGCTCGCCACGCCGCGCCGTGCCGCACCGCTCCGCCATACCGCCCCCGCCCGCGGGCCCGACATGCCCATAATGAGCGACGCCCACGGGCCCGGTAACTCTCGGTAACGACGCCCGAGGGCAGCACGGGCGATTGGCGGCGGCGTCCCCGCGCGCCGCCGCGGCCGCCGCCCCCGCCGCCCGCGCCGCCGCCGAATCCGCGCCTCGTCTCTCCCAATTAGCGCACCTTGGACACTCCTGAGTGGCCGTAATTCCTACCTCGTGTTGACGTGACATCCATATGGATGGCTGAGTCCCCCGGCGTGTCTTTATGCACTTGAAGGGGTGGCGCTACAGTTGCGTCAACGGAAATGAATTAAGAACCTTCAATGTTTTCGCGGAGGGACACAAGCGTATTAAATGCATGAAATTTTCTCAATTTTTTAAAAACCTAATCCAGATGAAGATGGGGAACATTGAAAAGATATCCAAGTGTACTGCAATACTGAGTATGTTTAGTTTTCTAACAAAAACAAACAACAATATTTAATAGCCAATTTTGAAGGAAATTTGGCACACCATAGGCTAGCGATCACATACGAAGGTTTGATGATCTCATAAACAAATGACACCCGGTATTCAAAAACTGATCGTCAGTTGTGACATATTAATCAGACCAATGCTGTGAGAATATTTCTCGAAAGTATGTAATAAATACTACTCATTTTCCACAAAATTGCTGTAATTAGATTTCTAACTACAAATCGTAATGAATGCACTGAGAAAAGCTACTGACTACAGAATATATGAACATTTTTATTAATGCTTTCGTTATTAAAAAAATTGTATATACTTATTAAATTTTTTGCGTCTGACAATTCGGATTTACTCCCAAATTCAACATTTTCAAAATTTTTATCAACATTGGCTCCACATTTTATCTGTGAATTTTTTCTCTCATAAAGAGCAAAAGACGCTTAAAGCACGTGTAGTAGAGATAATTTAATATTTTCCACCTTTGGAAGAAACCACCTAGTACGTAGTACACGAGTGTTAAAGGAGACTCGAATATTTATCTATGTGGTACGTTAATAGTATACATAGGATTTGAGAAATATAAATTATTTCAACCACCTCTATGTGTTGTCAGAAACCACGTTTGGTTTCAGATAATTGAATAATCGGATACGGAATAATTGAATTATTGCAAAACGTCCCTTTATTTGTAAACATCGCTAGCGCCTAAACCGTGTGCAGGATTTTTACCAAAATTGATAAAAAGCTGACTGATATAGCGGCGTCTTAAAAGTTGTTTTAAACTTTTTTTTCTCATACGAGCAATAGTTGTATAGATCAAAACACGCTTAAAGAAATGATGTAATTTTCACTAAACGCCTTGAATTTTTGAAAATTACAAAAGTTCAAAATTTTCCAGCTTATTATTATTATTATTATTATTATTATTATTATTATTATTATCATTATTATTTACAAGTACTATTTTTAATAGTAATATAATTATTATATTATGACTATAAAAATTTTAAAAAATGGATGATTAATTAATGTATTTAATTCTATGATATTTTCCGTTTCAAGTGCTTATCAATAATTAACAGTCCCGATTGAGTAGATTCACTTACGTCATTTTTCATCCCAATTTACATAGATCAAAATACGGCGTGTTGTCGTTATGCCCAACTATGCATTTAGGTCTTATTTCTTGTAAAGCTTAGAAAACAATGTAACATAACTCAGAATTCGCGGGGTTTTCTAACATTCCTAAATTATGATCTCTATTATATTCAGTATAGTAATTACGCAAAGAAACAAAAAAATACGCTCGTAATTAGGAAACAACACTTTTTTCTTCATCACAGTAAAATATCGGACGCCCGAAATACTCCTTTCACGTCTCCTGCAAAATATCACCCTTAAGGGTTAAGGTCAAAGATTTCTACTGCTTTAGAAGCAAGGTGTCCATATACAACAGTACAAGGTTGGGGGTTCTAAAATCAGTGCGGCGTACTACCTAAACACTTTGCCGATATATTTTATTTCACATTTACAGATGTAACTTCCGGAAGTCGAACATTAACATTCTAGCTTCCACCTGTCCTAGTTTATGAACCGCACTGAGCACGAACTCAACTCATCCTCTCACCGGCGATTTAGTGATCCCTTCTTTCTTTAGACTGTCCACTATTTTTTGTATATTCTTGCCACGAAATAAAACTAAATTATTTTCATTATAATTGGTTGTGATGACCCTAGGAACTCTTGGTACCTTTTGAAGCCACGCGCTAGGAGTGGAGCACTTTAATTAAAAACTAAATTTGAATAACTCCGCTTATAGAGAACTCTGAGTTACGTACCCCAAAACAGGTCGCAGGATACGATCGTCATGCTAACGGAATTCGTAAACCCACCATACAGTGGCAGGCTGGTGAGAAAGGAGGAGGTAACGCCCCCTGGCAGAAAATGCAACGGAAAGAGCAACTGCGCCCGTACACCTTCTCTTCTCCCCTCGACCCTCAACTGTTCCATCTACTCCTCTCCACCGCGCCGCCCCGCCCCTCCCCCTCCCGTCGCCTCGCACATCGCGCCGCCCAGCCACGCTTCTTCCATCCCGCCGCACCGGCTAAGTAGAGCCCATTGCCGCTGCTTTTGCAGCGCCTCTGGCCGCGAGGTCTGTGGGTTCGAGTCCTGGTGGTGACGCATTTAAAGCATTCTTTACGTAGCAAGGCCGAATTCAGGCCGCTGGAGGAGAAGCAACGGGCTGCTCCCATCGTACCCATCAATACCAGGTGAATGTCGGGGCAATTCTCTACAAGTGCCCATTCCTCTCCCCTTCATACACACACTTACATCTTACACTTACATCACACTACCACGCATGCCGGGATGCCACTTAAAAGTTTAGAGCTTTTTCCGGTTGAGGTGGAGCCTTATTGGGAGGAAATTCCCCGAAAAGAGACTTGTAGACCAACGCCGTTTCTCACCATCCACCGGGGAGGAACAATTTCACTTCCAGGAATAACAGGTACTCACTACACAAACGAGACAAGTGGACGTGCTCAGAAGCATTAATCAATCAACCTTCTCCGCTCCATCCGGTCTCTTCGTCTTGTTCATCTTTACCCTGCGCCGCTTTTCCCTGCTTCGCTCCGCTCTTTTCCGACCCACTTCTCTTCGCTCTGCTCCGATGTGTCCCAATTCTCCCCGCTCAACTCTGACACACTCCTTCCTACCCATCATCGCAGAGCTACCATTTCCTCCGCCCCGCTTCCCTCCGCCCCGCTTCCCTCCGCCCCGCTTCCCTCCGCCCCGCTTCCCTCCGCCCCGCTTCCCTCCGCCCCGCTTCCCTCCGCCCCGCTTCCCTCCGCCCCGCTTCCCTCCGCCCCGCTTCCCTCCGCCCCGCTTCCCTCCGCCCCGCTTCCCTCCGCCCCGCTTCCCTCCGCCCCGCTTCCCTCCGCCCCGCTTCCCTCCGCCCCGCTTCCCTCCGCCCCGCTTCTCTCCGCCCCGCTTCCCTCCGCCCCGCTTCCCTCCGCCCCGCTTCCCTCCGCCCCGCTTCCCTCTCTCCCTCTTCTCTTCTCCCCGTTCCCTCCACCCCGCTTCCTTCCGTCCCGCTTCCCTCCGCCCGCTACCCTCACCATGCTTTTCCCCATCTCGCTGCGCCCCACGCCTTCCCGCCCCTCTCCGCCCTCAGCCGCGACCCTCCGTGCGATCGCCCGCTGCGGAAGAAAGGAAATTCCGCGGGTATTTCCGCGCCGCGGGGCGGGGCGGGGCGGGGCGGGGCACGGGGCGGGGTGGCACGCGGCGCCGCCTGCTAAGAGACCGTGGTCGAAGGCGTTTAATTATCAAAGACCTCCCTCCCGCCGCCCCGCGCCTATGAATAATGCAAGCGAGGCGAGGGCGCGATCGGTGGCTGAACGGGTGGGGGAGGGGGGGGTGGAGGACCGTCGGGACGCGTGCCCGTCCTCGCCAGCGAAGCAGCAAACATGAGTCAAGATGGCACGAGTGCTCGGCTCGGGGCCGGGAATGGGATACGAAATAGGCATCGCGGAACCAGATAGCCTTTAAATGCCGGGTGCTTCGTGGTTCTTTTAGTTTGTCGGTGGTAATGCTTTGCGCAAGTGTTTGATAAGATCGTTTCATTATTAGCACGTGAAGATACATACTGCAACTATATCGGCGATGTAATCTATTCGTGCTACAAGGGAAGAATATTTCTCTCGTTAGAACTCAATAATTCCTTTTCCTTTGTACAATATATTGGGTAATTATGATAGCACATATGCTTTTTAGTGAAAAAATCGGACTTATTAAAAATATCTCAAAAATGAAGCAAAAAATCAAAACATATTAGTTTATTCGTCTTCTTTTTTTTAAATAAGTACTAATATAAAGAATTATTCAACGACGAACTTATTGATTATTTCGCGGTATTTCAAATTCGCGGTACGTATACGTAATATTACAATAAAACAATTTATTTGGACATTAAATCAATTATAAAACCTATTAATTATGTTGCGTAGAGAAATCAATCTCCAAATTGATGTACATAGTGTGTTGATGAATAGTCTAAGCCAATCCTGCAATTCATACAGAAAAGATAGTGCGCATAATCTAATAAAGCATCACAAAGAAAAATAAGATCCATGAATTTCCTCTGGAATAAATAATATATGGGCGGAATAATGACATTATTTGGAATAAAGATGTACGTAGTCCGTTGGTTGATGTAAACAGTGTTTCAATTTCTATGTCATGTTGATGAAAACTAAAACATCAGAGTTCAGAAAAAACATGCGTGACTCACGCCGAATAAGACCTGTTTTTCTCATTAACTACTCAAAACGAAAATCATTTTTGCAAGTGCTCCGCTTCGCAGCTCAAAATGTGCAATAGCCAATTATGCAAATGCGTGCTGCCCGCTTGCGAGCGCGGGGGTGCCGCCGGAGCGAGCGCTGAGAGGTGCAGGGGGAGGGGGGGCCCGAGGGTGCATGGGAACGCACCGCGTGGTGACTCGCGGGGGGCGGTGCCCTTGCTCTTCCGGCCTCGCCCCTCCCGCCGTCGACTCTTCTGCCTTTTGCCGGCACCCGTGTAGCTTCCCCGCGGCCCCTCCGACACCTCACTCTCGACTCGGGTGCACAGCTGGCGCTGCCTTATCACGGCTGGCCGTTTACAGCTATTCTCTTTCGTATTGTAACCTTCTTCATTTCCTCGACTGATTCGTTGATAATTTCGCGTGTTTGGGCGCTACCACGGTCGTTAGCTCCGAAAGTGTACTGTTCGTTTTATCACGGGAGGTGGCCGTGTCCTTCCCCCGCTGGATGGTGAAATTCACCAACTTAAATGTATGTCTCAATGTTATGTGGTATGATCTAAACAGCGGTTTATTTTCCTCGAAAGTCTGCGTTCTTTAATTACTGTAGAGCATTCTGTAATCTCAGAGTGAATACATCGATTGATTGATTGAATGTTAGTGATTCAGGGCGCGTCAACCGCTAAGGTCATTAGCTCCGTATGTGTAGTACATGTTTTTGCTCGGGAGGTGGCAGTCGTCTTCTCCACTAGATGATGAGATCCAGCGCCGACCTACAGTCGGCAAGCGGGGTTTTCCCCAACCAGGTATCTCCCACGAACGGGGCACCGCCCACGCCGGGACAAGCTCTGAGCCTCTGACTAATGAGCGGTGGTGTATTGCACGTAAGTGTAAATGTATGTAAGAAAGGGGTGAGGATAAGACAATGAATGGGAAGCAAACAGCGCGCGCGGTCCGTGGCCCGTTTGTTAGGGTTCTGTTCCGACATTGGCCTGGTGTTGAACGGGGAAACCACGGGAAACTACAGATCACAGCAGCCGGCCGCTAGAATGCTCCTCCAGACAGCGACTGAATTGTACCTAACTGACAGGCTGGTGTCGAAAAGCCACCGCGTCCTGCCACCGTGGGAATTCGAACCTAGGAACTCCCGGACAGAGGGTCTGCAGTGACATTAATTTATACCGGAGTCACCTTTCGAGATTGAGTACTCCGAATTGCATTAGAATACCTTACATAGAACATCAAAAATTAAATTTACGTTGGAGAATAATACCGCTAAAAGGTACGATACTATTATTTTTTTACTTCCCTGCTGCAATTAATTCATCAGGTGAAGTGGAGTGGAGTGGAGGTCTTTTCTCCCTGTTTGTTCTCGCTAATCTAAAACGTCTTTTGTGCAAGGCTATTTTTGCATATGTTTATATTTATTGATTTATTTTAAGAAGGGTTTCACTTGCTGAAAATATAATAGTTAAAGGTATTGTATATTATATGTGGCGTTAAGTAAAAATGTTTATCCTTATTTGTTTGCAAATGTTTATTAGTAAATAGGTGCAGGCTTATTTGTAAGTGTAAGTTTATATGTATGTATGCATAGATTATGTTTATGTAGTATGTAAGTTTGTTTTAGTGAATGTGAATACATATGCATGCATCTGCATGTTCTAAGTAGTAACAAATAATAATTTATTGTATTTTTTATTTGAAATTGCGTACAGTACCTATATTCTGCCACCAAACATCACCCCATTGTTCAATAAAGCCTCTTATCTTTCTGTTATCACTATCACCCCTGCCATTGCTGTACCTTGCTCTTATTTAAGAAGTTCTCTCCTTCAGACCCCAGCCGCCTTCTCCAATCTTCCGCCTCCGCGGGCGGCGCCGCCAAGGGTGCGAAGCCTCCAGGGCGAGGCGCGAGGCAGCGCTAATCCGAATTGCAGCGCGCCAGGGAACGCGCCACATGCTGCCCCGCCCACCGCTCCGCCCCGCCCCGCCCCGCCCCGCCCCGCCGCCAACGCCGACACTGTCACCGCCGCCGGAAGCGGCTGCAAAACCTCCACTCCCCGCCCCCTTCCACCCGCGCCACGCGCGCTGCCTGCTGACGCTTCGTCGCTGCTGTCGGCGACACCGAGGTGCCCGCCCTGTTCGTAGATTGGCAATACACACGCAACAAATTGGCTTTTGCGGCGAAGATGTAGAACCCGTCATGAAAAACGCGTCCTCGTCCGCTACCATTAGACGTGTTTAGTTAATACTAGTGACCTGTGGCTGAAAAATGCTGATGTCGAGTGCGTGGCGTGTGCGTGAAACAAATGATCGTTTCAAAGCAATCATGCCCCGAGAAATAAAATATAGTTTCAACGTCAGGTAGGATGAATTGCAGGTTAACATTTAAAATATTTGAGTTTTCAGTCAAAACCAAAATTGTTTCATTGTTTATGTATTTCTCCAACTTCTTGGGCATCTAACGAAATCGTCAACACCCCACGGTTGGAGGCTGCAGTGTTCTTTCAATTTCTGCGCTCATTGGATATTAGTAGTTCCCCAAGTTCGAGCAATTATGAACGATATATGGCGCAGCCTTTATCAATGAAGACGTCATTGTGAAGACTCAAGTATTGCGTTGTGCCAAGAGCTTAGCATCCGCCAACCTGCAAGCAGAGAACGGTGGTCTTCGTTCAGTATCAGTTAATGTTCAGTTTCAACGGGGCCAATCAAAATAATACCAAATAAGCGTTCTGTCCTCGGTGTCTCTTTGATTAGAGTGCTCGCTTTCCACGGCGCATCGCAGGGTTCAATACCCGGTCGGGGCTAAAACTAATTGTGCGCTTTCCCAGCAAATGCCCCAGTGCGACTATGGGAAAGCTCAATTCTCAGGTTGAGGAGACCAGAATACTGCCCTTAACACACGGCCGCAAGGTCGATGGTATGCTTTGGTATGCTCGGTATGCTCGGTATGTAATGGTATGCTCGTATAGAGCTGTAGTGCCAAATTACATACATACAAATAAACAATTTGCTACATTCTGTGTTTATCGAAAGCTATATAGAAAACTATAACAAAAACAATAACGAAAACTATAGCGAAAACTCTAACAAAAATACAAAGAAAACAATAGCAAAAATTACAGCGAAAGCTGTTACGAAAACTATAACAAAAACTATAAGAAAAATTTTGGCGGAAACTGTTACAAAAACTATAACACACTATGACAAAAACTATAGCGAATACTACAACTAAAAGTATAACGAAGACTATAGCGAAAACTAAAACAAAAACTTTAACAAAAACTAAAACATAAGCTAAATCAAAAAATATAACAAAAAATTTAAAAAACCTAATATACTACGAAAATTGTAGCGGAAACTATAACAAAAAATAACAAAAACTATAGCTAAATATATATATATATATATATATATAATTATAACAAAATATATAACAATAACCACAGCGAAAACCTTAATTAAAACTATAACAAAAACTACACAAAAAATTATAGCGAAAACTATAACAAAACTATAATGAAAACTATAGCGAAAACTAATACGAAAACTATAGCGAAAACAATAACAAAAACTATAGCGAAAACTATAACAAAAACTATAACAAAAACCATAGCAAAAACTATACCAAAAACTATAAGAAAAACTATAGCGAAAATTATATTTAAAACTATAACAAAAACTATACCAAAACCATAGCGAAAAATAGCGAAAACCATAGCGAAAACTATAACTAAAACTACAGCAAAACTATAAAAAACTATATCGAAAACTATAACATAAACTATAACGAAATATATAAAGAAAACTATAACGAAAACTATAATAAAAACTATAACGAAAACTAGAGAAAAGTATAGCGAATTCTAAACAAAAACTAAAAAAACTATAAATTAAAAATCGATATCAAAATGGGAAATTCATATAACTATAAAAATATCAAAACAGGAAACGATATCGAAATTAAAAATTGAAATTGAAATTAGATGTTGAATTGAGAAATCGATATCGAAATGGGAATTGGTATTGAAATGGAAAATCGATATCGAATTAGGAAATCGATAGCAAAATGGAAAATCGATATCGAATTAGGAAATCGATAGCAAAATGGAAAATCGATATCCAAACGGGAAACCGTTATCTATATGTGAAATCAATATCGGAATGGAAAATCGATATCAATTTAATAATCGATATCAAAATGGGAAATTCATATAAATGTAAAAATGGTATCAAAATGGAAAACGTTAACGAAATTAGACATCGATATTGAAATGGAAAATCGATATTTAAATGGGAAATCGATATCGAAATGAAAATTCGTATCGAAAATAGAAATCAATATCAAAATAGGAAAACGAAATCAAAATGGGAAATCGATATCGAAAGTCTAAGTTAATATTGAAATGAAACACGATATTTAAATGGTAAATAGATACTGAAATGAGTATTTGTGTCAAATTTGAAATCTATTTCGGAATAGGAAATCGATATCGAAATAAGAAATCGATATCGAAATAGGATATCGATACCGAATTGGGAAATTGATATCGAAATGGGTATCGAAATGGGAAATCGATAAGAGAAATTGATATTGAATTAGGAAATCAATATTGAAATGGTAAAGCGATATCGAAAAGTAAAATCGATATCGAAATGGAAAATATATATCAAAATAAGAAATCGATATCAAAATGGGGAATCTATATCGAAATGAGAATAGTAACGAGAAGTCGATATCGAAATGGGATATTTATATCGCAATGAGAAATCCATATCGAAATGGGAAATCTATATCAAAAAGGGAAATCCATACGGAAAAGGGAAATCCATTTCGAAATGTAACATCCATATTTAAATGTGAAATCCCTATCGAAATTGGACATCGATATCGAAATGCAAAATCCGCAACGGTAAGGTGAAGTCGACATCAAAATGTATAATCTATTTCGAAATGGGACATCGATATTGCAATGAAAAATCTGTATCGAAATAAGGAATCTATTTCGAAATAGGATATCGATATCGAATTGGAAATCGATAATAAAATGAAAAATCAATATTAAAATGAGAAATAGATATCAAAATAGGAAATCGATATCGAAATTGCAAATCCATATAGAAATGGGAAATCCATATGGAAATGGGAAATCCATATCAAATTAGAAATCGATATAAAATTAAATTTCAATATCGAAATGGGAAATTTATATCGAAATGTGATATCGATATCGAATTGGGGAATCAAATTTCGAAATAGGAAATCCATATCGAAATAGAAAATCCATATCGAAATAGAAAATCCATATCGAAATAGAAAATCCATATCGAAGTAGAAAATCCATATCGAAATAGAAAATCCATATCGAAATAGAAAATCCATATCGAAATAGAAAATCCATATCGAAATAGAAAATCCATATCGAAATAGAAAATCCATATCGAAATAGAAAATCCATATCGAAATAGAAAATCCATATCGAAATAGAAAATCCATATCGAAATAGAAAATCCATATCGAAATAGAAAATACATATCGAAATAGAAAATCCGTATCAAAATGAGAAAACGATACCGAAATTTAAAATCCATTTTGAAATGGGAAATCCATATCAAAATTTAAAATCGATATTGATATAGGATTTCTATACTGTATTGGGAAATCTATATTAAAATGGGAAATCCATATTAAAAGAGAATATCGATATCGAAATGGGAAATCTATACCAAAATAAGAAATTAATGTCGAAGTGGGAATTCAATATCGAAATGGGAAATCCATAACGAAAATGGAAATCTATATCGACATGGGATATTCATATCGAAATATAAAATTTAAATCAAAATATGAAATCCTTATCGATAAGGGAAATCGTATCGAAATGGAAATCCATATCAAAATGTGAAATCGATATTGAATTGCGAAATCCATATCGTAATGTGAAATCGATATCAAAATGAATAATCCATTTCGAAGTGAGACATTGATATTTAAATGGGTAATCGATATCGAAATGAGAAATCTATACCTAAGTGGCAAATCAGTATCGAATGGGAAATCTATATTAAAATGGGAAATCATTATGGAAATGAGATATCGAGATCAAAGTAAGAATTCGATATTGAAAGGGAAAAATTATATTGAAATGAGAAATCGATATCGAAATGGGAAATCCATTTTTAAATAAGAAATCCATATGGTTTTCGCTGAGGTCTTGAAAGAACTTATTCTTTTCATCTACAAGTGCATTATTATTTACGGCATATACCCCTAAAATTGTTATCTTATGACGAAAAACGTTCATGTCTATTCTTAGTATTCTTTCATTAATATTTCTATCTGTTTAATGAAATTTGTCCATTTACGTTTAATAAGGAAAGAAACTTCACTTCTAGCTCTAAAATCTTTGGGTACACCACTCCAAATATGAAGATATTCATTCAAAATTTCTTCCTCTGTCCCTTTTTTCTTCGTTTCCGTAAGTATAATTATGTCCAGGTTCATTTGTTCAATTTCTGTGATGACCTCCCTCTGTTTTGTTCGTAGGCCCTGTATATTCCATGTTCCTATTTTCATAGCCTTTGTCGTAAATTTAATTTCGAAGCCTCGGCGAAACTATAGCGAGTATTCCGTATCAAAATGAAATAATATTAATTGGGGATTTTATTAGCAGAGTACGTAATAGAGAACGTGAAGTAGTAGGTCAATACGGAGAGGAAACTATTAATGACAATGGAAAAAAGATTAATCAACCTATGTAAGGAACATGCACTATGTGTACGGAATACTTTTTCAGACATAAAAACATCCACAAATATACACGAATAGATCCAGTAAGAAATATTCAATCTGTAATTCATTTAGTTGTAGTGAAGAATGAAAGAAGAGTAAAACTGAATGATGTGAGAGTATACCGTCAACCAGAATGTGGAACTAATCATCATATGGTAGTGAGCAAACATGTTTTTCCTTTTAGAAATAAACGAAGATGTACTGAAAATGATACTGACTTTTTAATTGAAGAAAACGACGTAAATTTTAAAACAGACCTTTTAAAACAATACAGAGTTGAAATGCTCTACCAAAACAGAATTAAAAATAAGCTAGAAAACTCAGAAGATAAAAGTCCCGAAGAAATGTACAATCATTTAAAAGAGGCTGTTTTTGAAGCAGCTAAGGAAATTCTAGAAGTGGAGCAATAAAAAAGCAAGTTTGTAGAGAAATTTAGCAAAAATTTAGAAAGCATGATTACGGAAAAGTAAAAATTATATTTGACATGGATTACCAATAGGCATAACAACACACGAAAGGAATATGTAGAAAAGAGAAAAGTTAAAGAATTAGTAATAATCGAAAAAAAGGATCACTGGGAGAGATTATGTAGGGATATAGATAGTACATTGGGATATAACAGATCAACTGAAGCACGGAAAACAATTAAAAATATGAGAAAAAAATGTAACAGAAGCAAAGTACAAATAATAACTCCTACAAAATGGATTGATTACTACGAAACATTATTGCAAGATAATAGAGTCAAATACCAACAAGATTTGGAATGCACACATTGGTAAGAATGGGAACCTGAAATTTGTCGGCTTGATGTAAAGAGGGCTTTGGCAAGAGCCAAAAACAATAAAGCTCCAGGACAAGGAAACCTTACAATGGAACTTTTTAAATACGGAGGCTCTAGTATAATTGAATACCTCCAAAATCTTTTTAAGAGAATTGAAGTTAGCGGTGATATCCCGAAGGAATGGAATATGTCATACATCAGTTCCATACACAAGAAATGTGACAAAACTATTTGTGAAAATTACAGAGGAATTAGTGTCATCCCATCAATAGCAAGTATCAATAGCAAGTTCGCTAGTATTCTAAAGGAAAAAATACAAAAAGAAATAGCTTTTGGCGAAGAACAAAATGGTTTTAGGAGTGGGAGGTCATGTTTGGATAACATCCATTGCTTACGCCAGATAATAGAAAAAATGGAATGCACAATATAGATACATATATGACATTTATTGACCTGGAAAATGCCTATGACAGTGTTCCAAGATGTAAAAGTTGGCCAGCAATGAAAATATAAAGTGCAAGAAAAATGTATTAATTTAGTTACAAAAATGTACCAGAATACTGAAGCATGCATTAAAATGGGGGGGGGGAATTACCCGAAGCATTAGAACTAACAAAGGGTTAAAGCAAGGATGTAGTTTATCGCCAGTTCTCTTTTCTCTACACCCTCTCTACGTCTAAACACTCTCTACTCCTAAACCCTCTCTACTCCTAAACCCTCTCTCATTCTACACAATATCTACTCCTACACCCTCTCTACCACTACACTCTCTTTACTATTACAGCCTTTCTACTATTACACCCTTTCTACTCTTAGACCCTCTCTACCCCTAATCCCCCTCTAATCCTACACCTTCTTTACTCCTACACCTTCTCTACTCCATCACTCTTTCTACTCCTAAACCCTCTCTACACCTACACCCTCTTTACCCCTAAAATATCTCTACTCCTACACCCTCTTTATCCCTAAATCATATCTACTTCTACACCCTGTTTCTTCTACACCATCACCACTCCTACTTTCTCTCTACTCCTATACCCTCTCTACCCCTAAAATAATTACAAAAAAGTACAAGTAAAATTAACAATACAATCGATATAAAGTCCAATCAAGATAAAGTCCAAACAAATTTGATGATCCACAAACACTCAGAAATTGAAATAATCATATGTATGCAATCGTTTTCAACATGATTATCATCTTGTGCGTTGTACATTCACCCCTAAAATACCTCTACACTCTCTCTATTCCTACACCCTCACTAACCCTAAATCCTCTCTACCCTTGCACCCTCTCTACCCTTGCACCCTCTCTACCCTTGCACCCTCTCTACCCTTGCACCCTCTCTACCCTTGCACCCTCTCTACCCTTGCACCCTCTCTACCCTTGCACCCTCTCTACCCTTGCACCCTCTCTACCCTTGCACCCTCTCTACCCTTGCACCCTCTCTACCCTTGCACCCTCTCTACCCTTGCACCCTCTCTACCCTTGCACCCTCTCTACCCTTGCACCCTCTCTACCCTTGCACCCTCTCTACCCTTGCACCCTCTCTACCCTTGCACCCTCTCTACCCTTGCACCCTCTCTACGCCTACACCATCTCTACGCCTACACCTTCTCTACGCCTACACCTTCTCTACGCCTACACCTTCTCTACGCCTACACCTTCTCTACGCCTACACCTTCTCTACGCCTACACCTTCTCTACGCCTACACCTTCTCTACGCCTACACCTTCTCTACGCCTACACCTTCTCTACGCCTACACCTTCTCTACGCCTACACCTTCTCTACGCCTACACCTTCTCTACGCCTACACCTTCTCTACGCCTACACCTTCTCTACGCCTACACCTTCTCTACGCCTACACCTTCTCTACGCCTACACCTTCTCTACGCCTACACCTTCTCTACGCCTACACCTTCTCTACGCCTACACCTTCTCTACGCCTACACCTTCTCTACGCCTACACCTTCTCTACGCCTACACCTTCTCTACGCCTACACCTTCTCTACGCCTACACCTTCTCTACGCCTACACCTTCTCTACGCCTACACCTTCTCTACGCCTACACCTTCTCTACGCCTACACCTTCTCTACGCCTACACCTTCTCTACGCCTACACCTTCTCTACGCCTACACCTTCTCTACGCCTACACCTTCTCTACGCCTACACCTTCTCTACGCCTACACCTTCTCTACGCCTACACCTTCTCTACGCCTACACCTTCTCTACGCCTACACCTTCTCTACGCCTACACCTTCTCTACGCCTACACCTTCTCTACGCCTACACCTTCTCTACGCCTACACCTTCTCTACGCCTACACCTTCTCTACGCCTACACCTTCTCTACGCCTACACCTTCTCTACGCCTACACCTTCTCTACGCCTACACCTTCTCTACGCCTACACCTTCTCTACGCCTACACCTTCTCTACGCCTACACCTTCTCTACGCCTACACCTTCTCTACGCCTACACCTTCTCTACGCCTACACC
Organism: Gryllus longicercus; assembly: GCA_038098605.1. Taxonomy (NCBI): domain Eukaryota; kingdom Metazoa; phylum Arthropoda; class Insecta; order Orthoptera; family Gryllidae; genus Gryllus; species Gryllus longicercus. The sequence continues at coordinate 2,044,571 of JAZDUA010000117.1, read as the reverse complement.
TTCTCTACGCCTACACCTTCTCTACGCCTACACCTTCTCTACGCCTACACCTTCTCTACGCCTACACCTTCTCTACGCCTACACCTTCTCTACGCCTACACTTTCTCTACGCCCACACTTTCTCTACGCCCACACTTTCTCTACGCCCACACTTTCTCTACGCCCACACTTTCTCTACGCCCACACTTTCTCTACGCCCACACTTTCTCTACGCCCACACTTTCTCTACGCCCACACTTTCTCTACGCCCACACTTTCTCTACGCCCACACTTTCTCTACGCCCACACTTTCTCTACGCCCACACTTTCTCTACGCCCACACTTTCTCTACGCCCACACTTTCTCTACGCCCACACTTTCTCTACGCCCACACTTTCTCTACGCCCACACTTTCTCTACGCCCACACTTTCTCTACGCCCACACTTTCTCTACGCCCACACTTTCTCTACGCCCACACTTTCTCTACGCCCACACTTTCTCTACGCCCACACTTTCTCTACGCCCACACTTTCTCTACGCCCACACTTTCTCTACGCCCACACTTTCTCTACGCCCACACTTTCTCTACGCCCACACTTTCTCTACGCCCACACTTTCTCTACGCCCACACTTTCTCTACGCCCACACTTTCTCTACGCCCACACTTTCTCTACGCCCACACTTTCTCTACGCCCACACTTTCTCTACGCCCACACTTTCTCTACGCCCACACTTTCTCTACGCCCACACTTTCTCTACGCCCACACTTTCTCTACGCCCACACTTTCTCTACGCCCACACTTTCTCTACGCCCACACTTTCTCTACGCCCACACTTTCTCTACGCCCACACTTTCTCTACGCCCACACTTTCTCTACGCCCACACTTTCTCTACGCCCACACTTTCTCTACGCCCACACTTTCTCTACGCCCACACTTTCTCTACGCCCACACTTTCTCTACGCCCACACTTTCTCTACGCCCACACTTTCTCTACGCCCACACTTTCTCTACGCCCACACTTTCTCTACGCCCACACTTTCTCTACGCCCACACTTTCTCTACGCCCACACTTTCTCTACGCCCACACTTTCTCTACGCCCACACTTTCTCTACTCCCACACTTTCTCTACTCCCACACTTTCTCTACTCCCACACTTTCTCTACTCCCACACTTTCTCTACTCCCACACTTTCTCTACTCCCACACTTTCTCTACTCCCACACTTTCTCTACTCCCACACTTTCTCTACTCCCACACTTTCTCTCCTCCCACACTTTCTCTCCTCCCACACTTCCTCTCCTCCCACACTTCCTCTCCTCCCACACTTCCTCTGCTCCCACACTTTCTCTGCTCCCACACTTTCTCTGCTCCCACACTTTCTCTGCTCCTACACTTTCTCTGCTCCTACACTTTCTCTGCTCCTACACTTTCTCTACTCCTACACTTTCTCTACTCCTACACTTTCTCTACTCCTACACTTTCTCTACTCCTACACTTTCTCTACTCCTACACTTTCTCTACTCCTAAACTTTCTCTACTCCTAAACTTTCTCTACTCCTAAACTTTCTCTACTCCTAAACTTTCTCTACTCCTAAACTTTCTCTACTCCTAAACTTTCTCTACTCCTAAACTTTCTCTACTCCTAACCTCTCTCTACTCCTAAACTTTCTCTACTCCTAAACTTTCTCTACTCCTAAACTTTCTCTACTCCTAAACTTTCTCTACTCCTAAACTTTCTCTACTCCTAAACTTTCTCTACTCCTAAACTTTCTCTACTCCTAAACTTTCTCTACTCCTAAACTTTCTCTACTCCTAAACTTTCTCTACTCCTAAACTTTCTCTACTCCTAAACTTTCTCTACTCCTAAACTTTCTCTACTCCTAAACTTTCTCTACTCCTAAACTTCCTCTACTCCTAAACTTCCTCTACTCCTAAACTTCCTCTACTCCTAAACTTCCTCTACTCCTAAACTTTCTCTACTCCTAAACTTTCTCTACTCCTAAACTTTCTCTACTCCTAAACTTTCTCTACTCCTAAACTTTCTCTACTCCTAAACTTTCTCTATTCCTAAACCATCTCTAATCTGACACTCTTTTCTCCTACACCCTCTCTACACCTGCACCCTCTCTACTCCTAAACCCTTTGTACTCCTACACCCTCTCTACACCTTCACCCTCTCTACTCCTACAACTACGCTACTCCTACAACTACGCTACTCCTACACCCTCTGTATTCCTACACTTTCTCTACTCCTAAACCCTCTCTACACCTAAAACAATTGCAAAAAAGTACAAGTAAAATTAACAATATAATCAATATAAAATTAGATAAAGTCCAAACTAATTTGGTGATCCACAAACGCACAGAAATTGAAATAATTATATGTATGCAATCATTTACACCATGATTTGTGCGTTGTATATTCACATTTAAAATATACTTGGGATATAAAAATGGAATCAGCATTGGAAAGTTGTTTTTTCCCTATAGAAAAAAAACGTATAACTACCACGATAATCATGACTGAGCCCCGGTTGGACGCACGTATCGCGTCGCCCAATTGTAGCCGCCGATTCGCGTAACAAAAAATAATAATTATTCTTGCTATGAAAAATGATACCTTAAAAACGAGTTCTTGCTCTCTATTCACTTTTACGGTAACTTCAATGAAATCGCCACAAGATATGATTGACAAATTCTCAAAATGTTCAAAGATATACATGATTTTGTACTCACATTGCTCTGGATGAAGTGTTGGAAGAGGACGAGGAAGATCTTCCTGCTCTGGTCGATGGCGTCGGCGATGTTGGCGACGATGTTGACGCCCAGCGGAAAGTCACTGTCGAAGAGGCACAGGGAAAAGCTACCCGAGCGTTGTTCCAAGAGGCACCAGCCGCCGCAGCACCAACTTCCGGTTCTAGGCGCTGTCGTTCAAACCGTCTAAAAACCGTTAAACTTTTACTCCTATTTCAACTATTTATAGTTAAAATGACGGGAAGGGATTCTGGAACTCAAAAACCCGTGCCCAGATAATTTCACCCCTCTCCCATTCGTCACATACAGTTTTTACTGTTTTTTGACTGAATAAATCAAAACCATGCCTGATACCAAAGCCGTAATGCAATGAAACTCTTTGGGACGACTGTTTTTGAATTTACTAGAAAAAATCCTTAAATTTTAAATTAACAAATTTTTACATTATGGGGTGTTGGCTCAGACAAGACGTGTTGCGCTAGTCGCACACTTCTTGCCCGACACGGTTGCAAGGAATTTAATTTTTGGTTAATAACCTTTAGCGGGAACCAGTAAATGACACACATGACAATTTGAAACCTATTTGATTACCCATTTTTATTGATATTCCCATGTATAGGATGTTAAGGTTGATCAGGAAATCAACTGTCACTGAAGTGCATCCCACCAGGAGATCAGAGGATTTTCGACAGTACTAGGTCGAATTCAGCCGTTGTCTGGAGTAAAATTCTAGCCGCCGGCTGCTCAGATCGGTATTTTCTCATGGTTTCTATAATCAATACAACGCGAATGACGGAGTAGTATCCACGCAAATGGGCCACGATCTTTCTTCTTTCTTCCTTAAATTATTGTCGCCCGCTTAGAGAGGAAGAACCAATCGCGCGGGCCGTTAAATAAACTTGACACCAAAAACCGTTGATTTGAATTTTATAAACTTAGATTAAATCTGAAATATTTTACATTTTGCCAAATATTTTCTCCAACATTTAATAGCAAGAAATGAAATATCTTACCTACCCAACCAAAATCGAAACAAGAATAAGCAAAATTAAATTATGTTGAGCATATTTTTAATATGATTATGTTAATTTCATTATATTGATTTAATTAGTTCCTTGTTTCACTTAAGTTACTGGCTACTTCTGGTGCACTAACATAAATACGTTAAAGTTCCAGTTCTTTACACTTCATGAAACTAATGTATTAGTATTACCCTTCTTTACACTTCATGAAACTAATGTATTAGTATTACCCTTTAGTTATTGACAGCTGTGTGCTGCAAGTTGCTAATGACTCCGGTGAACAAGGGTCTGAATAAATTAATACAATACAACTCAATCACATTAATCTAATAAGTTTCGCAGGCATGAAAACCACAAACTGGAAAATGAACAAATGTGATAGCATTTGAAATACATAAATTTGGGAAATCAATATGAGAAAAACACTTGATGGATATATTTACATATTCCACATTATATTTGAAATTATTATTTACATTATCTTTTTTTACACTTTCATAATGAACAAGAAATAGCTCATAATTGCCCTTGACCACAAAAAACAAAACATTACAATGAAGCCAAATTTAATCAGTTATCTCAGTTCTAAGATATCCTGAAAAGTAAGATTCCTGTTTTCTTTCTGAGAAAGCTCTCAACTTGTTCAGATAATAAAATTCAGACATGTGTGCACATCAACATTTTTGAAGGAGCATGTAACCTCGCGTAATAAAAATATTTCATGCTGTGCTTCTTCCTTTAGAATATAGAAGATGAATAAGGGGTCCAATTAAAATCCATTGTATATATGCTCATTATTGTTATTGTATTGAACTTCTAATTATTACTTGCAGGTCTCTCAGCGCCTTCAAGAAAGTTTAAATTAGTCTAGTTGTACTAATAACATGTTTTGTGGTCCAAAAATAGTGAGTCACGAGACAATGTTAGCATTCTTAAAGACGAAATAATAATTACAAAAGGAAACAGCTTTTATAAATGCTTTGATCATGAACATTTCTTAACAACAAACCCAAATTATAATAAATGTTCCCAAATTATAAAAATTTATTTAAAAAGCGCAGTTTTTATATTTTCACATGAGAGGGCTAGTTCAAATCTCCATTTCTTTGTTCTAAAATTTTGTAGTATAGTAGACCAATGTTGGCACTGTCACATTAATATAACATGCTTCCTGAAACTGGATAAAAAATGTTACTTATAATTTTTTTAATTATAATCTCTGACAAAATCAAAGCCAGCAGTCCTTCACAATTGTTTCTTTCAAATTTTCTATAATACCTATTTTAGAAACAAAATTCTCACCTCACTGCATGAAGTTTGCATTGTTACATGAGTAACCAACACGTTACTAAGTTTCCCTACATGAAAATTGTTAGTCCCTAGTAATTTTTGAAAGTCACAGTATTCTGAATGTAAAAACAAGAACTATCAAAATTGTTCTGTACATTACAATTCAAATCATCAAAGAAAAGAAATTTCATATTTTTTTGAATCAATTACCAAATTCCATAATTATGATTTCGTGAAGTAAAAACAATTGTGTACATATTCACTCAAATAATCATGCACACTCATAACAAACCATCAGAATAGATGGTATCAAAAAATTAAATTAATATTTCAAAACTTGTAAAAATGGGAGAATAATGAGTGTTGGCAAATAATGAGGAACATGATAGTAGTATGAAAATAGTTTTTAAAGAAAGTGGGTCACGAGAGATCTATACTATCAAATAATGTAAAAATTATTTACTTAAATTAAAGTTTCATAACTTTTTAATTCCTTAAAAAGAAGACCCAGAAATGGTGACCACATCCCCAGTTGTTTCTGCACACACCTATCACAAAAACTCAAATAACACAACGTAAAGTCCATGAAAATTACAAACTTGTCACACACACAATTAACAATTTACAGCCTCCAAAAAATACAATGAGACAGGTTTTTAAAAATATATTTGAATAGTTTTTATATTTTGATGTATAGGATGACAGGTGAGCTTTCACATTGAATAGGGTGTAATGTAATTTATTTAATTTTGAACTTTGAAAATTTTTATGTTCATCCTTAATTTAGCCAATAATGAAAATACCAATTTGGCTTCTTCTTTTGAAACTAATTTTGAAGACAGTTTCAGTTTTACATGAGGGAAACAGAACAGTCACTGAAATTCTTCACTGAACAAAATAATGAATTAAAGAAATTTGGATTTATTGAAATGTGGATGTCCTAGATTAAAAAAGAGACTGCAAAATATTAGAAACTATAATTTCAATGGAGACAAGCAAACAAAAACTAGTTTCTTGTTCTGAAAAAGTGCATTTTATCAAACAGTATTGCCTCATAATTTGAATAAGATCTTTTGACATGAGCTGGGCAAACGTTTCTATTTAAAAAAATTTTATTTTTTTATGTTATATACATACTTTTAAAGATGAGAACATAGTGAATGTATTTTTTCAATCGAGAATCATCATCTCATTTCCTAATTTACTAATTCTAAAAAAATATGCTTGAATCCTAAAAATGTTACATTGCTGGTCCTAACCATTAATTTCTATGCTATGCATTAATAATTTTTACTTACAAATAAAGTTGTCTTAAAATTGCATTTAACAATTAGTTCTTAAACACTAATTAAAGTGGGGCCACAATAAACAATTTCTTTTCTACAATATCACTACCTTCAGTTTCAGGAACACTTTGTAACAAGTTGATACTTGTTTCCACTTTTTTCTCTGCTGATAATTCTTGAAGATTTAAACTGGCCAAATAGGTAAGAATATCTTTGACCATCCACTTACAAGTATTCATTGCTAAGCTCACATTTTAATTGATAATCTTCACTTCCAACTAACTAGATATATTGAAACTAATATTTATAAAGCTAACAAATTCGCTATTTTCAGTAACTGAAAAAGGACCCACACTCAAGTCTTTAGTCCGGTCTGGAAGCCTGCAAATGATGCAATCTTGTTTTATTCACACCATGCACTGAAACGTTCATCTTGTATTTTCAGCCTTTCTATCCTTTCACTAGGAATTGGTTAATTTCGTGGCAAATGTTTGGATAAGTACCTAGGCTGATTTCCGGATGTGATGGGATACGAAACTTCAGTCAATTTTTATTTGTCCCGTGCTACAGTAATAAAAGATCCATCTTTACAGGGACATTTACCTTCCCTAACAACAAATTTTTCATCGAAGTGCTTAATACACACGACTGAGGATGACGAGGGCTGGAAATCGGCCCGATTAATAGATATGACCCACAGCTTTCTCCTGATTTCATCACTGGGGAATGAAAATGTGGTCATTTCGGCTCACTTTTATAATAATTAGATTTGCATCCAAACACACAACAACTGCGAGGCATTGAAATACTTCCAAATAAGCCAATAAGTGTTCTTCAGTCAACATTAAGAACGGGCAACCATATTTCACAATAACAGCACATCAAAACACCATTCAAAACGTCCACGCTTTCCCTATTTCGGCGGCCATATTGGAATGAAATTTCTGGAGAAGCAAAGAGATGGCACTAGAAGCAAAGAGATGGTGTTAAACGGGAAATCCTTATTTGCCCTACTTCCGGTGCCGCCACTATGTTCTGTATAATTTCTATTGGGTAAACGGACAAGCAATAGCAAAGAAGTAACCGGTAAATTTGAAATAAACCAGCAACGCGGGAACTTTAAAATTTTACTCCTGTAATTTTCACGCCTTAATTTATTAAAAAAATCACAATAATAATTGTAAGAGTTCTATGGAAGAAAAAAGTCAAATTAGGGCAGTAAAATCTAGTATTTATTGAGCATATTGATTTTACATAATTTCAATAGAATTAATTTTGATATAACACAAGGCAATAAACACGGAACACTGCAACTTTACTGGCTTGTAGATATACCAAATTAATTGAGCAAACTAATTAATTAATTAATTAATTAATTAATTAATTGTTGGACATTATTAACAACGAATTCTACTGCCCTAATTTGACTATTTCCTTCCATAGAATCCTTATAATTATAATTGTAAACTTTTTAATAAATTAAGGCGTGAAAATTATAAAAGTGAAAGTTTACAGTTCCCATGTTGCTGGTACTTACCCAGGTACCCCTAGGTACTTATCCAAACATTTACCACGAAATCAAACAACACCTAGTGAAAGAAGAGAAAGACTGAAAATACAAGATGAATGTAGTTTCAGTGCATGATGTGAATAAAACAAGATTGCATCATTTGCAGCCTTTCAGACCGGACTGAAGACTAGATGTGTGGATCCTTTTTTAGTTACTGAAATTTAGCGAATTTGTTAACTTTATAAGAATTAAGGATAGTGATTTTTTTTCTGTGCCAGAACACAACATTAATTTCAAGGTATCTAGTTTGTTGGAAATGAAGATTTTCAATAAAAATGTGAGCTTGACAATGAATAGTTTTAAGTGGATGCTCAAATATATTATTTTATGTCATAATTGGACCAAATTTGATACTTTAATTTTGTATTTGGCGAGTTTTGATCTTCAAGATTATCAGCAGAGAAAAAAAGTGGAAATGAGTATATATATGTTGCAAAGTGTTAGTATTCCTGAAACTGAAGATAGTGATATTGTAAAAAAAAATTATTTTGTTTATTGTGGCCCAACTTTAATTAGTGTTTAAGAACTAATTGTTATAAGACATATAAGACAGCACTTTAGAGGGACACCTATCACACTTGTTGATCTTGACAACCTCTCAAGAAAACATTTTACTCGGCATGGTCTCCACATGAACCAGATACGTAAACAAAAACTAGGAGCCATGCTCATCTCGCAACTACTGGTAACCCCTGCCTCTGCCACCCCACATCCATCTCCCACCCATTCTTCCGCCTCTCCATCCACAACCCTCTTATACACTCCGCATCTTTCACCAGCATCCAGTCCTCTCTTACCCCCACCAGTTCCTTCTCCTACTCCCACACCTCTCCTGCCCACTCCACATTCCTCACCTGCCTCCAGTCCTCTTTTACCTACGCCAGTTCCTACTCCTACACCTCTCCTGCCCACTCTAGTTCTTCCAACCTCCTCCTCACCTTTCTTCTCCTCTTCAGCCCCTTCACCTACTTCCACACTTCCTACTCCCCGCCCCATCCGTACATATAACTTCCATTGCAACCGAAAACCCACTCCTGTGTATAACCTGTAGCATCAAACATCGGCAGGAAAGCAGACAATACATAAAAATAAGAACTATTTTCACATTCTTCACCAAAATGTAGTCACTGAAAAATAAACTCACTTATATAGAAATATTACTTGAGGAGAAACTCAACCACATTTCAGTATTGTGCTTCACAGAACATTGGCTAACTAAAGAATAATTAGATAACACATATATACCAGGTTTCTCTCTAGCCAGCAGCTCATGCCGAAATATTAACAACGCATACTATGCATATGGTGGGACATGCATTTTTATTAAAGATACTATTAGTTGTGTACCCTACACCAATCACCTCATCTTGTAAAAGAGAAAGACTTTGAAATACCCATCACAGACTTAACAACAATAAAAACATGGGTCTTATGCACATATTGCAGCCCTGCTGGGAATTTGAAAATCTTTTTAAAAAATCTGGAAGCTATTCTAACAAAACTTCAAATACGCAGACAGTATAAAATTATTCTTTGCGGTGACTTCAATATAAATTGCCTCACACAATCCAGTAATGAAAATCTATTTAAAGACCTACTAAAATCATACAATTTACAAACAACCATAAATACACCAACATGAATATACAAAAATAGTACCACTGCTATAGATCAAATAATAATAGATGCAAATAAACATTGTTTTTCTATTGCTACATTTAATACAGGTTTCAGTGACCACAGTACCCAAATTCTAACACTTCAAACAGAAACAAAAACCATGGAACAGATAACTTACAAAGAAATCCGTAACTATTCCCAAGGAAACACAATAAAATTTCAAAACTTACTCAGATTCGAAAACTGGAATGAAGTATACAAGGCAGCTGATACAAATGATAAGTTTAATTCATTCATAATTATATATACTTAAGACATTTCAATGCCATTTTTCCTCAAAAACTCAAAAGGATCCAAAATAAGGAAACTAAATCATGGATTACCACAGGTATCAAAGTGTCATGTGAAAGGAAATGCAAAATGTATAAAATATTAACAAATGTAACTCGAACTTCATTTCATATTACAAAACATATAATTCGATCCTAAAAAAAGTAATCAAACAAGCAAAAATTATGACAAATGATAAGTACATTGCAAATGCACATAATAAAACAAAAGCTATGTGAGACATTATTAAAAAGACTACAGCACCAACTAATAATAACAGAAAAAATATGGAGCTCCACTACAAAAGCCAAACTGTACAAGACACACAAGAAATAGCTGATATATTCAATGAACACTTCTCACAAGTTAGTAATAAGTTAATCTCTCAACACTCTCTAAACAATAATACGCACCAATCAAACACTAATATTACACAAATTGTAAATTCCATATTTTTATATGAAACCACCCCCTCTGAATTTCTTAAAATTATTTGACAAATGGAGAATAAATTCTCAGCAGGCATGGACAACATTCCAGATTTTCTTATTAAACACAGTGCTCCATGTATAGTGCAACCACTCTCCCACATCTGCAATTACTCTCTAAAATCAGGCATATTCCCAGATATATTCAAAATAGCAAAAATTAAATCATTGTTTAAAAAGTGCAATAGTTATGATCCAATGATCTACAGACCTATCTCCTTGTTATCACGATTTTCAAAAATTCTGGAAAGTCTTTTCAAGGATAGACTCAAACAGTTTCTCAATGCAAATAATGTCCTTACAAATGCATGACCTTTTCTTACATTTGTCAAAAGCCTTTGACATCATTGACCATCGCATACTTTTAAGAAAACTAGAAATGCAAGGGATTCGAGGCATTGCAGGCCAATGGATCAAATCATATTTATCAAACCGTAGCCAAATAGTTGCCCTCCAGTTCACTAAAGAAAACAAAATCTCCTCATACTACTCCTGCCCTCAAATAATAAATTGTGGAGTCTCACAAGGATCTATCCTTGGGCCAATACTATTCCTTACATACATAAATGACATGCCTTTGGCTTTAAGGAATAACAAAATAATTTTGTTTGCAGATGACACAAACATAATCATCAAAGCAAACACAACAATCATTAGAAAAAGAAACTCACAAAACTTTGCAAGCACTAGTAAAATGGTTTCAACACAACAAACTCATCATAAACACCAGCAAGACAGTCTCTCTAAATTTCATAAATCCCAGATCTAAAGAAAAACTCTCACAGTATTTGCTCATAAACAATAACCCTGTAATGATATCACATGAAACTACCCTTCTCGGACTAACAATTCAAGAAAACCTAAAATGGAATGCTCACATCTCAAATCTTAACAAGAAGCTCAGCAAATCTTGCTATGCCCTATACACCCACAGGTCAAGTTCCAACATTGAGACACTTCGAACAATGTATTTTGCAAATGTGCACTCACACTTAAAATATGGAATAATATTCTGGGGAAATGCCCCTGAAAGCATTTGCACATTTATTATCCAAAAAAGAATATTGCGAACAATGACCAGCACTCATAAACTGGAGTATTGCAAACCCTTGTTTAATAAACTAAGAATTTTTCCTCTACCATGCATGTATATATTTGAAATAGTGGCCTTCACAAAGAAAATTCTCATGGAAAATATAGTCACTTTTACTTTAAATTCTGATGTACACAACTACAACATCCGTCAAAAGAATAAACCTACATGGTCCCCACTCTGAAACTACACTTTATCAAAAACTAATAGAGGGCATTACACTTTACTTGCCTCCTCACCATTTCAAGTTTTAAATATAGAATGTACTAATATTGTCAAATTTTATGTAGTTGCTAAAAATTGATATGTATTGTTCTAATATTATTATTATTCATGTAATTATTTTTATTATTATTATTATTATTATTATTATTATTATTATTATTATTATTATTATTATTGTTGTTGTTGTTGTTGTTGTTGTTATTATTGTTGTTGTTGTTGTTATTATTATTATTATTATTATTATTATTATTATTATTGTTATTGTTAATGACTGGTATCTTACTTTTCCGGATCTCTTAGAACTGATGTAAATAATTAAATTGGGCTTCATTTAAATTTTTTGTTGCCTGGGGCAATTATGAGCTATTACTTGTTCGTTATGGAAGTGTATAAAAAGTTAGTGTAAATAATAATTTCAAATACAATGTGGAATTTGTTAATATATCTATCAAATGTTTTTCTCATATCAATTTCCCAATTTTATGTATTTCAAATGGTATCACATTTGTTAATATTCCTGTTTGTTGTTTTCATTTGTGGGAAACTTAGTAGATTAATGTGATTGAGTTGTATTGCATTAATATGTTCAGACCCTTGTTTCACTGGAGTCATTTACAACTTGCAGTATTGATGGAAATTGTGACCCTTAAAAGCTGTCATTCATTCATATCCACTCAAATATAATAAATGCTAATTTAAGACAGTGGTTTCAGTGTAAAAGAAATTAAAAGAATTGATTCCTCAAGTCACTTCTTTATAGGAAGGTATTGATTTCTACTTTTCAAGACTTATTCAAGACATACATAAGTTGTATCAAATCTGTAATTTCGGATATTTAATCTTCTTCTTCGTCTGCACTTCAAGGGTTAGGTTCAAGAACCTGTTCCGGTGTCCACTTCCTTCTGGGCCTTCCTACATCTCTTCTCCCTCTGCGTCTGTAGTCCACTGCGAGTGCTGGTAGTCTGCTGTCAGGCATTCGTATGAGATGTTCATACCATCTTCTCTGATTTCTTTCCAGTATCTCCAGCAGTGCTTCAACCCCCAGTTTATTTCTTATCTCTGTGCTTTTCTTTTTATCTAGGATATTATAACCTAGAATGCTTCTTAGAAATTTCATTTCAGCTGCCTGGATTTTAGAGTTATCTTTTTTTAGTGTTACTCTTGCTTCATCTCCATACATTAACACTGGTACAGCTACTGTGTTGAAGAATTTTATTCTTGTTTCTATCCTAGTTTTATTTTTTAGATGTCTGTGTATTGTGCCACATATATTTCTAAATTTATTTATTTTTTTATTTAAATCTATATCTCTTTCAAATGAAATGTGGCAACCTAGACATTTGAAGTATTTTACCTGTTCTGTACTCTTTCCTTCTATCACAATCTTTGTTCTCACTGGGTATTTTCCTTTATATGCCATAGTTTTAGTTTTTCTTTGGATATTTTAAAACCATGTTCTATTGTAGTTTGATTTAATTTATATACTGCCATTTACATTTTGTCTTCAGTGGCCTGTATTATCACTTTGTCATCTGCATATAAAATAGATATTTAAAAATATTTTCCTAAAATAGATCCCTCGATCTATATTCAATTTCCATGTTCTAAATGATGTCGTCCATGTATATATTGAAAAGTGTCGGTGATATGCAATAGCCCTGTCTTACACCTTTGTTGGTGGGAATCTCATCTGTCAATTTTCCTTTTATAACCAAATTAATACTCGTTGTTTCATATTATCACCTCTATCAAGTGTTTTGGGTACCCCCTTCTTTCCGTTATGTTCCACATAACGGAATTGACATTATCAAAAGCTTTTACTATATCCACAAATGTTAGGTGTGTTTCACAGTTGTGTTCACGTCTTTCTTCTATTATTCTTTTTAATGTGAAAATGGCATCAGCAGTCAATCTGCCTTGCAGAAGAGGAACTCTAGACGGGGCGAGAGACCTCGAAGCCATGAAGATAGCAATCTCTCTAGGACAAGGGAAGTCCGAAATAACCTCCCCCCTCCTCGGGACAGAGGTTGTGCGGAGAGGGCTAGTAACCCACCCACGTAAAAAAATTATTTACTAGCAGTGTCCCAAATAATGGCCTCGGATATTTAATACAAGCAATATTTCTCATTGAATTTCGATAAGATATATATATATATATATATATATATATATATATATATATATATATATATATATATATATATATATATATATATATATATATATATATTTCTTTTAATTTGAACACAGGCTGACATGTATGAATTGTGATACTTGCAAAATTCAAGTTTTCACAGAGAGTAATAATTTGACTTTTTACCAAAGGCATGTACAGACTAAAATTATTATGTTTTGAGACTATTTTATTTACTTGTAAATATATTTCAAATTTAAAAAGTTGTACATGTGTAGTTTTTTGAAAGTCATTTTCTTTATTATATTTCATGTCCTAAAGGCTGTATATAATTACAGGGATGTCCAACAGTTGTGTATATGGAGGAGGCAGCTGGAACCACTTGCAAGAGGCCTCAACTTAATTGGGGCCCAAAAATTTTTTTCACTCAATTTATTTAAGAATATATTAACCTTTAATCGCAATTTAGTTCTAAAAGTTATTTCTGGTGCATTGAGAAATTAATTCTATTTATGAATTGGGTGAGGAGAGAATTTTCTGCTTGAAATGAGGGGCCCTTGTGGATCAATTGTCTTAAGCCCCTGGTATTCTCTGGGTGCTCCTATGTAATTGTATCTAAAACATGTTCCACCTGGCAAAGCAAAAATGATTGTGTTTAGTCTTGTATGTTCCTGATTATTTTTAAACTATTAATATTGTAAATATATCTGGAGTACAACTTGACACCTAAAATTTAGAATAATTCACTAACATACTTTCAATTTCACAGTAAAAATTAATATTAATAACTGTTGAAAGATATGTCATCATGTTAATGACTACAGAAAAAGTGTTTAATAAAACCATGAACATAATTTTCAAACCTTATATTCCTATGCAAAATTGTAGTCAAGAATTAAACATGCTCATAATGTACCGACTAAGATGTATCAATCTCTTTTCTCAGTTTTATAAATGAATCCATACATTCTATTGGATTATTTGAATTTTCGTACTTCGAGTACTGGCGCCATCTATATCAGTCGACGAGAACTCTCGCGCCCCATGTTGGTATCTCTTTGACGGTTGGTATTGTACGTGCGCGAGTGAACGGGCCTTCCGTTCTTTTGTATTAAAAAACAATTAAATAAATAGTCTTTTGAACAAAATACTCGTTTTATTCAAAAGGTTATGGGCCCAGAGAACGCTTGAAGTGGAAAAACCAGACTATTTGTGACCGATCGTAATCTGTGAGTCGGATTTCGAATTGCCAAGGACCTAACCTCGAATTTGGCTGTGGAAGCGTGTTCGTTTCGCTTGAGCGCGCATTCGTCGTGTGACTCGCGCAGTTTATCGAGGAGGCTTTAACCGTTTGGAGGGCTCGCCACGTGCATATAATTGTCGATTGCAATCTGTGAGTCAGATTTCTAATCGCGACGGACCTAACCTCGAATTTAGTGGTGGAAGCGTGTTCGTTCTTGTTCAAGCTCGTGTTCGTCTCGCTTGAGGTCGCGTTCGTCGCATGTGTGGCAATTGAGTGACGTCACAATGGCTGAGAGATTAGACATGAATAGCCTGAGTAAGTTTGATGGCAGTAATTACAATCAATGGCGATTCCAAATGAACTGTGCACTTCGGGCAAAAGGACTCTACGAAATCGTTCATGGAACTGAACTGAAACCGGAACATAACAATGGGACGCAGAAGGCATGGATTAAAAATGACGCAACGGCAATGTTTATTTTGACATCTGCGTTGGACTACGCGCAGATAACCTTGATTGAGAATTGTGAGTCATCTCATCAAATACTTGATAAGCTTGATTCGATCTATTTGCAACGATCTGAGTCGAGCAAAATGATTGCACACGAACGATTTCACCAATATCGAATGAAAGATAGTGACAGCGTTGCTCAACACATTGCGAATGTCGAAAACTTGGCGAAGAAATTAAAGGATATTGGCGAGACTGTAAGCGATGCGGCGATAATGACAAAAATAATCAGCACGTTGCCGCAGAAATTTTTGAATTTTCGACAGGCGTGGCTATCAGTTAGCGAAGACAGGCAAACGCTGACAAATCTGACGTCTAGGTTAGTTGACGAAGAAGCAAACCTGTCTTTGGTTGAGCAAATGGAAACTGCGTTCACGGTCTCATCGGGCAAAAATCAATCGGCGAAATCAAAGAGGTCGACGAAGCAGAGCGAGCCGTCATCAAGTGGATCGAGCAAGCAGAAATCAGTCGATCAAAACCAGGAGGTGAAACAAAACATCAAATGCTATCAGTGCGGGAAAAGGGGCCACATCGCCCGGTTCTGCAGGAACAAGCCTAAGCATAAGTCATCACATCGCGACAAGGAGTATACTTCATTCAACGTGGAATTTCCTGGAGGTGTCAACATGGAAAATACGTGGATCATGGACAGCGGAGCATCTGCACACATGTCGTACAGGGCCGAACTATTCTCAAACATGTCTGCTGTTTCTGAAGGGACTACAGTCGTAATTGGAAACAACGTGTCATTACCTGTCATTGGAAAAGGAGACATCGAGATCGAGAAAAAGATTAAAGGTGAGTGGTACAAGTCAGTTATCACGAACGTCCTATTTGTTCCTGACCTGAGAAGAAACCTGTTCTCTGAAGCTGTCGCGACCAAGAAGGGTTGGTCAATAATGAAGGAAGGAAAAAAGGCAGAGTTTCTACATGGCTCAAAACTCATTGCGAGTGCGATTCTCGATGACAACAATAATTATCGTATGTTGTTTAGAAATATTTCAGTTCGTCAGGCTCAACAAGTTACAGAGAACAGCTTGAAGGCGTGGCATGACAGACTTGGCCATGTAAACTTTACGCGGGTTCGAGAAATGATCAAGAGTGGTGTGATATCCGGCATCACACTGAGTGACGAGGATGAGATTCTCTGTGAATCTTGTTTGTATGGCAAGCAATATCGTTTTCACCATGCGTCCAAAGAAGTCCGAGAGGAGGAAGTTGGGGAACGAGTGTTCTCCGATGTGTGCGGCCCTATTGCGACTGAATCTTCCGGAGGTGCCAGGTACTTCGTTCTATTCAAGGATAGCGCAACATCCTACCTCGTCGTCAGGACCATGAAGCACAAATCTGATGTTCTGACTCGTCTCAAGGAATATGTGCGGATGGTTGAGAAGCAACAAGGCCGTAAGGTCAAGGTTTTGCACTGTGACAACGGTCGAGAATACCTAAATGAAAGTCTGCAGGAATATCTGAAGAGAGAAGGCATAATCCTAGAAAACACTTCGCCTTATACCCCACAACAGAACGGTCGCATTGAGAGGGAAATGCGCACGGTCATGGAGAGTGCCAGGTCCATGATGCACGCAATGAACACGCCAAAGTACCTCTGGGGCGAGGAGGTTAACACGGCAGTGTACATTCTCAACCGGACTCCAACAAGCGAAAAGAGAAGTACGACGCCGTATGAAGCTTTCATGGGTAGGAAGCCATCATTATCGCATTTAAAAAGGTTTGGCTGCACTGCATTTATGCACGTCCCCGACTGTCAAAGAACTAAGTTGGATGACAAATCTAGCAAACTCATGTTTGTCGGGTATGATGGAAATTCTGACAATTATCGACTGTTTGACCCGACAACAAAAAAGGTAAAAGTTTCGAGAAACGTGATTTTCGATGAACACACTACGATCGATACCGAGAAGAAGACCGTCCAGATCAGCATTGCGCAAATGGAAAATGGAGACGACAACGCTGAAGAATATCCTGGAGGTCGAAACCAAATCGTTGATCTAGGTGGAGCATCCAACTTAGCAGCTCCGGAGGCGCAGCGGCCGGCAATGAGAAATCCCGCAGTAAATGAGACCGAACTTCGACAGGATCTGGATGGAGAACCGTTCGACGCAAACCCGAGAAACGTCGAAGCTCTTCAAGAGGATGAAGGGACAGTCGTCGACAACGCCAGGGACTACAATCTGAGGAAGCGAGACAAATTGCAACGCCCAGGAAGATACACAGCGAATTTCGCTATGGTAAATGAACCGCAGACTTACAAGGAAGCCATGGAAGGCAGTGAGTCAAGAGAGTGGTCAAAGGCGATCGCAGAGGAGCTCAGTGCCTTGAAAAGGAACGACACATGGCAACTCGTGAACCGAACTGGCAGCATGAAGGTCATCGGGTCGAAGTGGGTTTTCTCTCATAAAAATGAAACATCGAACAAACCAAGGTTCAAGGCCAGACTATGTGCCAAGGGATTTTCCCAGGAGAAAGGAGTTGACTACGACGAGATCTTTTCGCCTACTACTAGGTATGATTCGATAAGAATTTTATTGGCTACAGCAGTGAAGAATAATTACAAGATGTTACAGTTCGATGTACGCACAGCATTCTTATATGGAGACCTACACGAGACAATTTACATGGATCCACCAGAGGGTGCTAATATAAGTGACGGTCAGGTATGCAGACTACAAAAATCACTGTACGGGTTAAAGCAGGCATCGCGGTGCTGGAACGAAAAGTTTAACCAGTTCATGCTTGACCAAGGATTCCGACGAGGAGAAGCAGACAAGTGTGTTTACAGGAAGAGTTGTTCAAAATCGACGATAATTCTGATTCTCTACGTCGATGACGGACTAGTCATGTCCTCAGATGAAGCATCGCTCTACAGTTTCTTGGATGAGTTGGGGAAGCAGTTCAAGATCACGGTCATGGAACCCGGACATTTTGTCGGGATGGAGATATTGGACGAGACCGATGAGGGTAATAATCGTCGTATACTTATTCACCAATCTAGTTATATTCGCAGGATGATCGAGAAGTTTCACATGCAAGATGCAGCTCCGGTTGGTACACCAGCAGATCCGCACGTGAGACTGAAGAAACCAGACTACGATGATCATAGCGAAGATTCCTATCCGTATCGGGAGGCTGTGGGATCATTGATGTTTGCAGCGATCGTGACACGACCAGATATAATGTTCGCTACGAATCAAATTAGCAGGTACACTTCAAATAATGACCAGACTCACTGGAATGCAGTCAAACGTATTCTAAAATATTTGAAGGGTACTATAAATTTTGGCATAGAGTACCGTAGAAATTCAGAGATGCTAGTGGTCACAGGGTACTCCGACTCAGATTTTGGAAACGATTTAGACACCCGTCGCTCCATGTCGGGTTAAGTATTCCTTCTGTCAAATGGGGCGGTCACTTGGTCCAGTCAAATCCAGAAGGCTGTGACATTATCGACGACGGAAGCGGAGTACGTTGCTGCCTCAGAAGCAACTAGAGAAGTGACCTGGATTCGTCAGTTTCTTGATGACATTGGGGAACCAGTCCAGGAACCAACAAACCTGAAGATGGACAACCAGGGAGCGCTTTGTCTTGTGAAATATCCAGTCTTCCATAAACGGACAAAGCATGTGGACATCAAATATCATTATATCCGTGAGAAGCTTGAAGAGGGGACTATCAGCGTTAGTTTTGTACCGTCAGATCTAGAACTAGCCGACGTCTTCACCAAGCCTACTCCTCGAGATCATTTCCATAAACTTATCTTTAACTTGGGAATGAGAAAGTGTTAATTTTTTTATATATAATTGTTGTTCATCGTTACATCAAAACAAAAAACTATTTTTTTTACTTTATGAGATTTAAGCACTCAATTGGGTGGAGTATTGGATTATTTGAATTTTCGTACTTCGAGTACTGGCGCCATCTATATCAGTCGACGAGAACTCTCGCGCCCCATGTTGGTATCTCTTTGACGGTTGGTATTGTACGTGCGCGAGTGAACGGGCCCTCCGTTCTTTTGTATTAAAAAACAATTAAATAAATAGTCTTTTGAACAAAATACTCGTTTTATTCAAAACATTCAATAAATAATGGTAATTTGTAAACCTGCGAATGTTCCTGTAATTGCAAATTTTTGGTTGCTGGTATCTCTTGGAAACTTAAAATATGACCTACAGTAAAAGGTTAAGTCTGAGATAGAGAACATTTTACATATAATGCATATTTTGTGTATTCTAGACTTTTGGAGCATTTAGTTGCATTTACTGTACATTTTTCAATTATTTTTATTGTCTCAATTGGCTTTATTTTTAAGCAAAAATTATTAATGTAGAGTTTTATGGTCAGGACCAGCAATGTAACATATTTAGAATTCAAGCATTTTTTTTAGAATTCGTAAATTGAATATGAAAAGAGAAGATGATTCTCAATTGAGAAAATACATTCACTATGTTCTCAACTTTAAAAGTATGTATATAAAATAATTTTTTTTAAATAGAAACGTTTGCCCAACTCATGTCAAAAGATCTTATTCAAATTATGAGGCAATACTGTTTGATAAAATGCACTTTTTCAGAACAAGAAACTAGTTTTTGTTTGCTTGTCTCCATTGAAATTATATTTTCTAATATTTTGCAGTCTCTTTTTTAATCTAGGACATCCACATTTCAATAAATCCAAATTTCTTTAATTCATTATTTTGTTCAGTGAAGAATTTCAGTGACTGTTCTGTTTCCCTCATGTAAAACTGAAACTGTCTTCAAAATTAGTTTCAAAAGAAGAAACCAAATTGGTATTTTCATTATTGGCTAAATTAAGGATGAACATAAAAATTTTCAAAGTTCAAAATTAAATAAATTACATTACACCCTATTCAATGAGAAAGCTCACCTGTCATCCTATACATCAAAATATAAAAACTATTCAAATATATTTTTAAAAACCTGTCTCATTGTATTTTTTGGAGGCTGTAAATTGTTAATTGTGTGTGTGACAAGTTTGTAATTTTCATGGACTTTACGTTGTGTTATTTGAGTTTTTGTGATAGGTGTGTGCAGAAACAACTGGGGATGTGGTCACCATTTCTGGGTCTTCTTTTTAAGGAATTAAAAAGTTATTAAACTTTAAGGCCTCCAGTTTTTTAATTCGATCGCGATATATCAATTTTGGAGAAACTTCTGACTGTTTAGGCCAGGGATTTCCAACCATTTTCTTACTTCACCCCATTTTAAAAAAATTGGTTCGCTTCATCGACTCCCTTCATTTTACTATCTCGCCCTTACAAAGGTACTTTGTAAGAAGGGAACATTTATGGCAAAAAACCTCTTATTGTAGGGCCCTGGTAACGAAAAAACGGTCAACTCTTGGTGTAGTATGTATAGTAAATTACTTCCTCTAACTCGTGGTGTAGCCAGAATCCATCTTTTTTTGGTTCATGATTGAAGGCAAAGCACCTGACTGACCATGAGTGGTCAACGCTAGCGCCTAAACCATGCAGCCGATTTTCTCCAAAATTGATATTCGCCAATTGATCTGTACGAACTCAAAACTTGGGGAGTTTCAACATTTCAGCATTTTGGTTTTGAAGGTGCTTTACATGTCTCAAAGAATTTTCTCAAAAATGTCTCAAAATGTGATTATACTTTGTCCTCGGATAGCGTAAAGGACGCTTAAGATAATGGTGAAGGTCTCAAGTTCGTTGAACTCCTAGAATTTTTGAAAATTGAAAAGTTCAAGTTTTTGGCGACTTCTTACAACTATAATATAGAATACAGAGATGTTTTCTTTATGGAATCTGTTTCTTAAAGATAGATCTTGAAATATGGTTACGTTCAATTTTTCGAAAATATGAGCAGTTTTCGTGTAATTTTGCGGGAAGTATAGACAATTCAATTATTTAAAATAATTTGTTTGCCAAAAACCGTCACAATTTTTTCTTTGAATTTTCTCCTCATATGTAATAAGTGACGGTAAATAATTTGGCGCTAGTCCCATTTTCGGCAAACCCTCCACTTTTTCGAAAATTGCAAAAAGTTAACATTTAAAAACTACAAAATTAAAGGTAGAGATTTTTGCCACAGACAGTCTATTGTAAAAATCAGCACTTTAAAAAATGTCAATTTTTTTGTAAAAAAAAAAGAGTATGTTTCGCGTGATTTGCGATCGAAATTTACGCAATTAATATAAAAATAATTTTCTCTAAATCCGCTCTCAATTTTTTCTTTAATTTTTTACATGTAAAGAAGAGGGGATGCTTGAAGGAAATCTCTTTAAGGGACGCTTGATAGAGTACGCGAGTCTCATTTTCGCTCCACTATAAATATTCGAAAACTTGAAATTTAGAAATGCGAGAAAGTTTGTGCTGTTGTGGCATCACTAGTTTTTCTCTAATGTGGAGCATACAAAATTAATGTAATACAAGAAACTGCACATAACTGACTTAATGATAACTTATTAGACTAATATGAACAAGGTTTGAAAGATTGTTTGTTAGATTAAAAAAACTATTACTATTTTTAAACTTAAAAATATAAATACGTTTTCAAAACCAAAATCACAGACTATAATTGCACTAAAGATTTCTTTTATTAATGTGAATTACGTGAAATCCCAAAAGGTGAGCAAATTTCTAAATTATCATTACGTGTTTTATGGATTTGTATAAGTAAAATAATGAAATTTGTAAATATTTTTGTAATAAGTGCGATCTTCAGCTTTATTACACCAATCAGTCGTCGGTTCGTACTTGGATATCGACCCCCAATCGAACCCTGTACAATGTCATCGACCCCCAATCGAATCCTTTAGAATGTCATCAACCTTGGGGGATCGATACCGACCCCGTTTAGAGCCCTGGTTTAGGCGCTAGCAGTGACCCCAGACGGCCAGACGAACAAACGGACAGGCAGCCATCCATTTTTTTCGTTTTCAGGACCCGGAAATAAGAGTTTTCCTGTCGATAATGTGCCGTTTTCTGGGAGGTGCACGATTCCAATACTTTCTCTTAGAAAGTAAGGGCGAGGAAGTAAAAGTAGAGAATAGGGTACAATGTTAATACAATGAATAAGTGTTTACGTAGATTTTTTCATAGGAAAATGTCAGTAACTTGGTGTATAAATACTTCTACTAGACTTTGGTTTAATATCTTTATTTCAACACATTTGTTCTTTCATCTTGTATTTCCAGAAATCATTATGTGACACAAATAATGTGTCACTCACTATACAAGGGTTTAATTTGAGAAACATAATAATATAACAATGAGAAAGTTTCATAAGTTCTTTAGTAAAAATCGCGATATGGAAATTCTGGATGAGCATCAAATCTGAAAAAAAGTAAAGGAGATATGTAAATTAATTTGCGAAGAAAGCACAATCTCACGTTTCAGGTTTATTATTTTTACAACTACACCATACTATAGTTATTAGTGAATATACTCACGGCTGTGAAGATTCATTAAAAATTCGCGCACGTCGACCTTTATCTAAAGCATTTAGATCATCCATCTCATCTGTAGTTAGTTCAAAATCGAATACCTGCAAAACCATTGGATTATATATCAAAATAAAGAAAACAAGTTATAATACTCGTAAATTAAGACATTTTTATGAAGTACCGGATTGAGCAGGACCACCAAACACAAAATCGTTTCTGCCCTCCGGGAGGGAGGATATTTATATATTCAGTTACAAAATTAATGTGAACTTATTATTAGTCAAATTTTACATGTATCAAATCATTTGCAAATACATTTTAGCATGGTATACTATTTTGTTTTCAAGTTTTTTTTACAGAAACAAACCTTTTTTTATTATTTATGATTTTTTTCGGCTCGCCAATGGATAGGGGCCTCTAAGATATTTCGCTTATAAAAAATACGACCATGTATCTATGAGGGAAATGAGTTAAACATTAACAATAAACTGAAGTATTTCAGCTAAAACGTCAACCTTATTTATTTTTACCTTTAGGTCTGATTGAATACATTTATATATTCAAAACTTATTAAGACTAGAATAGAATTTCCTATTAAAAGTGTCTTACATCAATGTTTTCCTTTATCCTTTTTGGATTAGAACTTTTAGGAATAACTGCAATGCCCCTCTGGATGAGGTGTCGCAGCAACACCTGTGCTGGAGACTTCTTGTACTTCTTGGCTATGTTTAGGACCACTGGTTCTGTTAATGGCGTAACGCTGGGAACCCTGAAAAATTCAAGAAATATTCTGAAGGGTCAAAGGGTCAAAAAAAAATTGTTCGAACTCACATGCCCCCTCTCCTAATTCACCACACGACACATACAAAAAGCAGAAGTATTTTGGAGCCTGTCACTATTCCACATTTACAACGCATACCAAGGACACCGTTCTAGTAGAATAATGGAAAATATCATCGCCACGTTTGCGACAACACACACTTTCTTCCATTTTTCTTAGGAACAACGCCTTACTATTGCTTTGATCAACCAAGTTCGTCGTGCATTGAAAATGTCTGGATAGTGTTCAAACGAAGGATGCCCCTATCTTCTTGCCCAACAGGATGTCTTATGAAATTATAATCTGATTGTATATCTCATGTGACACCAATTCAGCGATATTTAATTCAATGCATAGAATGTACAGTTTGCTTGTAGATGTTAAAGGTAGCAATTTCGGACATCGTACACACTGAGTCCTTCGGCTAATCATTTACTTGAGGATTACTCACGGTATGCGTCGGGTAAAAATAAAATTCATAATTATTCAAAATCTTACAGTAATATTTGTAAATTACCCGAATAGTAATTACTATTGACGGAAAACAGGAAGACTGAATTAAAAGACCTTCGAGTGCATCTATTATCAGGTCCGGGTTGGATAGAGCGAACAGAGCTCTAGGGCTGCTTCTGTGAGGTTAGCCTCGCAAAAACGACAAGAAAGCCTGCCCCACTCGCACTTCGCACCTGAACCATAGAGTAATGAACTATTCTCCCTTAGCCTATGTCTGACCACCTCCGCACGGGCACATGCCAAGAGGGTCGCCCACTTGACAAGAACTCATTTAAAATAGTACTGGTATTCTGAAAATAATGAAAATATGTTCAAAAGTTTTTCGTTTAGGTGAACTTATTATTTCTGTGTGGCATGCAATTTATTTTAAGTGTACTCTTGTGGACGTCTTCGAAATTTATACAGGATAACTGTGGAATCACTTTTATCGACTACATTGAATCGGACATTTTAAGATAGATTTCTGATGTAGTGATTCGCAAAAATTCCGACACACCATAGAGATGAAATAATGCGCTGTACGCGTATCCATACAAATATTGGAAACTTATCGTTAGTTTAGTGAAAGTAGAGTTTCATACGCTGATACACTTATTAAACCTTTATTCAATCCTATCAGAATGCCAAATATTTAGAAACTCAACTCTTCGTGAAGTCATAATTTTGCCAAATTGAAGAGCTGAAGGCAGTTGCCTACCTTCGGCTCACTTGTACTTAAAAATTCCGGTAGGTCTGTTGAAACAGCCATACTGATCGAAAAGTGCGTAAATATGAAAGGAAATCTTAGTGAGAAAATTGCTTTTCCGACCGAATAGAGATTATATTCCATGCGTCTTAAGAAGTTGTTTGACAGGATACGTCTCTCGCAAAATTAGCCATCCCGCACCCAATTCGCGCCAAGTCTTGATCCAAATTTGATTAAAGTACAAATGTACAATTACATTGGTTAAATTAGAATAACAACCTCCGGAGGTTTGAAAACAATGAGGTAGAGAAAGATTATATTCAGGATGATTGGTAAGTTCTGCAATCAAGTTCAAACAAGTATCAGGCACAGTTATATCACAAGATAATTTAGATACACTACGATAGTCACTAAGATGCGGATTTTTTCCTATTGTTTTCCTTCAATGGAAAACGCGATTGTTAAGATTACGTCATTTTGAGGCATTAGGACTATTATTTGTTTAGCTTATAATGCCTATAAATGCCTGTTTCACTAAATATGCCTATTTTGTGTTTAAATGCCTAAATGTTATCTATTCTCTTATTCTCGAATTGATTGATCAAAATGTAATTTTCCTTAATCAAAAATTTATCCTGCAGGATACAGAGAAATCAAACAACTATCGATAAAACCATGTTCCGTTTTACTGCCACCAGAGTGCGTTTTTTCGTACAATGATAAATTTCCACAAAACAAGTGCACAATTACTGGCAGTAATTATTTTTCACTTCGAATTTTTAAACATTTTTTTTCTCAAAAAATTCAAATTTCTTTCTTTAAACTTTAACTTTTTTCTTAAAATTTGCTCCTATTATATATCAAAAACGGTATAAAAATTGGCTCGGTCCCATTTTTTGCAAACACTGAATTTTCGAAAATTGCAAAAGTAAAATATTGAATACAAATATTTTTGTTTTAAATGAAATATATTCAAAAATATCAGATATTTAAAGAAAGGCGTGTATAATGTTTTTTGAACGAGTGGTTTTTGTGGAATTTTCTACGTGAAATTAAAGCAAATTATTTTTTTTTTATTTAAAAAAAACTGTTCGAATTTTGTTCAATTATGTTTAAATGAAATATGAGGAAAAAGTTCTTACTGTGCAGCATTAGAGTATCAGCTTGCATTAACAAAAAGCTAAAAAGTAACTATTGCTATTTAACGATTTTTGCCCGAATTGGCCAACAATGATAGAAAGGAACTCTAAGAGGATTTGTCAGAACAATTAAAAGCAAACTTTCCATGAAGGTAACTATATTATGTTTACTTCAGAAATTCTTTACACCAGTACATCAATAAGAAAAATGAAAGATAAGAAAAATGTATAGTACCATTTTAAATGCCTATTTTACATTTTTAAATGCTTATTTTACCTGCCTACTTTTACAGCTTTTCGTACCTATAAATCCGCAGTTTAATTATCGCAATCAGATAACGTAGTCGACCTGGATGGCCGAGGTGAGTAAAGCGTGTGATGACTTAGCGCCTCGGTCGGAACGGTCGCTGGTTTGACTCCCGCCGAGGGCATGGTTGTTTGTCCCTGTCTTTCGTGTTTGTGTGTTTCTCGCGGAAGGTCTTGTGGGTGCTGACAACAGACCAAGGAGCCCGCAAGTGTGTCAATGTTTAGTGTAAAGGTTAATATGTGTCCCCATGAGGGAAATAGTGGGTACCCGGCCGTACGGAGAGCCGAAAAATTGGCATCCCCTGTAACTGGGGAAAAAATCACAATCGGATCTGAAATTCTGAAAACGAAATGAGTTTGAGATGCATATCACTAGTTAACGAGCTTGTTGATTGTACTTGTTGGAATTGGAGTGTATAGATCATAAATACATACTTTTATTAATGAAGCTCAAAAACATAAATACAAAATTAAATAGAAATAAAAACACGTTAAAAAAGACTATGACTGTGGGGGTCCATGCAAAACAGCTATTTGTTCATTCTTGTTCAGTTGACTTACTTGTTAACCTCTAGTCCTTCTTTCTTCATGAAGGGGATCAATCCAGGAGAGCCTAGAGGCCCATACGCACACACTGTGATGTCGAGAGCTCTGCAAAATGCCACGAGCTCTTTTTGTTGAAAGTAAATGTGGACTTCGATTTGGTTGTTGGCCGGAAGAATGCGTGCGTTCTTCACCACACGTTTTACTTGACGAGCATTGAAGTTGGACAATCCAATGGATTTCGTGCGACCCGCATCGACTTGAGCTTCCATCGCCTATAGTGACAGAAGAATGAAAACTGATACTTTTTTAGCGTAAAGTTTGACAGATTAACAATTTGAAATGAAAGTTTACCCATCTTAAGCTTTTCTTCAATACTGTCGTTTGAGGTTATTGAAAGTACACTGAATTTTATGAAAACGATGTATCGTGATTTCTACGTCATTTAAACTAGTCTACTTTACGATGTTTCTACGATTCTACGTGTTATCACGTCTTAATCAGGAGGGAAGTTCCGTCTCTCCAAGCAACCGAAATAATTTATAGCGGTTAATTTAATTTGAATGTTTGTTTTGATGAATAAAAATTCGGGGCTTCTAAGACAGCGTCTAGCTCAAGTTGTCCCACCTGCCCCCTCCTCTGGGCGCCACTGAGAAACACTAACATGATTGTTTATAATTATAAATGTAAAAATATAAAAATATAAATAAAATAAATACATAATATGCATATAATATATAATGTATATATAATAAAATCAAAATTTAAAAAAACTATTAACAAGTTTGCGAATGGGTATCTTATGCGGCTGCAGAGGGCCAATGGCCAAGCTAGAATAAATTAAAGTTAATTAGAGTGTTTTTTTAGTGTTGTAGAGTCATTTTCTGATAGTGAATAAATGATTAGCGACATTGATCATCATGGCCATAGACAAAATATTAACACACGTCGATTTAAAAGGGAATGTATCAACACGACTGAGACAATGCCCTAGCGTACGCAGATGATGTGCTGCTG
The DNA here is from genome assembly GCA_038098605.1 of Gryllus longicercus. NCBI lineage: Eukaryota > Metazoa > Arthropoda > Insecta > Orthoptera > Gryllidae > Gryllus > Gryllus longicercus. The sequence goes on along the minus strand of JAZDUA010000117.1, from coordinate 2,016,554 downwards.
GTTGCACGTACTAGGAAGGCGCTTGAGCAATTCTTCTAAGCGTTAAATGAGAACTCAGTTCATTATGGGCTAAAAATCAATGTTGAAAAAACAAAGTACATGCGATGTAAGGCCAATGTTACCCATTTAATTCCAATTTACATTATCAATACAGGCTATGAAGAAGTGAGCTCTTATAGATATCTGGGAGCAACATTTACTTGCAGCAATGATGTGGAAGAAGAAATAAAAGCAAGAATAGTAGCGGGAAACAGAGCATATTTTGTTCATTTGCCGCTATTTAAAAGTAAAATGATGTCAAGGGGCGCAAAACGAAGGCTGTACGAGACAGTGATTAGGTCAATCGTAACGTATGCCGCAGAAACGTGGACCATAAAAGAAAACGATGCGCAGCGACTTGCGTTTTTGAAAGACGGATTATGAGAAGGATTTTAGGACCAGTTTAAATGCCCAATGGAGACTGGCGGATTAAGTACAATTCCGAACTGCACATTATACGGAAACGTAAAAATATACTAAATTTTATCAAAGCCATGATATTAAGTTGGCTTGGTCATCTTTATACGGTGTCGCATGTCGAAAAGTAAACAAGATCTCTACCTGGAATCACCAGCACCAATAGAAGGGGAAGGCCTAAAAATAGATGGAAAGATGATGTTATCAAAGACATCAGGAAAACCCCGCTCGCCGCCCCGCTCGCCCGTCCCCTTGCACCACCCTCCCCGCCGCTCCGCCTTCCTTCCCCGCCCCGCCCGCCATAGTGTCAGTCCGAGCGGTCATTTTCCAGATCGTCGCCTGACAATAATGTCGTCTACCTGCACTGCAAATTGCTTGATCTCCAATGACAATTCTTCGTAGCCAAATATAGCCGAGAATTGAGATATAGAACTTTTTTTCTCGGCCGCTGAAAGTGTTCGTGCAAAATTTTAGAGAATCACTACAGTTGCAGTGGCTTAAAACTTTGCGGACCAAACACACATTCATTCATTTTAATTGTTTTCCATGTCGTTATCACCCTCTGATTTATGGTGCCCGCATGGTTTTGTTTGCAAAATATGTGTAACTAAGAGTATTGAATATAATATTATTTTTACTAAAACTCTGTGAAATTTATTCATAATAACAATTATTATATCTTTATATCAATTACCTTCCACAGCGAAACATGATCTGTTGTAGTATCAATGAGAACTTTTCCTTTGTCGTCACAAGGCGTCAGCTCATCACCTTTTTCTATCAGACCTCCTGGGTGATGAATTAGATACAGATCGACGTACGACACTTGCAAGGCTTCTAACGATTTTTTGAGATATTTCTCCACAGATTCCGCTCGATTGCCGACGTTTGGAAGCTGTAAAACAATGGAATTTTAACATTCAAAGACATTTTAGAAAGCATAAGAAACATACTCCGGAAAGGGGTATTTTATTTCGGAGTCTATTTTTAAAAGTGAAATGACTAAGGAGGATCACTGACGGCTATTTATATTTTGAAATATTCTATTTTGACTAAAATAATATTGATTATTGTGTCATATGTGTCTTGCAATGGTCTTCCTCATATTCCACAATAATTATTTGTTTAGTCTTACAAAGAACCTTGATATGACTTTGATACGTATCTCACATGGCAAAGGATATGCGGGAGGATCCCTTTCTTGCAGCATTCTATGGTATCGTCAGGGTACTCTATCATTTTCCAAGAAGATTACAACTATTTTGTGGGAAGTAGGTAGATTTGACTGAAGTGCCATGATAAAATATTTCCATATGTTTATAAAAACTTCTCTTTAAATGCTGTGTACTTGAAGATTCAATGCTTTTCTATTCTTTAAATTGGGGTTGATTGAAATTATTAAAAATATAAAATAGAAATACTATTTAAATTTCTATAACATTTTGATTGTATTGTTGAGAACCAATGTATACTTTGAACTCTTCCCTAAATTTAGTTTTCTACATCATTTCAGGCTGTATTATATTCTTTGAGGAATTTGTGATGAATTTTTTCTTTTGAAGTTCAGTACTTTTTGATTCTCCATGTTTATTTTCAACAAAAAGGAGAATCTGGGTTTGCAAAAAAGGGATTATTTCGATGTACAATGTAAGTTACCCGAAAAAGAAAAGTTAGAATTGTGATTGCAGCATTAGTTTAAAAGAATCTATAAATTACACATTATGGGGCTTAATTTAAAACTGATGCGAATATAAATAAATGAAAATAAAGGGAACAAACAAAAAATTCGGTTTTATTGTATTTCATATTGTAAAACTGGTTGCCTTGCGCTGTGAGTTACGTCTTTCACCGTACGTATACCGTTACGAATATTTTTCTATCATAGTTTGAAATTGGCAAGGCTCTGTTTTACATGCTGGGTAATGTTACCTTAGTTACAATGAACACTTCCTCTCGCTTGAGTTTTCCGGCGTCGAACCATTTTTTCAGAGCTCTGCCAATGGCCGATTCATTGCAGTAGAAGGTGGCGGTGTCGATGTGGCGGTATCCGGCCTGCAGAGCCGCATCGACTGCTTCCTCCATCTCGGTGTCGGTGGCCTACGAAACAACCCTTCTCAACCACTGGTTTCCAAAACGACCTTCTGGATGGACCTCCTTCGGACTGTGTGGATCTCCTGGGGGTCTATGTGGATCCCCGGGGCCTGTTGGGGACCCCCCGAGATCATAAGTTTGGGAATATCTATTCCAGATTATTTCTAACTCTCCCAGTTATAAAACAATCTATGTAAATAATGTGGAATGGAACTAACATAGTTTATCTATCATTTTGTATATTACATGGCAAACTAAATTCGAATAACGATTCCTTAGTCATTAAATAATTCGCACAAGCGAACGTCGGCATCGAAATGCCACGTCTGGGCGCGGAAGCCTTACGGATTATCATTTGGTAATAATTGAAACTGTCCATTAACGTTAGACTGATTCTCGAGACGTGTCAGATTGCATTTCGTTACAAAATATTCTAACAATGCAAGGATGCAAGGTGATAATTACACAGGTACTTTCTAAATCCCCATCGTTCCCAATTATCCACGTTGCTTATTCAACGTCAAGTGATCTGTCCTAGTCGGCCGATGGGTTGCGAATTAGATGGGCAGCATGCATGTTCGAACAATCCCTATACATTTTGTCTCTTCGGAATTTTTCTTTGGCAAGGGTAAAGTATAGCATGTAGTGTATGACCGACTTGCAAGCAACGGGATTTTAATCCGCGTTTAAGACATTTACACTGATAAAGGCAGATATGTATCGTGAACCCGAAAATATTTTAAAAAATAATTGAAAAAAAGCAACAACACACAACAGTAATTTATGGAATCAGATGAACGGGTCGATATTCTTAGCTCAGTTAATAGGCATAGACACACAAGAATAGATAATATTATCGAAATTTTAGAAAACGCCATTCAGAGAAAATCTGGCATTGAAAGAAATGTAAAAAGTTCCATAATTCCGCTCCCGAGTGAATGCAAACGCTAGTGCAGCGACGGAAACGACACGCGGAAACGGAAGAAGGGGTACACTCCTGTTAGCTGTTCGGAGGCCGTCGACTGCTTGATCATCTGCGGATGGTGACAAGACATCGTTGGAAGCTATTGCACTACAATGATACGACATGATAACATGAAAATGGGCGAGAGGTTGATGATAGCTGGGTGAGAAGGAATCGCAACCACACAATGCCTCGTGTTGTCATGTGGCACCGACACGTCGAGGAATAATGCAGAACATCGGGGGAGGGTGTGAGGGGAAATGCAATGATGAAGATTTCTTTATCTTTATTACGATCCTATTTGCCTTAGCCTTTTCGGCCATATACGAGATGAATGGTTTGATAGTCGAGTGAAGATGATTAAGGCGATGATGGAGAAATGGTGAAATGAGAGACAAAGGGAAAAACGAGAAAACGTGCGGCTAATCCTCTTTGCCCACCTCAATTTCTGCAATAATATCAACTGAGATTTTAACCCCAGCACCCAGAGATGGAAGTTAAGCGATCTGTACGGGTCACTGGCAATGATGCATTCTTGGCTATCCGGGATGAGCCGCGTCTCGGTCAACTTTCAGTACGACTTTTTTCTCATTTAAAATGATTATTTACAAAGTGAGGATTGTTCCTCATTTTGAAGCATTTGCGAGCCATTGCAGCCAGCCTCAGCTCCGTGCCAACCCAAAGTGCGAGATGATGCAAGAAGAGGAAACGCTTCTGAATGCGCTAAGAAACACGTGAACTCAAAATATAGCAGGTACCGCCATCATGAAATGTTTATTTTAAATATCCCGATAAAAAAACAACGTACACAGTATTAAAACAGGTATTCTTTTACATGTTACTATATACAAAATATATTTAAAATACTGCGTATTCATTAGGGTAGGCACCGCTCAACTTTCTCATTCCAAAGAACCGCCATTGGATTTATTCATAGTCAAGATTAGGGCCCGGATTCTTAGATTATAACCTTCTTTGTTCCTCACTTTTTAGGTCAATATTTTAATACACGTATCCATTTCTATCATTTGTGAAATACATTTTTCGATAAATTAAAAACGCGTAAATCAACCAACAAACCACAATATTTAAAACCTATTATTTAAGAAAATTTCAGCACCAGGAAACAATGAAAGGGTCATGTGGGTCGGGTAGAATCTTTAAAATATTTGTGAACATCTGATTTAGAAAATTAGGTATATAGTTTCTGTTATTTAGCTATCTGAAATATGTTATTACTAAACCCAGAAATAAAAATCACGATCACAGTAGGTAACTATTAAAATAAAATATTTGTCATTGAATTTCTCTAAAATGTATGATTTTAGTAGCCTATATGTCTGTTCAGGATTATAATACTTATAATACGAAATACTCACTTGTAAATACTCGTAATACTCACTTGAGGAAAGAAACTTGAAATTGACTGTCCCGTTTTAGGGGCAATGGGAATAAATTAATTTTCAAAAAACAGTAAAAGACCTATTTGTGACGTTTGAAAGTTTAAATTATTTCTATTCGCCATATTAGAGCAAAATAAAAATTATTGAGTGTCGTAATTTCAACTATCATCTGCAGAGCCTTTGCTGAACGCGTCCATCGCAGTCGAGTAACGCCCGACGCAGTTCATTGGTTATCGCGTCCTCCTTCCGTCATTATCATTACGTCCGCTCCAAGCGCAGACGGCTATCGCAGTTGTTGTAATGCAACAGCTTGATACTGTGTGATTCATTTGCCCGTTTCTACTAAAAGTCTACATCTAACTAACTCTTTCTCATCTAACTCTTTCTACTAAAAGTCAGCATCTTGTCGTGGAACTTTCATCTTTCTAACACTAAATACGTTTATTTCTTACACTTCTTAACTTAACTGTTTATTTCTAATTAAAAATACTGTTTTAAGAAGATTATAACAAACAATTTGAATAAAACACAAAAATTAATAATTATTTTAATGTTAATGCAGCAATCACATGACACACACGCGCCAACTAAAGAGCGCATTCCCTTCTTATTTACTAATTAATGATACGAAAAATTGAAAAACATTCTCCCCGTAGAGATTTGTCAGATGTACACGTAAGCTTCCGCGGAAGCTTACATGTACATCATACGAAAAATTGTTGATTACCATTGTTAATTGCACGCGTACAGTTAAAACTTCACAACTACCAACCGGAACTCTGAAAAATATGTGTGATTAAGTCTTTATAGATACATACAAATAATGTTTACAATAAACAAGAAAATGAACATCACAGATTTCATAAACCATTAATCAGAAACATTTAAGCCTAAACATTCTCAGTTCATTCTACTTGGAAATATTATTATTTAAAGTAAGACTACTTAAATTACCCCACCTGTTTGACATCAATATTGATACAGAAGACGCTTTAGATTGTTCAGAAATGTGTACATCACCGATTTGAACTAGACATTGAGGCAGTGGGTGCTGCTGACAAATCTGAAGAGTTAAAATATTAGTTTTCCTTAAAAAGAATCTTTAAAAACTTATGTTCATCTCAATATTTTTGAAATATTAAATAATAAATGCATTTATGAAGAACACAATATATCCTTCCAATTCTGATTGAAGCTCTTAAGCAGGTAACGGTATCGAGTATCGAGAAATTCAGGTTTCAATCCATCACTATCAGAACCCTTTTCATATGAACAGCATGAGTACAAATGGAAAGCTCTGCCAATGCACAGCCCTTTTTACTTTCCCGAATTCGTACGTATATACGGAGTAATAAAGGAAATATGTGGAAAGTTATGTAATGCTGCGGAAAAGCGATTTCGAGATTTCAACGGAAATACACGTTTGGGGTCCCTTGATATCCGCCCGTTTGTCTGTCCCATAGTCCGTGAACACTACTAGCGCATAAACCATGCGTAGGATTTTTTCCAAATTGAAGAAACCCCTATCCATCTGGCTCGTGTCAAAGATTTGAGATTTTGAAAAACATTCTTTAAAATTTGGGGTTATTTTACGCGAAGCTCCCCGGATATTTTCAAAATTTTCTCAAAAACGGCTTCAACGTTTTTCTTCAAACTTTTGGTAGGGATTGTTCTAAATACATTCTATAAGATGACATAAAATCCATATTGCTATATTCTTTTGTTTTTTCCAAAAATTACAAAATTGTATTTTTTTACTTGTTTCTCACGTCATTAATATTTATATTAGCGGCAATTTGTTCAGATTATTATATTTATGACTATGTGTGCTTTAAATAATGTCAGATATACTTCTCGAAAACATAACCGTTTTCTGTGAAAACTAGCTCAAAAATCCGCATTTTTAGGAACGCTCAAACACAATTTTTCTCAAAAATGGTTCCACATTTTTCTTCAAACATTTCGAACGGATGGTGCTAATTTCACTCTTTAATATGACGTAAAGTTTATTTCGTTTTTTTGTTTGTTTTTTTCAAAAATTACACAAATGTAAATTTTTTGAAAGATCTTTCACAGCGGTAATATGCACATTTCCAGTAATTTGTAAACACTATTGTATTTGTGAGTTAATGTACTTAAAATGACTTCAAATTAAGTTTTTCGAAAACTCAAAAACTTTCTACGAAAGAGCTTCAAAATTCATATTTACAATAGCGCTTAAATGCCATTTTCTTAAAAACGGCATCCAATTTTTCCAAGAAAATTGCTATTTATGACGAGGTTTTACTGTTCTTGAATAATCTCAAAATAATATTGCCGCTCTACAATTAGGAAACCGAAAAAAAGGTACTTTGGACGGCGATAGATGGCAGCTCGCAAGAGTATGCGGCAAGTCTGAGTAGCTAGCCGACACCAAAGGAAATAGAAAACTAATACGGGAAAGTCTGTGCCATTCTGTAGCGCCACTAGTTTTACCTTCCGTACGCGATACTTCTGCCATCTCCACATAAGCACATTGCTATTCCATGACTTTTGTCACTTCATTGTACACGATTGAATTTGTGAATACAAGGCCTGAAATTACTTTCGATGATGTTTTTTTCGAAAATTCAAAACTTTTCTGTGAGAAACCTCAAAAATGCGCTTTCTCAGAAAACGCTTGAAATGTTAAAATGAAAGCTGGTATGTAGGACCAAGGTTTCCTTCTCTGTAATATCCTTAAAGTTATATTTCAATTCTACTACAAGGGAATAGAAAAATTAAGAAAACATGAAAAAATGTATTTTAGGTGCCAGTAGTAAGTAGCTAGAGAAAACGGAAACCGAAAGGCTAATCCAGAAAAAAGAGCTAAGGAATGTATATGGTACGAGTAAGTAAGTGCTATTTTGTTGCTCCACTAGTTTTAAATGTGTTAATTTTTAGTAATACCTACTATCTTCGTTTGAGACGTTGAAATTGAAAAATTATTCGGAAATTTGTTATGTTACTTTTGGGGGTATATTTGCAAGTTCAATATTCTCTTTTTTTCGGGAAAAGAATAACCAAAAATTATTCAGACGTCACATTCTGAAGACTGTCATGAATGGGCAAATAAGATAAAGTTGAGTCACTTGTTAACATTATGTGCGGTATATTTATTATTTTGATTATTTTTTTTTGTTAAAATTAAATTGCCTGTCTTTTAATCACCCTGTGAAACACTTTCTAAAGGTATCATTTTTATGCGCCGACTTTTTTGTGCGCCATAAAAAGTTTATCTGTCAAATTGTAAAATAAAATTCTCGGCTACTGGTGTCCTGCAATCTCAATTTGATATTACTCTCACCACGCCCGTGAGTTGTTACCTCGGCCCAGAGAGTATACTCTCGGCCTTACTTCTTCTTTCAAAATCCTGAAAGCTGATAAAGATCTAATATCAAAGATATTAGTATACCGTTTTTGTTTAGAATTATATTTTAAAGTAATTCGTTAAGTTTTCAGAATGGAAGCCCTGCTAATAATTAGTGGTGCCTAAAAAGCACATACTTTTTCACCGCTTAGTAATGGTTATTTAATAATATTATACCGCATTTCTGTCTATATCAACTCATCTCAGTCGATGAGCGCTGACAACAAAGCGCGCATGCAGCGATGGGTGCTGCCAACAATGGGCGCATATTTTCTCATCAATTCTTACTAAAGGTGCCATTTTTGCCATAAGTGGAAGGTGGTGCGGTAGTTGGTGTGAAACCTGTATGCATATATTTCATTAATTTCAAGCAGAAATTACGCACAACTAGTTTTTTCAAAACTTGTACATGACTTTTTTTGAAGAGCTAATTTTGTACAACAAACGTTTTTCAGAGGCTATCTTCAATTTTGTATTTAGGAAAAGATTTTTGCCAATTTCGAAAAAATTGTGCAATACCCGATAGTGAGACTAACCCCATATTTCTTACCGCTTCTTGACACATATCTGGAGATAATTCAAAGAAAAAAATTGGAGCGGTTTTTGAGAATTTTTTTGTAAATTTCAATCGCAAAATACGCAAAAACTACTTATTTTTTTCAAAAATAGCTCTTATAAATTTTAGTGACCGAAAGTATCAATCGCTATCGATACCATCCGAGTATCGAAAGTATCGGAGACCCATCCCTAGTTCCTGATGGTTTATGGCCGCAATATGGTAATTTACAGACTTTGAACGTGGAATGGTAGTGAGAGCTGGGCACATGGGGCATTTCATTTTGGAAATAGTTAGGGAAATCAATATTCAGAGATCCACAGAGCCAAGAGTTTACCGAGGACACCTAATTTTAGGCATCACTTCCCACCACTGACAACGCAGAAGCCGACGGCCTTCACATAATGACGGAGAACAGCGGTATTTGCGTAGAGTTGTCAGTGATAACAGGCAGGCAATATTGCGAGAAATAAGCGTGGAAATCAATGTGGGACGTACAACGAATGTATCCGTTACGACAGTTGACTTAATGGACTATGTGGCAGAAGACCGACTCGGGTGTCTTTGCTAACAGCACGACATCGCCTGTAGTGTCTCTTGAGATCGTGACTATATTGATTGGACCCTAGACGAGTGGAAAACTGTGGCTTGCTCGAGTGAAGTGCAGACCCCACGAAGCCATGGACTCAAGTTACCAACAAGGCACTGTGTAAATTTGTGGTGGCTTCATAATGGTGCGTGCTGTTTTTACGTGGAATGGACTGAATCCCCTGGTCCCCTAGACGTATCATCGACTGGAAATGGTTATGTTCAGTTACTTGGATACCATTTGCAGACATTCAGGGACTTCATATTCCCTAGCCAAGATGAAATTATAATGAATGACAATGCGCCAAGACATCGAGTCACAGTAGTTTGCCATTGATTTGAAGGCATTCTAAACAATTCGAGCGAATGGGTTGCCCACTCAGATCACCCGACATGAATTTCATTGAACGTTTATAGTAAATAATCGTGACGTCAGTATGTGAACAAAATCCTACACCGGCAGCCAATTCGCAATTATGAGCGGCTATAGAGACCCCAGAGGCAGCATGATTCCATAATCCTGCAGGGGACTTCCAACGACTGGTTATGTCAATGCCAGTTTTTCCCCTGATACGGAATACGTGTTGTTTTTTTTCTAAACGTTGAAATTGAGGATTTATTCTGAAATTTGTAACGTTATTGTTTCGGGTATTTTTGCAAGTTCAATATTCTGGTGTTCTTTGCCGAAAAAGAATAACCAAAAATTATTCAGACTAAAACGTCACCATCTGAAGCCTGTAATGAATGATGCAGATAAGGCACTTGTTAACAACAATTGTTATTTTGTTAAAATTAAATTGCCTGGCATTTAATCACTCTGTGAAATACTTTTTAAATGTATCATTTTTGTTTGCGACTTTTTTGTGCGCCATAAAAAATGATCTGTCAAATTGTCAAACAAACTTCTCTGCCGTTATTTCCTACAATCTCAATTTGATATTACTCAACAAACACGAGCACTTCTAACTGTGACCACGCCCGTGAATTGTTATCTCGTCCTTACTCCTTTCACAATCCTGAAAGCTGATAAGAATCTAATATCAACGATCATCGTATCAAAGATACATCGTTATTGTTTAGAATTCTATTTAAAAGTAATTCGGTAAGTTTTTCCAAATGGAGTCATTCTAATAAACAAATCGACAGAATCACGAAAATGATATGTTGAAAAGTTATTAATTAGTAGAAGGCACGGAATGGAAATGTTTGAAATGTTTAAAAACAAAAAATAAATAGATCTATCATTTGATTGAAACCGGACTCAAAATAAAACTGGAACACCCTGAAGTTTTTAAATCAATGTTTTTAAAATTAAAAATAGCTTCACACTAGAACACAACTTTCAACGTTTCTCGCAATCCGTTCTACGGAGTGACAGACTCATCAACACTTGCACCAGAACGCCCAGAAAGTCTCATTTTGCATATTACTGTATAGAAAAAAATTACTTGTGTCCCTTTCAGATGAAAAAAGCTGGCTCTAGAATACATAGTTTCTGAGGTATGTACGATGGCGAAGTGTTTGCAGTAATGTAGTTTGCTGGTTGCATATGCCCCTGATTCTCCAAATAAGCTGTAATCTGCAATTGTTATGTTTTTCGTCTTAAATCTGTTCGAAGTATTCGTGGGAAGTAATTCACTATGCAATAGTAATACATTTGTAAGAATTTGTAACGATGGAGTGTTGCAAAAGTGAATAGCCCATCATATATTCTTGGCGTTAACATAGAGGGGACCCCTCTACCTATATTGTACTCCCTCTGATGATACCTACCTCGTAGCGGGGTAGTCAGAAAGGAACAAAAGCTAGAAATGTGTGTAAAATTAAAATGATGGGTTAATAGGCCAGTCATGATGAGCCTATAATGCTTCCATGCACACTTCAGGCTCTGCCCTGAACGTGGGATTCCGTTTGAAACTATTTTATCTTTTAAATCTATGATTTTTGCAGAAAGTCAGAATGTTCTCACATGTCCTTAGTTTTAATACGAATGAAATTGATGAGATTACTCTTTCGCACACTTTTCATCTTGCGCTATGATCCTGATGCATCCCATAATTTTATTTTTAGGCACTTGTAAAAGAGGTTCTTTCAGGGCATGTACAGCGTGCTAGAAGTTCAATTTTTTGCACTAGTGCGCGAGACGATGCTCAAGTGTTCAGGTACGTTTCTGAATGCAACAAAGAAAACAAAAATATTTTATCTGACCGCATCAGCTATTACTGACCTTCATTTTCCATTAAGTGATGAACTATATCTATCTATTTTGCGGTCTTTTTACAGCCTTGGCCGTTTTCCGCATCCCAATATCCATGCCTCTTTATCCCATAGATCGTTTTCTTCCATTTATCTTTTTTCCATGGCTTCAGTTATTGTCATGTTCCATGTTCTTCTCGGTCTTCCCCTGTATCTACTTCGATTTGGTATCCACTCCCAAACTTTTTGAGGAAGTCTAGCCGATTTCAACCTTCTCATACGTCCATACGTCCTCATTTTAGTTGTTTCATTTCGATCGTCTCGTTCAAGGTTGTTTGCACTTTCATTTTATTTCTTATTTCATCATTTATTTTATCTAACAGAAAATGTACTATAAACTTAAAATAAAATGAAAGTCAGTAAGGCCTAAAAAATGAAAAATAAAAGTGATTTTATTTTGCTCTACTATGCATATAGGTCTCGTCACGCTACATTTCCTTCTCGCTAAACAAAATGTCACTTCTTCCACCCGTATCATAAATACATAACTATTGTTTTGTTTTCAAATGACAGTACGTTTGGTGATCCAACTACGTCAGAATCTAATACAGCGCTCTTAAAACAAAATCTCAATTTGTTTTGCAGTTAATTGGGGCTTGTTAGCGGGAAAATAATAACAATCTCCGATCGTATATCTTTTCGCCTTACTTTTTAGAAAGTCTACCTATGCTACAATTCTTTCAGGTGGAAAGCCAGTCATCGTTGAATCAGGGAGACAAAGTCTTCACAGAGGAACATTTTCCCTCCCTGATTCAACTCCATCAAATTGTACAAACAGTCCTGCAAAATACAGTTTATTACGAACTTCTCCGGGGCAATAAAAATTAAATAATTATACGTGTTATACAAAATGTCTTTTTATTAGTAAATAACATCCTATTTTCTTAATATAAAACCAATTAAAGGTTGTAATGGCTTATGCAAGGCCAGTTTACAACCAATCGACACCTATTTATCGACAAAAAATAAACAAACAATAAAACTTAAATGATAACGTGAAGAACAAATTTATTCACAAATTATTCCTTAACATGAGGGGTAATATTAATGTTCTCGAAAATGTTAGTGTACGTTCAAAACATTGCGTTGAACGTGTGCGTTTCGATCGTATTTTCTTTGCGCCATTTGTTTAAAAAAATGTACTCATTTTCGAATCTTGATTTGTAACTTATTCCGTACTCTTTTTCTGCCATTTTCACTTTCTCTCGTAGAATTTCCGTAATATCTTCGCTTTCGCTTACATTTTCTCCGCGATCTTTTATTTCTAACTTGTCAACATTCAATTATTCACCCCTTTGTTGCGTTATAGATGAAGGGTAAAGCAAGTATCGATAATTTCGATTTCGACAATCGACCTCAGGTTGCAACAATCAAAGACTCAAGCAAATGAGCCTTTCTTTCTGCCCGCGTAACGTAACATACTACTTAGGTAGAATGTGTTTCGCAGTTTCACTGCAGTAACTCAGAAGAGGCGAAAACCAAAATTACATAATTACAATGAATTTTAAATGCAAAATCTTACCCGCACAGGAAACGCCGAGAGGGGCTGAGTCTCTGACTGGTTTGCCTGTGCGCTTTCATATTCAAAATATGCCACAATTTGCAATAAAAATAGACTAAGAGTCAGTGAACTACAATCTTACCTGCCAAGTGCCCAGACCCACTGCGGGCATCTTAAAGCCATTGGCGAAAGTAATGTGAGTCGACATATTCGCTTGTAATGAACGGAGTTCTTCAGAAACTGTGCACACCACGACCGACACCAGAAACTGTGCACACCGCGATTTACTATATAGTACGAGTATGCCTTACTCGACTAGTAAGATTTATCATGACATTGAGATAAGATTTATTATCGCTGATAGTGAATCGGATCGATTGTTATTCATATATCATCGCAGCCGTATTCTCGGCCTTGAAAAAGTGCCTGTTCATTTGGAATCTGTTTGTAGAAAAATCTTTAAATGGTTATTAGTGGTTTCTATTTTGAGATATACAATAATCAGGTAGAGCTCAGAATAAAATCATTCTTCGAAACTTAACATCACATCACAAATCTTATCAAATTCCGTTCCTATCTGAGGGTATGTTCGGGGTTTATTTAATTCCACGTTGGTCCTCGAATTTTCGGCAAAATACTTTTATGTAGAGTTCAACCTGCGCCCCTGATTCGGTTGCCTCGATTTCTCTTATCGCTAACAGAGAGTAATGTAGGTGAAATTTTACTTACCGAGTATTCCTTTCTTCATATCTTTTTACTTTCTCGCATACTCAATACGTAGTAAAGAGAACGTTATGTTATGCTGCTGCGAAAATCAGCGATTTATCGGCAGAAAAATTCTTATTATAGGTCCCTGATACCGAAAACGTGGATAATTATCATTCATGAATGTAGTAAATTGCTTCATCCAACACATTGTTTAGTCAGAATTCACAGTTTGTAGGTTTTTGGTACCGAAAACTTCATTTACGGCGAAACGTCTGATCGTCTGCACATTTTGTTCCTCTATCTGCCTGTGAACAATCCTTAGCGGCCAAACCTTATGCATGTTTTTCATCAAAATTGAAATTTTCAATGCCTCACCCACCCTGTGCGCCAGTGTTGCCAGTTTAGCGGATTGGCCGCTAGATCTAGCGGAATTTCAACCGTTCTAGCGGCGAGAAATAATGATTTAGCGGCTAGCAGAAAATCTAGCGGAATGAAAACAAATTGGCGGAATTTCTAGCGACAAGGTTGAAACATGTTTCCATTTATAAACTTTTGTTTCGATGACCAAAAACTAATGGGGACATGTAAAGTATTCCGTCCCTTATTATCAAAAGTAAACAAATACCGCTGGAACCATAAATCTCATATGAGTCATATTACCTTAACCCTCAACTAGGCGCGTGGTGCCTTTCTCATTGGCTAGCGGCCGGAGATTCTCCACCAAATATCCAATCAAACGTGGAGAAAATATTATCTGCGTTCTCTTTAAATATGCAATATCTCTTTGTACAGTTTTTGAAATGCTAAGCGTAATAGTTTGTGAATAAATAAATAAATAAATATTCAGCCTGCAAATTCAAGTCTCTATAAGAACAACATTTTAATAATATTGCAGTAATATACTTTAATATATTTTCTACATTCGCGTTAATATTCTATCATATTAAATTTTGAAACTAATATTTAAAAAGTATTATTTTAGTAGACATAAGAATATTTTTTTAAATTATTATGTCTTTATTGAGTATCTTGTTAATAAGAGACAATGAATATTGCTCAAGATCGTACCCTATAAAAAGATAATGTTTTGTTTAAAAATATTCTCATATCCGCTAAAATATTATTTTCATAATTTAATATTATAGAAATATTATCTAGGGGGGCATAGAAAAAATATTAAAATAAATTACTGTAATACAAGTAATTATTAGTTCCTTTGTTATTATTGTTCTTAATTATTTTAGTAAAACAATTTTATAAATATTGAACGAAATTAATTTTACCTTGAGTCGTAAGTTCTGAACAGTGATTGTTGTAAGCATATTGTTAATGTAATAAATATTTAAAATAAGGTAAGTAACAATTTTTATTGTTTCTTAAATGTTAAATAATATAAAAAACATTGTACTTGAATAGTGTGTTAACAAATTCGGTATGGAAAATGTTGTAATAATTTTCGATTTCCTGATGAGGTTCTTAGGCTTATAGGTTCAAATGCGAAATATAATAAGCAAATAAATGAGGACAATAATGAAGTCCAAATAATAGACGAGCTTGTTTCAGAACTTAATAGTAGTGAATAGTAATGTAAAATTATAGTAATAATAAATCAATATTATTATTCAGTTATTACTGCGATTCGTCTGTGTAAACTGTTATATAGTTAGATTTAAGTTATAAATTATAAATATAATTACACAAACATGTGCAATATTTAATTATTGCTTATATTTGTATATTTTATATATATTTAAAATAAGTTGTAAATATCGAATTTGTATTTTTATTATCATGTAATAAAATTATAAATTATTTATTCTACACGCGTAATTAATATTATTTCTTACATGGCATATTTATCACCCTAGTTCTGATTCATAAATTTCAAATATTTTCATTTTTAATACTTTTGTATCACATATATATTTTTTATTTATAAATTATTTATATAAACAATTACTCGATATTATAAATATTATTTATTAAAAACAACTGTTATTATATGTAAAATTAAATATCTTGATTTAGCGGAAAAGTTAGCGGCAAGAAGTTTTAAATTTAGCGGAATCTAGCGGAATTACGCGTGCCATCTAGCGGCCGAATGTCCATCGGACCTGGCAACACTGCTGTGCGCCGCTACAAAAAATCAAGAGGAGAAATACTAAGTTAAGTAACAACTGCATGAAACAATTAATTCGTGTACTAGTCGAGGAGACAACAAAAACCTACGCGTGAATCACTTACACACAAATTGCTAACAGGGCCGTCGTGCACTGGTTTGCCGCCCTGATGCAATAACATTTGGCCGCTTTCTAAAGAAATACTTTAATTACATACTTTTAATAGAAGAAACCTTTAGTCGTTTAAAATAGTATTTACTGAAAAATTATTGTAGATTTCTTCAATAATAAATATTATCTATATACAAATGTATCTGTGTAAGTCATTTTTCGAAATAGCAAATTTTTGTATGATACTCTCTAAATAAATACTGTAGCAAATTTCACTTTCAATTGATATTATTGCCAGATATATTAATATTCCTTGTGGCATGGTTAATCATAGGACGTTTTTAGACTAATATTTTTTTTATTTTGAAAATTATGTTTCTCCGGGAGCTACTTTAACTGGCAAAGTTAATGAACTATGTAATATTACGGTAATATTAGGGAATCGCCCGGTTAGTTTCTTTTGATATATAAATTCTAATACTTCAATTGATGATGATTTTGATTTGAGAAATTTCATGATTATAGGTTGTTCATCTGAAAGTTCTATTGTTTTTATATCTTTTGGACTGCGTCAGTTTCGTCAGTCAGTTGAAATACATATTTTTAATAATACTGATTTACTAATTTCTGCTATTTTGTTGAAGTCATATACAAAATTAAATGCATCACTTTACTTTTTAAGCAATTGAAACTTTTTTCTGTAAATAAAACTCTAGTGTCAATAATAGTTGTCTGTACGGAAATGCGGTTCATTCCGTAGGCGTAAATTGTCTTTTGGATTATTTGTACTGTCATCGTCATATTCAAAACCGATCATAGTTTTCTTTTTTCACTTGTGTCTAGGTAAGGGGAAATCTGCATCTACATCGCACGAACTAGCAAGCTCAGTTGCAGTGCTTAGCATTTCATCAAAATTAATGCGATGTCGGACCGTTTTTAGAACCTCTGAAGCCCCTGGCGGATTCGAAAAATGACACCCCCTCTTACGTACACACAGATATATATTTCATTCGGTGATAACTAAAAATTTATAAGTTGTATGTGCATTACTACCAATAAATGACTTCAGTGCTGAACCAGAAAGGTACAGCTTGTTTTTTTGCTGAAATTTACTCATTGTCTATTAATAAATGGACAATTCTTATTAGTTCAAATGAATGGAGCAAACAAAATTGTACAAGTGATCTCAGTTTCATTTGCTTAGTGGTAACGGAGAATGAAGTATTGTTTCCCAAAGTTGCGAACATCTAATCGTTCTGTAAAACGGTGTCAAACAAAGTGCTATATCTCAAAAACCATTTCACCTATAAAGCCGCCTATATCTCCGCAAGTTCCTTTGAGAAATATGGGACTCGGCTTACAGTATTGCATAAAAATTTGAGATGGAATCGCGGGGTAAATTTCTAAATTTTGCTTCAAATTACCATTTTTATACCTCCAGAGCAACGTTTACTTCACATATTTCGAGTCTTGAGAAAAATAATATTGGAGGATTACTTTATGCCAGGCGTTTAATGCTCAACAAGAGTTCAGAGGCACGTTGTGTCGACGAAGACGCAACAATTTTTTTAAATTCAAACATTCCAAAAGTTCAACGAAAATGAGTCTTGTACCATTTTAAACGTTCTTTACTTTATCTTAGAAAAAATAAATTTAAAAAATGGAGCCCTCTCTGAGAATTCTTTTTTTTATAAATTGCAGTAAGTTCAATAAGAAATTACATAAAAACTACTAGCTTTTTAAAAAATGTATACAAGTATGACCTTACTCAAAGATCTAGTTTTTTGAAATGATTTAATTTAAGACAAAAACTCTTTCATCATTGCACTCATGCAGTGTTATTTTTCGGCAATTTTAAAAAAATACATAGAGTTTGATTGTGCGATGTGCACATGTTGCGAAAATGGGACCAGCATTACCCCCGACGTGAGAAAGTAATTGTTTACAAATTGCTTGTATTTCACGCAAAATTACTTGAAAGTTACTCACATTTTCTGAAAATTGTACTTGACCATATTTCAAGATCTGTGTTTAAATTGTCTTGTAAATTTTATTAAGAAAAAGCTCTCTTTTCAATATTGTAGTTCTAGAAATTTGCCGAAAAAATATCAAGAAACAGCCATTTTTCAGGAAGATTCTAATTCTCATGATTTTGAAGAAGATTCTAATGATGGAGTCCTTAAAAAATATTTTTATAAAATCATATGGCATGACACACAAGAAAAATTAAAAATATGGTACAATTCAAATTTTATTGATCAAAAAACTTTCACAAATTTGTATCCTTCCACTCCAATCTTGTTTCGCTTACGGCTTTATTAAAGATCAAAAACTTTCCAATGTGTACAGTCATTACGTCAGTTAATTCCCCCATGTATATTTTTTCTAAATTCCTTAATAAACTTTTAAACCCTCTTTTAATAGATAATTAACTTACGTTACTAAGAATTGTTTTACTCTTGTTAAAATTCTACAAGAACTTTCTTTTGATTCACATCACACCATGATCTCGCTCGATATTAAGTTAACGTTTCCGTCCTTGCATATAGATATAATAATTCAAGAACTCGATTATCTTCTAGAAAAAACGCAGTTAAATGCGATATTTCCAATCAAAAGATAATTATTGAAGAAAGTTTGTCTTAATAACACAATTTTTAAGTTCAATGGCGTAGTCAATAAACAGACTGATGGTGCTTCTATTGGAGGTGTATTATACAGTTTTTGCTTCTCGTCGGAAAGTGCACTGGTGTTCGGGAGTAATGAGAGAGGGTACTGATCGATTGCTCTTCGAGAGCAATGGACTTGGAAGGAATTAGTTCGACCGCTGCAAGCGAAGATGACATGGGAGAGAAGACGACTCCTACCAACACCACCATTTGGACAGATCTTCAACAAGGTGCTGGAATGAAACCCCAAGGCGAAACGGGGCTCCAGCTCCTAGGATGACCAGCACTCCAGCAGATAGACTTCTCCTGCAACGCCCAAGAAGGCAGAGCTGCAAAAGATGGTGAGTAACGCTAGCTCTGCGGCTCCCCCTGACCAATCGTCTCGACTTCCATCAACATCCTTTCTATCTCTTCGTCACCTTCACATCTCTCCCCAACCACTTCCAGAATCTCTCTCATCTTCAAACAGACTACCATGACGGTTTCATAATACCGCACAGAAAGCACATTTGCAAAGCCCGTTTCGGGCTACCCTCCCCCTGTGACCACTGACAACCCCCACCAACCCCACTAACTACAAATGACTCTCAAACTGGCCAGAAAACCAGCATTGGCAGCACCAAAATTACCGCTCAGGCTGACTCCATCCCACAAGAAGACCTAAAATTGGGGCAATCCGTATTGACAACAAAGGACACACAAACGCCACAAGGCAATAGACAGACCTCCAGCGACATGTACCAAACAGCTTCTTTGCCAAAAGCACCAAAAATGAATTGATCATCCAAGCCAAGACTACTGTCACACACACAATAATCTTCAGGAAATTGTGGTCGACCCCAACCTCAGCTTTAGCAACAATCTCTACTACCATCATCACAGGACTATTGGAAAACGCCACACTTGCAATGAAAGGACTATATCCAAACATCCTCCTGACTGATCCCTCAACTGACCTCTCACAATTCACCTCTAAAATCCACTACTTATCAGAAATGAATAAGAGAAACGACATTAACACCCTGACTGGACTCGGACTCTACGTTATGGGAGTTAACAAGCAAGACGTGAACAAAATCAAACCATCAAAAATCTTATGCACCACAAAATTAAAATAGTCGACTACCACCAAACTGACCTATCCCTCACTGCGACAACTGCCCGACGCTGTATCATACAAGACACTACTGCCACCTTCAGACAATCTGCGCAAAATGCAATGACAACCACCACAATTCGACTTGCCCTAACTCCTTCGACAAATGCGCACTCTGCCAACTAGACCATCACACCCACTCACCTGACTCCTCAGTAATGGCGAAAGGACGAGAACACAGAAATCATTACAAGCAATCAAGACTAGACCCATCACAACCACAGTTTCTACCATCAATTTTCCCACCTTCCAACCGTTGCTAACCACAAATACTACCAAACTAAGTCACACCTATGCCTCAACAACAACCAACGCAACATCCTCTACCACCTCTTTCAGTGACATTAAAGAACCCATTACTTAAATTCTGCAACCTGTAGAAAATCATTAAGACCGTTTTTTACACTCTTACTTAATTTATACTTCCATATCAGTAGATGTGTTTTATAACAACTCTTCCTTTTGCAATTCTGTTTCTAATATCTTGCGTACTGTCTCCATTTGCGTTTATTTCTGTACCGAGTTACGCGAATTTTTTACAGGGTTGTACTTCCGAACCATCATTCAGTTTCAGACTTTTAGCATTTCCTCCTACAACCATATACTCAGACTTGTTAAGGTTTATTTCTAAACCCCATTCCGAGTACTCTTCATACAGTCCCTGGCCATATTATTAGACGCACTCCAAATTTTTAACAAAATGTTACGTTTTGATGTCTCTCACTGCAGTACATTACATGTGGCATTGTTGCGAATCAATCAATAAAAACAAAGCTTCTTTTTCTAATAATTAACACATTATTTGTCATTATGTACCAGTGTGGTGACACCTCATTGTTGCTTAGAGGCACAAATTACAAGAGTTGAGTAGAACAACAGGTGACATGAACAGTGTGTTGTTGCATGAAGATAGTTTATTTTCCATTTATTAGTTTGTGAAATAGTTATAGCCGTGTTTATTTAAAAATTGTGAATTGTTGTATACGAAAAACTGATAGTTTTGAATAAAAATAATGGGAAAGGTAAGTGATTTGTCTCCTTGGAAGATCGCAGCAGTGAAAGCTCTTGTCGACACAGAAAATTATTCAAATCGTGAAATATTTCGAAGGTTGAACGTATCCGAGTTATCTATTCAGCGAATTTAGAAAAAAAATGACCTTGGTGAAGAATTATCCCCACGAAGGAAGGACATATGTGGACGGAAGAGAATGTTTTCACCAATATCTGAGAGATGTTTGAGGAAGACTTGCCATGAAAATCGTTTTGCTACTACTAAACAAGTTAAATTTAAATTGGAAAGTAGTGGAATCTGTGTATCTGAAAGGACAGTAAGGCGTACACTACTACAAATGAATTTTAAAGTATGTAGACCAGCCCACAAACCCAGATTAACAGTTGGTATGAAAGAAAAACGTCTTGAATGGGCTAAGATCCTTAAGAATAAAGATTTGGACTTCTGGAAATCGGTAAAAATTTAGTCTAGTGCATTTTTTATAATTATAAATGGCTACCAAAATTAATTCTAATGTCATTTACTTGTATTTCAGGTTTGTTTTAGCGACGAATGCACTTTCGAAATTTTAGCAAACAAACATCAATTTGTGAGAAGGCGCCCTGGTTAAAAGTATCATTCAGATTGTGTCATCCAGACTGTGAAACATCCAGTCAAGGCAATAATTTGGTCTGTGATCAGTGGCAAAGGCACGAGGCGTCTATACTTGGTTAAGGGCATCATGAAACAAGACCAGTACAAGCAAATATTGGAGAAACGACTGCTGCCTCAAGTACAGGAATGGTTCACAAATGAAGAATCATTTGTTTTTTATGCAAGATGGGGCTCCATGTCATACTGCTCGAACAGTTCGATCATTTTTGTTGGAGAAAAATGTTCCTGTGTTACCATGGCCAGAAAATTCACCAGATATGAACCCAATAGAAAATGTGTGGGAGCTCATGAAGAGGGAAATCGCAAAGGAAGAAATAACAATAAAAATTCGCCTACTTGATAAAATAATTCAAGTCTGGAAACATCATCCAAAGTTGCAAGAAACAGTCCAGGCATGCATTAATAGCATGCCAAAAAGAATTAAAGCTCTAATAGCCGTCAAAGGTGGCCTGACAAAGTATTAAAGATATACAAGTGCATGGAGATTTTTTATGAAAATTAGTTTATATATTATACTGATAGTCATAATTTTGCATATAATATCTTGTTTGTATCGTAAGTATTCAATTATTATTTACGTATTTCGTTAGAAATAAAAAAAATACATTTTTCGGCACAAAAACGTGATTTTTATTGAAAATTTAGAGTGCGTCTAATAATATGGCCAGGGACTGTATATGTATCATAAGCAATTTTCTTGTCTCGCACATTCCCTACCACAGAATTATTCCACAATGAGTAACCTATTCATTTCCCTCCTTATATTCTATTTCTCAGAGGCTCTCTTAAGCTGCTTGATGTACGGCATCTACAACTCCATCGTAGTGTTTGAGTAGTTGTTTGGTTCACTTCTAACAGTTTCTCCCTTAACCTGACATTGTATAGGAAGGATATAAATGGATCTTCAAGCAAACACATTTTATATTCTTTTTTCTATAGTACTGGATGCGACTTGAATTTGCGATTGCTGTGTCTTATTTACGTAAGGAAGATACACTCTTGATGTAAACAAATAATGATCTGAGTTGCACACGGCTCTATAAACTCGAACATCTTCCTCATAAAATCCTTTTTTACTGGCCCTGGCTTTGAGTACAACTAACATATTTTATTCCAGCATTATAAAAGAACCTTTTCTTTTGCAAGAAATCGTTCACAATCGGGCATTTTACGACACAAATGCTGACGTTTTTGATTTTGTCACGAATGATTGCGTCATCACACATTCAGCCAATCGTACCGAGAGGATCAGGGGGAGGTAGAGCTAAACGGAACAGCCGACCACCGTTTACTCGCATGATGTCAAATACCCGAGTCGTCACAGGAAAGTTGTTTCGCAAAATTAAGTTTGATTCTCTTATAAATGTATAATGCTGTTATAAAAAAAAATATAGTATGCATCTCGTTTATAATGTTGCTTTATTACATTCGTACAATTTGAAAACTCGCTCCTAAAGTCGCTCGTTTTCAAAACATGTACTCATGCAATAAAGCATAACATTATAAACTAATTGCATAAACTACTATTTGTTATCAGCAGTTTGTACGTCAACTCCAGAAACAGCCCAAACACATACAGCATCTGACTATAAAATAGGAATTCCCCGCCATTCTCTTACATATTTTTCAATTATACTACTGAAGTAAAGGAAAATCGGTCTAAACCGGAACCTGTACAATCCAGTAACCTGCCTTAACCGGAAAATATCTCCAGCCAACGGAGCGGTTTTTCATATCCTGCAGGGAGAGGGAACCTTCATAAAAAGGAATTTCTACGATTTAATGCAATTGGCAGAGAGGCGCGAGATCCGCTTCATGGAATGAATGCATCTGCAAGCATTTTAATTTCTCTTTCCCAGGGATATGAGTTTCAGTCGCGGCAGCCGCACCGTGAAGGCGAGGAGCTTCAGTTGCCAGCGTGGAATTCGACCTTAGGGTCGCTTGTCTCGCAGCCTGTACTAGGATTTAACCGTGCACTTGACATAAATCAGCTGCTCACGGGATCACCTAATCGGGAACTTGAACGTCTACGAAGTACGATTTATTTAGTCGTGCACTTGCCTTAAATCAGCTTTTGCGGTTTCATCCAATCGGGAGCTTAACGTCGCTGCAGTGACGTCACTATGGGGAGGTTAAAGCTCCCGATTGAATGAAATCGTGAACAGCTGATTGACGTCGAGTGCGTGGTTAAATAATTCCTAATATAGGCAGTGAGGTGGTGTATTTTTACGTTTTACAACCACTTTAACAATGGTTGGAAAAAAATTAAAACCCTTAATATTAAAATTTTTCAACTTTGAAAAACATAATTGAAAAGGTGTTAGTAAGTGGAAAACCAAAAAAACTGTAAATAAATATTAGAAAAAATAATATTGTAGTGCCCAATTTGCGAAGTTTTTCCTTTTAATTGACAGAAATTTGTTTAATATTAATTTATTGGTGATTTCTTCCATAAATATGTAGTATGTAAGTATATTTTTATAATTATAATAAAGACATTTAATTGATTAGTTTTGGAACAGAAATATCACAAGTATCATACATCAAGTGTCATAATAATGTGTCAATAACAAGTGACAAAATGGACCACCCTGCATAAAACAAAACTTAAACTGGAAAAATTTTTAGTCCCAATAGATTCCAGTTTATACAGCTTTGACTGTAATTATATAATTGGGGAAGTCTCAATAATTACTTCAAACATTGTGTATTTTGCATTTAATATTATACAAATATTAATCTTCCTTCTTTATTATATTAATTCATTATTTAATATATTTCCTCATTAATTCATCATCTATTATGGACAAACACAGCCCCCTCTCCTAAATTCACCTCTGCATGTACATGTAAAAGATAGTGCTGGTGATGAACCTATTTCTAAATTTAATGAATTGCACAAATACTCTTGAAACATTTTCCTCTCTTACTCCACTCACAATCATGAAATGCAAATTTCATAATTAGCTCATTAGATTTGTGACCAACAACTAAACATAAACAGTGAAGTTTTATATATAAAAAAGAATAGTATTGTTCTTTACATTAGTGAAAACAGGTTTAAATTCATAGATGTATGTATCAGAAAACTTTTGTATGTTGATAAAAGAAACTAGTCAGGATAATTTTCTATTGAATTTGTTTAATTTTACAATTATTAATTAATTGAAAGGATAGGTAAAAAAAGTAATTCATTTTGTTTAAATGCTTTGTTTTGAAAATTATATTAAACTTCAAAATCCTTCATCAGTAGTTTTGATAACAATATAAAACTAATACAAATCTTGAATACAATACTGTAGACAAAACAAATTATGTGAGGATTGTACAATATTGAAAATCCACGTAAATTAAGAACAATATCAAAAGTATACTTCATCATGAGATTTTGAAACAAAGATAATTATAGGATCCTACAGAGAATCAGTATAAAAAAATTATAGCATTACATTAATCAAAAGTGATAAAATATCTTACATTTACACAGAACATTCATGGACAATTCAAATTCTACAAAGAAAAAAGGACTTGAACAGCCTTTTTTAAGATTCTCAGCCAACATGAAATGGTTGCAATTCAATACCCTGACATCTCATAGCTTCTGTGAATAGAAGTACATACAAATATCAATAAGAAACTCAATCATGACTTTTACAGTTTTTCATTCTAAATCTCATTCTCTCTTCACAAAATGTACATTCTTGAAAATTACAGCACTTTCTAAGTGTACAGTCACCTTTTAGGAGTAACAAAACATATTTACTGTTGCTTTCTTGTGGAAATCATAGTTAATTAATTAGATTCACACATTAGCATAATCTTACAAAAGAATGAGGCCACTGCATATAACATTAGTCAACAAAATAAATAGATAATGTTTCAGCACTGCTTAAGACATTAGGTAACATACTCACAACCACACAGTTATTGGTGTTATATAAAAATTGTTAGCTTATCAACAATCTATATACTTCATCTTACTAAAATGTACAATTTCATTCATGAAATATTCTAGTACAAAGTGGGATTTGTGTAAAAATGTGTAACATAAAGCATTTTCATTTGAAAATGTTAATGCAAAAAAGATGGTTATGGACATGATTGACTAGAAATTATGAATGAAATGTTCCGATTTAACTATTGAGTGGTTTGCAGAAATTATTTGAAATAAGGCAGGGAAGAGTAACATTTGAGTGATTTGTCAAGTATGCAAGACGTTTTCTTCGCAACTCCTCTTGATCAACATAGCCAGGGTCACAGCCTGCAATTACAAAATTAACAATTAAAAATTTAAAAAATTATAAATACTATTACAATATATAAGGAATTTTGTTCAAAACAACTGAACTACTTTCCTGGCAGAATACTAAACCAATAGAATCGTGTGTGATCTCTCACTTGTTACTAGTATCTGCAGCCCAATCACCTAAATTTTTAATCAAAGTTCATAAACTTAAAAAAATAAAAAAAAAGGAGAGGAGAGAGAAAGAGAGAGTGAGAGTAGGAGAGAGAGGGAGAGAGAAAGGAAGAGAGAGAGGAAACAATTTGGTCCCCAAAAGTAACTGAAGTGCTAGCATTGGCATAAAAAAACACCTACACCATTTTAAAAGAAAACCCACATATTAGCCACAGATATGAAATAAATGTATCACTATCCCTGCTGTTGGTCCAATTTTAAAATTTTTTCTACCTGGCAATTGTAAACAATTCCTTTTCAAACTGTCATTAACTTTCACTTCCACTGTAGCAGATATTTTGTGGGCAGTTAACATGGGTATCTGGTAATTTCTCTGTAATAGAAAAATTAAGCATCTGATGACCTGATATACATAGAAGATGAATGACTCTTCATATTAAGAGAAAATCGCATGCTCTGTGTGGTTACTAACAGAGCCATAACTGTCCAGATGACTGACAGCAAACGAAGAGAGCCACACGTCAGGTTATTCAGAGTATGATCTTGTCAACTGTTTACAAAACATCATTGCACCCTTACTACATTTTCCGTTATCAAAATGAAATCTTAGTATTGTGAAATGGAAGAAAGTCTTCCAGAAAAAAAATATAGAAAGGGGGAAACCATAATTATGTATTACACAGTAAAAATAAATAGAATATTGAATAGTCCTTACAATCACTTCGATTTTCAAAGAAGTAAAACATACTAGATTAAATTTTTAATTAATTTAATTTGAATATGAAGGCAATATAAGAAAACTCCAAGACCATTAAACATGTATCACAGTGAAGAATGATCTTTAAAGCATTTAATCACTTCTAAATCAACTTGAAATCAATCAATCAAACTTCAAAACCAAATTTTTGATTGCTTTGATGTACTAAATATTTGCAAAAATTAAAAAGTAAGAGAACTTGTCAACTGCAAAAATTAAAAAGTAAGAATACTTGTCAACTTTTTTCCCAAAGAAAATAAGTAAACATTAAAATAGAATTTGTGGACATGAAAAATAGTTGTATGTATTAGAAATAATTTGCAAATTCTCATATATTAAATATTCATTAAGTGAAGAATAATAAAGACAGTCTCCGGGCAAAATCTTTGACACAGATTTTTTTTTGTTATTTAAATATATTTTCACATACTCTAAAATATTTCTGAATAAAGACAAACAGTAAATCCTGAGCAATTTTTAATAGTGCATAAACATGAATATAAATCATAAAATTCTGAAATGTCAAGTTAATTTTTCGACTACTCCTTTTTCACACTAAATCATATTCAATTGTATCCACATAAATATACTATTTAAACATATTATGAACAAAAATTACCATCTAATACATCATAATTGTGATCATTCCTATTTTCACTATTTAGTAGTCCTGTTTATGAAAACTACAATACTTGATGAAGTTTATAAAATGCAGAAGCGTTTCTGTAGAGTCCACTAGCCACAATACATGCTAGAGCAGGTTATATGGTTACCTTCTTGTTTTTTAATTCATACATTAATTACCAATATACAATTAGCACACAAATTTTGCTCATACTTACATTCAAGGCTCATCTTCAAAGCCTTCTCTAGTTCTGCATGATCACTGTCAATATAACCATCATTTTGCAAACTGAGTTGCAATGCCTCTTGTAACTGGTCATCACTCTCCCCAGAATTACTGTGCACAGGAGCAGATAATGCAGGAGCATTAGAAGCAGAAAGGCTGAGTCTTACAGCTCTTTGCATATCATTTTCTTCTTTATCTTCTGTTCTTTCTTCTTTATCAGTTTGTGTCACACCACCAACCAAGCTTAATTGTAAAGCCTTTTGTAAATCACTCTCTTCAGTATTGGAAGACTGAGATCCACTTGGAACAATGATATCTTCAGCCTGTCTTAGGCTAAGTTGTAGAGCTTTTTGAAGTTCTTCATTTTCTGGGGAAGTGTTAGTTTTTTCGGGAACAGCAGAGATAAGACGTGGCTTTTGTGTTTGCACAGCTGGGGTTATTCGGAGCAAGGCATCAGCTTCACATTCAGGAAATATACCAAATACAACAAATATGGAATACCCTGCAATACAAATCAGTATAAAAGCATTTAACAAAATCTCAAGTTTAAACATAGAATTATACAGTTTTAGCATTCACAAAATCAATTTTTCATCACAATTAATGTAGTTCATTGTGATGAACATACCTTCCTGTTGCAATTGAGCAAGAAACATGGCTAGGTAGGTATCACTAATCAATTCTGGGCCACTCAATAGAGAATTTAAGTTGAACCATTGGTATCCAAGACGTCTTATGGTAAACCAATGATCTCGGTAATTACAAATAAATGCTTTCATTTGCCTGTGACATGAATGTTTAATCATTTTCACACATTTTAAATATAGAGTAATATAATCAATTTTATAAATTGAAAACTCACGCAGGATTTTTGTGTGCTTCAACAGCTCTCTCCTCTGTGCTGTTGTATGGTATTAATTCTAGTCCCCACACTTCTAGAGCACTACTTATAACTTGTACAGAAAAGTAGCCACTGTCATCATAGTTGCCTGAGGGTTGCTGCAATTAATAACACTACTATATGAAATGTATGTTAAAAAAACTGCCAGAACTATCAAATCAGCCAGTATTTTAAATAACCTTCATTTCTTTAATAATTTACCTCCAGAAACTTCCTGTAGTCTTCTGTATCAACTCCCGATTCTGACATCCTCAATCTTTCTTCATCATCCATCTGTTGGGCCAAAGTAGCTAAATCCACAGCCGTAAAATACGATCCTTGAAGTAAGGCGTTGAGACAATGTTGGGCACATAATGATCCTTCTTGCTGAAATGCATCAAAATAATGTTAAAGTGAATTCATACAAATAAATTTACTGGTGAAATACATCTAGGGCTACTTTCTTTCTTTGCACTCTTCCTTGTGTCAAGTATAAAACTTACAAAGGTATCTTGAACATATGACGGACTCAAAACTGAAATTACATTTCCAATGTCATTACAATAACACTACGTCAAAAATATGCACATTCACACAAAATTTAAAGTACGTACCTTTTCGTGAAATATCGCCTCCATGTTCCACGCAGTTGCAAACTGTTGCAAACATTCATGGAATAAACCAATGGAAAATGTCTTCACAAAATGCGTTTGTGTTTTCGCGTTTGAGTGTTGACACTCAACATGGCGGCATGTCGTCAGTGCTGTGCTGTGTCGTGGTGAGTCAGTTAATTTGGGATATTTTCGTTTATATTTTACCATGCGGCTCTTAAATTTAACATTATTGAAGATTATGTCTTTGTGATATTTTCTACGCTATTATTTCCTTTCTACACCTTACGGTGACGACATCTTTAACATCGAAATGCCGTCTTTAAAGGCCGATCATCGTACATCTAAGTACCTCGAATAAAATGATAGACTTCCTTGTATATTGTTTCGCTCACTTGTGCATTACTTAGGCATGCAGTGTGATAATTTTCAACTATTTGTTGGATAATATTCTTTTAAAGTATTTGTTTGACGTGAGTAATTTGAAGTAATTTTTAGCGATTATTTTCCGTCATTTAACCTTGCTTGCGCGATAGGTGTTACTTGTGAGCATGTGGCGTGTGAAGTACTGCATATATTGATTATTTTCTTTTCTTTTTACAGCTTGTGTTACTGTTAGATTAGAAAACTTGAAACAACGATCAAGTAAAGTAAAAGCCAAAAACACAATCCGCACCCAGCACGCATTGAAGACATCTGAGGATTTTGCCAACTTCATTTTTCACTTAGGACCTCTGTTGACATCAGTGACTTCAATAATTTAACAGTAAAGCGTGTTGCAATAGGTTATATTTCGGATATTGTAATTGCAACAGCGTGATTTGACTCTTTAATAGGTTTTCCTTTTTATTTTGTATGTGTTCTCTTGAAGCACTTCATTTGGCTTTTGTGTTCAAGAAATTGGAGAGACATCATTTTAATTGGCTGAGAACTTTTCTGTGATATATTCTTCTTAAGCCAAAGTTCTTTGCATCCAAACTTGAATTATAATAAACTGAAAGAAAGACTATGTCCAATAATCC
This sequence comes from Gryllus longicercus, assembly GCA_038098605.1. Classification (NCBI taxonomy): domain Eukaryota; kingdom Metazoa; phylum Arthropoda; class Insecta; order Orthoptera; family Gryllidae; genus Gryllus; species Gryllus longicercus. The sequence continues at coordinate 1,986,384 of JAZDUA010000117.1, read as the reverse complement.
TCAGTGGAAATCCTTCCAGCCGCCAGCCATGAATTCGGACACTGCAATACTGGACATAAAGTCTTTGACAATCCCCAAGAATTCTACATCTTCATTTGCCAGCTCTCCCAATGGAACAAGTTTCACAAATAGTGGGAATAACCATTTTCAAAATGTTCCATCAAAAGACTCACCGAACAATGTGTACAGTAACAAGGGAAGCTCAAGTGGCCACTACTCTGCAAATTACTCATTTTCGACTTCAAATAACTCTCGAGGAGGAGGTAGATTCCCCATAGGCACCTTCACTGGTAATGAAGGTAACAATACGGTATTTAACGGAGAATCTGTTTCATCCCCACCAGCAAATAACAGCAACAATTCCAGTAGCAACACCACCAATGCAAACTCAGGCTCAAATTACAATGATTCCCTTGGCAGTCAGGGGACACGTGAAACAGGCATTATTGAGAAGTTGTTGGTGAGTATGTTCAATAGTTAATGTTCAATAAAGTAGTCAAAAAGAAAATTCAAATGTGTCATTTTCATTTATTATAATGTGCTACTTCTTATTTTGTAGCTCTATATATTAGGTGATGGTTAGGTTTAGGTGGATCAAGGGGCATTTGGAAAGCAAGGTAACAAGTAACATCATCTTATGAGAAGGAGTTGTGTGTATGACACCAATCCTGCCTTGAAGTGTATGTTTTTTAAAATTTATGGTACTGTGCTGTGTAACTGTTATGATCTGAGTGTTTATTATGTTTAAGAGCTGCAGTGCTTAAGTATGTAGCTTTCTTTTTTCATGTTTTCAAAAGTTGTTGATGCATGGTAACTATACCTATTTTCTTATAGCACTCTTATGGTTTTATCCAATGCTGTGAAAGACAAGCAAGATTATTTTTTCACTTCAGTCAGTTTAATGGCAATATAGAACACTTAAAAATTGGTGATCCAGTGGAATTTGAAATGACTTATGATCGAAGAACAGGAAAGCCAATTGCAAGTGCAGTTACAAAAATAGCTCCTGAAGTGGTAAGTATTGGATATCCAATTTTACAATTTAGGCCCCTTAAATAAGTGAAAAAGCAAAATAATTTATTTAAGTGTTTAGGTGAGTTGTAGTTGGGGTTATTTCAGGTTCTTAGTGAAGAACGTGTGACCGGTAATGTGACAACTGAACTTCGTAGTGATGGGTCTGCGGGAGATGTTCAAGGACGAATTAGTTATGAAAATAGAGGAGAATGTTTCTTCCTGCCATACAACAAAGATGATGTTGAAGGAAACGTAACTCTGCGATCTGGAGATAAAGTCAGTTTTCAGATTGCTACCAATCAGCGGTAATACATTTTGCAATATGTATAATTTGTATTTCTTAATATTTTAAAATCTTATTTCCATATTTTTGTGAACTTTATAGAACAAAATTGTAGCAGATAAAAGCTTTGAAATTAAATTTGTAGAATTTGTTGCATTTTTTGTTTTTTGTCTCTTTTAATTTTGCTAAGAATAATTGAATGAACTTTTGAGCAAAATACATTTCTTACTTATGTATGTTTATCAGCTTTAAGAAGTACGATCATTTGTTAATGGTCTATTGCAATATGTTTGAATAAAATTTGATTAATTTTAAAATTACTTTCTTTGCAAGCAGCAGTGGAAATCTTGGAGCATGTCATATTCGTCTAGAGAACCCAGCTCACCCTGTCAAATATCAAGGTGTAGTGTGTTCTATGAAAGAAAGTTTCGGCTTCATTGAACGAGCTGATATTGTGAAAGAAATATTTTTTCATTTCTCAGCAGCTAAGGGTAAAGAAGAACTGCGTTTGGGTGATGATGTTGAATTCACTATTCAAACGAGAAATGTGAGTTCATTTGGTGATTGTTTCAATGCTGCACTAGCTTTTGGTATAATTTTTTATCCTTTTTTGACTTTTGCTTGCTTTAGGGAAAGGAAGTGGCTTGCAACATTACACGCTTGGAACCAGGCAGTGTTGTGTTTGAAGATGTAGGAAGTGAACTCATTAAAGGACAGGTTTTGAAACCTTTAGAACGAGGGCAGCAGGCTCGGCATCAAACTGATCCTCTTCCTGGACGCATTAAATATCGTGCACCTGATCATTCTGAAGTGGAAGTTCCATTTGGAGATAAGGATCAGAAAGGAGACTTCACATTGAGGTAAGAATTTAAGAAAGAATTCTGTGAATTGTTCTAAAAGCTTCATCAAATATATTAAATATAATACATTAAACCTTTTTTTGCACGTACTTGCTTAACACGAATTTCACTATAACACGAAAAAAATGTGGGACAGAGGAAGGAAACTTGCTAATTTAGATATACTCTATTATTATTGGATAATATCACAGATTATTGTAGTCTCTTGGTGTTTGTGTTGATGGTTTACCATAGGTTAATAAATAATTGCTGTATTCCACAATGCATGTATATATTGAAATAGTATTTCATATAATTTAATCCATTATTTATTAATAATAAAAATTAAATTTCCATTATTCAAAAAGTTGTTTTAGGAATGTTTTGGTTTCATTGCATTGTTAGATTCTTTTAAAATGGTTATGAATTAAAATAGAGGGAAGTAAACTATGAACTTGAAAGGTGAATTATATGAGAAAGTAACATAAAGACTAAATGCAGATCAAATGTATTTCTGCAAGTTGTTAAAGTGCAGAACAATTTATGCTAAGCACTTTACAAGTTAACATAACAAATAACAATTTAATAAATAACATTTTAAAATATTTTTACTGAACTTACTATATTTTGGGGTTTTTAGAGCACTTGTTGAAAATTAATATTTCCTTGCTATGATAACGAATTTAGAAGTAGTCTTACAATTTCTCAAGAACAGCCAAAAAGTAATTGAGTTGCAATTATAACCATTATTGCTCCATGCATTAATGCAAGTAAATCTGCACATGAGAGAATTAACATTTTCAGAAGAAAAGTACAGTGATGAAGAACAGAGAAATTTTAGTATTCAGTGTTTTGGTGACAACTGAATACACAGATATATTATGTAAATAAAATCGCAAGTATTCCATGGCCACCCATTACTTAGTAACAGATGAGTGTAAGGTGCCTTGAATTGTGCAGGAAGAACGTTGCAAAAAGGTGCTGCATTCCTACATTATTGTACATTTTTTGATAGGTTAAAGATTGATGAACGTGAAATATTTAGGTTAAAATGATATCCTATATGCATTACAGTTTTTGTATTACATTTAAAAAAGTATGATATCGAAATTATGAAGTGATAAAATTGATAATGTTTTTAGGGCCAAACCAGAGGCACAAAACTTTTCAAGAAATCTATGCCAGATCAGCAAAAGAATAATTAGATAATGAGCAATGTGCCTGAATAAGTAATTGTGACATTTGTGCATATGAAATGAGTATGCCATTTGAAAGAGTTCTGTCTTGCTGGAAGTGAATGGTTATGAGACTAAAATTCAGTTTTGAAATCAATTTTGTATTTTCCTTTACAGAATACATTTAAGTCACGGTGTGTGTGTGTGTGTGTGGTGTGAGGTCTTGAAACTTAGGCATTTCAATTGAACAACTTTGTCTAACATGTTCATATTTGTTAATGGTATTTAATTGATGGTATTGCTTAAGAGTAAGCAAATAATAAATGTATAAACGTAAGTATCTTTTCAATACAAAATTGTCTTCTTTACTGATTTTAAGGTGACCCTGGAAGAGAAACAAAATATAAATTGGTTGCTAATGATGTGAGTAATAGCTAGGCAAATTTATTTTTGCTACTCAGAAGTTCATAAATCTTCATCTAAGGTTTTCTTAAATTTTGACAGTTCTCGATTTGATGTGAGATGTCGTTTTCTCAATATTGACATTGACTTCCTTTTCTGAGCCATAACAATTTGAATTTAAAAATCCTTCTATATGTCACTCTGTATGCAAACACAGCACTGAACATTGCAAGATCAACCTTGATGTTAAAATGCTCAATATAAATTGCACAAAATGTTAAAATAATGAAGCTTATGCTTCACTGCTCAGCTCATGCTTCCCACTTGCTCGATGACGATAAGGAGATTATCCTTACCTCAAGAGGAAATAGCATGCCTTAGCGTCTTCCAAAAACTGATTCTCAGAGAAAGTGGTAGCAGATTTTCAGGTTTCACAAATATGCAGGGCTTTTTCTGGAAAACCCATCAAATGTTGCAGTTGCTTTGTAAGGGGGGGGGGGGCTGAGCAAGTCACTTCGCTCCCAGAAAAATTGGTAGTTTTTACTTCTGCCTTTTGCTCATGGTGGGAACATTCCATTAGAACCAATATTATTTCGACACTAAGGAACAAACAAGCAGGTCACTTATATTGGATTTTTTGGAAGAAATCCTCATATGTTAATTACACATGTAGGGATTCAGGACAATCAGTATCCAGTGGGTTCTCTTTTAACAAGGTTTTATTATATTTAATACTTGCTTGCCAATGTTTTCAATTTCACTTAATACTATTCTGTGTAATACACAGCTTAGTTGTTTCATCCAGGTGTTATTGACCAGACTTTTATTGCTTCTGTTTTAATAGTTTTACTATTCCAAATGTTTCACTGTTTCTTAAAAATATTGAAGCAAAAGATAGTACCTTTTTGTTTCATAAGGACTTACTAGATAATAATTTATAAGAATAATAAGTCATGTTTATATAGAATGTTTGGTTAAATATTTCTTTTTTCAGGAAATTCCTTTATTTCAAAAATTAATTTGCATGTGAAATTCAAATTAGAGGTACAAGTTTCTTTAATGATTTTCTTTTGTAATCCCTCTCTGTTTATGGTTGGATGTGTGTATTAAGAATATCTAATACGAGATGTTTGGTTTATAACTGTTTCTTTTAGTAATACTAGAATTTTATAAATTGAGTATACAATTGATGAAAGGGTCTTATTATTTTATTACTTTTATGTACATATAAATAAATAGGTATTTTACAGTATTTTACTTGAAATATTTACACAATGATCTTGTGTGAATTCTCACTTAATTTTGAATAAGTGAAATCTATTCCCCATTATCCCTCTTGGTTTAGGAAGAACTGTTTTGTGAAGTGAGAAAACTGAACACTGATCCTTAATATTTTGTGTTCCTACTTTATTAGCTTAATAAATTATAGTAATAGAAACTATTGCTGGAGTAATAGTTACATCCCTACATTTTCTGACCACATAGTGCGAGAATTCTTGACTTGCATAGTTCTATTAAGGTTCTATTCTCCATCAAGAACAGTGTATTTTTTATTATGTTTATATTAAAAACTTTCGTAATATGTGGGTGATTATAATTTTTTTTTACTGTTTGAAAATACAGACAGTACTAATATTTCTGTCTCATGTGTGCATGGTGCAATACACTTACATAATTTTAAATCATTGTGTGATGTTATAGTATGATTAATGATTTTTATTCCTTTTAAATGTTAAATGTTAATTTGTGATTATAATATGTGGTGCAGTAATCTCTTCCCTGTGTCATTATGTGGGAACTTCTATTTTTTTGTCTTAAATCTATTTGGTGTAGAACCAGCACACTTCCAGGTTTTTGTGTCAAGGATTTCTTATACATCATTGGAAATATATTCTTAATGTATTATGTAGGGAGAGGATGCCTTTGTGAAGTCAAGATGAAGATTAACATTGGAAAGCTGATATTTGAATAATGATATTTGTTCAAATCAGTCCTTGAGTATATTCTTCCTATGGTTTTGGAAATTTTTCATTTTATTATCCTTCATAAAACTTTGTTCAAGTGACGTGGATAGCCAGTAGACTTAGAGCAAGTGTAGGCTCCTTATATCAGTTGAAAGTGGAGTTTTAAATTTCATCCTAGGCATTCATGTGTGCTTTGTTGTGGAGGACCTTGTATTCTGCTGTCTCCAACCCAAGAAGCTTGGAAGTGGTTTTAATGACTACAATTTGAAATGTACCTTATTGAGATGTAGAGGATAACTTCAAGTTAAGGAACCATAAGAAACAAGATCTTCCTATAAATGTTGCTGTGTGAAAAAGTTCTTGAAATGTTGTGGGAATTTGATTATAGATGTCTAAGTTTCTGGAAAATAATGAAAGAGGGTCAGATCAATAAAATTGGGTAATTTGTGCAGGGTAGTAAATTAGAAAACTTCGAAAAGCAAATTAAATTTACACAATTTTGTATTGAAGAAAATGCGACAGAATTTGGTATTATTTCAAAAAAGTTATTTAATAGTCGTGGTTATTGACACAGTGAATCATATGTTGGTGTTGTTCTTAATATCAATCGTTATTATGATTTACAATTACATTACTGCAACAATTACAATTGTTATGATTAGAAGTAACACCTTAAAAAGGGCCCAAAAGTGTGCATGTGTTTGTAATACTGTTTTTTAAGTTATTATGACACCACTGATAATTTGAAACCAAAACTTTGCCCTCTCTTTAGCCTCCTTAATCTGTTGCTAATTGAACTTTATTTCTTGTTTTAGGCATGGAGACTGGGTACAATTTCGCATTGCCACTGACAGGCGAGATCAGCTCCAGCGTGCTACTCAAATCTCTTTGTTAGATGAATCATTTCTGATGTCAGGTGAACGACGCGAACAAGGTGTTGTTTTGTGTTTGAAGGAAGGTTTTGGATTTTTGCGATGTGTGGAGCGAGATACACGTCTATTCTTTCATTTTAATGAAGTTCTAGACGTTGATAGGGAAATCAATGTTCATGATGAAGTGGAGTTCACTGTAGTTCAAGTAAGTGTCACTTTGTTACTCATTGTTTGTTGGTGGGTGAGGGTTGGAATGTTGTTACCTACCTCTTGGGGAAGAATGTTGTTCAGTAAATTTATTCACCTTCTTGTAAAGAAAAGGAAAGTAACTTAATTGAAAAGATATTAAAGGGCAGGGGAACAGAAATCCATTTTCCTCTGAGACTAATAATATTCTTTTGTATGGTTCTTAGTAATTATATTTTAATTTACTTTTTTAAAACATTTAATGAATGAATTATTTTTTTAGGATCAGTCATCATTTTCAAATAACCGTCAGAGTGCAATTCGCATTAAACACTTACCTGCTGGTACTGTGCAATTTGAGACTTTGACTGAGAAAAATGTGACTGGTGTTATTACTAAGGAAGCTCCTCTTCCAAGCTGGGGCAGTCGAAGTCCAACAAAAGGAAGCAATCAGGTAATTGTTTCATTTGTGTCGCAATTGTATTGTATATGAGAGGGAAAGCAGTGATGTATAAATATGCTCTGTTGGTCAAAAAATTCTGTTTTTCATGAATCAAGCCATTCATTAAATTTCTTTTCTTTTATGTTCCACTTGTTTATAAGAATCCCGGTACAGTACTTGATCCTCTCTCGTTTATTAATATGAAACTTTGGCTTTGGTGAAATCTTTTCTAAAACCATTTTGTGCCTCTTACTCAGTCATGCTAGATAAAATATTAATTTTCAGAATTGTGTTCTACATTACTAGAAGAGTGTTTTAAATCCAAGATTCCGAAATCTTTTAATAAGACTCGTTTCAAATGAGTCGTAGGTTACACAGAAAACTATGTTTAACAATGTTACTAGAAGTAATAATTAAATATAAAATTGAAGATTTCAATTTTTAGGCCTCCCTGATGCTGATGGTTGTGGTGGTTGAAATCTTAAATCTGGGTTTATTCTATTTTGTAAATGAAAAGAATTTGTTTTATGAATTCATTTACACAATTCATTGATCTCAAAACAATTTCTGAACTGTTTGCTACTTCATTATTGAAGACATTTCTGCTAACTCCATGTGTTGTATTTAAACCACCCAGGATGCTCAGGACAGTACTCATACCCACAAAGGTGTGGTATGAGTGAAGTGAATATGAAATGAAATATTACAGTATTAATTTTTTTCTTTAGTCTCCCGGCAAAGGTGATAATCCAGATGTTGGTATCATTAACTATCAAGTAAATGGAACCAAGAAGACAATCTATTTCCATTCTAAGGACTGTGATCCAAAGAACTTTCCAAGAATTGGTGACAAGGTTTGTGTTATTTTGTCGATATTAGTATGTTAATGATGTTCAAGATTTAATTATTTAAATGGATGTTTTCAAGGTTGAATTCAACATTACTCAAGTGAAACGCAACAAGGAACTTTTGGCTGTTGATATTCAAGTTGTGGCAAAATGTCAAAATAAGAACGGGCTTGGTCGTTCTAGCAACATGCCGGTTTGTCAGGGCTTTATTGCTGCCTTGAAGGATGGATTTGGGTTTATAGAAAACATTACCCACGATAGGGAAGTTTTCTTCCATTTTAGGTATGTTTTTAATATTGTTATGTTTTATCATAACTTAAATGCTGAGGTAAGGAAGCAAATGCGAAATCAAATCTGCAATGTTTATTTTGACAATAAGCAGTTCTTTAGCTTGTAAGTTTAATTCATACCTGATAAATCGATAAGCTTATTTCTGAAAAGAATTGTCAGGAAAGAAAAATATTGAAATGCAGCCTTATATTCAAAAGATTTTTGGTACATGGCTTTCCTGTGTAGTCAAAAGAGTGGTGTATAAGTAAAAAAATTCGGGGCAATACAAATTTAGCAATACAAAAATAAAATAAAATGAAATCTGCAGTTTGTTTACTGATGAAAATTAAGTTTTCTCTAACTTGGGAGTGAAAATGTCTATTTTCAAAAATTGCTAACTTTGCTCCCTTTGAAACATTTATTAATCATTCATTTATTTGTAGTTAAAATGTTGGGAAGAGATTCTGGAGCTCAAGAAAACATGTGCAGATGATACATCTCCCCCATATGTCACATACAGTTTTTGCTGCTCTTTGAATAAATTAATCAAAACTAATGTTGGTTCAAGAGTGGAGCATGCCAATGTAATTTGGATTTTGTTTTGCTCATTTTATTTTCAGTTTATTATGTTTTTTTTTTTTTCACTAATCACTTTTTTCCCTTCAGTCCCCCGAAAATGTATAAGTAAAGTTTTACTGTATTTGTAATAGTCTTTGACACTAGAATGCCCAGCTGGGTCATTTCGACTCATGGCGCGTTTTAATCCTTGAAAAATTTTTGTTTTTATTGACAGAAATGTGCAGTTATGTGAATTTTCATCAATTTTGTTTATTAAGTGTATTAAAAATTGAAACGTCTAAAATGTATGTTGTGTGAAAAATAATTGAATTTTCTTAGAACGCCTAGGAGGCATCATTTTCATTCATTGGGTAACGATCCCATCTTGATGCTTCTGAATCGTGAATTTCAATGCTTAAAATTTTCAATATACCTCTTAATATTTTAAATATTTTCTGAATATAATAAACATATATTCGTTCTACTTTGTATTGTTTTCTGACCTTTGTATACAATACATGTAAATTGAGGAAATATGAATTGTTTCATAACTGACCTAAAATATTTTTCTAAGTTTCTAAAAAAGCAAATTGTTATTACTTGAAAGAATAGTTATTGAATAACAAAATATTCCTTCCAATCATTTAAAGATAATGTTAGAGAGTTTAGAAAAGAATTTTCATGAAGAGTAGGAAATTTCAAGCTCCAAATGGTGGTGATGTGGTTAGATATAAGTATTTTTTTTATTGATCGCTATTTCGTTTCATGATTTTAGAACTGATGAGATGTGAGAAGACATCAGCTTTCACTGCTTTCATTGTAAAAATAACTTGGCTGTAGCATGAGATGTTGCATTTACAAACTAGTCTTTTTGGGTCAAAGGAATAGAGCAGTTTAGCATTTTTTTCCCTTCCAAAGTCAATGCACACAGTTTATGGAATAAAAACAGAGCGAATACAGCATACAACTGGAGTTTTTGGTGGTTGCTAACTAAAATGAGTGTACCAATATTTTTTCATATAATGGAAACATAGGGGAAGTATTATAGAAGGAAATGAGAAGATATGCCTGTAAATGTAGTTATATCAGTATATGAAGAACATATTGAACAAAACACTGGGGAGTATTATACAAAGTGTGCTTGAAAACTGTGGATTGTACAAATCATTACGGCTTTGTATCTTCCAACAAGATATGTTTATACTGTATATTTAGTAAATACAGTAAAATTAAAAGAAATACAATGAAAGACTGAGCAAAAACTAAAAGTGAAATTTAAAACTCAGGGTTAATTATTTTTAAAATTCCTGCACGTAACACTAATCGAAGTTTTCATTGATGTGAAATAAAAGTATGTACATAAGATATGTCAAAAATGTGTAACAATTGCGAGTCAGTAGTATATGGGACATACAATCCACAGAAGTATTTTTGTGTTACAAGAACTGGTATTATTTGAAATTAAATATTTATAAAAAATATATTGTTTTTATTACAACAGTATTATTCATACATAAAAGTTTTCTTTCCAACATTCTTTTTGCCGTCACCTTGTGCATTGGCGATATTCCTTTCACTTCTACCCTGCAGAATGCTAATGGCAAGAAATGCTTTAAATAAGTGTAAGAGGAGGCATAGTTTTACTTGTATAAAACAAATTAATATTTTTAAAAGTGTTCTAGTGTTAATACATTCCTTTAATGTTCCACTTAACAGGTTTTATAAATTAGAATTATCATTACCATTACACTTAGAATGGCCATTATTTGAATGAAGTTCCTGATTATTTCACCATCACTCTAAAATTTTAATAAAAGTACTGCCAAGGCAAGCTGAGGGTGCATAAATCAATTTTGGTTTACTAAATCTTGCGGCTGCAAGGGGTTGAATTTTATATTTCTACTTCATAGTTTTTGCATGTTTGGGGAATGTTGAATATAACTTTATTAATTTCCTTGATTGAATCTTCTATAGTGCTACTCTTACATTTTGGAAGTTACTAATTTGAATATAATGTGAAAATAGGGTTAGATAGCCCAGAATGTGCCAGTAATTCAATTCCCCTGACAGATGACATGTTGGAGCACACAGTGTTGGCTTAGTGGAAAAAGTGACATTTCTTATACACTAGTCGGTTAACATGACTAATTGATCTAGCCCATTCATGCATAAAAACAACATATAAAACAGCGAATTGTAGGAAATTGTATTGAAACAGTACAAAAAATCATGGTATTGCAGCCACTGTAATTTTAAAATTGCTCCAACACTACACAATTTTAATATAATACACTCCTATACAGTACATTTACTAAGCTGACCATTGTAGTTTCACTGTTACAATGACAGCACTTGACTATTAGATGAGTTTGTTGTGCAATTAAAAATTTTACTTAAAGTTCTTTGAACATGCAAAAATTCTATTTAATTGCTATTTGAAACGTAAATTTCTTAATTTAACATTGCCAAAATAAGTCACTTCTCATTTGTATACATATTTGAAAATTAAATTAGATAATGTATTTTGAGGG